>CM070645.1:27269565-27869565 GCA_036346575.1 Dendrocalamus sinicus
ACTAGTAATACTCGATGTGTGACCATTGACCCATCTTTCTTGAGAAAGCGACCCATAGATAACACATTTCCAGTTTTTGACGCTAAGGAATAAGGAAAATCAAATCCCAATCTTGAATGGATTTTCAGGAATCTGGAGGCAAAAGAATTCACATCTGACCAGCGAACAGATCACTGCATGAGAAATTAAACTAGCGCAGAAGTCAATGTGGCAGCGTATGCATGCAGCTGAACTTCAGTTCCAGGTTTGATTATTGCATTTCTTGACTTGGAATTTTCGGGCCTCTTCAATCCCAGAAATATGGCCGGTGTTGCATTCACGGCAGTCTTTGTGAACGTAGGCAGTGATGAGCAGTCAACAGTACTACACTGTCCCTGCATGCGCCTCTGCATCAACACGAAAGATCAACACGCACAAGCGCTCAAAGCTTCAGACTTCAGCTGATACTACAGCTACTAGTACTAGTAAGAATACTTGAAAATAGAAGGAAAACATCGGACTTTTTTGCAGGAAAATACTAGTGTACTCCCTTGCAAAGTTTGAAAAAAATTGCTTCCCATCCTACGTCAAATTAGGTACTTGTATCGTACCTTAGGTACCGGAAAGGCTGAAAGCGTAGTTAACGGACAAGTCGCGGGAAATGCAAGCAGTAGTTTCCAATAATGTACGTAGTTACGAACTATACATCAATACATGGATCGTCGTAAGTACTGACGTAGATGAACGAAGCCAAGACTTAATAGCCATATAGGAGACAACTGACAAGGAAAACAAGAGAGAACAGCAAATCATGCTAGGTTTTGATGGATCTTGGATCCACAAACCGCTCGTGGTCCTGTTGAGTGTGAGTGAGATATACGTACGTACATTCGTACGTATACGTACAGTGGGAGATGGAGACAGCGTACCCAGCTAGCAAGACAGCGAGAAAGGTGCTCTACTCCGATCGATTGGGTCGCGCGATCCATCAACACGCATGTGAGATGCTTAATCTGGTCCCTAAACACGCGCATCGATCTTACATGTATAAATTCATTCCAAAACTTACAACCTTCCTCGCAATTAGCTGAGCATGCTAGTTTGAAGGTACAAATTTAACATCGCCTAGCAGCTAGAGATCTCCGTTGCGTGCCTTGATATGGAATCAGACGGCTCGCGATCACGGAACGGCTAGCGTTTCGTATGCCATTCCGAGCCTGATCACCCGACTGTCACGGTGGTCCATGCACGCATCCATCCGTCCACGGATCAGAGACACGACCATAAATAGTTGAGATCTCATCGGTGTACGCGCGCGACGATATACCAACCAACCAACAATTGTTCTTTCGATCGGGTCCCAACTGAGTAGCCTGCTGATGTACCATAGCACCGATGGCGGAGATCAGAGGTGGATAAATAATCTGTCTCTTTGCTACTTCAACAAAATCATCCTCTTTAACTTCTTAGTCCTGATCAACTCGACTTCGGCTTCTGACTTATTTTTCACTATTCATAAGTTTCGTATTTTTCTGAACTTTTGTCTTTTTGTTGAGCTTTTTTGCCGGTTCTTTTTTTCCCGTATTTGTTTGTATTATACGTAATGAGCTAACATATTTTTTATTTTTAAATTTTTTTAAATTTAATTATGCTAAATAAGTCTCTGTCACCAATTTCTGATGCTTTTTTCACCAACTCTGATGTTTTCAGCCATAAGCCATGAGCTTTTCAACCGAACCGATCACCACCCTTATTTCGATTAGTTATGAGAAGCTAATAAGTTTAGATTCACAGCATAAACAAGTATAAAACATAAGCCAATAATGTAAAGGAACAGAAGTGTAAACAGGAAGAAGAACATTTGGGAAGCTCAGCACACGGCAAAACGCCTGTATGTGGTTCTGTATATTTGTTTCCGGATGGGCTACAATCACAACGGTAAGGCCGGATTACGAGCCGTAAGTACGGCAACTGCACAATGGAAAGAATATGAAGAAAAACAGAGAATCGGAAACTGCTATCTATACAGGATGTGAATACTTTAACCGTTTAACGCCCCAGGGCGCACAGTCGAATTGTGAGGTTCCTAAATGCTGAAACTAGTCCGAAATCCAAAAAAAAGCTATGTCCGACGTCCTTTTGTCATTACAACGGCAAACTGAAGGGAAGACACACTACTATAAAAAGACTAATACTAGACGTCTCATCACAGGTGGTTTACCAAAACTATCAGTATTAAAAACAATCATAGACGGTTTAGGTTTAGAGACCGTCTGTATTGCTGTCAGTACTAAAAACCGTCTGTGAAAATATAATATTATAGACGGTTCGTGGTAAGAACCATCTGTGATAATTTACAGACGGTTCTTAACAAGAACCGTCTGTGATAATTGTGTATGAAATTTCAGTCTTGCTCCGCCATGTCACTAATCCGCGGCATCTCCCTTAGGATCCTAATCTTACCTATCCATTCTCTCCGCATTAAACGGCAGGCACCGATCTTTCCCACCTCTCGCACCTTATTAATCCCTCAAGATGTAGGCCTCGTCATTCTCCTCTTCTCCCTTTCCCACCTCGCACGACGTCGAGGGCCTCAAGATGCAGGCCAATGATAGGAGTTGGCTCGATGTTCCCCTTGAGCCGGACATCCTCACCGTCAAGTCCGGTAATCCACTCATGGTACATATAAGCCCCATCCATCCCTTCTTCCCTTCCTTCTAAAGGTTATTAAGAAGACGAGGTGATAACTATGGCCTGTGAATCTGGCCTGGTGAAATAGGAGTGTTGGTGGCGGACAAATTCAGCCTACGAGTTGGTAGAATGATGCAGTCTTTGGCCCGGGTGACCATATGGTGACGGTCAGGTGCAGGCCAAGGGAGTGGACCAGAATAGACGACAGCAGGACTGGAAAATGGAGGCAGGCTGGGAAAGGATGGTGGCATGGCAGCCGAGCCAAGAGATGGTGGTGAGGGAACAGCTGGAGGGGAGCCCGGACGATCGATGATGCACGCCGATGGAGAGGGACGCTCGGCTGTGATCGTGGGAGGAGAGGTTGTGTGACAAAATCGAGGAGGAAATATAGGGAGGAGGGTGGGGAAGTGGCTGCTGTTGTGGCGAAGGGGAAAACGGATTCATCAAACATAACATGACGAGATATGATGACGCGACAGGAGGTAATGCTGAGACAACAGTGTCCCTTGTGAGCGCTAGGGTAGTCGAGAAAGATACATGCTCTAGACCAAGGAGAGAGCTTGTGTTTGACGATGGCGGAGAGATTTGGGTAACAGAGACAGTTGAACACTCGAAGGTGGCTATAGGTGGGAGGAGAATGGTTGAGACGTTCAAAGGGAGTGAGTTGTTGTATGGTGGTAGATCGGGTCCGGTTGAGGAGATAGGTGGCATCGACGAGAGCTTTGGCCAAGAACTTCGGTGGCATAGAAGCCTAAAAGAAGAGCGTGTGAATTATGTTGTTCAAGGTGCAAGTGCCCGCTCAGCTTTTCCATTTTGTTGGAAAGCGTATAGGCAGGAGAGCAAAAGAAAAATGCTGCGCTGGCGAAAGAATTATGCTGTTGGCCTGTCGAGCTATGGTGATACGATAGGTGACATGTGCCACCTGCTGTGCCAACCGAGCTTTAGGACAAGGCTATTTTTGTAAACATAAAAATAAAAAAGCTTCCAAGACCAAATTTAAAAATAAATTAAGCTCCAATGCTAAATGGGTGAAGTTGGTGGTCGATCCCAACAGCAACAGCGGCTGCAGCGGCTTTCAAGGTGTGCGCTGTCCTCCTACTGCCGGTGCACGCACGTGAATTTTGTCAAAAAAAAATTCTTGATCGAAAATGATCTTACAATTTTCCCTGCTGCATTGAAGAAAAACCAGTAGTCGATCAAATGATTTACTCCCTCCATTCCTTTTTATTTTCCGTTTTAGATATTAACATAATCTCTAACACACCTTCAATTTTTTACTTTTTAAAATCATATGCTATAAAAAAAGTATTAAAATAATGATATGGAAGTGTTTTTGATGATAAATATACTAGTACCATTTTTGTATAATAAATTTAAATAACTTTCTGTGTATTATTGATCAAAATTTAAAATATTATTCTAAAACTACATCTATTTAAGAATGGAGTGATTAATTAAGAGAATACAAAGAACCACCCATCACATGGACTACTTATCCTCTTATGTTGTGTTTGGTTTAGAAACAAGGTGGGATGGGATGGTCTTATCCCTGGTTTTGAGATGGGATGATCCCATTTTTTGTTTGATTAGGGGGATAGAGTCATCCCTGTTTTTTATTTGGTTGGAAGGATAAAATGGGATGGAATGGTCCCATCCTTTGTTTGGATGGAAGGATGAAGGTGGGACATGTGTGGCCTTTGAGTTTTTTTAAAAAAAAAAATTTGAAGGCTATTGTTGATATGTTTGTACATATAAGCCTTTGAGTTTTTTTTATAAAAAAATTTAAACAAAATAGTACTTAAAAAAACAAAGAGGTGGGATGACTCTGTCCCACGTGGGATGACTATGTCCCATGAAAAAAAGAGAATTGCACAGTCCGGATCTACAAGGAATATTCCTAGTGGGATGTCCTTGACTCTGCTTGTCCTGTATAAACACCACCCCAAGGTGGGATATCCTACAGGGCGTCTCGTACCTCGAACCAAACACCGCCTTAGGGCTGTTTGGGACCGCTCTGCTCCCACTTTGCAGCTCCGCTCCTAAACTACCCACCAAACAGTCCAGCTCGAAACTCCACTCCAAGAAAAGGTGGAGTTGAGGCCAACTCCACGTTTTCTTGGAGCTCCTCAAGGTACTCGAAACCAGGTGTTTGTATCTTCTCATGGAGTTGAGGGTAATTACCCACCACCGCCATTACACAATCTTCCTCCATACCGATTCATCAATTTCTTTTCTTCTCCTCCCCACCCACCCGCACGACGCTGTCCTCCCCACCCACCCGCGCTGCTCCTCTCGCCTCCTCCGATCCGCCGCCGCCCATCGCCTCCCTCCCCGCCGCCCGCCGCCCCCCGCGCGCCCATCGCCTCTCCCCGCCCCTCCCGCTCCCAGATCCTCGCGCCTGTCGCCTCCCAGATCCGCCCGCCCCGCCTCCTCCTCTCACGCCCGGCCGCTCCTCCTCCCGCCCGGCCTCCTCCTCTCGCCCGCCGCTCCTCCTCCCGCCGCCCCCTTCTCCGGCCGCCGCCCCTCCCTCCCCAGATCCCCTCCGCCCGCCGCCTCCCAGATCCGCCGCCCTGCCGCCGCCTCCCGCCGGCCTCCCAGATCCCCTCCGCCCCGTCACCCTCCCAGATCCGCCGCCCCGCCCCGCCCTCTCCTCCCGGCCTCGCCCCTCCTCCTCCCACCCGCCTCCTCTCGCCGACCGCTCCTCCCGCCCCACCTCCTCCTCTACGCTCATTTTCCCAATATACTAGGATTCAATTTTCTAAATAGTATATGCCAATTTTACCATGGCCTGGGTATTACTAGTATCTTCATAACCAAGAAGATTTTGTCAAGTTTGCTAACCATGGCCTGGAGTTCCTAGAAGCATCCTGATATGTTCACTAATAATTTTGATAAAGATTTGAGAAGCTCTTGATGAGTATATGTTGTTACAAATTGTTATCACATTGTTCTGGAAATAAAGATATGTAGTTTGGGATGAGTAGTTTGGGAAATAAAGATATGTAGTTGGCAATGTTGGTATGATGGCAGTGGTATGTTGTTACAGATTTTTGAAATATCAGTCTACATTACACTTGTGTTGATGTTTGTACGATGAAAATGTTGTTATGCTCTTTTGTATTCTAATGTTATTACTACAGAGTCTCTCTTCATCTTCAAGAAAAAATAGTCAGACATTGTATACGTATGTGTTTTTTGTTTTTTTCGACTAAATTAATTACAATCATAATATTTTTTTTATCATATTCCAATTGGTAACAAAAACATTCACTCACATATGCTTATATACATCAAAAAAATACATCAAACATAATCTAAGGGCATATTAGACCTTTCATAGGAAAATGTCTCATTCATGGAGCTGGAGTCAGGCTGCATGCCAAACAGGTCCATCTGCTCCACCAACTCCAGAGTGGAGCTGCTCCATGATGGAGTTGGTGGAGCAGAGCTGAAAAAACTGGAGCGGAGCAGTCCCAAACATGCCCTTAATCTGATTCTACAGTACATGTGACAAAGCCTTCAAAGCAGTACTAGAGTGCTTTACGCGCCAACAAAAAAAAGATTAAAGGACCAGTGAGATATCATGTGATGGATAACAATTTTCACGTTTAGCTCCTCTTTAGATTTCTTCGGACGTTCATCACTCGACGATCACGTATTTAAAAAAAATAAAGAAGAAGAGAAAATTTTGGCTCGACTATCTTGCATACAAGTGGACGATAAGGACCGGTACCTCGGCTTCTACTGATGATGGGGGTGTTATATTGACTGTGATGGATGATTTTTGACTAAAAATAAATAGTAGTTGTTTAAAGAAATAAGTCTTAGAAGAAAGGGATGAGTGGTGAGAAAAATAAGAGAGAAACTGTTGTAGGGGTGACTCTCACCTAAGCCCAGTCAACCTGCTAAGGGATTGTAAAACCCAAAACGGGATATGTATAATGACATAAATACCCCTACGAATGGTATATGAGTGTAAGGATATGATTGTAAAATATTCCCCATATGAATATATAAATAGCTGCCTTGGATATGGGGAAGGGGCGAGTATTGTTCATCTGTCATCTCCACTACCATACTCTCACTTTACTGTTTGGTCAGTAGCCACGACAGAAACATTTCCACAGATCGGTCCAGTGTGTTCGGCACCTGCGACTGCAACAACAAGTCAGAAATAGAGAAAAACACAAAGAGAGATGGAGAAATGGAAGGCAATGTGGGGCCAGCCAACGACAATTTCCGCCTTCTATTCCCCGCCACAGGAGGCGGGGAGAAAGAAAAAGGGCATATTCTTTGTGGCTACAGCTCTTAGTTAAAATTTTTAAATTTTAGCTATTTATGATAGATATTACGGAGAGATATACTCATATGTGATTTTGTTGATATAGATAATGGGTTTTTACTATGATTATAATTAATCTATAGATTTCAATTTGAAAAATAATATTCTGTATAATAGTTAGATATTATAAAAAGTTAAAAACATCTCTTAAAACCGAAAAGAACATGTCTGAAAGCTGGCGGTGATGGGTGACGGTGACGTGTGCAGTGCAGGTGTGGTGGCCTTCAGAAATCAGTACCGGGAAAATGCGAGCCAGGTGGGGCCATCGTCTAGGTTCCGTTTGCTGCCTAGGAGAAAAATAAAATGGGCTTCCAAGGAAGGAATTGCTGGCATCGCAGGGCGAACGGTACACGGTGCGGGCCATTGGTGCCCACAGCCATTCGATCCTCATCGATTAGTAGCACAACACGTACTATTGCTTGCGAGCACAAGAGCGAAATACTAGTGGCCTTAATCGGTTCAGCTTGAGCTTCTGACTTATGACTTATTTTTCAATATTTTAAATTTTTTTTCTAAAATTTTAGCTTTTTGTTGAGCTTTTTTGCCGGTTCTTTTTTCCTGTATTCGTTTGTATTATACATATTGGGCTAGCATATTTTTAAATTTTTTTAAATTTAATTATGCTAAATAAGCCTCTGTCAGCTACAGTATTTTTTCCAGCCAACTACAGTGTTTTCAGCCATAAACCATAAGCTTTTAAACCCAACTGATCACCACTTAAGCTTCAATGTAATTTCCCATCCGATCTCACACCAGTCACGGTGCATACGCATATGATCACTCTCATGTTGTGATCCGCATATATGAAACAGTTTTAGCTCCTAACTTCTATCATTTTAATTTCATCTTTTTTAATTTTTAGCGTTTTTGGGTTTTTTGTTTTTTGTTTTTTCTCTTATTTCTTTATACTGTCTGTGAGGATATAATTTTTTATTATTTAAACTTAATTATTTAAAAAAAGATAACAACCACTACAGTATAAAAAGTCAAAAAAATTACAACTTATAAACTAGTTAGAGCACAACCATATAATATCTCTCTTTTTATCTACAGTTTCTACCGATGCCTTTACTTTAGCCAAAAAGCCTTCACGATTGAGGAATAAGCGCTGATGTCTCGTCAGCTAAAGCCTTGTTCTAAACAGGGATAGTTTCTGTCTTTCAGAAAATAAAAATTATTTAAAATGCATTAGTTTTTTAACACAATTTTTTCTTTTTCTTCGCATTATTTTGAAGATATAATGATGTTTTTTATTTTTCCTTCAATTATATACCTAAAAAAAGTTATCAGTGGTTACAGTGCCATTTCAATCAAAATTCACATCGGTTAAAAGTCACGACTAAATTGAATAAGGCCTAAATTGGTTGGGACGATCAAGAGACGTGGTAGCAGAAAGGAGGCCCGGTTACAACTGGCACCGAAACGGAGACACATATATCTGCAATCAATTAGATGCCGCAATATCCACAGAAAATTTCGCGGTTGATAGCGGGAGCAGTCGGCTGCGTCCATTTATCCATTTGACACGGCTCGATCAGGACCGGACAATGGGCATGTTCTTTGTTGAGGAACCGACGCTGGAGACCAGTCCGAGCGATTCCTCTGCTTAGAACAAGAACGAATCAATCACAGAATAATAGACTGAACACACAGAGAGATAGAGAGAACTCCTGGTCTTTTTTTATTGCTTTCATTCATCGGGGGTACATAATGAGAGGGGTCTAGATCCCTATTTATAGTCTACGGTGGGGGTGCCCAATTAGATCAGGACTCTAGATAGAGTCCAGGTTTCCTAACACTCCCCCTTGGGCACTCACCCAACATGCTCATGCCTCGTCAAAACTCCATAAAAACCCAGTGGGAAAAATTTGGAGAAAGAGTACATGATACATGTGATGTTTGCGATGCACAATTGCCTCATTAAAAACCTTGGTCGAGAAACTTCATGGAAAACTCGTCAAGGGAAAAAGAGTACAACTCACCCAATTTCATTTGGTCTTCAGGACTTTATTCCTTTGGGTACTTAATCTTCATGATCAAGATTTAATAACGGGCTTGAGAGAATTCTCCCCCTGAATTCTGCACTTCTCTAAGTCTCATCATTCCAATCCCTCACACGCACCTTTCAAAGCTAGATACGGGGAGTGACTTAGTGAATAAGTCTTCATGACTTCATCATGCGAGACTTCAATTTTGTCCATCTTTGCAATTCATGAGCATAGAGGAACTTGGGGTTGATATGCTTACATAGCCCGTCTGCATTTGCGCAACGCAAGCTGCATTATCTTCTTGGATAATTGTGGGGGTTTGCACAATGTTCATTCCACATGACTGCTGGATGTGGTGATCCGTTCAACAGAACCAAGCGCACTCTCGTGCGACTTCATACAGTGCTATAATTTCTGAGTGGTTCGTCGAAGTAGCTACCAGGCTTTGCTTAGACGATTTCCATGAAATTGCAGTTCCACCACACAGGAATACATAGCCTGTTTGTGACTTAGCGGTATGCGGTCGACAGATACCCGAAGATCTGTATAGCCAATCAAGTTCAGATCTTGATTCTTTCAGAGAACAATCCGAGGTCCTTGCTACCTTGGAGGTATCGGAAAATGTCCTTTATGCCCTGCCAATGCCTTTTGGTGGGCTCTGCACTGTTCCTTGCTAAGAGGTTCACAACAAATGCAATGTCCGGTCTAGTGCAGTTTGCTAAGTACATGAGTGCTCCCACTGCACTCAAGTATGGAAATTCCAGTCCCAGGACTTCCTCCCCCTCTTCCCTAGGTCAGAAGGATCTTTTTCTTGCTGTAAAGTCCTCCCGATCATTGGTACTTTTGAGGGAAATGCCTTCTCAAAGCCAAACCTTTCAAGAACCTTCTGGGTGTAGGTCGACTGATGTACCAAGACTCCTTCAAGGACATGCTCAAGCTGCAGGCCTAAGCAAAACTTGGTCTTGCCCAAATCTTTCATTTCAAATTCTGACTCCAAATAGGAGCTTGCTTCTTTTATGTCTTCGGCTGTCCCGATGATATTCAGATCATCTACATACACAGAGATTATTCAGAATCCATTCTGGGATCATCGTATAAATACACAAGGACGGTCTTCATTGCTCGTGTAGCCTTTCTTGCAGAGAAAGTCGCTTAAGCGATTATACCACATTCTTCCAGATTGTTTCAGTCCATATAGTGACTTTCTGAGTTTCACACTGTACAGATTTCTATTTGCTCTGTCTTGGTTCGGGAGAGATATTCCTTCAGGGAGATTCATATAAATCTCCGAATCCATGTTACCGTAAAGGTATGCAGTCACAACATCCATCAATTTCATTTCTAAGTTCAAGTTCACTGCCATTGAGATCAAGTATCTAAAGGTAATTCCACTCATGACTGGGGAGTAGGTTTCTTCATAATCAACTCCAGGACGTTGAGTGAAACCTTGGGCTACCAGCTTTGCTTTGTATCTCACTACTTCATTTCTTTCATTTCTCTTTCGAACAAATACCCACTTGTGCCCAACGGGGTGTATGTGGGGAGGTGTGCGGTATACGGGCCCAAACACCTCTCTTTTATTCAGAGATAGCAATTCAGTTGCTATTGCCTTCTTCCAATCTTCCCAATCTGATCTTTTCTTACATTCAGCGAGCGATGCAGGCTCGGGATCAAGATCGATGATGGTGGCAATTTTCTTTGCGAAGTAGATATCGATATTAGCGTTTGTCCTATTCAGGGACTCTCCCGTGTGCACATAATTTATAGCTATTTCTTCATGAGTTGCTTCTTCTGGAGCGATTGCTTCTGCTAGAACTTTACCTTGCGCATCGCTTTTTTCAATTGCGGTGGCAAGTCCCTTTAGTTTTTCGGCTCCGATGTGTGCGCACACATCCATGCCGATGGGGATGTTCAGATCCGGTATGCCCTTTTTCTGAAGGTGACATACTTGTGCCAGGTCTCAACTGGCTCCCCTTCTCATTCTGGGGGACTTCAATGATCGGCTGTGATAAATCCCTCTTGTCCTTTTTCACCAGGCGTCCCCGGTTACTAAGGATTCGAGGAACCGGAGTTCTCGTCCTTTATTATTTTTCTGAGGCCTCTGAACGAGATTAGGGATACCTTCTGCTTTCTTGGTATTTCAACCCTCTCGGTGCGGTGCGTGCGAGCACATGCGGCGAATCACGCTCTTCAAATCACTAAAGTGATCAGGCAGTTGATTTGCTAGTTCTTGCAAATCAATTGTCTTATAGACTTCTCTTGTCTTCTGGACTTCTCTTTTTGCTTCACTAATGCGCTGGTCATCTGCATGAATTCCCGTGGCTTGCCATGTAATGTCTTCTGGACTTCTCTAGTGCACGGGTCATCTGTATGGATTCCCCAGGCTTGCCACGTAATTTCCTGACATTCTTCATCAAGGGGTTGATTTCCTCCCCCTAATGTTGGGAAATTTTCGGTGGTGACACTTGCGCTAATTGCATAGGTGAATGGATGTTGTAGGCCAAAAGTCTAAGGTTGATGAGATTCGCTGCATAAAGGACTGCGTGTCCCCAATATGTAGCTGCTAGATTTCAATTATGCAAAAGAGGTCGGGCAATAAATTTAATTCTCTTAATTAAAGCCTCTGTCAAACCATTCTGGGTATGGACATGCGGTACCGAGTGCTCAACTGCAATTCCCATCGCCATGCAATAATCATCAAATGCCTTCGAAGTAAATTCTCCGGCGTTGTCCATTCGGACGGACTTGATATGATGATCTGGAAACACATTTCTGATGCGAATGATCTGCGAGATCAATTTTGCAAAGGCGTGGTTTCTTGTGGGCAACAAACCCACATATGACCACTTCGAAGAAGCGTCAATGAGCACCATGAAATACTTAAACGGCCCTGGGATAGGCTGAATGGAACCGCAAATATCTCCCTGGATGCGTTCCAGGAATGTAGTAATTAGTTTCAGAGTGGAGGGTCTAGTAATTAATTTCCCGGTGGCACATGCAGGGCACACAAAATCTTCATGATTCGGGAAATTCTTCTTATTAATATTATGCCCATGTGAGTTATTTATTATGTTTCTCATCATCCTAAGACCTGGGTGGCCTAATCTGTCATGCCAGAGACAGAAGAGTTAAGAGCTTCTAAACACTGTTTTCAGAATAGTGTACGCTGCAGGCACTTTAATGTTGGTATAATATAGCCTAGTGAAGAAAGTTTTTCTAATATTCTTTTGCCATTCTCTTCGCGCTTCATAATGAGCAGGTATTTCTTACCGTACTCTTCTTCAGTCTCAACGTGGAAACCGTTGGCGCAAAAATTCTTAAAACTTAGGAGAGTTCTAGTCGATTTTGGGTACAAGGCTTCTTCAATGACCAAATTGTGCCCATTATGGCTCTTCCTGAACCAATTATACATGCATCGCTTCTGGCGATTGTCGTAAGGCTGCCAGTGCTCTTACGAATCGACTGAAAATACTCAATCTCTCTTAAGATGATATGTGTTGTGCAGCTGCTTTGCTAAGCACACTTCCTTCATAGGCGCTACACATGTTCTAATATAGGGTATTTATTAACATGTATGAGAAGGCAATCAACACATAAATAAGATACTCCAATATCAGAACATATCATGCCATTATAAACTGAATAAATGAATGAATTCTTCCAAAAAATCATCCAACCATCACGAGAAAAAAAAACAATTCGTAAGTACCATCCATGCAAATTGTAACATATTCTTCCACACAAAATAAATGACAATTAAAGTCGAAATGCATTCAGTGCACTAGACTTCTTCTGCTATTTTCTCGGGGTTGACATTCTCTTTAAGAGAAATCACGGCGTTAACTACTTCTAGGTCGAGAGGGATTCTGCTTTGTTGTGATGGTTTCAACTTCCATCGGTGCGGTGACTACTCGAATTCTCCCCTCGGTAGATGCAGTGGGCTTCATCCTGCCCTTGACCATCCCGCTTTGGCTTGCGGCCTTATTCTCTCGTGGAGCATCGATTCGCCTTTACGGGTGCGCCTTACCCTTCCTTCCCTTCTCTCATTAAGAGCTTTTCGCACCTTGTAGCTCCCGACGTTGGCTTCACGGCGAGCGGAGCTCCAAGGTGGCTGAGTGACTTAGTTCTTACGGAGAACTTTGTCCTGAGCCTCTGCAACTTGCATCATATCAGTCAATTCGGCGTATTCCTCATAGACATCTTGGCGATAGTTGCGTGCGGATTGTGCTATATTGGGGTGGAAGGTTTTCTCAATTTTCGTATTGGGGTACAAATCTGTGCAAGGCGGTTGTATTCCACGACCGTCTTAAAGTCGGCAAAACCTCGATCGATCCACTCGCTCTCGCTTGAGGAAGAATGGTGTACTTTAGCCTCTCAAACGCTTCGAGTGCGGTCCAGTGCGGTAGCGCTCTTCTCCGTCATATACTCATTCTTAAGAGTGAGGCGGAGGTGGTGCTGAGAAAATGAAGTGCCCGATCATTCTCCTCGAGTTTGGGTTAAGCGTCATTCATCGCTAATCCCAATAGCGTGCGAGCTTCTGCTCCAAGCACAATCTCGACATCGGATGCCTACGTCAGATAGTTTTGGCCATGCTGGGCCAGCTCCTCGAACTTCCAGTTCGTTATGCTAGTCATCTAAATGTGTATAAGTCTACTGCTGGTAGACATGCACGGAATAATTCACTGCAGGTAAATAAATAGTACAAAAGGTTCTCGCAATGTTTCAGAATTTTCTATGCATTTTCTATAATTTTACTGCTAATTTCAGTGATTAAAAGCAATTTTCAGCAATTACAATTAACCAAAAACAGTAAATAAATACAGAAAATACATAAAACAGTAATGGCAGAAATAAATAAGCTTCAAATGCTAAAAATAATGCAAAATTCGGATTCCCGAGGCCCTTTTATGCTTAAAAAAATAAAATTTCAGCAAATTCTGCACTTTCTGGGGGTTTATGCGCAAAATTTCATTTCAGAGAAAAATTCGCGCAATTTTCTGATTTACCGACGGGTTTTCTGCAAAATTCTGGACCCACTCGTAAATTTGAGGGCTTATTTGCAATTTTCGGAACTGCAAGACCTTTTATGCAAAATTCAGGACTTAAATCAAATAATTAAGGGCCAAATACTAAATCCATAAAGCTGGGGGGTTTTCTGCAAAATTTACCGCCCGGGCCTTTCCTTGGCCCACCCGCCAATTTCCTCTTTTTATTTCTTTTCGGGCCATCCCTTTCGGCCTGGTTCGGCCCACCCCGTAGCCGGCCCATCCGGCCTCCTTGACCTCCCCCTTGTAGGGTTTCCCCTTGCCCCTTTTCCATATGGCGGCGGCGGCTACCGAGTGCCAGCTCGGGCGCGGTGGGGCTGGGTCACCGGCGCGGTGGCGCCGTGCCGAAGCAGCGAGCGCGGGCGGCGGGCGCGACGAGCGGTGGGCCGGTGGGCGGCACACTGGCGCAACATACCGGCGAAGGCCTTCGGCCTTGCGGGGCACGGGCGGCGGCCGGTGGCATGTCCGCGCCGTGCGGGCGCGAGCGAGAGGCCGATGTCGGCGGCGACACCGGCGGTGCGGCGATCGGGCGCGGACGGCGGGGCGGCGGCGTGTTGAGGAGCCGGCGGCATTCGGCCGGCGGCGGCGGTCGCGTGTCGCGGAAGGAGCCGAAGCGGCATTCGGGCCGGTGGCGGCGCCAAGTGCATGCAGGCACGGGTGCGGCATGGGGAGGCCGGCGGCGGCACCAAGTGCATGCGGGCACGGTGCGGCGCGGAGGCGATTCTGGCCGGCCGGTGGAGCGGCGACGGTCGGCGACAGGCACGCGCCATGCGGGGCGGTGAGTGAGCCGGAGGTAGGCCGGCGGCGGCGGGCGGATGCGGTAGGCGAGCGCGTCGGGCGCAGGACCAAGGTGCCGCCGGCCGTCGCGGGTCAACCTCGGTGCCGCGGCCGGTGCATGGTGGGCGGCGCCATGTGGGCTCCCGATCGTCTGCCGGCGGTGGCGGCCAGCATGCGCGCGCGGGCGCGCGGCGGTGGTGGCCGTCGGCGGCCGTGCCTTTTTTTCTCTCGTGATGCCATGCATATGCCAATGCAGAACCGAAACAATGCAAAATTTTCGTTTTTCATGCAATGGCTTGAACAGAGAAAATGATAATTTCTATCTTTGCACAATGATCATGCAGAATTAAACAGAATTCATGCAGGAATTTTTTCGTTTTCCAATCTAGATGCAATCAACATCTACCCTGTTTTCGTAATCTACCGATCGACATTGTGCCGGCGACTTCAATCTGCTCGCGGTAGATTAGAGCGGATTTGCATCGTTCTACAACGCAATCAACATCTACCCCGTTTCACAATCTACCGATCGGCATTGTGCCGGCGACTTCAAGTCTGCTCGCGGTAGATTAGGGCGGATTTGCACCGTAGAGATTCAATCTAGAACGCGAAAGAAAATGCGAATTCAAAAGCGATCTAGAAAATTCATTCTGTGCTTCGATGATTACCTCGTTCACTGGAGCGAAGTCATGCTGATAACGTGTTGAGGAACCGACGTTGGAGACTAGTCCGAGCGATTGCTCTGCTTAGAACAAGAACGAATCAATCACAGAATCACAGAATAATAGATTGAACACACAGAGAGATAGAGAGAACTCCTGGTCTTTTTTATTGCTTTCATTCATCGGTGGTACATAATGAGAGGGGTCTAGGTCCCTATTTATAGTCTACGGTGGGGGTGCCCAATTAGATCAGGACTCTAGATAGAGTCCAGGTTTCCTAACATTCTTTTTGACTGCAGCTTGTAATTTTTAGACTATTTGTACGAGAGATTAAAGAGTAACAGAAACTCATGTGCGGTTTTTGCCGATATAAATGAAGTTAATAAATTATGTACTACAATTAACTAGTAGATCTTATCTTGAAAAAATACTTTGTTTAAAAGTTATTTACTGTAGAAAAGCCGAAAAGCAACTTTTAAAAGCTGGAAAAAAACAGGCCAATATGATAGACGAGTGCAATGTAGTTGGCGAAGGAGAAAAGCTTGGAAACCAAGCAAGCCAAGCCATCGATCAGGGCGTGCTGGAACCGGTAGTAGCGCTGATCGATGAGCCGCTAGCTTTGTACATATGACCAGGAAAAAAAGACGGATGCGTACACAAATGATGACATCTCGCTGCTTTCTCCCAGATCCAGACACACCGCTTGCGTTGCGTACGTCATGTCCATCTGGTGGATTATCGCTAGAGTAGCAGATATTTAATTATCTCGAAGTATATGGTTTGATTATGGAGTACGCAGCGCTGTTGATTAGTTTCTTCTTTATGTTGCGAGGGTGGTTAGTTCCAGTTTGACTGCGCTATTCGGCAACTAGCTAGTATCGATCACAAATTATCGATGGTAGCTGAGGTTGTGGACGGAGATCGAGTGACTTCTCTGGCTAACTCCGGTCAAACTCTTGCCGTCGCTTGCGCCGTACTCCATACGGTAACCAAGAGAGTGAATAATTGTTCAAACTTTTTTCTTAATGATATTTAAAATTTTCACACAAGTAACTATAACAGTCAAAAAGTTTAGATTGTATCAAATATTGTTTACAAAACAAGTTTGGAGACCAAAACCAACAAAATTAGCAATCTTTAGCGCAAGGCCTGTCGGGCCACAGGTCCACGGTTAGTCTGACTGGCCTCTTGTTCTCAGACTTAAAAGTCTCTTGAGACAAAAACTCAAATATCAAGAACTTCCTCAATTCTAATCCTAATACTTTCATATTTTGTATGAGACTTGTTCAAGATATTATAAATATAAACCAACTAATAATCACAAAGTTCTTGGGTTCGGATTCATTAAATTGCAGTGAATTGAATTTAAGTCACAAAAACACCAAAAACTCTAATACTTAAATTACTTCTTGCTCATGATGATCTAAGGTATGAGGTCTTCTATATCTATTCTTATATGCCTTAGTAAGGTAATTTAAGTAACAGTCTATGCTAGAACTTTCACGAACATGAAATCACAAATCTAATTCAAGAATAAGCAAAACCCAAGTAAAAATACAAACAAGAATATGATTGAGACAAAGTTTTGATCTATTTTCAGTGGAGGATGAAATTTACATACTCATGGATGATTATAAGATACAGTTAAAGCACCACACTTTTCTCTCAATTTTTCTCTCTCTCTCGATCATGAAAGGAGATAAGTGGTAGAACAAAAACCAATACGTTAGAATCCTTGGATCTACCACTTTCTCTTCTATCCTTTAATAACAAGTAACAATCTTAATGGGTTCAACCCATTAAAATATCGGGAAAGCCCATTAAAATATCTGAAGGGTGCACACTATAAGTGACAGACTCACCCCACCCACTACCCCAGGATGGACACCCAAGCCAAAGCGGGGAGGTGATGTAAAGACAGTGCCACTCAACCCAGAGGATATGACAAAGCAAGTGTCGATCAGAGCAGACCTCTCCCCGAAAGCTAAGTAAAAGCTCATGACCGTTCTTCACAAAAACATGGACGTCTTCTCGTGGTCACCTGATGACATCACTAGAGTAGACCACTCCATTATTGAACATAAGCTAGTGGTGCACGCTGACACAAAGCCAGTCAAACAGCGAATAAGGCGGATGTCCCTTGATAGATAGGAGGTTGTCAAGATAGAGGTGACCAAGCTAAAGGCTTTCGGCATAATCATAGCGCATGTGCGTCGATTTCACTAAACTAGTACTGGTGAAGAAGGCTAATGGAACCTAGCGCATGTGCGTCGATTTCACTAACTTCGGCAAGGCGTGTCCTAAGGACAATTACCCATTGCCACGTATTAACCAATTGGTCGATGCGACAGCAGGGTGCAAGACGATGAGGTTTCTCAATGCATACTCTTAGTACCATCAGGTACGAATGGCAAAGGACGATGAGATGAAGTCTAGCTTCCTAGTTCCAGGCGGGACATACAACTTTGTCAGGATGCTCTTCGAGCTAAAAAATACCGGTGCCACATTCACCAGGCTCATCGCACTCATCTTGCATCGTACCGGGTTGCTACCCATGGCGAGGATGATGGACAATGGATAGTCGTTCATGTTGGACTTGCCATTTCTGTTGGCACTCATTGATTGGTGGAGGCCGAAGACCCACATGTTTCACGTCTGACAAGGGGAGATGACCATCACCCTATAGGATATTGTGTACCTCATTGGTCTGCCAATATGGGGTCATCCCGTGGTTCCACCCGCTAGATCACCTAATTAGAAGGCTTGTATGCTACACCGGTTTGCTCATCCCATTTCAGATAAGTTGTCTGGAGTGACATATGGGTGGCTGCAACTGTGCAGGTAATGCACACACAGACACGATTGCACATGTCGTGAGGTCCCACCTAGTGGGTTACTTGCTCTTCATGTTTAGGTGGATAATGTTTCTCACGACTTAGGGAGACTTCATGTACCATAGCTACATCCACATTGTTGAGTCCTTAGTCGACATTGAGGACGATGATGAGGTCCCGATGCATAGCTAGGGCTCAGCTGTTCTATGGGCGACCTACAAGGCTTTGTGCGATGGCTCACAGTATGCCAAACCTCGTTGGATGCTACATCATTTTTCTATGTGGTCGTGGGAGCATTTCCTTATTGGTCATCTATACTTTCGAATGCAGGTGTACTCGTACCAATTAGAGGCGTGATTCTACAATGATGTCAATTGCGACGACTCGGTGGATGGACCCACCATGGGTACTCATTGGACTACAAGTGAGCAAGGATGGTCCAGAAAGAGATCATGGCGAGTGTACCCGGATTTCCAAAGTGCATTCGAGACTTTTGATGAGGGTAGCGTCGTGTGGACAATTTGGACCACACAATTCATCTCTAAAATAGCTCCTTTTGGATTGTCAGAGCGGTGTGAGCAGGACAGGGAGTACTTGCCCACGACCTGCCACCTCGTCTTTTCCTATATAGTGGAATTGTACGCGCCAACGAGTCGTGAAACAGTTCGGGCTTCACCAGCATGTGCCACCAGCACCATGTTGACCACAACCTGGCCACATGCACTTGTAAGTAAATTTATTCGTTACCTCATTGCGTACAATTCGTTGCGTACCATTCATGTCCCACTTTATTTCTCAACTAAAGTAATGGCCGCATATCCCTTTTTTCCCACAGGCAATCGAGGAAGGGATAGAAGAGCGATGAGTGAAGGGTGACATAGGCCCAGCAGACGCATGCCTGAGAGCAGTCGGCGAGGACAGAGGTTGAGCAGGAGCGACGAATATATGACTCAGACATGTACCTCTTGTATTTGGAGTGGTTCATGTTGCAATCCCGTTGCATATTTAATCGTCTCCCTATACGCCCCCTTACAAGCCACGCAAATCGACAAGCTGGCACTCGGGCCAGTCCGACACTGTGTGGCACGGTAGGACGAAGCGATAAAAGACTTAAAAGTTCGTATTTGTATTCTATTATGGGAGCATACATGCCTAACTTGTTTTGTTCGTCGTTGCAGGTTGACCAGCTATGTCACATCATGTTCGAGAGTGGAACCGCACTGCGCCACGGATGGTCGAGCACGATTGAATGACTGCTAGGGTCCATCTGCAACATATACGAGAACGCCAAACACACATGAGACCATTAGCTGCAGCCGTGCTAGTGACATGTTTATCTGGGGGCGACGAGCCGCTGCATCGTCCATCAGTAACTTCGTTCGCACGTCCTAGCTCGTTGGCTCACCCCCTAGCCTCGACTGCTCCCAGTCCGTGCAACAAACTGCTCGGGTTTGATGATTTCATAATCTACTGCAATCGGCATGATACCTTATATTCGTTACTTTTCATACATATCATCTTTGTGCAGAACGTTCGCACTGATACTACTCTACTCCTATATTCGTCGCGGAGGCAGCCTGGGCCCAGACCATCCTCACCAAGGGGATGGGGACGAGGGAGCACTTTACTTTCATCCTCGTCACGGAGATAATCTGACACACAGGACACCGCATGCATCGATATCGGCTCCCCTGTACGAGACTATGAGGTGTAGTATTCCACGTACACACCCATGGGCCATGGACAACCCGCATCTTCGGCAGCGTGACGAGTGGTACAATCGGACGTACAATAGCTACATGGTCCACCAGTACGACGCAAAGTATCATGGACTGAAGTGCCCAGGAGGTTCAACGTCTGCGTAGCACGCAACACCGGTGCTTATAATTACGAGCATCATTTCAGTGCTACCTTATGTCAGCCTAACGAAACGTATTTCCCTCCACAGGATGCCAGCAATTTCGCGGAGGACTGGGTGCACCAAATGTTCAGCGCGCAAGCGATTGGGCCCAATCAATTGTACGATGCACCCACTCTCACTCGGCCACCATTACAATACGACTTGTGCGACGTACGACGCTCTCCTGACAGGCTGATCTCCCCTTAGGACCATATTCGCCACCAGAGGAAGCTGATAGCGAGCAATCCTTGATCTGCTACTGCGTTCGGTGCTAACTCTTCAATTGGGTCATTTTAAATTACAAATTTTCATAAGACAAATCTACTGCTAAAAATTATTGTATCTCATCTTATTATATAGAGTTTAGTGTATTATTATATTTTATGAACCATCTAGCACAAATACACATAAAAATCGTTAGTTTATGAAGACGCAAACTTACTGCATGCCCTATGGATCACTATGCACGTTAGACAGCCACCGAGCTAGGGTGGTGTAGTAGGTTGGGGCTGTCTGGACCCATCGTCTGCCGTGTCGTTAGAGCTTAAGGGGGCTATTTTTTGGGAAAGCGATGCTAGAGCCCAAAATTTTATTAAAAAAAAACGTTGCTATGTGGCTAGCGCGTGAACAGTTCGGCTTTGTAGAGTTGAGTTGGGCGTTATTTTAAGGTGGCGGGCAGCAACGTGACATGGCGCCATCGAGGGGAGGACGGCACGGGAATCTTGATGGCATCGGAAAAGGGGAAGCAGCCAGTGCCGCGCGTGGCTCGGTGACTATGCATGCACGGGACGGGACACGGCAGGGGATCTTAACTGCACGCAGGCCAAATCAAATGGGAAGCTAGCCACACTACCCACTCCATTTCTGTCACCTCTCTCGTCACCCTCCCTGAGCCAGGCCGGTCGATCTCTGATGCAAGCACGAACAAATGTCCGTACTGATGGAAGCGATAAAAAAAGAAAGCAAGCTGGCACACGTACCACACAAGTAGCCTTTTACTTCCTGGTCAGTCCGCTGCAGCCAGACATGGCTATGATGTCTACTTACACTCGCGCAGTCCCAGCAGGCAGCAGCTGGGGAGGCTCGGGTTTACCCGATGCGTGCATGCACCTGCGATTCGTGTCCCCCCTCCTCCATCCTTCTTTGACCCCATCATGGCAGGCATCCCTGTCCAGATTCCATGCGTGCATGCCCCCAGTTTTCCCTTCTCATTTCCTCACGTCGCTGTGCGTCTCCGGACGAACGCGTGCAGCGGCGGGTCATTACGCGCGTGCCTAGCGAATAAACATGATGACGAACCCCCCAATCCGGTTTAGTCCAACTAAAACTAAGCACCTCTCCAAAGGCGAAAACCACGCACGCACACCGGCCGATGACCGAGACAACACGGCACAGAAAAGGCAAAAGTGGGAGCTAGGGGAGAGACGACTAGCTGCCGGAAGCACCGCGGCGCGTGCGTTCGTGCGCAGAGAGGCCAGTGCATGCATGCAATGCCTGTGCGGTGCCGGCTCTCCGACCGATCGACCGGATCTATGGCCACTGCGCTAGCGTTCCACCACCGCAAGCGGCTGTCCTGTAGCCTGTGTAGGCTGTAGCTAGCACACAGCTTTCTTCTTCGCTTCCTGCCACGGCCATCGCTGTATACGCTAACGCTGCGTACTCGCCGGTGCAGTACCACCACCGCTGCAGCAGTTGCAGGAGCAGCTTTCTTTCCCTTTTCCTTTCTCTTTTTTTGGCTTTTGAGGAGGGAGAGGCGAGGCGACCGTTCGATCGAGACTCCAGTGGTGTTACTGGATTTATTTACTGGAGCGCTCTCGCTGCCACTGCTGCCAATGACCCGAGCAGCATGCAGCGGCAGTTGGGAGTGGTACGGACATGGCCTGTCCCCCCACGATCTTGGCTTCCTGCTTCGTGCCTGACCGACCATGCATACATGCACAGCTTGCTGCGAAAAGCGAAAAGGCAAGGTACGGTATATGCAAAGCTATTGCTCCCACTCGGTGGCCACCGCTCGATCGCAATTTTTCGATCCATGACTTATACCTTTTAAATTATTTATAAGAGATAATATAAAATAATAAATAAAGTTATTACAGTATGTACTATAATTAACTTATAAACTCTATCTTGAAAAGACACTTCATTTGAAAACTAGTTGCTATAGAAAGATGAAAAACAGTTTTTACAAGCTAAAAAGAATAAACCCGTTATATATATGTGTGTAGTGTGTACATATATATATGGTTGCGCTATTTTGCACCTGCGCGCACTGTGCGCACCAGAAAGTTAATATCATACGTAAGTGAAGTTACTGTTAAATACATGTAGAGTTACTGCCAGTTGTGTAGTGTTATAACTGATAGTAAATCTACATATGTTTGATAGTAACTTCACTCGCACACGACAGTAACTTTCTGAGGCGCATTTTACACCTACGCGCATAATAGTAATTATATGTATATATATATGGAAGCATATCTAGTACAAATGGGCTATTACGTGGTAACATGTAAATATAAATTAGGACCATTAGATCTACCTTCTATAATTCGGATTCATGTGGGTGGAAACTCCTAATTAACTTATGCATTTTTTTACAAAAAAACCCCCCACAATTGGCAGCCAAATTTCACAAACATCCCTCCATTCTCCTGATGCCATCCCCTAATTCATTGTGCTTTTTGATTTAGCCATCCACCGCCACTCCAGCACTGCGCCGCTGCACCCTCCAGGCCTCCACCATCCCCCCATGGTGCATACACGTATATGTATGTATGTATGTATGTATATGTGTATATTCTGTACTCCTGACAGTAGATATTCCCTTTTTCAATATACCACTCAAACGAATGTGTTATACTTATTTTGTTTCCGTGTATTTAAATACTAATTCAAAGATACTCTATGCGGTTTGGTTAAAAAAACCCATGGAAGTCCTTTATTTTTCCTATATATTCTTGTATATATACAAAATAGGTATATAGACAAATTATGTTATAGAAAATAGATTTTGATGAAATTTTCCATAAAAATCACTTTGAAATATTTTATAATTATTATTAAAATATATTTAAAAGGATAAAGAGATATAACTTATTTAAGTGAAATTCGTAATCCTAGAAAATGAAATCATACATGCACATAAGGAAGAGTTGAGAGAAGACATGCAATAGTTGGAGTAAGGGCATCTGTAGTGTATGAAAATAGAGGGTCTTAAGCCACCTTAAGGTCAACCTTATACATTACAGGGGTGACCTTAAGCAGTTATAAGCAAAAAAGGCTTAAGGCTGGTCCTCAAGCTAAAGACCTGACCACAAGCATTAAAATACAATTTTTCTTTATCTGCAAAGTGGGACCGTCTTAAGTTCTCTTGGGTTATAAACACTATAGAGTCAACCTTAAGGTTTAAATAGGACCCACCTTAAGATCCCTTGGGTTATATATACTACAGATGCCCTAATTGGATAGGGGTGCATTAGTAACTAGGGTGACAGGTCCCTTGTAGCCTGTGGTGTCGCGCGCACGCAGAGACAGAGGTCCATCTCTGCAGTGCAGCCGCTGCTCTTATTAAACATCTCGTCGCGGCGTCCTACCATCTTTACTAGAACGAAGCAGGGCCACGTACGGCCACCCTGCCAAAAATAAGAGTACTGAACTTTCACCGATGAGCTGAGATAAGAGAGAATGGACAAGCTAGCCATTGCACCCTGGCCCCCACCCACTCAGTTGCACCGAAATCTGCTTCCTGTAGGCAGCTAGCCATGCTACTATGGTCGTGCTAGCATCTACCCCACCAAGAAAACCTGTTTGTTTCTTTGTTCCATCGCGCGCATCATCAGGTCCATGACCGCAACTACTCTCACTCATTCATTTCAATCATCGTTCTCCTCTCTCCCAGAAAAAACATCACTCGCATGTTTCACTGCAAATCTCCATGATAAGGCCCATAAACAGAGTGAGAAGACGTGTGCGCGCCTGTGGCCGACACGCGAGTGATCATGGGCAAAGGAATCATACATCCATTAACTCAAAAACCGTCCTGCAACGCGCAGTACACACTGTGCAGTGTCGATGTTGGCATGGACGCATCCTGTGGCCACTGTGGCTGGCAAGCTGCTGCTGCCGTGCTGCGCACCAGTTGCTTAATTACGAACCGGGACCAACCAAGGCAGGCAAGGCAAGCGATCGATCGAGATCGACCATGAAGCCACTGGCTGGACCGGCACAGCACAGGCACTGCACTACACTGTGCGTGCACGTACACTGTCACCTTCGCGCGTGGTACGTAACGTCCCGACGGATCCTGGATGGGTGCGCGTCGCTAGCCAGCTTAGCAGGTAGGAGGAGGCCATCGGGGAACGCACTAGCTAAGAAGAACAGGGTTAGCTTGCACGCTCTTGGCGTTGCACGTACCGTCGTGCGTGGCAGTACGTGGCCTGTCTCGTAGCCCAGCTTGTAGGTGCCCGCGTATGTGATTTCCGAGGCTGGGGGCCATGCATCTTCGAGCAGTGCACCGCTTGTACTGGTGTCGTAGCACCATACGGTCAAGCTATGGATCGGATCATGTGGCTCGTGGACATGTCTGATATCTCTAATCAGCAGTGTGCGTTTGCGTCATGCACGGGGACTCATGGTGCGATTGTACGGCTTGCGTGCAGTGCACTGTAAGTTGGACCAGCTATGGTTGATAGTTTAGATTTACCGAGTGTAGATGGATGCCGCGCCGAGTATGCATGCCACTTCGCTATGTAGTATCTTCTCGTGTTGCGACGACGGTGGTACTATTCATTTGTGAATCATGCATGTGCGATCGACTAGTTCGTCTACGACTTTGCCACCACAGTTTGACATGCTATAGCTGTATAGCATGCGACGCAGCATATGATTAATAGCGCACAACGCATTTGACCAGGGCGAGCATGGATCAGATAGTTAAGCAAAAGCATGCAAGCCGCCTATATCGATGGTCCATAGGATAATGTTAGGCATACGCATGATTGCTACTTAACTAGTCAGCCTACTGTGAATCGTTCAGAGGCACGTCACTGCGTGCGCGCACGGTGGATGGATCTGTCATACCAGCTCTACTATTTATATCCAGAAAAACGAATCCGAGACGGGGGAGCCGTACTCTGCGTGTTAATCACAAGCCTTGTCGCTTTGTGCGCGCTCTCCACGGGGCTCGGCCACACTGCAGCTGCCGTGGCGCCCGTCACAATCCACAGGCAAGCTTAGCACTAGACTTAGACTACCAGTTGTGTTCTAGAAAAAAAAATATTAGTGCTCTGACGATGTGCTTCCGTTGATGCATGCATACGGTAGGTCGTGGTTGACGTGGCACCATTCATCACCCCCTGAAGCAGCTGTTTAAAAGTACACATCGATGATCAGCGAGCAGTGTTCAACTGCATTAGCTCTCGATCGACAGCATGACACGCATGGGCTGCGAGTTAGAACAGACGAACAGTCGCAAATACAAAGGCAGGGCAGGGTGATCACGCTGTTCCCGTTGCGGTTTTTAATGCGTCCGGAAAGCAGGGTAAATGGAAAAGGAAAAGAGGCTGAAAAGCAGCAGGAGGAGGCGGGCGCGCGCCGATGGACGCGAGCGATATGGTGCTCCGTGCCAATCGATGGTCCAGGGAGCCCGGCCGCGGCAGCGGTGCAGGCGTATGCGTACGTGACCTCGGAGCAGGAGGCAAGGACAAGCAGCATGAGGCCATGGCCGCTGTTACCGCACGATCCTCCCCATCTTACCGCGCCGTTACCTTTGCCCGTTGGTGTTTTTGTTTGTCTTCGAGTTAGGACGCCTGGTGCGAGTTAAAACGGGTCACTGGCTCACTGCATAGCAGGGACGTACGGTACAGGACGTATTACATGCGGCCTAATGGTAACACGTACGGTGAAGCGTTACATGGTACTATACCGTAGATCACACTGCAAAAAGAAGAGTAGATGCAGGGCAATGGTTAACCGGTGAGTAAATCCACACACACACACGCACTAGTTTGGCGTGGAGCAGCAATTAAGGACCATTGATTAATTTTGATTGTACAAGCAAAGGAAACGTTGCACGCCATAATCAACCTTACTGTGTTATGTGTAGACAGAATTTTTGTGACTAGGACTAGACTGTACAAGCACGAAACTCTTAACTATTGCATCCTGCAGTATATATGCCGATCACAACTCATTAGTCATTACTTGCTCGATCTGTCACTGCGCATCAACAGGGGGCAGTACAGTACACAGCCTGATCTGAGATCTCTGCGGCTGCACTCAGCCTCGCGATTGCTCGCCGCTTTATGCATGCGCTGACCCAACTATGCATGACGATCCCATACCATACACGCATCAATGCATCACTGTCGCTTGAGATCTCACACAGGAAAGGGAACCGGTTGCGCTATTCGGAATTGAACGACCGTGAAGAACGGGTACTGAACTGCTGGAGGCCTGGAGCTGGTGCGACGTCCCTGTAGCAGGAGGTATCATATGTAGCGGCACAGGCAGACAGTGCTGAGTAAATCGTCGCTGTTGCTGCCGCTCCTGAAACTTTCGTATAGGCGAGACTAGATCCGGTTGTGCAGGGCATCACGTCAGGTACCAGTGCTATACTTGGCGTTACTCGGATCGGCGTGAATAGTTAATGCGTACCGTGCACAGCATGGGGTAGGTTACTGGTACGGTCTACGTGGTGGGGCGCCTCGTGTCGCTCGCCAGTCTTTACGTAATAACAGTTTAAAACCTGTTTTCCTAGACTCTGCTCAAAGAGCTTTGTTTAAGTGACTTATGACTAAAATAGCACAGTAGTTGATTGAAAAAGTACTGTAGTTGATAGAGTTTTATTTAGCATAATAAAATTTAAAAAATAGAAAAAACATGTTAGCCTATCGCGTATAATGCAAACAAATAAGAGGAAAAAAGAACATGTAAAAAAGCTCAAAATTTGTGAATAGTACAAAATAAACCAGAAGACAGAAGCTCAAGTTGAAACGAGCGGAGCCTAAAAATCTCTCCAAAACTTGTTTTCTGACTGGGGCAACTAGCGTTCCTTCGTACACGATGGACATTTTATTATACACTTCGGTGTAATATTGGTAAATTATTTATGTAATAATTATAATCACCATATGTAACAAAATATATAATACCATTAGATAAAATCGAGAATTTTTTAAAAACTCAATATCTCACAAAATGCATAGTACCATAGACATATGACTTTGTAAAGTGTTAAAACAAGATTAGAACCTCCAAACGAAAAAGTTAAAACTTTACAACACTGCAATATTTAAAAATTGCTCGTGCAACATTGAAAATAAATGTTCGCAACAAATTGAGAACCGTGGCCTCTACTGCAACAAAAATATGACCATGCGCAACAAATCATATAACCTCTTGCAACAAAGACAACTCAACTAAACTTTCCAAGACGATACATTGCAAACGAAACGAAATGGTTCATGCAGCAATTGAGAAAGAATGATGCAACAAATTTAGAAAATATCCACAACAACCAATCGAGAGGAGAATGTGTTAGCTATATAGATGAGCGTGCGATCTCGGATGAGGAAGCTAGCCTAGTCCCTCAACGCCTGGCGAGTGCTGCTCTCCTCCGGTGTCCCTTGGTCCTCCGCTATGGCTCTTCCTCTCCACCACCTCGTATAGCGCTAGGACATCTCCTTAGCCCCATCACCAATATAGGCTCCCTGTTCCATCAATGCACCATCCTAGTTGTACGGTCCGTTAAGAGCAACGACAGAGTAGGAGGTGAACACCATGGACAACAACAAAAGGTCTTGATCGGCAGGGGCGGACCCATAATGGGACATGGGGTACAGTTGTACCCCAAAATTTTTTTTTGTAAAAAATCAACTATATATAATATATATTTCATATATATAGGAAAAAAAAACTAGAAATGAAGGTAATGTAGCAAATTCAAATTGACTAGCCAATGGCCCAATTGGCATTTCTGATTTCCTAACCTAACTCCTGCCGCTTAGTCGCTTCTCATGAGTCACGCCGCCTCCGCCTTACTCTCACGCCGTCTCCTCTCCATTTCTCTTGCACACTGCCAGGCCTGACTCACAATGCGCACGCGCGCCAGCGCCTCTCCTCGTCTCCGGCGACCCGTGACGGCTACACGGCGCGCGGCGCGGCGCGGTGCACACACCGCACACCCAATGGCGGCTTCAACGGCGCAGCTCCTCCCCTATTCCATTGCCATCCAGTCGGTTTTGCATTGATGTTGTTTCATGTACTGCTTCGTTGTTCACTAGAAATTAAGTCAATCAAACTTATATTGGAAATTGCATTTATTGCTTATGTGTGATTGTTTATTTGGTTAACTATATGAGATATATATATTATGTGTATCAAAATTCTCTATCTTATATATATACTCCGTAGATTCTTAACTTCGTACCTCCATCTTAAAAATCCTGGGTCCGCCACTGTTGATCGGAGACATGCAGCTGGCTCCCGCCGCCATAAGTGCGGTGAGATAGAGAGGGAGAGCAAGAGAGGATAACATGGTGTTGAATCTGTGCGTGATAAATAAAGATAGTCACCAAGAGATATATCTGTTTGTGCAAGAAAGAAAGTAGATGCAACAGGGGGAAAAGTGCGGAAATGAAGCGAGTAAAAGGTAGTGGAATGAAGTATGACGCCTAATGACTCGGACAGTTAAATCCATGTTGGTCGATAGATTGCATCGTCCCACGAAGGATATCCGGATCGGTATCAATTCCGCTTCCAAAAACTTATTCGTAATCCTAGCGATCCAAACAACCGCTTAGTTCCAGAATCGGCACGAGCCGTTGCATTGCACGCACACGGAAATGCTTGGTTTTGCGCGAATAAATTCACCTCTTGATAGCGTAGTTAATTAATGCTGCGCTAAACGAAACGTACGAGTGCGGTGGCCAGCTGTGCTTTTGTGACCGTGAGGAGGTGCAGCACGGGACTTCCCTGCTCGTACCTCGCGTGAGTTGTCTCCCTAATCGAGTCCGTTGCTTTGACCGCCATTTTTTACTATTTGGTTTTCGCTTATATGAATTCGAAAGGTCAAATTGATCCTTCTCACCAAAGAAAAGAACCATATACGGATTTAAATCTTAATGGAGCGCATAGAAAATTATGTTGTACTACTCCTGCGCCGAATCATAGTACTATAGGAAAAGAAAATCAAGGAAAGACAGGTTTACCTGCGCCTAATGAGCTCCATTTTATACACAAGCCACCTTCTCTTTTCCTTAAAAAAAGGAGAAAATAAAAAGTGTACAACGCTAAGACATCAACTTCACGCAGGCAGGCGAGCGGGCCCGGTCGTCCTCCCGAATCCCACGTCTCGTCTCCTCCCCGTCGCTGCACCGGAAAGCAGGAGCAAAGCCCGACGAATATTAGTAAACGATAAAATTATTAAAGTGGGGAAAGAGAAAAGACGGGAAAGGCCGGCGGGGCATCCGTCCAATCCACCCACGCATCCGTTGCTGGCCTGTTTGTCCATCCTCCCCACATAGTCCCACCTCGTCAAGATAAACAGGCTTTGCCCCCCTTTTATGGCCACCCCACCCCACACCACACCACACCAACGTGTCCTCTTCCTCCCACTTACCGCTAACCCCAACGCCCCGCCGTATATAAACCTCCTTCTCCCGTGCCGTTCTCCCACCCCACGGCCATACATGAATACATGTGCAAGAGCGGCGTGAAAAAACTCCTCTCCCTCCAGTCCGTCCGTCCGTTCCATCACCCACCACAACAACACCGCACAACGCCCATCCTTTTTCCTTGAGAGGAGGTGCATGGTGGTGGTGTGGTGATAGCTGCTAGTACTTGTGAAGGGCGGTGTTAGTTGATGATGGCCGTGCAGGCGCAGTACCTCGCCCACGCCTTCCCCCATGACCCCCGCGCCATCAGGTCCGTCTCTCTCTCATGCACCCCTCGCTCCTCTCCTTCCTCCCCCCGGCCTATTTATCCATCCATCCGAGTTGAACAACCCTCCTCCTGGCTCCGTGTGCGTGTCCTACTATTACCATTGATTCATCCCTCGTGCGTGTTGTGTCTCACAGGCCGGCTCTGGACAACGCGTCGGTGTTCCTGGACGAGCCCGGCGGCCTGGCCGCCGCGGTGAAGCAGCAGGTGGCGGCGACGGTGGGGAACACGGTGTTCAGCGTCAGCGACCCGCGCAGCGATCTCACCTGCAACAACCACCACCACCACCGCAACAACGATAGCGGTTGCTTCGTGCCGAGGAAGCGCGCGCGGGTGGGCGGCGACGACGGGGCGGCGGAGGGTTTGATCATGGAAGGACACGGCGCGCTGCTGCCGCCGGTGCCGCAGGCGTTCGGGGACGTGCAGCAGAGGAGCAGCAGGGTCGTGGGCTCCGGCGCGGCGTCCACCAGCGGCCGCCCTGCCAGCACCGCGCCCGTCTCGCACGGCCTCCTGTCGCATCTCTACCGCCAGAGCGTCGAGATCGACGCGCTCGTCCGCTTCGAGGTGCGTTGGTTTCAAGGCAGGGGACACTGGTTGATCAGGTCTCGGATGGTGTGTGATTGATTGATTCGGTGTTGTGGATCGTTCGTGCAGAATGAGAGGCTGCGGGCGGGGCTTGAGGAAGCGCGCCGCCGGCACGTGCGGTCGGTGGTGTCGGCAGTGGAGCGCGCGGCCGCGCGGCGGCTGCGTGCCGCGGAGGCCGAGCTGGAGCGCGCGCTGGGCCGCAACGCTGAGCTGGACGAGAAACTCCGGCAGATGGGCGCGGAGGGGCAGGCCTGGCTGGGCATCGCCAAGAGCCACGAGGCCGTGGCCGCGGGCCTCCGCGCCACGCTCGACCAGCTCCTGCAGTCTCCCTGCCTCGCCGAGGGCGAGGGCGACGCCGACGACGCGCGGTCTTGCTGCTTCGTGCAAGCGCACCAGGCGGCGGACGGAGGCGAGGTGTCCAGCGGGAGGAAGGCGTGCAAGGCGTGCGGCGAGGCGGACGCGTGCGTGCTGCTGCTGCCGTGCCGGCACCTGTGCCTGTGCCGCGCCTGCGAGGCGGCCGCGGACGCCTGCCCCGTGTGCGCGGCCACCAAGAACGCCTCGCTCCATGTCCTCCTCCCCTGACCTGACGCGGCAGCCCAAACGTTTCTGTTCGTCTGGTCGTGCATTCCAAGGACGTGTCAACGCCAGAAAAAATATTTCTTTTTTGTTTTTGTGTTTTAGACACCATTAATCTGGGTTTTTTATGGGTCGGTCTCCGAAGAGACTCATGATAATACGGGCTTCTTTTGGTGGTATTGCACTAGTGGAGTTGTTGAAGCGGTAAATAGGTGTCGGATTTGTCTTCGAGGCACTGCAATTTAATATTCTCTTTCATTTGGATTTTTGTCTACGTGCCACGATGTGCGACGGTTTTCAAAACGGTCTTTCGCTGATGTTATTTAAGCTAGGCCGTTTGGCTGAAATAGATATAGTAGTGACTATTACTTTTTGTCTAATATATTTAATTAAAACAAAGTAATGGAAAATGTAGAAACTATTATATCTCTGCTACAATTCCAAAGGGAAAAAAAAGAGAAACCAGCTTGTTTAAGAAAGCAAAAACCGTTTTAAACGTAACCTTAATCATCGCATCGAGACTAGTGATAACATCATTTGTCAAATGCAATACTCGCTTGCATTTAGGAGATTTAACAAATTTTTCTGAAAACACCATGCACGTGTCATCAAACTATTTTTTTTCCTGTTGCCTTGGGTGGCGATCAACATGGCTGAAAAGCCCGTGGCTTATGGCTGAAAACACTGTAGCTGGCTGAAAAAAGCACTGTAGCTGACAGAGGCTTATTTTGCATAATTAAATTTAAAAAAATTTAAAAATAAAAAAATATGTTAGCCTATTACGTATAATACAAACGAATACAATAAAAAAGAACCGGCAAAAAAGCTCAACAAAAAGTCAAAAATTCAGAAAAAGACGAAACTTATGAATAGTGCCAAATAAGCCATACGCACTGTTTGGAAGCCATACTGATCGGTCCAAGAGTACTATTTTAGATAGAAAGAAGACGTATGTATAAATCCAAGCACTGTGCAGCACAATTAATACCTACCATGGAAAATGAACTAATTGCACGATTTGTAGGCTTAGGTATACATACCACACGGTGTAGCCTTGCAGTAGTGCAGAGAACTTGGGGTTTCTGTGTGAAAGCAGAAAAAAAAATCCCAAATTTAGAGAACAAATAGTGCAAATAATTTTGTCTGTGTGTTTGTTCGAGAACATATATCCAGCGGGAGCGCAGTTGTGCATAATCGATGCAAGTTGGTTCACACAGATATTTTCAGGATATCGATTGGGCTGAAATAATCTAATCTATGACTGAAACTACATTGTAATTGTTTAAAATTATACTGTAACTGATAATGGTTTATTTAATATAATTAAATTTAAATATTTTAAAATTAAAAAAACATGTTAGCTGAACAATGCAAATAAATACAGAAAGAAAAGAACTGGTAAATCAGCTAAGAAAACAAAAAATTAGAAAAAAAAACGAAATTTAAAAATAGTGAAAAATAATCAAAAAGTCAGAAGGTCAGATCGAAATAAGCTAAAAAAACTAGAAAAAAATGAAAATTAAAAATACTGAAAAACAATAACGGCTCAAAACTCTTTTTGAAAGGGCATCGAAGTCGGTTTGTATTATAAAAATGCCGTACAGTTTCATTCAAATCTGAGTCTGCAGCAACTGGGACAATAGATCTATCAGATCAATTTGAGTCCGAATCTTGATCAGCAAGAAAAGAAGACAGAAGGCTGGCTGGATCGGTGAGTTGTTCTCCCGTGAGGCCGAGATATGCACTTTTCAACGTCGTCGCTCATAAATAGCTCCGGGTGGTACGCTGGTACGGATGCTGCATGTCTCTACAAGAGTACAAATACGACTTGCTCTTCCTCGTTAGTTTCGCCTCTGTTAAGTCGGTCCGTACGGTGCAACCAACCCCACTTGTAGGAAAGGATCTAAAAATTTTCCGCGAGTTATTAGAAGTCCAATTACAGACAAAAAAAATATTATGACTATTCGTAAACTTTTAAAAAAATTTAATTTGATTAAAATATAATCTAATATTCAAGTCTAACACTTGCCTCCCCTTTCCTTTTTATAGGCTCACACGCGAACCTTGGCCTAATGGATCCATCCATTAGTCCACACTAAGATAACCCGTAAATCCCACCTAACACCGGGTTTTACCATTGCTTTACCCACTAGCAAAAACGGACTCCAGTGTTTTATCCGCTAACACCAACAACTTCACTGCTTTGCCCGTTAACTCCAACCACTCCAGTGCTTTGCAGAGACATAACTTCCCTTTGCAGCCTTCCGCAATTCTCCAAAATGCCACTTTGCTGCTTCCCGGAAGCTTCCTATCCTCCGCACGACTGCGCCTGGCTCGGACCGATCAGACCTCCGACTCCTCCAGAGCCCTAATCCCGGTCTGTTTCGCTGCGCACGACCGCACCGCGCCTCCTGACCGTCTGGACCTCAGCTCTTCCCTGAGCCTAGTCCCGGTCCTTCTTGCCGTTGCCCGTCGTGTCCGCCTCCGGTAACTTTAGCTCCGGTTCCTCGTCTCCTCGGTTTGCAACCACCTCACCAGTCTCGATCATTTTCGGCGTCTCCGACCGTTTGGACCTCAACACCTTCTGTGCCTAGTTCTGGTCCTCCCACGGCTCACAATGAAATAGCTCCGAAGTCCTGCAACCACACAGACAAGCAAACCGTCACATAGCACCGCACGAAACAATCACACCAACAATCGGTATAACCAACAAGTTTTCCAGTGCACAAACATAGCACAACCCCTAGTCATAAACCCCCTACGACCGGTTGAATGAACAATTCATGAAGTGTCAGCAGCCTACGACCACACGCTAGGCTGCTATGGCCACCAAGACACAAGCTACGACCAGCTAACGAACTGCTACAACCATCGCTAGCTTACTACGACTTACCCAACCAGATCGTACCAACTTATGACTGGTCAAAGTCACAAAGCAATGCTCAAAGTCTACGACCTCATCCCACAGGGCTACGACCACTCCAAAAGACCATACAATGAATGAGGAAAAGAACTCAAAACACACTCCCCCAAAGTCGTAATTGCCCTATGACCAGTCAAAAAGGTAGAACATGACATGCACAAGACCTACGACCACTACCATAGTCCATACGACCACCCCAGTGGTCCATTCGACTGATTCCCAGATGTTACATTGCTCCGGGAGGCTATACGACCAGTTCTCAGGTGTTACGACGCTACCGAGTGATAATGTGGTCATAAGGCGACGACTCCACAACATGGTCGTAAATTCGACTGCCGACTTTCGACCTTGAGATCGTAAACAGTGAACCAAGCTTCCGACCATGGCCAATCGTGGTCGTAGCAGCGTTTGACCACGACCAACGTGGTTGTAACTGATCATAAACCCTTCTGATGTTCTCCGATCACGCCTAAAGTGGTCGTACACCTTCTTGATGAACTTCGACCACAGCCAAAGTGGTCGTAAACTGTCTTGGTGGCCTTCGACCACGGCTAGAGTGGTCGTAAACGCCACAACGTGGTCGTAAATCTTCCAGCCGGTGTCAACGTGGTCACAAACTCTTCTGCTGACTTTCGACCATGCCCAATGAAGAGTCTGACCACTTGAAAAGGCTTGAGACATTACAGAAACAGCACAATGTGGTCACAAAAGCTTCCGACCACTAATCAATTGCCTCCTACGACTACCAAGTCGATTGCCTATGACTACCAAGTCGTAAATGCCCCCTTTCGTCCACATGGTCATAAGCCTAACTGCCGAGCAGGACATAAGGGCAAAAAACCCAACAAAGAGAGCCATTCTCCTCTCAAAACCTCAAAAACCAAACTCAATCTTTCTATATCAAGAGTCAATTACTCATCACAACCGTGACCTCCACATGGTCTCACACAACTACTTTAGTTGCTCATGTAACTCTTCTGTTGATCAACTTATTGGATCTGGATACTGGCGCAGAAGAATAAATACAAATAAGTTCCTACTTTGTAGAATGCAAACTGGAAACAAAATAACCAGAAAAGACACAAAATATATGGGTTTGGTCGAATAGGACTTTAGCAATACTTTGTTTGGCTGAACTAAGTTAAAAAAAAGGGTTAGATAGGTTTGAAACAGTCGAAATTGGTGCATACATGTTAACGAGTTTTATATAAACAGTAATGGATATGTACTGTTTACAATGGGTCGAACTAGGAACAGTACAGACCTGGAGTAGTGTTTAGCTTTGGGTTTAAATAGTATTAGATCGGGTTGAGAATCATATCCCACTCGGCCGAGGATTAATTTGTTGTCCTTTTCAGGTAACTGTCCGTGAGTTTTGGGAAATGGCTCACGCACTAATAACTTCGCACTAACTAGTTTGTCACGCAGTTCTACTTTTGATCCACTAGCACTCAGGCCATCTTGCTATAAATTCACCAGTGTTATGCACGATGGGCATATATCAGAGTGGAGTACCACTAGTATTTGTTACCTCTGCCACACGTATCACCCGTGGTGCGGGGTGTGTGTGTGTGACAGCGTATGAAAACAACAGCGACGAAGACGAAATCGTTCACGAGTACTATTATGCACGATGCATAAATGCTTTCAACTTTTACCTAGTACAGCTAATCCGATTAACGTCACTCTCTCTCTCTCTCTCTCTCTCTCTCTCTCTCTCTCTCTCTCTCTACTCCGTATCTAGAGCGGAGTACTCCATCTATGCGACCATCTTTGTGTTGTTCTTGCATTGATCATGAGTGAGTACGTTAGCGCAGTGATATCAGCTAGCACATGGAGAGGGGGCACTTCGGTTGTGCTTCACCTGATTTTTAGTTTTTATTAAAATTATATCATAGTAATTATTTTTTTAAAAAATAAAAACCATTATATCGTCGTGACAATGCAAATAGATAAAAAGAAACAAGGAAAGCAAAAAAAAAAAGAAGCTAAAAATAGAAATTAATATATTTTAAATGGCTTATGATTTAAATAAGTTGAAGCGTAAAAGAGGTCAGAGGCCGAAGCCGGACCAAAATCTTTGGCTGGTGACTTCTTGTCGGCCTTCCGTTCGTTGCTATGGGCTACTCCACTTTGTTTTCTTTTCTGATTAGTGGAGTAGCCCTTTCTTTCACTGTGTTTTGAAGGATCCGAGATCATAACTACGCGGTGCGAGGTGCTACGGCAATACTACCTAAACTCTTGATTCCTTCGATGAATAAACTAACAGGGTGCAGGCTTTTTCCTTCATAATTGATTCATAATTAACTGTATATTTGTTTTATGCTAGTTCATTTTCTCTAAAGCTATAGTTAAAATATTTTTTCTTATATTTTTCAATATCTAGCCACTATCATAAGTTATACTTCACATCTAGTTGGTTATGTAAGAGTTGATTTTGTAATATATAAGAACTTTTTGCTTAAAAATCATGGAAAATGCCTAAAGTGGCAAATGACAAGTATTTGGTGCTTAGGAGTGGCAAATCATCAAGAAGAAACTTAAATGTGGTAGATCCTAAATTAAGTTGCTTAGGAGTGGCATATCCTCAAATCCCCCCTTTTTTCGAAGCACTTGGCATTTCACGGTAGGAATACACGCCATTCGCCATTTCAGTTTTTTTGGCAGAAATTTCATACTAAAAAGAGTAAATTTCCAGCGAGATTAGACACTCCTCTCTCATCTGACGAGTGGCCCGGGATGTCAGGCCTATTGCATATGGTGACATTACTTAAAAGTGTGGTTTTGTGAAATGTTATGCAAAAGTAAATATGGTTATGTGAAACTAATGCAAATATGGTTTTGTGATAATTTTGTTGAAACGTAGTGTGGTTTTGCAAAATTTACTCAACCTTTTTTTAGACCTCCAAACTTTTCTTGCGAGGACGATGAGCTTATGATCGAATTGGACATGATTATTGGCATAGCTATAAAACACTGTGAAGTACCACTTGCGTTAGTTCTTTGCTCTCAATTCCTATTGCCACCGAAAGAAAAAGATGAAGGATAGAAGAGCAGTCGCCCTACTCAAGGAAAGTGAAAAGTGTTGCATTGATCATGGATGCACGCATCCATCAATCCAAATAGACCCGAATAATTATCTGAATGGAATGGAATTGCGAGGAGAATGATCTTGGAAGTCATTCTCGTTGCACCATGATTGCTTTAGAGGAAAATAAACAAAGAAAGAATAAGATCTCCGGGGGGTGGGGGCAGGGACAGTAACAAAGGGAAGAAAAGAAGAAACGGATAGCCAACATGACAAAGCTGATGCCATTGGTTACATTGCATATTCTTCATTGTTTCTAACCTAGATTTCTTCATCCGTTCCATTGCCGTGCAAGCTAAGTTGTTATATGTAAATGCATCATGCATGTACATGTGTGCCGAGGGGGGCTAATGAAGTTGCACCAAAGCAACTTCTTTGGATGCAACAAGAAAAAAAAGGGGGTTTAATTGTTGTGTCTGTGCCCCCACATGAGGTGGCATATTCCCCTCTGAAAGTATGGGTGTTTGCTCTCTTTATATAGGTCGTGGTGACCATCTCTAACCAATGCAAACCCTGGAGGCTAAGGAAAAGGACACCTTTGTAGTACCCCCATGAGTGACTCCCCTTAACTAAAACAAACAAATCTTGATTTGGTGCCCTGGGAAAGAGATAGAGAAAGATTGTAGTAGAAGTGAGACGAGGAGGTCTCATCTTTTCCAAGGTTGTGCATGCATGACCCACTTGAACATGTCTTGGACTTGATCATGAGGGGCAAAAGATGCCGTGGCATGTTTCCACTGCACCCCCATCCACAAGGACATGCACCTTCTCCATCTTTGCACCTTGCTTTATTGAAGTATGCTAGTACTACATGTTTTCCTCCCCACCTTTTCCTTTCTAGCTGCTTGGGAATCTATACATCCATCTCTGTCTACCAATCCATGGAGCTATCTGCTACTACTATCTAATGATGATGGATCACCCTCATGACACCTTTGCTTGGCATGGTGGTGGCCGCGGTGTCTGGATCCATTTGGAATTGAATTCTTTGCTTCCTTTTCTCATCAGCTGCATAGGAAGTTGCAATGTGGTGGTGGATGTGTCGAGGCCCAACTGCCCAAAGCTTTCCCCCAAAATAACAAGTGCATGTAGTATATGAGGATCGAAAGCAGCCATGGTTGGGATGGATTGGATGCCTAGGGCTCATCATAGGCCACTATGGCAGGCTGGCCTAACTTGTTCCTGGTGGGGGCGTTTCTTATTGGTTTTCTGTTGATGGATTTTAGATATGGCCGATAGAAAAAATGACTTTTAGGAGCAGAGAGTAAGTGATGAAAAAAATGAGTGAGATGCATGTGCGAGATGGGAATGAAAGGAATGTGATATGTAATACGTCCGTGATCCCTTAACTTATTCTCGGAGAGAGAGGAGTGGAGAAGACGTTTCGAAAAATCAGGTATTCATATTGATTTTGATTTTTTTAAACAGAAGAAAAGCTAGAAGTAAAAGTTCATACCAACAAAACCAAAATTCGTGTTGTTGCTATTGTTGCTGTTGGCCACCTTCCAAAAGGTGCATGGTGTGGTGCCAAAGGGGAAAAAAGAGAGAAGAAATGCAACCATCCGTTGCCATTGAATGGTGTGATGAAGTACTCCTAACAGAGTAGCCCTTCGGCGCCATTGAAGTCATCGTCTGCTGGCTTCTGCTTACCACTGTTGCTCTCGGCCGCTACTGTTGCCTCATCTTGCCATGGCGCCATGCCCATGCGTGTACATTGATTTATCTGCTCGAGGCCAACTTCTGTCTCTCGCTCGCACTCTTTTCGGCCTTTTTTTTTCTTCTAATCCATCGTGATGCATGTTGTTAGAATACTATAGTACTCACTACTAGTAGTAACTGTTCTAGCTTGGGCACTAAATGTTTCTATCTATAATGCCGATTAATCGAGTCCTAGCTAGTACGATGCGGGCTAGAGATTAATTTGCTGTGGAACTTTCGTTTTCGATATGTCAATCGTACGTTCTGGCTGAAGCTGAACTGCACGCGGTGGATCGATTAAGACACCGACACCCAACTAATTCGCAGACCACTCGTACGAGCTAAAGCTGTCGGGCTTCATCATATCCCGGAAATCCACTTGCGTCGATCCGTAAGGGCAGCGCACAATTACTCCGATTCCTATCACAGACGGATTAATTCTGCACATTTTAACAATGAGACAGAGCTAATCGGCATTATTGGCAGATGAATTAGATGACGAAGCCATCCGGTTTTCGGCAAACACCCTTTTATACTTTTTTGCTTAAAGAGTAACGTCAAAGGTGCAACTAATGCACATCAGTATATATAGGTATATTTTTAGTGGACACAACTATCGAAAGATTATATAACCAAGAAAAAAAATATAAGATGAAATAGCCATTCTATCCTTGTTATAAGCAGTGGCAGAGTTAAGAATTTTTTTTTTTGAGCCTAGACAAGTCAAACTACGGTAAACGTTTGTTTTAGACAATACTATCTTTAACATCACCGATTGTAGGGAAATTCCACTGTATTTTCACCGACGAGCCAGGGTGGCCGTCCGAGACCGCCGGACGGTGGCTCCGCCCTGGTTATAAGTAGGTACATTGAAATTGTGTGAGGATAATTATCAAGGGTATCACATATATACGGAAGAAAGGAGGACAAAATAGGATTTCTTTTCTGAAAAAACAGGACAAAATAGGATAATCATCGTTCAATTCACCTGCACGTGTGTATACTATTATGAAACAAGATAGGAAAGCCATACGCCTTATAGCCTGAAAAGGAGCGAGTACTACTTTATCGTTGCAATTTACATCAATCAACCTGTGCACATGCGCGGTGAAATGAACGGAAGAGGTTGTACGCGCCGAAGGGGAAGAGTAGCAAACGAACGCTCGGGGTCACGACCCACCAGGATGCAGCGAAGTAAAATACTGATGTTTTGGTCTGCTCCAACTCTATCAGTTGCACCGAACTAAATGAAACCCCGCGAAGATTTCCGGCCCATCTGGGACGAATGTGTGCCCACAAAAATGTTCGCCTTTAGATGAGCTGTTAGCTAAACTGGCGTCGTTTTTTCTGAGTTTTGGCTCCTCTAAAAATTAAAATAAATAGAGATGTATGCTGTTCTCTAAAACGGATTCTTCAAATGGTTTTCTAAATCCCAAATTATATATGCTGTTCGTATTGACGTCTTCATTTTCTGTGGACATTTTAAAAAGTAAAGCAAAAAATTATCAGCTATAACTAAAAATCAATAAATAACTATCAAACATGACGACAAAAATTATGATCCACACCTCAAAAGAACAGTCCACTAGATGCCAGGCGACTATACCATCTAGTACTGCGACGATTGGCCCTGAACGATGGGCTACAAGGTTTGGTAGACTGTCGCAGCTACATATCTGGGCCGACGCGAGATGATTATTATTATTATAGTCCGTTTGGGCCACCGAAGTGGGAAAAGCTAGTAACGCAGCATCTCCCAGACCAAATCGTCACATTTCGTCACCGGTGGAAGCCCTCGCAGCCATCCGCCGTCGCCGTGGCAGAAACCTTCCCCTGAAGCCGAGTACTGCGCTATCTGATGCTTGTCATTCTCCACGGAAACGAAGGGGAGAGAGGACGTTGCCACTTCTCACAGCCAGAAGAAAGCGGAAATAGTGCAGATGCGTTCTCTGATAGGGAGGTGCATCCGTATACATTGATCTAGAGTGCGACAGTGTAGGGAGGGAGGCGCGTGACGATGTGATCTTTCAAGACTCTTCAGGTCAAGGCTCACACTTGCCGGCAGCTTCGGATCAAGGTTTCTGTTACAAACCAAAAAGTGCCCAATGTACAGATACCCTAATATACAGATGTCTTTTCCAAACAGACACCTTTTGTGTCACCCCTCATCATCTATAAATCATCATGTACATATTCAGAATTTATAAGAAGCAACAGTTTCTCTCAAACACTTGTTACAATCTCTTGCAATACGTTATCATCACATACATAAACACAAGGTATGACACTATGTGAGAAACACCAAAAAGCATTTCTGGATGTTCTTGCTTTGGTCGATTCTTTGCGCGAATCGCTGCACGTTCTTCTTGCTCCTCTCCATGAGAAGCCTCCATCACCACGTCCGGCGGCCACCACTTTCATTGCCACCGGCCATGGCTCTAGGCCGGTTCGTCGTCGTCCATGGGAGGCGCACGGCGCCTTCCCACCAGCGAGGGCTCCGCGCTATGGCCCTTATCGGCGACCGATGCACGCCTCCGCGGCGGCTAACCGCCGTTCCGGCCTTTGGATTCGGGCCCAAACTCCTCCACCGGCCTCCTCCGCAGAGGAGGCATTCTCCTCTACATAAATCGAGAAGAAGAGGGGAGGGGGAGGGAGCGCGGCGTGGCAAAGCCCGGCGTCACGGCCACACGGCCGGCGGCGCGGCGTGTCCTCGTGGTGCGGCGGCGGTGCGGCGGCGACGGCACGCGGCGCTGGCGGCGGCGGTGGCGTTCCCGAGGCGCGGCTCGGAGCGGCGGCGGCGGCGCCCGTGGTGGCGCGGCCCAACCAGGCAGGCGGCGGCGGCGCCCAAAGGGCCGACGGCGGCTAGGGTTTGGGGGTTAGGGAAACCCTAACCCTCCCCTTCCTTTATATATGGCTGCACAAAAAAAAGGCTTTTGGCCCAAAATTTCCCACCTCCCCAGTTGGGCCTAAAGGCCGAATGGGATTTAGCCCAGGTTTTCGAAATTTTGCAGTTTTTCCTCTCTATTTCGTGGAAAATGCAGAATTTTTTAAAGTAAATTTCTATTATAGTATTTGCAGTGTAGTCTTTGTGCTTATTTATAATTGTACCCGTCAGTTTGTACTGTTATAAATTAGCATTTCAGTCCCTACAAGACCTGAACATTATGTAATTATTTAAATAAATGTGCAAGCATATTTCTATAATTTTTACATATGTAGGATTACTACTTTATTGCAATTTACTTACAATATGAATTGCGACCATATTTAAAATTTGCTATCTTTAGCAAATTTAAACTTAAAATTCCCGTTTAGTGAGTACCATTGTACTTAATAAATTGAAATGTTTGCAAAATATTATACCTACAATAAATACCATAATTACAATTTATGGCACTTTGCTACATTTATTTGTACGATATGCCATACAATAAATTGGTGTTCACCACCAATATTGTGATTACACGGTATTATAAATATAACCACATGTTATATTTAATTTGGGTATATATATTCATTCGGATTACAATACTCATATTGTTTTCCACATATTTTGCATTTTATTACAACATTACCATACACATTAATTTACCTCATGTAAATTAATCATTTATGGTGTACTTTTCATATAGGTTTTAAATGGCTACCAAAGATTTTGAGCCCCTCGCTCTCGATGGTACCAACTACCCCACATGGGCTATGGACCTAAAGATCAACCTAACCACACGTGGGTTGCAAAAGGTGATATTCGATCCTCCAGATGATCAAATTCCTCCGGATATTGTGAAATGTTCCGTTTTGAGCATAATACGGAATCACATACATCCAGATTTGAAGGCTGAATATCTGTATGAGGAGAATCCACTCACTTTATGGTTAGCCCTAAAAAATAGATATGAACAGCAGAAAACTGTTATTTTACCTGAGGCTAATCATGAATGGGCACACCTTAGAGTCCAAGACTTCAAATCTGTTGGAGACTATAACCATGCCCTTCATACTATTTGCTCCAAATTACGGTTTTGTGAAAAGGAACCAACGGATGCGGACAAAATAGAGAAGACTCTCTGGAGTATGCTCCCCATCTGACAGGGTCCTACAGCAGCAATGGCGTGCTGCAAATTACTAAACTTATTTTGATCTTATGCATACTTTACTTCAGGCAGAGAAGCATGCTGAACTTCTTTTAAAGAACAATCAGCAACATCCCATTGGGGCTGCTCCACTTCCTGAAGTTCATGCTAATCAAAATAACAACAAGTTCAGTGGTTCAAAAGACCACTCAAAGAAGTTTAAAGGTAAAAACAAACGCAACAAGAAGCAAAAACCAAGTGGATTCAAGAAAGGTAAAGACAATTCTGATAAGAGAGTTGACAAAACTGAAATTTGTCAAAACTGTAGTTGCTACAACCATCCTACCAAGAAATGCCGCACCCCGAAGCATCATGTGAATCTCTACCTCCAGTCTTTGGCTCAAAGCAAGAATGCTCAAGAGAAGAGATTTGGAGCACACTTCAATCTCACATCCAACAATGATGAAGCCGGATGCTCTCAAAAGTTCCTTCAAGAACTCAAAGACACATGTGCTTCTACAAAGAAGGATGATCTCATGTGCATTAAGGACACACTTGAAGAATTTAATTCTCACGACATGTTTGGAGATCTCAGTTAGACTCCTAGTCCCATAGCTACTAAGTACTATAGTGTTGTAATATAAACAATGTTGTCATCTATATTGTAAGCTTGTATGCTGCAAACATATATCGAACATATTCGATATTGTAAAATAAAGTTTGTATGTATTCTATATATACTACTATAAGAATTTCATTAAATTCTTCTTTTGTGTATATAGATTTTTGGAGTCGATCCAATGGAGGAGGAATTATACCTTGTGGATAATGGTACCACAAACTCTATACTTAGGGACACAAAATATTTCCTAACTCTTACTAGGAGGAAAGGAAATGTTTTAACCATCGCTGGACGCGATGCAACGATAGTAGGCTCTGGTCGCGCCTCTATCACTCTCCCTATTGGTACACAATTGGAAATTGAGGATGCACTCTTGTATCCCGATTCAACACGTACCCTACTTAGTTATAGAGATATCCGTCAGAATGGTTTCCATGTTGAAACCCAAAATGTCAACAAAGAGGAATATCTCCTCTTAACCAAAAAACAACGGATATGGCAAACAAGTACTAGAAAAAATTACATCTTTAAACTCCGGATTGTACTATACATACATCAAACCCGTTCAACATATTGCATACAAAGTAATTTTCCAAAACACTAACACATTCCAAACATGGTATGATCGCTTTGCCCACCCAGGTATTGGAATGATAAGGAAAATTATTAGCAATTCAATTGGTCATACATACCTCAAAACAAAATTTTCGGAAGCCTCAGATTTTGTGTGCACTTCTTGTGCCACCGGAAAATTAATTTTAAGACCCTCTTATCTTAAAATCAGAGTGAACCACTTAAATTCCTTGAACGCATTCAAGGAGATATATGTGGTCCTATACAACCATTGTGTGGACCGTTCCAGATACTTCATGGTTCTCATTGACGCATCTACTAGATGGTCACGTGCGTGTCTTTTATCCACACGAAACTATGCATTTGCTAAGTTAATTGGTCAAATTATCAAATTACGAGCAAATTATCCTAAATATCGAATTCAATCAATTTGAATGGACAATACTGCTGAATTTTCATCCCATGCCTTCAATGACTATTGTATGGCTCTTGGGACACAAGTTCAACACTCTGTTCTATATGTCCATACACAAAATGGTTAAACAGAATCTCTTATCAAGAGAATCAAGCTCATTGCAAGACCATTACTACAGAATTGCAACTTACCAACATCATGTTGGGGTCATGCAGTTTTACACGCTGCTGACTTAATCCAACTGCGTCCAACTGCATATCATAGCACTTCCCCGCTACAATTAGTACGTGAAAATCCACCAGATATTTCCCATCCGCGAAAGTTCGGTTGTGCTACATACGTACCGATCTCACCACTATAGCGTACCTCAATGGGATCGCACAGTAAACTTGGGATCTATGTTGGGTATAAATCTCCATCAATTATAAAATACCTCGAGCCCCTAACAGGGGACTTGTTTACGGCCCGGTACGCTGATTGTATATTCAATGAGGAACATTTCCCGGCATTAGGGGGAGAAAACAAGTACCAAACTAAATGCCAGGAAATTGATTGGAATGTACAAGGCATTCCTGCCTCAGACCCACGTACCAGAGAGACTGAACTTCAAGTTCAGAAAATCATTAATTTGCAAAACATTACAAATAATCTGCCACATGCATTTACTGATTATAAGGGTGTCACAAAATCCTATAATCCTGCAAAAAATGTGCCTGAAAGAGAGGAGATACCACAAAATACCACTCAACTTCCAGTTCAAAATAAGAGGGGGAGAAGTACAGTACAAATGGCGGATACAACTTCTAACAAGCTACAAAGGAAACAAAAGAATGTAAATGCAGATCAACCTCAAGTTGATAGACACCAAAGGATCCTTGAACCCAGATCAATAGTGCACTCAAATTCTGATCCTGGGACATCGGAATACCCCGACTCAAATGTTTTGGGAAATAACATTAAGTCACCAGGGGTCCAAGAAATTTCCACTAACTATACTGATTCTGGAGAATCATATGATCGTAAGACTACACTTGTCGACATTTATTTCTCCACAACAATTGCAAATAACCATCAAAATGATCCAGATCCTAAGACCATGGCAGAGTGCAAACAACGCTCGGACTGGAATAAAAGGAAGGATGCAATTCAAGCGGAGTTAGCCTCGCTCAAGAAAAGAGATGTATTCACCAATGTGATACATACACCTCCCAAAGTATTTCCTGTCGGTTTCAAATGGGTTTTCGTCCGCAAACGAAATGAAAACAATGAGGTGGTGAGATACAAAGCAAGGCTTGTAGCACAAGGGTTCACGCAGAGACCCGGTATTGACTTCATTGAAACTTATTCTCCAGTAATGAGTGGAATAACATTCCGATACTTAATCTCATTGGCAGTAAAAAATCATCTATCTTTTCAGTTGATGGATGTAGTGACTGCATATCTTTATGGGTCACTTGATTCAGAAATATACATGAAAGTTCCCGATGGAATTTCAATTCCGAATTCAAACGCGAATCGCAATATGTATTGTGTAAAATTGAACAAGTCTTTATACGGCTTGAAACAGTCGGGTAGAATGTGGTACAACCGACTAAGTGAGTTCCTAACCAAAAAGGGATACTCCAACAATGATGATTGCCCATGCGTATTCATCAAAAGATCCTCAACATGATTTTGTATTATATCTGTGTATGTTGATGATCTTAATATCATTGGTAACACACAGGATATAGATGAAGCACGTAATCATGTTATGACGGAATTTGAAATGAAGAATTTGGGTAAAACCAAATTTTGCTTAGGTATACAACTTGAGCACCTTCATACAGGCATCCTAGTGCATCAATCAGCCTATGTCCAGAAAATATTGGAGAAATTCAATATGGACAAAGCATATCCATCGAAAACCCCCATGGTTGTTTGATTTCTAGACAGGGACAAAGATCCATTTAGACCCCGAGATGACAATGAAGAGCTATTGGGACCCGAAGTTCCATATCTCAGTGCCATCGGAGCGCTTATGTACCTTGCAAATTGCACCCGACCAGATATTACATTTGCAGTAAATCTACTTGCTAGATATAGCGCTGCTCCAATCAAAAGACATTGGATAGGAGTGAAGAATATCCTTAGATATCTTCAAGGCACTAAAGATCTCGGTCTATTCTTCCAAAAGAATAAAATGTGGATTTAATAGGATATACAGATGTTGGCTATTTATCAGATCCCCATAATGCCAGATCTCAAACAGGCTTTGTATTTTTACACGGTGGAACAGCCATCTCTTGGAAGTCTTCGAAACTAGACTCTAGTGGCTACATCCACTAATCATTCTGAAATAATTGCATTATATGAAGCATCACATGAATGTGTATGGCTTCGCAGAATGATTAACCACATACAACAATCATGTGGTATAGGTGCTATTGCATCACCTACCATTATCTACGAAGATAATGCTGCTTGCGTTGTTCAAATGCAAACAGGTTACATAAAGAGCAATATCACAAAACATATTGCACCTAAACTATTTTACCCCATATGAATTGCAAGAGAGTGGGGAAATAAATATTCTGCAAACTAAGTCTTGTGATAATCTCGTAGACTTATTCACCAAGTCATTACCAACTTCCACATTCCAAAAATATGTTCATGGAATTGGTATGCGAAGACTACGTGATTTGCAGATATCAGGGAGAGAAATCTCCTAAGACTTAACCCGTTCAAATATAAATATTGTACTCTTTTCCCTTTGAGTTTTCCCTCTAAAGTTTCTCATCAAGGTTTTTAATGAGGCAATATGACAACGTAATCATAAATATATTGTCTCTATTTTCCCACAGGGGTTTTTAAGGAGATATAATCAAATATATGCCATATAATTTTCTCCTTAAATTTTCTCATTAGGTTTTAAAGGAGTTTTTCATGGTATATCTACTCTATCGGTTCTCATATTTTTCCCTACAGGGTTTTGGAGGAGTTTTTCCAAGATGATGAATCAAGGTGATCATATGAAGATACATTGGTAAAGGGGGAGTGTTATAAACAAAAAAGTGCCCAATGTACAGATGCCCCAATGTACAGATGCCTTTTCCAAACAAACACCTTTTGTGCCACCTCCTCATCATCTATAAATCATCATGTACATATTCAGAATTTATAAGAAGCAACAGTTTCTCTTAAACACTTGTTACAATTTCTTGCAATAGTTTCAAGGGATCTTTGGCTCGTCGCCAGCATGACACGCCGACGTGTCGTGCCAAAAAAAAAGGGTAAATTGCACGTTACAATACCTATTTTAACTTGCACAGAACACCAGGTCTAACTAATCTAAGTGGTCTTTAATTTCATTTGACATGCTTTAACTTGCACAGAACACCAGGCCTAAATCCAACACAAAGAGAGATAGAGGCAGAAAGAGCTTGGTAAAATTTATTATCCGATTCTGCTAATAAACATCACTCACTTAACTTAGTGATGTCTATAATTATTTTTTGATAACGTGAAAAGTATAAAATACCACAGCAATATCTACCATTGGAGTGCCTAAGTGGTCTTTAATTTCATTTGACACACCTGTTTTGGCATGTAGGTGCATATCGCACCAACCCATCTATCCATCCAAGCAGGATCACGTAGGGTTTACTCGGTTTGAATAGGATGACAAACTTGTTTTGATCTTTTTCGTTGATCTTGTTGGATGGCCGGAGAGTATGGGACGCTGAGGGTGTGAGTCGTTGGATTCAGGCAAAAGTGTGGTGACCATCCAAACGACGACACCCTAAGAAATGGGCGGAGTGCAACCAGGGTGTATTCTGCAAAACAAGGATATAGAAGGTTCAGGCAAGTGGGAAAGCATATCCTCTCCTCCCAGCATATATTTTCACAAAGTATGATGGTCAGAGAAGTGGCACCAGAAATAAACAACAAGTTCGAACCTTGCCAAAAGCCGGGTCGAAAATGAACACTGCAAAAAGAAGGCTGGAAGAAAGCTGCGAATTTTGTCAAATGAGTGAAGATGTGCAACACCTTGTACTGCGATACTTTGGAGTTGAGTACAATAGTAATCGACCCATACAAACAAATTCCAGAAACTGGGGGTGACAGGGGCAGGGGGTGCAGGCGTGCAGGACGCTCCAAGGAATCTGCAAAATTGGATCTTCTTACAAAATGTCAAAAAGGCCAACTCTTCCAGCAAAAACAAAAAAATGGGGCTCTGGTATTGTTGCTGATCTCTGAACTCAGATAGGAACAGTGTAAGAGCCCAGAATAGTTGCAAGTTGATATTTGCCTGAAACCCTTTCCAAGGCACAATCACTCAATCATACAAGTAGCATCATGAACAATTGACTCATAGTCATCTCGTTGATAATCGTCGATACATATGAAAAAGCAGAAAAACGGAATTGCCGAGCCTATTTGACAGAACACATAAACTGGAATTTTTGCAACCGAACAAACATAGGGTCGCTTGAATGCGTGATACTGCATATCAAGCAGACAAAAGGAATTATGCTTCAGGACACAACAAAGAACACGTCATTAACAGAGTGCTTCAAGAGGGCCCGTGTGTCACCAACTACATCAGGGGAGTTCCCGTGTGTCTCATATACATGTCATTTCCATTTTGTCCAATGATGGACATATAATTGTCATATTCACGCAAAGAAACAATATCACTAACTAGAAAGCAATCACTAGAAGAAAACTGAAATAAATCCAAAGATGAAACTTGACAGAGGCATTCATATGCAACACGGTTTTATCGTGGCGTTATCCTTGGAAAACATAGGCTTTCCATTTCTCTGTTGCAGCAACAACTAATCAGTTCGACCACACACAGTCAAGAATGACTATGGCTTACAAGGATAACAGCAGATCAAATCACCCGCATCAGCAAATAGGACCCTAAAACCCTACCTACTAACAGCAAATGGCAAACAATGAGGTAAAGGATGCAAATTGAACAAAATGGCAAGACAGATAGCATGTTCAATGAACAATTTAACTACAGCTTTGCTAATGCTTGCCCCCATCACCAAAAGAAAACAACAGAAGAAACACCATAGAACTGAAACAACATCAACACACGCAAACAAGTTTACAGCTTATAAGTTGCATATACGACGATTGCAGGTTACAAGAAGCAAGTCAAGAGGTGAAACTACGCGCTACTGGAGTCGAACGTTCTAGCACAAAGAGCAACTTAACTACAGTCCACATTATCACCGGCACTAATCCTAGAGCAGCTAGTTACTCTTAACAACTCAGTTCATTCCCAATTCCAGCTTCTAACTAGTGAATCATCTGTTCTATCACTAGAACCAACTCAGCATGCATATCAGTTGTGTACGACCAAAGCAATAGCAAGATTAACCTCCTCCCATTGCCTAAACTCATCATCCATGTTGGTCTTCTTTGCTCCTTTCTGTCCCACCACCGACAAAGCTGCAATAAAGAAATCAGACCCTGAGGATCTGCAGTTTATTGGAGAATGCAATGGCGACCCAGTCAGGTTGTGTCGCCGACCACTGCAGCTGCTCAATCTCAGCCCCTGCTGTGTAAGCCAATATGGGATCAAGACCACCCTCTGCTGCTGCAGCTGTTGCAGCATTGCCATTTCCATTGCCACCACCATTGATGCCGGTGCCCATGGAGGACAGGTCCCATATCAGTGCCTGCGAATCATCCCCAGCAGTGCAAATGTGGCAAGAAGAGTGAGGTGCCCAAGCGATAGCATTGACAGGGGCGTGGTGGCGGTGGAGCTCGACCACCGGCAGTGTTGGGTAGCGGATGTCAAGCACGACCACCTTGGAGCTATCCATGATGATGGTCGCCATGTACCTCGGGTCCTGCTTGTTCCACCCCAGCCTAACCAGAGGCGTCGGTGATGCGGCCCCACCATCCGCAGCAGCAGAATTGGAGCCGCCGCCAGAGCCAGACTCATAGATAATTGTGGAATGCTCCTTGTCCCGGAGATCAAACACGCGGACAGAGCCGTCGGCGGAGACGGAGGCAAAGACTCCCGCGCCGCCCCAGGCGATGTCGTAGACCTCCTTGTCGTGGGCGATGAGCTGGGTGTCGATGGCCTCGCGCTCGACGTCCCAGATGGTGCAGGTGGTGTCGATGGACGAGGTTCCGATGCGGCGCGGGTCGGCGTCGTTCCAGTCGAAGGAGGTGAGCGGGCCGCAGTAGTCGCTGTTGCGGTTGCCGTTGAGCTCGCAGCGCAGCTCGACGGCCGGCTGCTGTCCCTGGGCGGCGCCGACGCCGTTGCACCGGACGGAGCCGGAGTTGGAGTTGCTGGCGTTGGCAGCGGAGCCGGCGTCGTCGCCGTCCGGGGAGGTGATGCGCCAGATGCGGAGGTGGTCGGCGGAGGTGGCGAGCAGGTCGGGGCGGATGGCGTGCGGGTCCGGGACGAACATGGTCTTGGTGGGCGGGAAGGGGTGGTCGAAGGAGAGCACGGGGGCGATGTCGCCCGAGGACTCGTCGAGCTGGACGACCTCGACGCGGTTGACGAGCTGCTCGAGCAGGCTGGCGATGGCGAGGCGGTACTTCTTGTCGCGCCGCACGCTCCAGTTCATGCCGTAGATGTGCCAGCCAGCCTCGTAGGTGTAGATCTCCGACCGCTTCGCCTCCCTGCCGCCGTTGCCCTGCTCCTGATCCGCCCACGCGTCGCCGTCCCCGCCAGCGCCGCCGCCACCCATGGCGCCGCCGCTCTCTTGCCAGGGAGGAAGGGGAGGGAGTCGGTGGGGTGCAGATTCCAGATAGGGCAAGGGAAGAGCGTGGCGCGGTGAGCTGCGGGTTTGGGGTTTCGGGGAGGGGACGACGACGAGCAGACAGGACCAAGAGTGGACAAGGTCACACAAGCCAGACAGCAGCGCAGAGCGCTGCTCTATGCGGTTCGGTTGGGCCGGGCTTGTGCCAAATGGGCCTTGGTTGCCGCTGTTGGTCTTGTGGCTGTGCAAGTGGTCAGGTCAGGCTGGTAGTATAAAAGCACGGAGTACAAGCAACATGGACTCGAGATGCTGACTGATACTTCCATGTCACCTGCTCCCTCTGCCCTTGAGCTTTTTCAGTGTCCAGATTTATCACAGAGAGGCTTCTGAAACTGCCCGGTCCCTGCACAAACTTTTGCTGGTTGCAGCTTGCCACATGGCCGTAACCATATGGGATAGCAGTTTGCTATTGCTGTGGCAGGCGCACCATGTCCTCACCTGTACTGTTATACATGTAGCATGGTGTGGAGTTAAAAGCCACTTTTAGCATAATTTTTATTGTATTTATAGAAATAACTGTATGTAGATGATATTGATAAAAATATCGTTTCTGTCATCCGCTACCACTGTTTCATATCGTATTTATAAAAATAGCCGCATGCGGACGGTATTGACAAAAATATCGTTTCTGCCATCCGGTGAGCGAGCGGCAGCGCCTGCAAGACGGCACGCGGCACTGCTGCCAACGGCATGCGTCTGCCGCCCCCTCACTAGACGGCAAACAGCCTACCGCCCGGTGGGGGGGCGACAGGTAATTACACCGGCTAGTTATTACATATCGTATTTACAAAAATAGTCATATGTGAACGGCATTGACAAAAATGTCGTTTCTATCGTCCGGTAGGTGGGCGACAGCGCCTGTGAGACGGCACGCGGCGCTGCTGCCAACAGCAGGCGTCTGTCGCCCCCTCACCAGACGGCAAGCAGCCTACCACCCTGTGGGGGGACGGCAGGTAATTACATCGGCTAGTTAGCCAGCTTAATTACCTGCTCTAATTTTTTGTTTAGTGTTTGTTTGAATTTTTAAATATACTAATTGCGCTAAAAAAATTACGAAAATTTATGTACAGCCTCCTGATACAACGTACCTCACAGTGTTGCGAATGTTGCTAAAAAATTTATACAATTTTGGTATTTATATGAGTTTTTACATATAGCAAACGAGCTCCAAAAATTACGAAATTTTATGTGAAGATTCCTGATATAGTAATAGTTATTATATAATTTTTTGAGAATTTTATGTGGTCTGAATTTAGCATATTTATTCGGGTTAACTTAATCTTGAATTTATGAATATTTCACCTTTTTTACAATTTATACATTAGGAATTTGTACAATTAAAAGTAATTACAGTAGTATAAAAAATACATCACACTGGATGCGATATGGCTCATTCATCTGAGCCACTGCGATCTTCTCACCGCGCTTGCCTCCCCGTACGTGGCCTTGTCTTCTGTCGGGCACGAGCATGTCCTGTTGGGTATGTTAGTCGGTCCGAAGATTGCGTCTCGGGTCGTAGGAGGTATGGTGTCGGGACCCCGAATTTCTAAATCCGGACCCTCTGTGTATTACAGAACTAGTCCTAAATCAAAACTAGTTCACACAGTCAAACAGTGATGAATACATAACCAACCACGCTTTATTACAATAGTAAAGAGTATAGAACAAAAGACCTCTTTATTACAACTGAGGTTTCAAGACCTCTCAAAACACAGCGGAAGCAAAAGTACATCTGGTGAAGACCCATCAATACGCCACAGGCAATTGACTGGGGAAGCGCAGCCTAATACTCCGGAAAACCTTCGTCGAATCCACACGCGAAGTAGTCATAATCTCCCTCTTGAGCTTCATATTCTTCTGAGTTTAATTTTGAGTACAGCATGTGAATACATAAAGTACTCCACAAGTCTTGGGAAAAATGCAGTAGATGCAAGGCTTAACAAGGAAGGGCTATATTGTTCTTTTGCACAAAGCAGTATTTTATTTCAAATACCATTAAATATTTTCGAAGGCATTATTTTAACAAAGTAATTGTTTTAACTGAAACTATTAAGCATTTTATAGTGAAGGTTCTATCCACCAACACAAGTTAACCAGCTCTAACTGCCAAGGTTCAAAACTACGGGTTCCATCCACCCCCACTGGCTCCAACCGCCAGGATACCCTTCCGAGAGTTCCCTCCACTCTCGAGATACCCAAACTTTGTTATTAAAACCAAAACAAAAAATCTACCATGTGAATGCATTCCTTGCCCGCCCTTGACCGTGGGCACAGCTATTCGAATAGTTTAACCTCTGTAGAGGATGTACAATTTTACCCCCAAGAGATAAATTATCCTAATAATCAATATGCTTCCTTTGGCATGAGACACAGATAAAATATCACAAAGATTTTACCTCACTCTAGTTTAGCTAGACACCACCCGCTGAGGTTTCACCGCTGAAGGGTTAAATCCACCCAGTTAGAAGCCCCCTCTTGAGCCATATGAGTACAGTAAAACCCTGTCCCTCACTGTGAATAAACCAGTAAATTCCTGGCACTCACTTTCCACTAGTGGTACCTAAACTAGGCTATCATAAGTTAGTCAGCAAGGTCATACCCATATAGACTTGGGGTTGCACGGTTATGCTCAGTCTGGACAAACACAAGAGTCGGTCCTTAATCGACTAGGGCGAAACATACACTTTACCAAATCTCGTGCTAAGGCCGCACCAATCCAATCTAACCATCCGCCCTGGTCTAAAACAATTTTCCATATTTTATTTTATTTTTAAAAGAACAGTGGCAACACCAATCGCCACTAATTTCAGAACACAAAGACTTCAGAACACAAAGACTAGTACAATGAAATATAATTTTCCATTCCAAGGTTACAAAGGTTGAATACCTTGACTAAGCATTTACTACCGTTCTAATATTTATCAAAGAATTATAATACTCTCATTACTGAGACAAAGGAAGTCCTAAGATTACAAAGATACATGGCATTCGACTTCAACAGAGGGCATATCAATAATTGGACTAACTAATACCTTAAAACATAAACCATTGTTCTATGCAAATAGCAATGCAAATAATATTTAAAATAATAAAAAGCATTTCGCAAACATAGGTACAAAATGTTCAAAGGAGACTTGCCTTCTTGCACGTTGTCTGGACCTTCTTGCTGCGGGTCGGGAAAATCTTTGGCAACGACGGTTTCTACGCGCGAAAAGACGAAACAAACAAAAATAAATAAATACACATAAATTCAAATAAAATTTAAAAATTCAAAAAGAGTGTATATTTGAGTAGTTTATGATTTTTAAAAAATTTAGAAATTTGAACGGGTCAAATCAAAGTTAAAATGAGAAAGTTAGGGCTTCCGGAAGTTTAATTAGAAGAAAAGAAAAAGACATATTTTTTCGATTTATTTTTGTACTTAAAAAGGCTATTTATGACATCAGTGAGATTTTGAATTTTGAATTTTCGGACATGTGGGCCTGGTCTACCGTGGACTGAGTCCACACATCACGGCGGGGACCGAGGTGGCACTCACGGCCAACCAGGCTCTATGTGGCGCCCACGTGGAGGCCACGCGGTTGCTATGCGGCGCGGCCTACCGACATGGCTCGACGAACGGCGCGCGGCGGCGCAGGCGCCTTCGGCGCGGCGGCACACACGGCACCCGCAGCGCCGGCGAGTGGCGGCGGAGGGAGCGGAGACGACGGGGAGCTCGGTGCTTACCTGCGCCGGGCTTGGGGCGGCTGGAGGCGTGCGGCAGCGGCGAGAAAAGCGGCGGCGGCGGTGGAGAGCGAAGGTGATGGCTCCGACGTTTGGCCGAATAGGAAAAGGAGGGTGGCGGGGAGAGGAGAGGCTAAAGGAGGGGAAGAGAGCGGCGCGGAGAGGGATTTATAGGCGGGGAACGGAGGGGAATGGCCGGCGGTTTGTGCTCGCCGGAGTAAATGCGGCCGGCGGTTTTAGAGGGGATTAAAGAGGGGAAACGGCCGGCGGTTAGTGGGGAGTGATGGGGCAATCAAACGCGCACTCATTTGGGAGTTAATGGGGGAAGAAACGACCGGTTTTAAAAGCTCGGTGAGGCTTCAATGGTGGAGAGGAGAGAGAGGGCTTGAGGAAGAAGAAAGGAAGGAAGAAGAAAGAGATGACGGGTGGGGCCCGCGCGTCGGTGAGTGAAAGGAGAATGAAGGGGTACGCGCGGTCGGATTGATGACACGTGGCAGAGGAAAGAAATCAAGGCCATTGGATGAAGTGAAGGGTTAAGTGGCTATGGATTAGATTAAAGAAAGAGATGGATTCAATCTGAGAGCGCCACGTGAAAGCCTGGGATTAAATTGATTTTAATTTTTGGATTAGCTTTTCAGAAAATACTAGAAACATTATAAATACTTAGAAAATATTAATTAATATCTAAACATTCCAGAAAATTTATAGAATATTCATGGAGCTATTTTAGACTTGATAAAAATATTTTTATATTCAAATTTGCCTTTAATAATTTTATAAAATACTTTTTAACTTTTAAAATTGATTTTTAATTCCAGAAAAATCTAAAAAATTATATAAAATTCAGGGAAGGTTGGGATTATATAAAATATTTTTAGACTTGATAAAAATATGAACTCTTTTTGGATTTAATAAAATATTTAAAATACATTATCTTGCTTTAGATTTTGAAATAAAATTCAGATAAATCCAAATAAAGTTCAAATAATTAATTTGAAATTAAATTTTTACAGAAAGCGAATTTTTGGGATGTTACAAACCTATCCCTCTTAGAAAGAATCTCGCCCCGAGATTCGGATGGACTGGGAAAAAGACTTGGGAACTCTGCTCTTAAATCTTCCTCTCGCTCCCAAGTTGCTTCTGATTAAGAATGGTTGCTCCATTGCACTTTACAGAATTTGATGATCTTGTTTCTTGTGCGACGCTCTGCTTCATCCAAAATTTTGACTGGATACTCTGGATATGTTAAGTCCTCCTTCAAATTCACTTCATCTAGAGGCATTTGCTCTTCTGGCACTCTGAGACACTTTCTTAACTGGGACACATGAAAAACGTCGTGCACCTTTGACATCTGAGACGGAAGCTTCAACTAGTAAGCAGCTTCTCCCCGTTTTGCTAGAACAGGAAATGGTCTGATGAATGTAGGAGCAAGCTTCCCACTGACTCCGAAACGACGCATTCCCTTGAGAGGCGAAGCTTTCAAATACACATGATCTCCAGGTACAAATTCTAACGCTCTTCGGCGATTGTCCGCATAGCTTTTCTGTCTTGTTTGTGCTGTTTTTAAGCTGTCCCGGATCAGACGAACTTGTTCTTCTACTTGCTTCAACACATCTGGTCCAAACACTCGCCCTTCTCTGGTTTCCTTCCAATACAACGGTGTCCTGCATTTTCTGCCGTACAAAGCTTCAAACGGAGACATTTGCAAGCTAGATTGATAACTGTTATTATAGGAGAATTCGACATAGTGCAAACTTTGATCCAATTAGTTTTATTTGCCAAGACACAAGCTCTCAACTGTCTTCCAATATTTGATTTACTCTTTCTGTTTGACCATCTGTCTGTGGATGATATGCTGTGCTGAAATTTAGATTTGTGCCCAAAAGTCCATGCAGCTTCTGCCAAAATCCTTAAGTGAATTGAGATCCTCGATCTGACACAATCTTCTTTGGAACTCCATGCAAACACACGATTCTTGACATATATAGCTCTGCGAGTCTATTTCCAGAATATGTGGTCTTTATTGGAATGAAATGTGCGACTTTTGTCAGACGATCTATAATAACCAAATTGAATCATACCCTGACCTTGTTCTCGGCAATCCAGTTATAAAATCCATACCAATTTCTTCCCATTTCCACTCAGGTATCTGCAAAGGTTGCAAAAGTCCAGCAGGTCTCTGATGTTTAGCTTTAACCCGTTGGCACACATCACACAAAGCTACATACTCCGCAATCTCTCTTTTCATACTTGACCACCAATACCTTTCTTTGATATCTTGGTACATCTTTGTACTTCGAGGGTGAATTGAATATCCTGATTCATGAGCTTCCCTCAGAATTAACTCTTTTATTTCTTTCTGCTCAGGTACAAGAATTCTTTTTCCAAACCAAATGATACCTTCTTAATCTTCAGAAAATCCTAGTGCCTTACCTTTCTTCATATTATCTTTGATTTCATTGACATATTTATCCTCTTTTTGAGCTGCCTTAATCTGGTCCTCTAAAATTGGTTGAACCTCCAAAGTAGTTAGAAATCCTTCCTCTACTACTAAATTGAGTCGCTGAAATTCTTCATGAAGTGCAGGCTGGCTGTCTTTAATTATCTGATTATTACAGTAACTTTTTTTGCTCAAGGTATCAGCCACTACATTAGCCTTCCCTGGATGATAGTGTATTCCAACATCATAATCTTTTATTAACTCAAGCCACCTTCTTTGTCTCAGGTTGAGATCGGGTTGGGTAAATATATATTTCAAACTTTTGTGGTCCATGTAAATTTCACAATGATTACCAATCAAATAATGCCTCCATATTTTTAGATCATGCACGACGGCAGCTAGCTCTAAATCATGGGTTAGATAATTCTTCTCATGGGGACGCAATTGCCTTGAAGCATAGGCTACTACCCTTCCTTCCTGCATCAGAACACAGCCCAGTCCTTGTCTTGATGCATCACAGAAAAGTTCAAAATCCTTTCTAATATCTGGAAGCGTTAACACTGGTGTAGAGGTTAACCTCTTTTTCAGTTCTTAAAAACTGTCCTCACAAGATTTACTCCATTCAAACTTATTTTCCTTCTTTAGTAACTGAGTGAGAGGTCTTGCAAGCTTGGAAAAACCTTCATTGAAGCGACGATAATAACCTGCTAAACCCAGAAAACTCCTAATCTCTGGTACTGATTTGGGTTGTGCCCGATTGAGCACATCATTTACTTTTTCGGGATCTACAGACACTCCTCCTGCAGAAATCACATGACCGAAGAAAGCTACTTTCTTCAACCAGAACTCACACTTGCTAAACTTGGCATACAACCGGTGTTCTCTGAGCTTTTCTAAAACTATCCTCAGATGTTCTGCATGTTCTTCCTCATTCTGGGAGTATATCAAAATGTCATCAATGAATGCAACAACAAACTTATCCAAATATTCCATGAACACCTTATTCATTAGATTCATAAAATAGGCGGGCGCATTAGTCAGGCCAAAAGACATTACTGTAAACTCATATAGTCCATAAGAAGTAGCAAATGCTGTTTTTGATATATCTTCTGGTCTTATCTTCAATTAATGATAACCTGATTAGAGATCAATCTTCGAGAAAACACATGAGCCTTTTAACTAATCCAATAAATCATCTATCCAGGGCAAAGGGTACTTGTTCTTAATTGTCACATCATTCAAGGATCTGTAGTCCACACACATGCGAAGACTGCCATCCTTCTTCTTCACTAGAAGTACTGGTGCTCCCCAAGGCGAAGAACTTGGTGTAACAAAACCTTTCTCTTGCAGCTCCTGAATTTGCTTCTTAACTTCAGCCAGGTCATTTGCGGACATACGATAGGGTCTCTTGGAAATCAGAGCTGTACCAGGTACTAGGTTAATAACAAATTCAATTTCTCTATCCAGCGGTATTCCTAGCAAATCTTCAGGAAATACATCTAGATATTCGCTTACTATGGGCACCTTTTCCAGAGTTATTCCCTTCAAGCTGTTCAACCCACATCTATTATGAGAAGATGAGTTTGACTTATACTTTACTTGAATTCCTTCAGAGTTGGTAAGAGTAATGGCACGATTGGCACAATCTATCTGCCATTTATACTTGATTAACCAATCCATACCAAGTATTACATCTAGGCTCTTGGAGTCTATTATAATAAGATTCGCTAGAAATTTTACTCCATTTATATCTACCGTTGCTCTAGGGCAAACCGTGTTAGTCCTCATTTCCTTTCCAGGTGATTGGACTAGCATAGGGTTCTTTAGCAAACGCACATCCCAATTATATCTTCAACAAAATCTTTTGACACAAAAGAATGCGAAGCTCTAGAATCAAACAATGCTGATGCAGGTACTGAGTTGACAAGAAACTTGCCCAGAACTACGTCGGGTGCATCCTGAGCCGCTTCTACAGTAACATGATTAACATGTCCTCTGCTCATTGCCTGCGGAGTCCTTGGAGTTTGAGGTGTCCCACGGCCCTAACCTGGATCGCGCTGGTGTAGTCCCCAAGTTGAAATGAACAGGGGTCACAGCTGGATGCTTCTGAGGACAATTGTTGGCATAATGTCCCATGTTCTTGCAATTGAAACACTGCACTCCTGCCGCTGAAGTCTTGTTCTATTGAAGTTGACCACCATTACTTGCTCGAGGAGCTTGCGGAATTGAGCGGGGTCCAGTGAACGGTGTCCTTAGCACACTTGGCTTTGAGGGCCTACTGAACTGATGTGGATTAGGACGAAGGCGAGAACTACTTGCACCATGCTGAGCTTGGAACTTCCTTTTCCTAGTCTCATACAATTGACGTTGAGCATCTTCTTGTACGAGGGCTTTATTCACCATGTGCTGAAATGTTGGATAATCATTGGACACCATCTGCACCTTGAGGTTGGGATCAAGTCCTTACATGAACCGCCAATCTTTGTTGCATCTGTTGCAACATCCTCTAGTGCATACCTGGATAGTTGAGTGAACCTATTCAGGTACTCAGAAACACTAAGGTTCCCCTGCTGCAGTTTGTGAAACTCCCTTTTCTTCATCTCCATTATTCCCATAGGAATATGTGCAGTGCGAAAAGCTTCAACAAACTCAGCCCATGTGATGGCTTGCACATCCTGATGAGCAGAACAGTAATTTTCCCACCAATTAGCAGCGATTCCTTTTAGCTGATGGGCAACATACAACACCTTCTCATGGTCATTGCACTGAGCCAAAATCAATTTCTTCTCTACATCCTTGATCCAATCGTCAGCCTCTAACGGATCTACTGATCCGGCAAAGGTAGGCGGTCTGGTCCTCATAAACTCTCCTAGCTTGGACTGCGGTGCTTAAATGGGTGCCTGCGGAACTTGTTGGACTTGATTCTAAGCAAGGGCTTGAAGAATTTGCAGTTGCATAGCCATCATTTGCTCCAGGTTAGGAGCTTGAGCAGGAGGTGGTGGAATGTTGCTTTCCAGTTGGGCATTGGCACCACGACTGCTGCCTGGGTTGTTCCTTGTGTTCACCATCTGAAGTGGTATCCGGGGTTAGCAAAAGATAAGAGGGAAAAAGCACAGGTAAGAGATTAGGGGAAAACTAAATGACATCCCAAACCAACACACAAGAGAGAAACAAACAACTTAGAAGAAACTTAACTTGAAATCAAAATAGTTTTAAGAATGGCTGTACCACAAGTGCACAAAGGCTTGGTACAATCCATCTAGCACACCAAAACATAATATAAAATGTTCTAAGATCGTAGACATTTATTTGGATACTACTGACTCAATAGACTACTAATCCTCCAACACGATGCACTCCTCAGGATCCTCCTCTGGGTCCTCCTCGGCCTCGTCCACGTGGTGCTGCCCACAAGCACACATGGCGCGGATGCCTGATAAGCGAGAACAAGAACGGTTATGACTGGAGGCAGTCGACCGGGAGCAGGAACGAGAACGAGAAAGACTGTGTCTTCTGCTGGAATCTCCGATGTTGATGACGGGTAGCGGACTAGGGCGACGCACACTCTTGCATGCTGTGAGCCTAGTGCGGGGTCCCACGCATCGAGTCGGCACCTGATTGTTGGGGACGACAGCTGGTGCAGGTGAAGATGGCGTGTAGTCAACTGCGGCTCTGAGGCGCCCCAGCTCGAACTCTGCTGCCTGGCTCTGGAGAAGCTAAGCACGTAGTGTGTTGGAGTGCTGGTAACTGGAAGTAAGAAGCATCCAAAGCTGTCCAATCTCCTCCAATGCGCTGGCGTAGGTAGCTGCCATCGCTTGGGTGAGCTGCACCTGATGCGTCAGTCGAGGGTCATCCACTGCAATCTCGAATGGCTCCGAGTAGCTCTGTCTTCTGCAACGACTCGAACTTGTTGTGCCATAGCAAGTACTACTTCGACGGTTTGCTCTTCATCCACTGCAGACGGGCAACAGTCCCACAGATGCCCATAGTGGGCTTGTCTAACAGGTCGACGAACTCGTCGAACAGGTGCACTGGCATCACGATTGTCGAACGTTCGACAGGGAAGTGCTCTCAGCTTCACAGCTGCAGGAGCACGTAGCAGATGGCCAGATTGGGGGTACCAGCAGTGATGCGCCGGCAATCATCACATAACCCCTAATATGTGGCGCACAGAACCGCTAATCCATAGCTATACCGAGGCATTACCCCGAACTCTGTGTCCACCAAAGACTCAGCGAGGTCGATGAATTTGGCGTTGCGAATATCGCTGTGTGTGGCTAGAAATATGCGTCTTGACGACCTTCGGCGATGCAACCTGTGGGCACACACTAAAATTGTTAAGCCATCCGCGGGAGACGCCATGTGCACTCTCCGAGATAGGCCAGCCAAACTGGTCTGCTAGCCTTTCCTTCCAGTCGGCTGGTGCAGGGGTTGATACAAGTGCGTCACCCCCGAGAAGGAGATCGGTCAAGAACGTGATGCCCTTCAGAGTGACCGCCATCTCACCCCCACCTATCCACCAGTGCCGTAAGCAGGTTGTCGTCGATGGTGAACTTGTGCTTAGTGGAGACCAGCCTCGCAAAGGGCAACAAGCCCACAGGATTGGGACGTAGCGCTCGTCCAGCGCCCACGGACCCCCGGCAGCTTGAACGGCGAAGGGCCAACCGCATCACCCATCATCCATGCGTGGCAATGATGTTCCTCATCGTACGAGTGTTCCAGAAGCTCCGGCAAAGCCATACTTACCAATACATAGGACAGACAAAATATTAGTGCGAAGATTAATAATGACGGTAAAACTTACTTTATAATATAAACTACATTAATTATGACTAACTAAATAACAGTAATTATGACTATGACTAAGGGAATAACATCGAAAGCATGCTATAAAAATACATGTCTTTCAAAATAAGTAACCAACACTGTCGCGTCCTTAATGACTTATGCACTGCCTTCTCCAAATAATTAGCTACATACTATTAATTTTGAGAGTACCTTAAAACAAATGGGATAGACGAAATATTAGTGTGAAGATTGATAATGACAGCAACATACTACAAATCAGTGATTACATGTGTGCTTGTAACTACATAGGAGTACTTCATTAATTACGGATAATTTGATTACTCATCCGAAAAAAGTGACGAGTCATTCATTACCATCGTCCTTAGTACTAACTCATTACTTACCCCAAGTAGCAAATTATGGGTACCGTACGTACAAAAAATAGTACAAACTATACCTAAATTACTACGACATACTTACTTCATCATATAAACTATATTAATCAGGACTAACTAAATAACACTAATTAACTACGATTATGAGAGTAACGTCGAAAGCATACAATAAAAAATTACCTAGCTTTCTAGACGAGAAATCAGTACTGCCAATTTTGAGCTACGCAGTGCCTTTACGAACTAATTTGCTACGCACACCCAATTTTCAGCGACGACTGCGACATTCACCTTCTACGATGAGCGATTGGGATGAGCAACGACGAACTACAAGAGGTTCATATTTATGACCAAGCAAAAGGTTAACCAGGTGAGCTCACCTCGTATATTGAGGTCCCATTATCATGTGCAGCGTTTCGGGTGAGGGGGGATGGCATCGTAACACTGACAAATGTGCAAACGAGAAGCAGACGAGGGGGGACGACATGGAAATAATGACATTAGTATGAACAAGAAAGCGCACGAGGGGGCACATACATAGAGAGTGATAATTGTGTGAACCAAATAGCAGCAAAAAATATATAGCACGATCGGTCGACACATGCTACTTCAAAAAGATGCGTGACAATCATTAAATTCATGATTAAGATAACCCGAATAAACGTGGTAAATTCGAACCACATAAAATTTCTAAAAAAATTACACAATAACTATTACTATATCGAGAGACTTCACATAAAAGTTTGTAATTTTTGGAGCTCGTTTGCTATATGTAAAAACTCATAAAAATATCAAAATTGTATGAATTTTTTAGCAATATTCGCAATCGATAAAATTACCTAAAAATTACACTACGAGGTACATTGTGTCAAAATATTGTACATAATTTTTCATAATTTCTTGAGCGCATTTGATATATTTAAAATTCAAAAAAACACTAAACAAAAAAATTAGGGCAAGTAATTAAGCGGGCGTTGTCGTCCGTCCACCGGACGACAGAAACGATATTTTTGTCAATATTGTTCGTATATGGCTATTTTTGTAAATATAAAATGAAACAGTATTAAAAATGACTTTAACTCGTATGGTGTATACACAATGCACACTGCCATGCCGAGAAAGGCAGAGGACGCGTCTCCCTTTGTCTTGCTTGCTGGCAATGTCAGGGTGAGTAGTCTGACGGCTCTGATCAGCTAGGCCAACAACGTGAATGGTGAACTATTCTTCAGCTTCATGGCCTAGCAATGGATAAGAAAATTGCTGCTTACTCTGAATACATGCCCTCCCCCGTTGTGCGTGTGATTGCTTCACGAAATCTCTTCTGCCCTGTCCGAGCAAATGATATACTACAAATCACCGTCGTCGCGGCATTGTTGAAGCAAACCATCTTAGGCTATATTCTTTTCAACTTTTAAAACCGACTTTTAGCTTCTGCTACAGTATCTAACTTTCAAATAGAATCTCCAAGTTAATTGTCGTACACGTTAAAAGTCTAACATCTATACCAACCAAAATCACACGCGAGTGTCTCTCTCTGTAATCTCTGTTGCAAACAGCTAAAATTCAAAAATTTCAGCCATAACCATAAAGAATAGGCCCTTAATCTACTCCATTCACACATCAATGTTGAAAATAATTTAGTTTCCCTTGTTTCTTAGATGAGTCTAGTCCGTATACGTGTATGAGTACGTGTAGTTATACTAGACGAGTTCTTCTCTGTGTCTTAGTTATCTCCGTGTCTTAATCAATGTACTCAGTATATAAGTAGAGGGAGGCAAACTTGTAAGGAAGTAAGTTGAGAAGAAAAAGCCAATGAGAGTGATTAGAAGAGATCGAGAAAGAGCGATCGGTTGTGATCTAGAGGGGAAGAAGAAATATAGAAAAACGGAGTGCTTTGGTGCCCCGGAATATCGACTTGTAATCTCAACTTGTTTTTCGTGTTGTCGTTGAGTGGTCGTTGTCGAAGGCGTTGATGTTTGCAGTTGAAGGTTACGGGCGGATGTGTTTGTAGTCAAAGTCTATGAGCACGTACGCAGCAGAAAGCGTGGTTGTTATAAATACGAGTTGGAAGGTGTGGTTATTACGAGGACTTGTTGGTCGTAACGCCAAGAAAGGAGTGGTTGTAAAGAGCGGTTGTAAATGATTTACGACTAAAGAATGTACGAGTACCGGAGTGGTCATAACCAGCAGAGAGTGGTTATAACCGTCAACGTGGTCATAACCAGCAGAGTGGTTGTAACCATCAACGTGGTCATAATCAACTGGGCCAACAATTGGTATTAATCTAAGTTGATCCAAAGAAGTCAGGAGCGCTCGTCAAGACTATGGGTGATGAGATCGATCCATCAAAGTCAAGCGTGTTCGTCAAGCTGATGATAAGAAGCGCTACGATCCCGATTCAATACCCAATGTTGATCGAAACGAATTACGGCATATGGGCTGTCAAGATGAAGTTAACCTTGCGTTCGCTAGAGGTTTGGTCAGTGATCGAAGGTGGAGATGATGACGGTGATAGGGACCAAGGTACAATGGTGGCCATCTCGCAAGCGGTGCCAGACGACGCGATGATGTCGATTACCGAGAAAGAGACGATGAAAGAAGCCTGGATCGCAGTTAGGGAGATGCGGGTAGGTGAAGATCGCGTCAATAAAACACGTGCTCAAGTGCTCAAATGACAACTGAGCAAGTTGCAAATGGGAGAGTCAGGGATGATCACCGAGTACTCCATGAAACTCACCACGCTGGTGGGTGAGATCCGTTCGCTTGGTGCTTGCAAAGCTGGAAGAGAGCGATGTTGTCGAAAAACTGTTTAGTTCGATCCCAGATCGATTCCTCTAGATTATTGGAACGATCGAACAGTTCGGCAATGTCACAACAATGTCACTCACGGAGGCGATTGGTCATCTTAGAACCTTCGAGGGAGGACTCAAGGGGCAACGACACTCGAAGGGTAAAGGAGAGAAGCTACTGTTTACCCAAACCAAATGTGAAGCGAGGAATTCGAAGACAAAGAAGGAGGGCTCTAGCAGCGCTGAGAGAGGAGGACGTCACAGGAATGGTCGAGGACACGACAACGAATAAGGCGGTGGTGAAAGATCCCGTGACAAGTCACATATCAAGTACTTTGAATGTAATGATTATAGGCACTACGCGTCGGAGAGCCGTAGCCACATAAAGTGTTTCAACTGTGACAAGTACGGTCACTACGCTTCGAATTGCTGAAGCAAGAAGGATGAGGAGGTAAACCTCACCAAAGTGGAGAAGGACGATGAGCCGTACTACTTCTTTGCTTAAGTGTCGAAGAGACACTGGGCGAGGTGATCTTGAATGAGAGGAACATAGTTCCTAAACTACGCATGAAGGAAGGCAACAACGATCATACTGATTGGTGGTACCTGGATAATGGAGCCTACAATCACATGACGGAAGATCGCTCCATGTTTCATAAGCTTGATGAGAAGATTTTAGGCAAATGTAAGTTTGACGATGGCTCCACAATTGAGATAAAGGGCAAAGGATTAATGTTATTGCAATACAAAAATGGCAATTAGAAGTTGGTGCCTAAAATTTATTTTATACTGAGACTGTGCAACAATATACTCAGTTTTGGGCAGATGTCAAAAGAACGATAGAGAGTGGTGCTGCAAGATGAGCTCTTGCGTGTCTATGACAAGAATGAAGGGTTGTTGATGAAGGTGAAAAGATGCTCAAATTAGTTGTACAAAATTTTCTTGAAAACTTGTAAACGGCTTGTCTGAAGAGCAACTTGGAGGAGCCAGGCGGCAGCAAAGAGCAAGCTCGAGAGGGTGGTCAGCATGACGAGTCCCAAGGGATAACTGTGCCAAGTATAGAAGCTAGAGGCTCGGGTCAAGACCGTGAATTCCATGCACAGGGGGTGCGCATGGAGAGCGGGTTGGACGCATAGGGGGTGTGCAGACGCTTGGAAGGTTTCGACCATGCAGGGCGTAGGAGGCGTCCCAAGCTATTCCAGGTATGTAGAGAATATACAAGTACCAGTGGAGTTTCAAGTAACAGGAAGCTTTCGAGTGTAAAATAAGAAGCGTACGATCGAACTTCGAGTTCGAGTGTGCAGTCGGAAGCGTTCAAGTGCTACTGGTCGAAAGTTTCGAGTGGTGTGGTCAAAAATCAGAGTGCGCAGCGGTCGAAAGTTTTGGAGCATGGAGTGGTCGGAAGTTGCGCGGTCGAAGCCAACAGTGGTATCAGCACACATCAAGAGGACCAGTAGGTTTCACTGAAGGAAAAGTACGACGCATCCCTACGGGAGACAGAGCAAAAGAAAATTTTTGAGCAAGGAAAAATTTTGCTGCATGTGGCGTGGAAAGCAGCGGTCTAGGCAGGCCCCGCATGCATGTGTTAGGCACAGTAAGTAGCGGCTCGGGAGCACTTGCAGGCTCGCATGTTCACGCACGTGCAGCTGGGCCAAATCGCAATGGCTCAGGATGACCAAGCGACAAGTCCCACAAGCACACAGAAGGCAAAGGAAGGTCTCACAAACATGCAGCAATCCCACACTCGAGATGAAGATGTCATCCACGACGCTAGTGGAGGAAGAGCGGGCAGGTGTGGATGCTAGTGTGGCAATGGTGGAAGACGAAGGGAGTGGAAGGTTCGGGTAACGACAAATCCAAGATGGCTATGGGAGCAGGTGCTCCAACCTATGCAAGCATGCAAAGGAGGACGAGTTCAGTCCAGGTGCGAGATGTGGCAAGCGTTGGTTTGTGCGAAGCTTAGGATGGAGCGAGTGCACGCTATAGGATGGTGTCGACCTAGGAGGGAACGATGCATGGGAATACAAGAAAAGGATGGGAGATAAGAGAAGATCGACATGATCAAATTCTAGAAGATAAAAGAGAAGATCGGTGTGATCAAGGTTAAGAAACAAGATTAAGGGGTGATTGTTGGAAATAATCTTGTTTCCTTTGTTTCTTAGATGAGTTGAGTCCGTATACGTGTATGAGTTCGTGTGGTTGTATGAAACGAGTTCATCTTTGTGTCTTAGTTGTCTCCGTGTCTTAGTCAATGTACTAAGTATATAAGTAGAGAGAGGTAGACTTGTAAAGAAGTAAGTCGAGAAGAAAAAGCGAATGAGAGCGATCAGAAGAGATCGAGAAAGAGCGTTCAGATGTGATTTAGAAGGAAGAAGAAATACAGAAAAGCGGAGTACTTTGGTGCCCTAGAATATTGACTTGTGCTCTCGACTTGTTTTTCGTGTTGTCACTGAGTGGTCGTGGTCGAATGCACTGGTGTTTGCAGTCGAAGGTTACGATTGGTCGTAACCAGCAGAGAGTGGTCGTAATTATCAACGTGATTATAACCAGTTAAGTGGTCGTAACTATCAATCAGCGTAGTTGTAATCAACTGGTCGTAACTACCATCAGCGTGGTCATAATCAACTGGCCCAACAATCGAATGGGTAAAAAAAGAAGAAAAACTTCGAACAAGAACACTACTGTAACTCGAAATGTTGATGCCTTCTACAACACATCATTTAGCTCCTCATGTCGAAACAGTACTGTATACATACTACAAGGCAGATGAGCACACAATTAGCTAGATAACTGAGGCTGACAAGAGCATGGCACCTCATTTATTTGATCCAGACCAGTGATTACTGGGGGATGGATACACACATCTAATCGATCAGTACGGCTTGAGGTAGTCGAAGAGGTGGTGCCTGAAGGAAGAAGCCGTCTCCGTGCTCGCCTCCGGCGACCCAACGGCGGTCGGTTCGCTTCTCGGGCTCTCCTGCCGAGTGGCTGCCGGCGGTGGCGACCTCCCCTTATCACCCTGTACCTGCAGCACCATCGTCTGCCGCCGCCGCCTCTGCTCCCTCCGCTTGTTCACGTAGTCCTCGTGGATGAACACCTCCATCCTCCCTCTATCTTGTATCTACTCTCCAGCGAAGCTAGCTGCCCTATTCTACCTATACTGCTAACTATTAACTAGCTACTCACCAACACTCATTACAAGCACCTGTAGTAAGATCTAAGAGAGAGGAAAAGGAGAGAAACATGAGCACACGTACAACAGAAAGGCTGAGTTGAACACGCTGCATCTTTCTAGGCGATCAGGTCCATTATTGCCGTGTTTAGCCACTTGTACAAGCTATGCAATTGTAGTAGCACCAGAAAGCAGGGACCATTGAGCCCTGCCACTGAACCACGGGGCCAACCGTGAGATGCGGAGAAAAATGGCTAATTAGCACCCGAGAGGCGCTGCCTGCCTAGCCAGAGCATATACAATCATATCAGCTCTATGTAAATATATAACATATAGAATTTTAGATAATATAGAGAAGAATATTATCTACAATTTAACAGATGATCTTATAGACAGAATTTTACTGTTTGTACTATTGTATAGACAATTATATAGATAACAGTATAAAACTATTACAAACAATTATATAGACAAATATATTATATACATTGTCTTTAATTCTATCTATAAATAATATAATGATTTATTATAGACTATTGCTGTCTACACTGTTACACGTACCCTTACCGAGGAGTATAATATACTGACTTTTGTGATGTAGTTTGTCCGGGATCGGATGCCTTTTTTCCTGTGGGTTGCCACTACCTCTTCTTGATTTGTTCTCTTCCTCAGGCTCCAACTCGGTCTTATCCGTTGCAAGCAATAGGATTTGCTCTTCTTGTCCCCGTCTTGTGTTACGACTTTAATTAATGTCTTAAGGATGCTGTCATGAGTGATGCCTCGAGCTAACAGAATTACTACATAGAATCAATCAAGCGTGGTGCGCAAGGGACATGGATCAGGACTGTTACAGTGTGTTCCAGGCCAGAAATCATTTTCGGCCGGGATTTAATGAAATTCATGAATTTTGGTTTTCTCAGTCCATCTCGAAAAAAGCCCAAATCAGCTAAAAATTTTGGCCTGTTTTGAAAATTTTCAGCCAATCCAATCTTCATGTACTGTCTCGCCCTGTTGGCCTGTCCTAGCTCTATCTCTCTCGATCCTGATCTCGCTCTCTCCTGATCCCGTCGGCCCGTCCTAGCTCTTGCCGGCAAAGGGGGGAGGGAAGGCAGCACCGGCAGGGGACGAGGGAGGGGGAGGTGACGACGATGGTAGGGGGAGGTGGTGCTGGCAGAGGATGAGGGAGAGGCAATGGCAATGGCAACGGCAAGGGAAGGGCCGGGGGAGGTGGGACCGGTAGGGAACGTGTTGGTGGTTCTAATGTGGCCTCCGTCGCCGGCAAGAGACGGGTAAGCGGCGCTAATATTTGAAATTTATTTGATTCAAACTGCATTTTTGAATTTTTCAACCGAATTTTTCGCCAAAAAAACTGAAATTTTTGAAATTTCTGAATTTTGGATTTCTCAAAGGGATCCAAAATTCTTTCTGAACCGAAAATGTTTTCCCTGGTCCAAATGGCCTCTCACTGCATGCTACTGTAGTTATATATAAGTATCTTGACAAATTAACTTAGCACTGAAATTATGGCCAAAGAACAGCCACCAGTGGCAAAGAACAGTGGCTTCTGTTTAGTTGGCACTTACCACTTAGCACAGAGAACAAATCTTCAGTGCGAAAAGAAAGCAGCATAGCATCCGGGACAAAACTGGAATCAATGCACTTGAAATTGGATTGGAACACATCAGCCATCAGGTCAGTACATAAATCCCACCCAATCTGTGAATACTATTACCAGTACTTAAAGATGACTAGGTGTTCATTTGGATGCTTATGGGGAAACTGTAATAATGGAAAAAAAATATTATTCGAATTCGATTTCACTCCACTCCAGCTAGCATAAGTTCATAGAAATTATAAAAAGCCAGACGTTGCACACGCAATGGCACGGGGAAAAGGCACTTTCAGTTTCTGTTTCGATGAGATCTTGAAAAATCAACTGTCAGAGATCCATTTGATCAAACGGCTAGCAAGCAGCAGCAGTAACTCAAACAAAAGCTATCAATCCATTCACTGAGAAAACGTTAATCATCTGGTAATGCAACAACAAATCTCATCAAAGCAGCAAATCAAGAATCATAGGCATAAGAAAGACGAGACAGAAGGCAAGAAAATGTTACAGAACAAGATCACAGATATTACAGAAGTACATAATTTTAACAAATGGCACGCTTGATTAAAAAAAAATACAAATATATTAACTACTATTGCATGCCTAAGTTACTATGGATGCATTGAGGATTGAAGAACAGGTCTTAGAAGTAGCAGGTTCAATCTCCACAACATCAAGTAAACATCAACAACCAACCAGTTGACAAGGACCAAAGCACGGTTTTAGAGATTTTCCCCTCCTCAGCATACTACAACAGATTGTTATCACCAAATAAAACTACCAGGTTTCTGTTTTTTCAAAAAATTTAACAGCGTCAAGCATTTGATGCACAGAGTAATATTCAGCTAGTATCACATATTACACTACTTTATTGGGATTCATACATGGTCACAAGCACAAGGTCAGCAATGTTCATAGATGATACATATGACTGGTTGTGTCAGAGATATGCGTGTCATGTGCGGACAATAAACAAATAAACCAATGTCATATTTCCAGGAAGATGGCAATTCATATTAATTGGTATACTCACCGGCAATACACAAGCCTGCAATCGTCAACCTTGTAGCTGCAGCCCATATATATTCCTGCAAGCTATGGCAAGATGAAGATGATAAACAACAAAAGATGCAACATCATACTGTAGTAAAGAATGCAACAGAGAGGCCTTTTGCTGAAGAAAATGTGTTTTTTTAAGTGAGCAGAAATCAACTCACTTTTTACTCACTCAAAGTGATTGAGAATTCACATAGTAGAGCAATCATGTATCAAGAGATCAAGAGAATCCCAACCTACAATTTCTTGCTACCAGTCACACCTCACACGATTAGCAACATACGGCAAGAAATCATTCCCACAAGTAACTACATCAAGCTTCACCAGCAAACATTGTGCAGTATCATATGGCATAATTAGAGAGGGTGAATGATTGTCTCCACTTTTTGAAACCTGAAACCAAAACTAAAAGCAGAAGAAAAACAATCTAAATTATCGGATGTAGATTACAACTAAGAAGCTGGTTCGCTCGCTTGTGCTCGACGAACGCTATGATCATCCGACCGCTCCCTTCAATTGCTCGTTACGACTACTCGCTACAACCACCGACACACTTAGTCGTAATTTTCCTCCGTTTGAAGACTTTAGCCGCTCGAACGCTTCTATCGCTTGAATGAGTACATGCTGGAGATAGAATACAAACGATGCTAAGAAAATACGTCGTCGATGCCAGCAAACCTATCTTGGAATAGATCTGATATATTATTTCTGTATCATGGAAGTGGTTATAAAGTGCCCTCACGGCACCCTAAAAGCTCTGTCAACGAAAGTTCTCTAAAAACCCACATAAACTTTCTCCCCGAAAGCCCTACCAAAAACCACACGTTAGCCTTTAGCCTCTCCCTGCTTTTATAGGCTAACGTCCAAGCCGTGTCTATCTCAAACACGAACACACAACTTTATTTCTTCCACAAATCAAAGGACCGGAAACCCTTTCTAACACAGTTTTACCATATCCCTAAACCTTCCCATTACAGACTCCTTCCATAACGTCTCCAATCTCACCATGTAATGAAGCCTCAAGGACGCACCTCCTGTATCTCCATCATGCATCACCAACTCCCGTGTCGAAGCGTCTAGAACCGCACCTCCTGTAGCTTCTCCACACATCATCACGTGCTCTAGCGTGAGTCTGATCACCTCGCGTGACATCTCGATCGCCTGGACCATAGATTACCCCCTCCTAGTGCCGGTCCTCCTCGTCACCGATCGTAACCATCTCTACGCTCCACGTGCTCTAGCATGAGCCCGAACAGACTGCTTGGACCTCAAATTTCCCCCTCCTAGTCCCAGTCCTCCTTGTCATCGACCATGATCATCTCCATGCTCACCTGCACATGCAAAGAACAAAGAAACTTTCTCTCAACACAAGTTCTCCACAACTTGACCGACCATCGAGTACCGAGTCCTTCTGACTACCGAGTACCACGACCACCTGACCACCAAGCACCAGCCAGTCATCCCACTGGTCTAACATGAGTACTCAAAGTAATCGAAGATCACAAGAAGTGAAGCACTCGAACCGAAATGAAGTCTACGAGTACCGACCGCAAAGCCTACGGCAACCGATCACAAAGCCTTCGACTACCGAAGACAACAATAGTAGATTACAAAGTCTATGACTATAACAGCAGTCCGTAAAGTCTATGACCATTGACTGCAAAGCCTTTGACTATCGACCAGTAAAATCTACGAATATGAAAAAGTATTGTAGCTATGAACATGAAAAAGTATTGTAGCTATGATTACCTTTAGTGATCGTTCTGTCATGGTCGAAGCTAGGCGTAGTCAAAAGCAGACATGGTCGTTCTTCTGTAGTCATGTTGTGGTGCTCGTACTACTATGGTCGAAAACCACAATGGTCGAAGTCCATCTTCATCAAATTTACGTGGTCGTAAACGACTCTGAGTGGTCGTAAACATCAGCTGGGCCATCACTCTTTGAGATCGAAGCCAGCTGTGTGATCCTCCTATGCCAACCGAGTACCGACCAATGTTCCAATGCTAGTCGAACACCGTCCGATACTCCGTTGCTACTCGAAAACCGTTCGATGCAACTCAGACCCAATCGGACTGCTTCTAAACTATTTGAAATAGACCAAAACCACTAGGAGCAAAGGAAAACTACTCGTACGTGACCGAAACCAGTCGTAGCAAAGCAAAACCACTCGAAGTAGGCCAAAACCACTCAGAGCAACCACAACCACTAGGAGCCAATGAACACCACTCGAAACCACTTGGAGCAACTCAGAATTGAACAAGATCACTCGGATTCAAGACCTTTGACTGCAATCGATCTAAAACTTTCACAAACACAAATTCCAAAGCAATTCAAATATCAATTATTCATCATCACTTGTAATCATGACCACCACATGGTCTAACAATCTCCTGCTTGATGAATACATTAACAGCACCGGAAACACGTCTGAGAGAATACGAAAAGAAAGTTTCTCAAAGCAAATTACAGCAGCAGCAAACCACTCAAAAATTCCAACAGCAAACCACTCGAAAACTTTCCCACGAAACCACTCGAAAACTTCCCTAGTAAACCACTAAAAAAACTTCTCCTTTCTTAAGCAATTGAAAATTCTCCCTCTTTTTTCTAATTTCTCCACCTTTGGCATGTAATCATCAAGAAATTTAAAGAGAGAATAATTCTAAGAAGGAGCAATGAGAGTAAATATCCAAAAGTTTTGTAGATTATCCAAGTCACTTTGTATTAATTTAAGAATTCAACCAAGCCATCTTTTTTAGTAAAGCTTTCTAGATCATATAAAGTCATACATCAAATAGCAAGGTCAAAACATCCCTTTTAGTATGATTAAGTGATTTATATCTATGACAGGCTTTTCAACAATGACCAAACCGATTAAAAAGAGTACAATGAGATATCACATCAAAGTCAAAGCTTAAAAGTGAAGCAAACTTTAAGTCTAGACGAGCTAGCAATCTTATATAGCAACCTATTGCTCCATACTTAATACTTAGGCATGTGGTATGCTTGAAGCATACTTGATTTTATGATAACATGCTTGAAGCATTTTTAATGGTGGCATGCTTAAAGCATACTTCTTTTCACTTGCATAATTTTTGTGTCTTTTTCTTTTTGTTTAACTATGGCATGCTTGAAGCATACATATTTTCAATCCTTTTCAATTTTCATTTGATACCACACGTATGAACTCAATTTTTTATTTATAACATGCTAATTTGAGTGAACAAACAAGATTGAAATACGAAACATACAATCTCATATCCAAGATTTAAAAGAAGACTCACAATCAAGATAATCCTTTCAAGTGAACATCACTAAAGTGCTAGCTATAATCAATCTAGTTAAAGCATTCTGCTATGTTATATTTTAATTCAAATATAGCAAATTCATTACTACCAGTCATGGGCAAAGCTATATAACATATGTGTAAATACGATAAAGAAAGCTCTTCTACTCATTTAATTTCAAGGCTTGGGCTTGATGAATTATATGATATGTATAACAAACAAAGCTTCTGACACTACTTCAATCGACAAGCCCCCTCAGAATAATCCCAAAAGAAGGCAACAAACCAATTCACAACTCAACCGAGCACAAAGAAAAAATTAAGCAGTTAAGAATGAAAACGAACAATATGAGAAGAAACTCAAAGACCACTTAAAAAAGACCACTTGTGAAAGACTACTAGTAAAATAACATTACCTTTTTCACATGATCTAGCCAGAAGATGAAACTCTTGGACACCATCAAAGGGAGTGAAGAACCAACAAGTATTCCAGCCAAGCAATGATGAAAAAGACTGAAACCCAATTAAGTGCATGTTCTTCATCCTGTGTTATCTGGTCTTATATCACAGAAAGCGTTGGTCTCACAATACTAGAGTTAGTGAGATAAGTTTTAGAAATCCAGTACTGTGACACACGACGAATAGGAGCAACAGTAGACACTGATAAAGGTTTAAGTGAAGCATTAGCATCTGACAAATTTTGACCAGATAGTCGTTGAGAAGCTCATTCAAGCACGGGGTGGTCTGACCTCCTCAATAGAGCTGGTCTAACCACTGATCGGTCAGATCGCATGGACTTCACTGATAAAAAAATATCCAACTTCTTAGGTAAAGTTGGTCTAACCCCTGACCAGTCTAACACTGGTCATTGAAACGCTAGTCGAAACTCCAGTTTGATCACATTGTTCCGATCATGGGAGAAAGCTGGTCTGACTGTCGACCGTTCTGATTGAGTAGAAAGTACTGGTCAAAATGCTGGTTTGACATGGAGGCGTCCGACCATGGGATGTCTGACCACGGGGCGTCTATCCATGGGGTGGTCTGACTGCTGCACAACCACTTGTGATACTTGAGGCTGATCCGACCATGTTGAAAACCTTGGTCTGATCGATCCTGTTGCAAAAACTCCTAAACCTATAGATGATTGATTAGAGGGACTAGAGCAACAAGAAAAAGCTTGCACATATCCCAATTGAGAACACTTTCTTAACATGTCTTTCTTCTCCTTCTTTGCTTTTTTGAAAAACAAAACTGAACTAGATAACCCTCTCTACCACAGTGAGTGCATCGATACTTAACTTGCTAAGAAGTCGTATCTGATGGCTTCACAACACTCTCTGTGGTAGAGGGATCCTTTGCTATACCAGCAGATTTAAACACAATTTGTTTTGGTTTAGATTCTATCTCAGTCTTTCCTAGTTCAAGAAACTTAACAACCTTAGGAGGATTATTCTTGACATGCTGAACAAAATTAAATCCTAGACCATCTTTTTTTACACTTGTTTTTGAATGATCTAGAATTATATTTAAGTTCTTCTTGCCAAAAGAAAACTCCTCTAAAGTATTCTTAAGATACTCATTTTCTTTAGCTAAAGCAGGACAGGTTGTGCATTTACCAGAATCATTCACTAAATTCTTAGAAGCACTAAGGTGAGCCAATTTCTCCTTTTCAGCAAAATCACTAAGTTGTCTAGTCAAAACTTCTATTTCAATGTTAAGTTTAGGACAGTTAGAGAAAGAGAGAGTCTCATGTTAAACCATTTGTTGAATTGACTCCTGATAAGAATTAAGCATAGCCTGAAGCAAATCGCACTTAGAACATGCTCTAGAAGAATTAGACTTAAACTTTTCAATTTCATCATTTGCAAGTCTTAACTTTTCATCACATGAGTTATGTGCCATATTTAATTCTTCAAGTTTAGCAGTTACATCACTAAGTTGAACCAGTTTTAATGCATTAATTGACCTAACAATTTCCAATTTCAAATATAAAACTTAGCAAGACTCACAAGAATCATCTTTAGGAATAGAAGCTTCAAGTCTATTAATCTCAGAATTCAAGCTTTCGATAACAAAATTAATTTCTTTCAATTTCTTTTTAGTCATTTTCAATTCCATAGCAAGTCTAACTATACCATCTTCCAGCTGATCATATGACGGTCTTACCTCATCAGGATCGCTATAGCTATTGTCACTATTGTTGTTACTGTTTGCCATGAAGCACATGCCTGTGAAGTCATTGATGCTCTTCTTGTTGCCTTTGGCTTCATCATCATTATGGTCATCATTATCGCAACTCTCAGAATCCACATCACTCAAATCAAGACTCTTAATAGCTGCTAAAGCTCTGCGATGGAAGGATCTACCATTGGTGTTCCTCTTGGAAGGTCGACGATGATTAGTCCTCTCTTCCTTGACCACCTTCCACCTGTGCTCGGGATAGTCCATCTTAATGTGTTCTGACTGGCCACAACCGTAGCATCTGATGGGACCTGAAGCGCCTCCTCGCTTCCTCATCCTCACGTTGTTGAGAGCCTTGTATGATCATAAGGAGATTAGGACCAAGTCTTCTTCGGGTAGCTGCTCGAATTGTTCTTCTGAAAAGGAAGTCAGAGTAGACAAACAAACACAAGACATTGTACTCGACGAAGCAACCTGGATGGGACTAGTCATAAGAGCTAAACATGAAGAATTATCAGTCTTAGATGGCAAAGCTTCCATCTCATAGATTTTCAATCTAGAGTATCGATCATCCATGGTTAGAGTATCTAAATCAACAGTTTGATTAATAGTCATGACGACCATCAACCACTCGGAACCTAAAGACCTCAAAATTTTAGTTGCGTTATCTCTATCAGCAGGAACAACAACAACTCCATGTAGGTTACTTAAAATCTTTTCAAAATGAGTAAAAAGATCATCTATAGATTTATCAGATTTCATAGCAAAATCTAAGTACTCTTTTTGATAAAGATTTTTACGCACTTTCTTAATCTTAGTTGTTCCTTCATGATAGTCACAAAGAGTTTTCAAATTAAGTGAGCTGAAGCAAAGCGACCTACATGATCAAATTCTTTGTGAGAAATGTTGGATCCGGATTTTTTCAATCCAGAATTCTCTATGATTTACTGCACTATTCTCTAGATCAGTAGATAGTGCTCACAGATATATTCTGCATCAAAACATACATCGCATGAAATATACCGAACCATAATATTACATATCATAGTTGAAATACACCACATTGGGTGGCAATTTACAGAAGGGCTAATCAGGCCAAATATCTACAGTACAAAAGATAGCAGTGGAAAGCATAAACAAAAGTAGGACCAGCATCCATAGGCAAGCGACCGAGGGGTAAATGTGTGTGACAGGTATTATCTAGGTCTAGATAATATATGTGCACACAATCTCCATCAAGTCTACTTGTCTAGGACTCGAACTCGCGAAAGTCGTCCTAATTCCCTTCGTCGTCTCTCATCCGTGGCAGGTGCATCATCATAGGCGTAGTGGTCCTAATTTCCTGTTTCTAGTTTTGGTAATGCAAGGGTGAGCACAAATCCACCATGCTCCATGAGCCAATACACAATATGTAAGTAAATAACATGCAGGGCTTATCAAAGAAAGGCTCGGGTTGTTTTGTTTACTAAAAATTGCCTTTAAAGATTACGTTACATGGAAATTCCCTGAGACCTAGCAGTTTGGAACTAAAACATGATATTTGGATAAAAAGAATGTTGTAATAATAGTAGCACAAATTCCATCCACTGTTATATGGCTCCTGCACCAGATGCTACCCTTTCGGCGTCATAACCGCCTATCTTATCGCTGGGGCGACACCTAGGGCAACACAAATCAGGGCTTCCTGTAGCCCGCCATTCTCCAGTTCCACCCACAAAGTTTTTAAAACAGAACTATATCTGGTTAAGTTCCCATGTCCGCCCTTGACCATGGGCGTGGCTATTCGAATAGTTTTCATCTCTGCATAGGATGTACACTTTCCCCACATGATATGATCATATCACAATGTTGGCCATTACATGCTTCCTTAGGTGTGCGACTGAATAATTATAACATGGCTATTACAATGCATCTTCCTAGTGTGGTTACACCCACTAAGGTCTTTCTTCTGTAGGATACGACCTCTTCTTCTTGTGCCTCGTACGCTATTTTACGTTGCGCAAAAATTTGGATAAAAATTAGTAAACAAAATAAATTCTCACAAAAAATCAAATGAGCTCTAAAATTTATGGTTTCGGTTCCATTAAATAGATAGTGAATTTAGATGAATTTAGAAATTTGTTTCACCTAATTTGGAGCTAAGATGAATAAGTTATGCCTATTTAAAGTTCTCTGTTTAAATTAATTCAAAAAATAAAAAAAGCAAAGAGAGAGAGACCATCTAACAGGTGGGGTCCATGGTAGTTTTAATTCTTCTTTTATTTTCTTTTCAGGCTATACGACATGTGGTACCGATCACTATTTGCTTAATATATATGGCCCATAGGTCAGTGGGTGTTTAGGGTTAATTAACTTTATTAGTCCTAATTAATTACTGAATTAAAATTTAATCACCGTGAATAGTGCGCCTGCCCCCTTCACCAGCAACAGAGAAGCTCGCCGCTGGTTGCAGAGACGATGGTCGGACATGAGCATCTGCAAAATGGATTGCTCATGCCGGCGCCCACCCCTAAGCGAAACCTCACCGACCAATTTGGCCGAGGCGGCGGCCGATGGCTTCCATGGGTGGCGGTGGAACAAGGGAAGGTTGGCTATGGAAATTCAAAGCGATTCAAAGAAATTCCTCAGTCTGTGAGCATCTCATGGCGGGCAAGAGGTTACCTTGATGGTCTACACAACTTAGGAATGGCAGTGGTGGTCTGGCAGCTTGAGGCGGCGATGGACAGAGGAGGCGCACAGTGCCGCGCGAGGTACATGTGATGATGGGTCTGACCAAGGGTGGGGATGGCGTCACCATACTCCAAATAGGCTCTGGCTCGGCGGAATTGGTCCGCGGTGGCTGCAATAGATGGTTCTCCCGTCGGCTGGCGTTGGAGAAGAAGGTGGCGTCGGCACTTCTGCGGGCTATTATGGGGCAATTCTTCGCAGTGGGAGGGGGTGTGGTGGTGCGGTGCTTATGGGAGCATGAGCAGGGCTTTATAGCCGGCGTGGAGGATTGTCGACGTGAGGAGTGGTTGGTCAGTCATGGCAGACGGTGTGGCGTTGGTGTGGCTATAGGGACCAGATGATTCAGGCTCGGCGTCATGACAATGACATGTGGTAGGGTATGGCGGTGTTTGTCGCATAGACGGTAGGATGCACACGCTAATGGGCATGGCGACCATTCAGATGACGCCCAGAAAGGGGATAGATGGGGAGGAGCTACAGGGGCGGGTACCCAGTTAGAGCAACACCTGCGTAACGCGAGAGCTGTAGCACGGTGGTGTAGGTAGCTGGTCGCTGTGGTAGGGGAATGCCCTGTGGTTGACCCGAGCAGGCCTGGTGCAGCGGTCTGAGCAGCGCCTCCTCGTCCTTCGGCCCAACAGCATGTCAAGAGGAGATGATTAGATGCGACGGCATTCCTGTGGTGACGTGGGAGCAAAGCTACGGCAGAGCAGGCGGCTGACCCAGCGGCATGAGCGTAGGAACACACCAGCGACCGGCTGTCACAAGGAGAGTGCAGTGGGGAGACGGGCTGCCGGGGCTAGCGACAGAAGGTAGGGCACGGGGGAGCCGGCCCAGGGTTGATCGGGCCAGACCAAAAGGCAGAAAAACTTTTGGGTTTGGGCCCAATATATATTTTTCAAATTTTGTATTAAATGCTTATTCAACCTTCTTCATTTGATCTAATTTTTCATATTCACCGTTACAAAGCCTAAATAACTCCAGGCCTAGGGTTGGTTAATTATTTACATCTTTTCATCTTGTTGCCATATGTGGATAAAAGGGACGATGATAACCTACCGGTTTACTCTACGAGCTTAATCATTGTTTTTCGTGGTTCAACCCACGACCGCATTTCTGCTATTGATTCTACGGGAGTTCTCCTACCCTAATTGCTGGATCATCTTTTCAAATTCGCCTTTTAATAAAAACTTACTTCTATTAATTATACCTTTCTCCCAGCATTATGTTTTCATTATTTCTTATTTATTTGAACCTTAACCAAGAATTCAAGAAAGATTCTGTTAAAATCCAACTGCAGAGAGAAAATACCTTCCAAAAGGTTTTTATAATTACACAATTTCAAGACCCAAATTTTTTGGATGTTACAAAAATTCCTTGAAAAAGCAAGTTATGAGCTTAAGCATTTAGATCAACATCTGCTTTTTTGGATTTGTAATTGTTGTAGGGGTGGCCCCCACCTAAGCCCAGTAGGCCTGCTAGAAGGATGTAAGGCCCAAAATGGGACATGTGTAATGACATGAGTACCCCTGAGGGGAGTACTCACGTGTAAGGGTATATTGTAAAAGCGCTCCTCATTTGGATATATATATATAACGCAAGCCATAGGGAGAAACCCGAAGCCATTACTCACCTAACTCTCCACTACCATACTCTCTCTCCCTGTTTGCTCTGTAACCACAACAGTTGGCGCCGTCCGTGGGGAGGACAAGAGCAAGCCTCCAGATCCAAAGAAAGCTTCACCATCGGCGGCGAAGAAGAAGAAGGCGGAGGCGGCGAAGTCTCACGTCAATACCAGGGCTTCGGCTTTAGCAGCTGCAGGTACGCCCGACCCCGCCACTATCGCCGCGCCGCCAGATCCCGCCGTCACCGCCCCGACGACCAACCCCGACACATCCACTTTCCCACCCGGCGCAGGAGCGGTGAGCGGTCCAGGCGACGACGTGGGACTCGTCACCAGCTCCAGGGTCCTCCAGGACAACGCGACGGGCAGCCTGGGCACGCAGGCCATGGTCGCCGCCGGCGCACCGACGGCCCCAGTCACGTCCGCGGTGGAGACCGCCCTCTTGGCGGCCCTCAGCGCGTTTCAGCGGGAGCTGACAGACCTCCGCGGAGCCGTGCGTGACATGCAAGAGGCCCGGAGCCAACACGCCCCCTGGTGGTGGCACCGGAACCCGCTCCGGAGAGGGCGGACAGCCGCGACGCCCCCACGTCTAGTCGCGTCCCATTACGGCGCGTAGACCCGGAGTCCCCGCTCTCCGCGGGCCTACAGTAGGCGGCATGGCTGAAGGACTTCAAGTTCCCGAGCGTCATCGAAGCGTACAAGGGTGACTGCGACCCGCGATAATTCGTGCGCGTGTATGGGACCGCTATTGAAGCCGCTGGCGGAGACGACACCACGAAGGCAAAGGGACTCCCCCTCGTGTTACAAGGGGTAGTGCTCTCGTGGTTCTTCACCATCGAATCACAGTCCATCTACGAGTGGAAACAAATCCGCGATCGGCTCTACAACAACTTCAGGGAAACTACGTCGGGCGTGTCGATGCGGACCATCTCTTCGCAGTCAAGCAGAAACCCGAGGAGGGGCTCCGGACTTACTTCAAACGCTTCGCCAAGGTACGCTGCCAAGTCAGGGACGTCAACGAGGCAACCATCATCAGCGCAGCGATACAAGGTCTCCGCCCGGGACCGCTCGCTGAATATAACGCGCGGAAGCCACTCAAGTCAGAGGCAGAGCTCTTCGACAAATTGGAAGCGTACGCCCGAGCCGAGGAGGACGCGCGGAGGCGCAGCGGCGATAGCTCCGATGCCGGGCAAGCGGAGGAATTGTCGCAAAGGAGAAGCACAAGAGACAACCCGAGGACGAAACACAAGCAAGCATCCGTGGGTGACACTCGTGAGCGCGTCGACGACGGGGTGCACCAAAACTCGCCATACGACAGGCGCAAGCCCCGGCGTAACCGGCGAAGACCCCAAAAGGCCCGCCACGTCCTTGCTGCGCAAGGCGTTCCCTGGGAGGCCGCTTTCACCTCGCACGCTGGAGGGAGACGCGAAGGAAGCCGCGATTAGAAGCCGCGTGCGGAGCAGAAAATCCTAGAATACGGCAGATGGTGCGAAGTGCACGGCTACGGGGGCCACTTCACGCGGACATGCACCAAAATTGCGGCATTGCGGCAAGCGATGGCCCACGTACGGGCCTCGGAGACACTGACCCGCACAGCCCACGCATGTCGCACGCAGCGCGCCCTCGTCGCGCTGGGCCCCGAGAGACCAGGCCGTGGTGTTAACGTCATCACTGGAGGCTCTTCGTTGAGCGCTTCCCCAGCACAACTACCTCTGCGGGCATCCCATCGCAACATCGCCTTCACGTCAGCCAATGCCCAGGGCATGGAATTCCCCCACCAAGATCCCTTGGTCATCCAGGCCGACATCGCAGGTTACGACGTCAGACATATCCTCATTGACGGAGGGAGCTCCGCGAACAAGATCCCTTGATCGTATGGGAGTACCTCGGAGCCTACTAAAAGCTTCAGAAGCCCCCCTCCAGGGCCTCGGAGGGCAGCTTCTGAAGGCTTTGGGTCAGGTACGCCTCCAAGTCTCCTTGTGCCAGGCCGACAACGTCAGGACTGAAGATATCATCTTCGACGTCGTGGACGTCTCGTATCCGTATAATGCCATACTGGGCCGGCCCGCCATCAACTCCTTCGAAGCGGTCCCACACTACGCCTTCCTATGCATTAAGCTCCTAGGCTGGCAGGGCGTCATCACCATCTTCGGCGATCAGGATATGGCTAGGAGCATCGAAACCGGAGCTGAAAGCCTGCACCGTAAGGTGCACATCCTCGCTGACAAGTACCAGGCGGACACACCATCCGCTCCAGGATGGACACCTAAGCCCCACCGGGGCGGGTGAAGAGGTGCCACTCAGGGAGGAGGCGCTCGTATCCATAGGCGAGGGCCTCCCTCCGGACGTAGAGCAAGACTTGCTCCGAGTTCTTCGGGTCAACTTAGATGTCTTCGCATGGTCCCCAGATGATATCAAAGGTGTGGACCGCGCCCTCATTGAACATAACCTCACGATCCGCCCTGACGCCAAGCCAGTCAAGCAGAAACTTCGCCGTATGTCCATGGACCGGCAGCAAGCGGCCAAGGTGGAGGTGGCGAAGCTCCTTCGGGCGGGGGTTATCCGCGAGGTCCAACATCCGGACTGGCTCGCCAATTCGGTGTTGGTCAAAAAGGCCAGCGGCGTTTGGCGCATGTGCATCGACATTACCGCCCTCAACAAGGAATACCCGAAGGACGATTACCCTCTGCCGCGTATAGATCAACTGGTCGATGCCACCGCCGGATGCGAGCTCATGAGCTTCTTGGACGCCTACTCCGGCTACCATCAAGTCTACATGGCCAAAGACGACGAGGACAAAACCAGCTTCATTACGCCGGTAGGGACCTTTTGCTTTGTCAGGATGCCCTTCGGCCTGAAGAACGCGGGCGCAACCTTCACCCGCCTTGTCGCGCTGGCCCTAGCCGTTCAGCTAGGGAGGAACGTGGAGGCCTACGTAGATGACGTGGTAGTAAAAACCAGGTAGCTCACCTCCCACGGTCAGGATCTTCAGGAGACCTTCGACGACCTCAGGAAGGCGGGCATTAAGCTCAATCCAGACAAATGTGTTTTCGGCGTGCAAGCGGGCAAGCTCTTGGGCTTCCTTGTATCCGGGTGAGGCATTCAAGCGAACCCCGACAAGGTCGACGCTATCCTGGGCATGGAACCGCCCAAAACAACGCGGGAGGTCCAGAGGCTGGCAGGCCGCATGGCGGCCCTGAGTCGTTTCCTCTCGAGGCGCGAGCGGGCTTGCCATTTTCAAGACTCTCGCGGTTGCGGCGGGTTTCATTGGGACGACGACTGCGCAAAGTTCTTCGACGACCTCAAGAAACACCTCCCAACCCTTCCCACTCTGGTGGCCCCAATACCAGAGGCTCCCCTCCTACTCTACCTCGCCGCCTCGGCAACGGCGGTCAGCGCCGTCCTCGTCCTCGAAGAGGCGCTCAGCGACGGTGTACTTTGTCTCGAAGCCCTCCGGGTGCCAAGACGCGATATACGAGCTCGAGAAGCTTGCTTACTGCTGCGGTCATGGCCTCGAGGAAGCTCGGCATTACTTCTTGGCACACTGATAACGGTGCCATCCTCGTTCCCTCGGCGGAGATGCTGCACAACAAAGGAGTCCACGGGCGAATCGGCAAATGGGCGGCGAGCTTGCCCCATTCTCCCTAACATATGCCTCGAACGGCAATCAAGTCTCAAGTTCGGCGGACTTCCTCGCGAATGGACCCCTCGGCTCGGCTGTCCTCCGGTCGAAGACCGGTGTGGATGCTTAACACCGGCGGAGCTTACGGCGTTGCGAGCGCGAGTGGGTGCGGTTATTACCACACACGAGGCGGCGCTGTTGTACTCGGCGCGCCTGGCGTTTCGGCTATGAACAACACGACCGAGTGCGGCGTTACTCTTGCCTCGGGAAGCTCAAGCGATGGGAGCGGCGAGTCCTCGTCGCATCGATTCACGGTTAGTGGCGGGCCATGTGGACAAGTCATACCGAGGCCAGGACCGAGCTAGCTAAGTACCTAGCAGGTGTACGCGGCGAAGGAACGACACTTTTGGGTGTCACGGTGAAGGCCATCCCTCGGCGGACAACGAGCAAGCCGATGTCCTCGCCAAGGCGCGATCGGTAGCTCCCAACTCCGAAGGGCATTTCTGAGAGTCTGCGCCAAGTGGCGGCCATCGCGCAGATAAGCGTGATGCAGCCCTCATCCACTAGATCACACAGCAGGGTGGTGGCGGGAGCCCTTTTCGCTTTCTGCGGGCATTGCGGAACGGATGACCCTCCGAGCTTTGGCGTTTACAACACGCGCTAGGTCCTTCCAGTGCTCGACGGGTGCTCTACAAAGGGGTCTCACGCACGCTCTGCGATGCCTCCCGCGAAGAGGAGCGCCTCTCGCGAGAAATTCATGCGGGGCTCTGCGGCTCGCACCTCAACCAAGGTCCACGGTGGGCAAGGCATTGAGCGAGGTTTTATTGGCCAACAGGTATCGCGGGCGCCAGAGATCTCATGTGCCGTTGTCAAGGCTGCGGTGGATGGGAAGGGCCATCCGCGAGACCCGACAAGCCTCCATCCCATACCCCGGTATGGCGCGGGCGTGGGGGCATCGGCGTCGTGGGACCGCTTCCCGGGCCCGGTGACTGCGCAGTCGTGCGGTCGCTCTGGAATACTTCTCTGGTGGAGGAAGAACATCATATGACGATTCGGCGTGCCCAGGGAGATCACCGTCGACAACGCTCTGCAATTCGATGCAGCCCCGTTCAAATAATTCTTGGCCAGGGCTATCGCCTCCGGCCACCTGGAGAAGTATTCCAGAGCGACCGCTACGAACCGCAGGTCACCTGGGGCCTGGGAAGCGGTCCCACGACGTCGATGCCCCACCGCGCCAGCGGCCATACTGGGGGTATGGGATGGAGGCTTGTCGGGGGCCTGCGGATGGCCCTTCCCATCCACTGGCAGCCTTGACAACGGCGCATGAGATCTGGCGTCCGCGATACAAATGTGGCCAATAAAACCCCGCTGAATGCCTTGCCCACGGGGACCTTGGTTGGAGGTGCGAGCCGCAGAGCCCCGCATGAATTTCTGCGAGGAGGCGCTTTCCCTCTTCGCGCGGGAGGCATCGCAGGAGCGGTGCGCAGACCCCCTTTTTGTAGAGCACCCCGTCGAGCACCTGGAAGGACCTAGCGCGGTGTTGTAAACGCCAAAGCTCGGAGGGGTCATCTGGTTTCGCAATGCCCTGCAGAAAAGCGAAAAGGCTCCCCGCACCTGCTTTGTGTGATCTCGGTGGGCGAGGCCGCATCACGCTTATCTGCGTGATGGCCGCCGCCGCGCAATTCAGAAATGCCTCTTCGGGAGTTGGGAGTCGTTGATCGGTAGCCTTGGCGAGACATCGGCTTGCTCGTTGTCCGCCGAGGATGGCCTTCACCGTGACACCCAAAAGTGATGTTCCTTCGCCGCACGGCGGCTAGGTACTTAGCTAGCTCCGGGTCCTTGGCCTGGTATGACTTGTCCACATGGCCCGCCACTAACCGTGAATCAGTGCAGACGAGGACTTGCCTAGCTCCCATCGCTTTGAGCTTCCCGAGGACGAAGAGTAACGCCTCGTACTCGACCGTGTTGTTCGTAGCCGAAAACGCTAGGCGCGCCGAGTACAACAGGCGCTGCCCCTCAGGTGTGGTGATAACAGCGCCCACCCCTGCGCCCGCAACACCGTAAGATCCGTCGGTGTTAAGCGTCCATACCGGGTCTTCGACACGGAGGACGGCCGAGCCGAGGGGTCCACTCGCGAGGAAGTCCGCCAGAACTTGAGACTTGATCGCCGTTCGGGAGGCGTATGTTAGGGAGAATGGGGCAAGCTCGGCGCCCATTTGTCGATTCGCCCCGTGGACTCCTTGTTGTGCAACATCTCCGCTAGACGAACGAGGATGGCACCGTTATTGGGTGCGCCAGGAAGTAATATCGGAGCTTTCTTGAGGCCATGACCAGCGCGTAAGCAAGCTTCTCGAGCTCGGTATATCACGTCTTGGCGCCCTGGAGGGCTTCAGAGACAAAGTACACTGGTCGCTGGAGCGCGCCCTCTTCGAGGACGAGGACGACGCTGACCGCCGTTGCCGAGGCGACGAGGTAGAGTAGGAGGGGAGCCTCTGGTGCTGGGGCCACCAGAGTGGGAAGGGTTGCGAGGTGTTTCTTCAGGTCGTCGAAGGCCTTTGCGCAGTCGTCGTCCCAATGAAACCCATCGCAACCGCGGAGAGTCTTGAAAAATGGTAATGCCCCGCTCCCGCTCCGCCGCCTTGGAGAGGAAGCGACTCAGGGCCGCCATGCGGCCTGCCAGCCTCTGGACCTCCCGCATCATCTTGGAAGGTTCCATGCCCAGGATAGCGTCAACCTTGTCGGGGTTCGCTTGAATGCCTCGCCCGGATACGAGGAAGCCCAAGAGCTTGCCTGCCTGCACACCGAAAACACATTTGTCTGGATTGAGCTTAATGCCTGCCTTCCTGAGGTTGTCGAAGGTCTCCTGAAGATCCCGACCGTGAGAGGCGAGCTGCCTGGTTTTTACTACCACGTCATCCACGTAGGCCTCCACGTTCCTTCCTGCTGAACAGCTAGGGCTAGCGCGACGAGGTGGGTGAAGGTTGCGCCCGCGTTCTTCAAGCTGAAGGGCATCCTGACAAAGCAAAAGGTCCCTACCGGCGTAATGAAGCTGGTTTTGTCCTCATCGTCTTTGGCCATGTAGACCTGATAGTAGCTGGAGTAGGCGTCCAAGAAGCTCATGAGCTCGCATCCGGCGGTGGCGTTGACCAGTTGATCTATGCGCGGCAGAGGGTAATCGTCCTTCGGGCATGCCTTGTTGAGGGCGGTAAAGTCGATGCACATGCGCCAGGCGCCGCTGGCCTTCTTAACCAACACCGGATTGGCGAGCTAGTCCGGATGTTGACCTCGCGAATAACCCCGCCGAGGAGCCGCCACCTCCACCTTGGCCGCTTCGCCGGTCCATGGACATACGGCGAAGTTTCGCTTGACCGCTTACGCGTCGGGCGGATCGCGAGGTTATGCTCGATGAGGGCGCGGTCCACACCTTTGGTATCCTCCGAGGACCATGCGAAGACATCTATGTTGGCCTGGAGGACTCGGAGCAAGTCTTGCTCTACGTCCGGAGGGAGGCCCTCGCCTATGGATACGAACTGCCCCTCCGCCCGGAGCGGCACCCTCTTCACTCCGCCCTCCGGGTGGGGCTTAAGTTTCCATCCCGGAGCGGATGGTGTGTCCACTTGGTATTTGTCGGCGAGGACGTGCACCTTACGGTGCAAGCTTCCAGCTCCGGTTTCGATGCTCCTAGCCATATCCTGATCGCCGAAGAGGGTGATGACGCCCGCCGCCTCGGGAGCTTCATGCATAGGAATGCGAGTGTGGGACCGCCAAGGAGTTGATGGCGGCCGCCCATGGCATTGTACGGATACGAGACGTCCACGACGTCGAAGACGACATCTTCAGTCCTGGCATTGTCGGCCTGGCACAAGGAGACTTGGAGGCGGACCTGACCCAAAGCCTTCAGAGGCTGCCCTCCGAGGCCTTGAAGGGGGGCTTCCGAAGCATTTAGTAGGCTCCGAGGTATTCCCATACGATCAAGGGCCTCTGCGAACAAGATGTTTGTGGAGCTCCCTCCGTCAATGAGGATATGCCTGACGTCGCAACCTGCGATGTCGGCCTGGATGATCAAGGGATCTTGGTGGGGGGATTCTACGCCCTAGGTATCGGCTAACGTGAAGGCGATGCTGCAATGGGACACCCGCAGAGGTAGTTGTGCTGGGGAAGTGCTCGACGAAGAGCCTCCAGTGATGACGTTAATACCACGGCACTGGTCTCTCCGGGACCCAAAGACGCGAGGGATCGCTTGCGTGCACGCTGCGTGGGCTATTGCGGGTCGGTGTCTCGAGGCCCGTACATGGGCCACCGCTTGCCGTAATGCCGCAACTTTGGTGCATGTCCGCGTGAAATGGCCCCCGTAGCCGTGCACCTCGCACCATCTGCCGTATTCTAGGATTTCCTGCTCCGTACGCGGCTTCTCATCGTGGCCTCCTTCGCGTCCTCCTCCGGCGCGCAGGGTTAACGCGGCCTCCCGGGGGACGCCTTGCGCAGTGAGGACGTGGCGGGCCTTTTGGGGTCTTCGCCGGTTACGCCGGGGCTTACGCCTATCGCCTGGCGAGTTTTGGTGCACCCCGTCGTCGACGGGCTCACGAGTGTCGCCTACGGACACTTGCTTGTGTTTCGTCCTCAGGTTGTCTCTTGTGCTGCTCCTTTGCGACAACTCCTCCGTTTGCCCCGCATCGGAGCTATTGCCGCTGCACCTCCACGCGTCCTCCTCGGCTCGGGCATACGCTTCCATTTTGTCAAAGAGCTCTGCCTCCGACTTGAGTGGCTTCCGCGCGCTATACTCAGTGAGTGGTCCCGGGCGGAGACCTGGTATCACTGCGTTGATAATGGTTGCCTCGCTAACATCCTTGACTTGGCAGCGTACCTTGGCGAAGCGTTTGAAGTAAGTCCGGAGCCCCTCCTCGGGTTTCTGTTTGACTGCTAAGAGCTGGTCCGCATCAACACGCTCGACGTAGCTTCCCTGGAAGTTGTTGTAGAGCCGATCGTGGATCTGTTCCCACGCGTAGATGGACTGTGGTTCGATGGTGAAGAACCAGGACAGCGCCACCCCTTGTAACGCGAGGAGGAGTCCCTTTGCCTTCGTGGTGTCGTCTCCGCCAACGGCTTCGATAGCTGTCTCATACACGCGCACGAACTCTCACGGGTTGGAGTCACCCTTGTACGCCTCGATGACACTCGGGAACTTGAAGTCCTCGGGCCACGTCGCTTGCTGTAGGTCCACGGAGAGCGGGGACTCCGGGTCTATGCGCCATAGTGGGATGCGACTGGACGCAATAGCGTCGCGGCTATTCGCCCTCTCCGAGGTGGGCTGAGACGCAGCCACCGGTGTTGCGCGTTGGTTCCGAGCCTCTTGTATGTCTTGCACGGCCCCGTGGATATCTGACAACTCCTGCTGGCACGCGCTGAGGGCCGCCAGCAGGGCGGTCTCCACCGTGGGCGTGGTTGGGGCCATCGGCGCGACCGGGACGGCAGCGACCACGGCCTGTGCGCCCAATCTACCCGCAGTGCTGGCGCGGAGGGCCCTGGAGCTGGTGACGAAGCCCGCGTCGTCGCCGGGACCGCCCACCGCTCCCGCGCCAAGTAGGGAAGTGGACGCGCCTGCGTTGTCACCGCCGGGGTTGGTGGTCGGGGTGGTGGTGGCGGGGTCGGGCGTCGCGTCGTGAACACCGGTGCTCACGGTCGTCACATCCGCGCCTGCAGCTACTAAAGCCAAAGCCTTGGTATTGACGCGAGATTTTGCCGCCTCCGCCTTCTTCTTCTTCGCCACTGATGTTGAAGCTTTCCTTGGTGCCATCCTCCTTCAGATCTGGAGGCTTGTTCTTGTCCTCCCCATGGACGGCGCCAACTGTTGTGGTTACAGACCAAACAGAGAGAGAGTGTGTGGTAGTGGAGAGTTAGGTGAGTGAATGGCTTCGCCCCTCCCTCATGGCTAGTATCGTACTCATATACCCTCTTGGGGAGTGCTTTTACAATAGTACCCTTACATTTTGAGTATCCCCCTTGGGGGTACTTGTGTCATTATACTTGTCCCGTTTTGGGCCTTACAGCCTTCTAACAGACCTATTGGGCTTAGGTGGGGGCCACCCCTACAACAACAGGTTTTACCATATCTCTAAACCTTCCTGTTATAGACTCCTTCCATAATGTCTCCAATCTCACCATGTGATGAAGCCTCCAGGACGCACATCTTGTATCTCCACGCATCACCAACTCTCATGTCAAAGCCTCTAGGACCGCACCTCCTGTAACTTCTCCATGCATCATCACGTGCTTTTGCGTGAGTCCGATCACTTCGCGTAACATCTCGACCGCTTGGACCTCCTAGTTAAGGTCATTCTCGTCATCAACCGTAACCATCTCCACGCCTCCACGCATCATCCACCTTTGATCTCCACATGCTCCAGCATAAGCCTGACCACCTCGCGTGACATCCCAACCACCTGGACCTCAGATTTCCCCCTCCTAGTCCAGGTCCTCCTCATCACCGATCATGATCATCTCCTCGCTCACCTGCATATGCAAAGATCAAAGAAATATTCTCCCAGCACAAATTCTCCACAACATGACCGACATCAGCACACACACTCACACAACTCTTATTCATCCATAGACAAGAATAAAACCATCCACGACCAACAACCAGGTCCTTCATGACCACAAACTCCATCGCTTACCGCAAAGCAGCTCCAGATGACTCAATATGACCACTAACTTAATTGGGAAAGTCAAGCATCGCTACCGACCGAACCATCAAGTACTGACTACCGAATACCGATAACATACCACAACTCTCCGAGAACCGATCGCAACACCTATGACAACCAAACACTGACCATCGAGTCCTTCCGACTACCGAGTTACCACGACCACCTGACCGTCAAGCACCAGCCAGTCATCCAACTAGTCTAACATGAGTACTTGAAGTACTTGAAGATCACAAGAAGTGAAGCACTCGAACTGATAATGAAGTCTACGAGTACCGACCGCGAAGCCTACGACAACCGATCGCAAAGTCTTTGACTACCAAAAACAATGACAGTAGACTACAAAGTCTACAACTATAAAAGTAGTCTACAAAGTCTACGACCATTGATTGCAAAGCCTTCGACTATCGACCAGTAAAATCTACGACCATGAAAAAGTATTGTAGCTATGACCATAAAAAAGTATTGTAGCTATGATTACCTTCAGTAGTCATTCTGTCGTGGTCGAAGCCGGATGTCTGTCATGGCCGGAATGTTGTAGTCTAGTTGCCGTGGTCGAAGCCAGGCGTAGTCAAAAATAGACGTGGTCGTTCTTCCGTAGTCGTGCTACAATGCTTGTACTGCCGTGGTCGAAAGCCGCAGTGGTCGAAGTCCGTTGTCGTCGAAGTTACATGGTCGTAAATGACTCTGAGTGGTTGTAAACATCAGCTAGGTCATCACTCTTTGAGGTCAAAGCCAGTCATGCGATCCTCCGATGCCAATCGAGTGCTATCCGATGTTCCAATGTTGGTCAGACACCTTCCGATACCCCGTTGCTATTCGAAAACCATCCGATGCAACTTAGACCCAATCGGACTGGCTTGAAACTACTTGAAACAGACCAAAACCACTAGGAGTAGATGAAAACCATTCCGTGACCGAAACCACTCATAGCAAAGTAAAACCACTCAAAGCAGGCCAAAACCACTCAGAGCAATCATAACCACTAGGAGCTAATAACACCACTCGAAACCACTCGGGTAACTTAGAATTGAACGAGATCTCTCGGATTCAAGACCTTTGACTGCGATCGACCAAAGCTTTCGTAAACACAAATTCCAAAGCAATCCAAATATCAATTATTTATCTTCACTTTTAACCACAACCACCACATGGTCTAACACATTGCATCTTCTATTGTATAAGGCATATGTTCTTAACTCGATAGGAAACCATGTCACCCTACGGATCCTACAACAGGAAGAAAGGCGGCTCACCATCATCGACATCGTTGCCCCATACCGACAGAAGTTGAAGTCGTAGAGGTATAAGAAGAGGGGCATAGGCGAGCGGGGCTAGCGGTGGGCGACGATAAATTGCTCGTCGACGGTGATCCCACGCCACAGCCTGCAAACGTAGCGGAGGTGGTGAACGTCGGTGGCCAGCAGGCAGAGGAGGATCTTGTAGACCAGGTCCAGGCAAGTGAATAGCACGGGGGGTTGGGGGCTCCTCCGTTCTACTCCATGGTCGCCGGCGGCCGAGTGGGAAGCGTCGATCGCGACGACCGTTACGGCTGTCGAGTTGGTGTGAGATTGAGGTTTTTGAATTGGGGGCGCAGCGAGGCGAAGCAACAGCTGTGGGCTTTGGCAGGATGCGTGGAACAGTTGGGTTGGGCTATGTGCTGGGCTTTTCCATAGGATCATGAGGCCCAGCTATTGATTTGTACTCTCTGCTTCTCCTTTCCGCTTGGGATCTGTATCGTCGCATCACGCCTCTCCAGCTCTCCTTCAAATTATGCAATCTATCATTGTATCTGCTCACTCACAGAGTAACATGTACGTGTGTATCTTTTATACACAAGTACGTGGGACAGTTAGAGCGTGGGCCCATGTAAAAGCAGGTCGTGTTGCCTCAATTTTCACGCATGTGAGCACTCAAGTAGTCCTATGTTGATGTGTAAGTGTTACCAAAAGTATTAGACAGCCTTGTATTTTCGTCTCTATAATCAAGAACAGTGGTGTTTTCCAGTAGACATGGCCGGCTGGCCGCTACTCTACCTGGCAAATTAAGCAGCCTAGTTAACTTGATGCAAATGGAATTTTCCTGGAATATATCCTGACTGTTTACTCTCTCAATGCAAATCCGATCCAGGATCCCCCCCCCCACTGGCGGAGCTACAGGGTGGTCTCTGTGGACCGCGGACCATCCTGCGCTCGGATAATAAGGCCTTTATGTATTTGATCATAATGCAAAAACTTGTTGAATCACAGCTACATTTTACCTCCCGCTAAATCATTTAATTTGCTCTATATGTGTCAAGCTAATGACACGCAACTTGGGAATCTAGATGTACAGTAAAATCGTTGGCTAGCTTGGCATCTAGATGTACAATAAAATCGATGACTAGCTTGGCATGTTCATATTGAACGACAGTTGATGGTTTTTAGCTAAAATAAATAGTAATGACTAAAAAAAGCTTTTAGTGGGAGGATACGAGTGGTGGGGAAAATAAAAAAGAGATGCGTGTGCGAGACAGGAGCGAGAAGAGTGAGGTAGTGATATGTCTGTGTCCCATAACTTATTTTCAGGATGAGAGAAATAGAGAAATTATTTTAGAAAGTTAAATATTTATATTACCTTCTTTCTTCTCAGGAACAGTCGTCGTGTAAACAGTCTCGTAAATTTGCCGAGGTAGGTATTTATTGTCTTAGCTTGCGCTTGCTCCAAATGCGGCTTTCAGGAAGTTACCCATGCAAGCAAACTCTTTTGATCTACTCCTTTATAAAATGTATTTTTTAAATAGCTTTATCCATAAATATAGAATGTATTTAATGTTCTAATATAAAATTAATGTGATGTTCTCTTTATATCCTGACAAGAAGAAGAAGTAGTGATGCATCGTTTCTTCAACTACTATGGGTATGTAATATTTCAATTCTATGTTAAGAAAGCTATATTCGTCTATTTTATGAAGTTCGTATGTCCTTTTTCCCTTAATTGCATTTCGTAATTCATATACTTGTGTACCGACATGTTAAATTTATAGCGGTTAAATAAATTTTAGACAATGGACCACTATAACTATAAATCCTGGCTACACCACTGCCCCAATCCTTGGGGTCGACAGATGATGTCGCCCAGAGAACCATCTCTCGCCACAAGAAGAGCACAATTTTTTCCTCGTTCAGCAACCGTGCACACTGTCTGCATCAACTTTTAATTGGGCAAGAGCAGCACAAAGTACAAGCATCGACTACCACCCCGGGGATTCCCAGTGAACGGATCAGGATGCTGTATTGCTGCTGCTGCTGCGCCGGCTCAGGATGATGGACTCGTTTGTGAAGGTCGCAGAGTCGGGTAGAACATATGGCAGCCATGCTTGCTCACTTTCAGCGTCACCAGCTACGGGCGGATCCGTATACACTGCCCGGTGCCCGCACATTCCTTCACGGGCTGCGGATCCGTATCCACTGCCTGACCATGGATCCGTATCCATGGTTGCCATAGCCAACCATGTCATTTTGCTTGGAGCAGTTCACCGAACATTCAGCGCTATTGCGCAGAACAGAACATTCAGCAACAGCTTGTCAAGGCAAGAAAGAGGAGGGCCAGCGAATGTCCTTCTCCGGCCAGCAGCAATGACAATGATCAACCTCATCGTAACCACCCCCACATGACGATGATGGGAGACCCGGTGGTTGGGTGATGAAGAGAGAGACAGACCACTGTGGGAGGCAAAAACCAGTGTTAAAAAATAGCAATGTATACTGAAGCTTCAAGAGTTATTTAAGTGCTTGTCATATAAGCCAAGAAAACTAACTTTGGATGTTTCAAGCAGCCGACATGCAGTGGAAAAAATCTTCACAACCGACATGTTTGCATGTATGTGATATTAAGCAAATCCATTTGCTAGAAACTAGTTGTATGCAAGAGTTAGCTAGAAAATTCAAGTCATAGCTGGCTAGTTTTTGGATAACTCACGTGCCATGTTAGCCATGAAGCATGTAGAGTAGCCTTTGTTACTCTCACCGACATGTATACAAGAAGAGCAAGTTATTTACTTCATAGTGTAGTAGATGGGCATGAGCTGTATTTACCTAGCAATTAAAGACCCTGTGAGCCGTAAAGTTATAAAATGATTTTGCTTGAGTCGGTGCTTAGTTAGCTCGGCTAATGTAGCCTATAAATAGACTTGAGTCCGAGTGGTTTTACTTTGCTCTGAGTAGTTTTGGTCTGCTCTGACTGCTTTCGGACGGGTTTGAGTGACATTAGGTGATCACGCGACGTTCGAGTGCCATTAGAGTATCGGATGGTGTCCGAGTAACATTGAAGCTTTGGACAAGTCCAAGTAATATCAGAGCATCGGATGACATTCGAGTGGAACCAGAGTATCAGACGACTTTCAAGTAGCGACGGAGGATCAGACGGTGTTCGAGTGCCACCAGATGATCAGACGGCTTCCGAGTGGCACAGATGCATCGGACAGCGTTCCAGTACCATTGGAAGATCGGACGGCCTTCGAGTGGCGTGGTCAAAGATTCAGAGCACGGACCGGTCAAAGCTACAAGTTTTTTTACGGTCGAAGGTACAGTGATCTGGTCAAAACTGTACAATCGAAAGAACAGTACTCGGAGGTGGACAATGATTCAGCTGGTACTCGAAAGAGTATTGTAGTAGAGCTTGGTTTTACAACCATGTCCAACTTCGCCTACGACCAACTTCAACTGTGTCTGAACGACCACGGCATTTCGACTACGTCTAGCTTCGACCACGGCAACTCGACTACAACATTCCGACCACGACAGACTTTGATCACGTCCGGCTTCGACCACGACATAACAACCATTGAAGGTAATCGTAGCTACGATACTTTTTCATGGTCGTAGACTTTACTGGTCATACTCAATAGCCGTAAATTTTGTACTCGATAGTCGTAGACTTTACGATCGACAGTTGTAGACTTTGTGATCGATAGTTGTAGACTTGTGGTCGATAGTCGTAGACTTTACAGTCTTGTCATCATAGTCATAGACTTTGTGGACTACGGTCATTGTCTTCGAGTTTAGTCGAAGGATTTGCGGTCGGTTGCCGTAGGCTTCGTGGTCGGTACTCGTAGACTTCATTGTCGGTTTGACTGCTTCATTCTTGTAATCTTCGAGTACCTCGAGTACTCGTGTTGGGCCAGTGGTTAGCTGGTTGGTGTGTGGTGGTCAAAGATTGGTGGTCGTTGCGACAGAACCAGGTAGGTTCTTAGTGATCGGTGAATAGTGGTCAGAGGAACAGTACTCGCAGGTTTTGATACTTGGAAGATGGGTGTACTCGATAGTCGAAAGGACTTAGTATTTGATGGGCATGGTTTTCACGATCATGGTCAGCAGAGGTGTTGCAATCAGTAGTCGTAGACATAGCGTTTGGTACTCAGTAGTCTGTACTCGGTAGCTCTGTAGTCGGTAGCGATGCGGATGTTATTCCCGAGTGTTTTTGGCACAACGATAGTATTTTCCAAGTACTTGTGGTTTTTGAGTATTCGTTGAGCTAGCGGTCGTAAGAAGTTGCCTGGAGCTATTTTGTGAAAAGCGATAGAATGTTTGGTCGTGGACGACCTGGTTGATGGTTGTGGATGGTTTTGTTCATCTATGGATGGACAAGGGTGGTGTAAGTGTATGTGTGCTGATGACGGTCAAGTTGTGGAGAACTTGTGCTAAGAGAAAGTTTCTTTGGTCTTTACATGTGCAGGTGAGCATGGAGATGATCATGGTCGGTGACGAGGAGAACCGAGATGAAGAGGGAAAATCTGAGGTTCAAACGGTCGGGATGTCCTGCGAGGTGGTCAATCTCATGCTGGAGCACGTAAAGATCGAAGGTGGATGATGCGTGGAGGCGTGGAGATGGTTACAGTCGGTGACGAGGAGGACCGGTACTAGGAGGGGGTAATATGAAGTGTAGGCGGTTGAGATGTCACGTGAAGTGATCAGGCTCACGCTAGAGCACATGATGATGTGTGAAAAGCTAAAGGAGGTGCAGTCCTAGAGGCTTCGACATGAAAGTTGGTGATGCATGATGGAAATATAGGAGGTACGTCCTGGAGGCTTCGTCATGTGGTGAGATTGGAGACGTTATGGAAGGAGTCCATAACGAGAAGGTTTAGAGATATTATAAAACATGTGTTAGGAAGGGTTTCAAGTCCCTTGATTTGAGGAAGAGATAGAGTTATATGTTCGTGTTTGAGGTAGACATAGCTTGGACGTTAGCTTATAAAAGTAGGAAGAGGCTAAGGGCTAACGTGTGGGATTTTAGAGGGCTTTTGTCAAGAGAGCATTTAGGGGTGCCATGAGAGTACTTTGTAACCACATCCATGATACAGAAATAATATATCAGATCTATTCCAAGAAAAGCTTTTTGGCATTGGCGATGTGTTTTTTAAGCATCATTTTTCTTCTATCTCTTGTGTGTACTCATTCGAGCAATCGAAGCATTGGAGTGGCTGAAGTCTTTGAGCGGAGGGAGATTGCGACTATGTGCGTCAACGATCGTAGCGAGCGGTCATAGTGGGCGGTCGTAGCGAGCGATTGAAGGGAGCGTAAGACGATTGAAGTGTTTATCGAGCACGTGCGAGCGAACCAACATCTTGCAGTCGTAATCTATATTCGGTAATTTAGATTATTTTTCTTCTGCTTTTAGTTTTGGTTTCAGGTGTCAAAAAGCGGAGGCAATCATTCATCCCCTCTAATTGTGCCATACGATCCTATAGATACAAGCATGTAGTGCTAATAAAAGCCTGATAGCTTCGTGTGTATGTGTGTGTATGCTGCTGAAAATTGAGTGCCTTGCCACCTTGTGATTCCTAACAAGTGGTATCAGAGCAGTGGTCCGGGACTGTTAGGATTGAGAGGAGTCTTTGAGGCACTAAGGAGACTCTGTCGGTGCATAGTTTGGGACTCTGAAGCTCATTGATCTGGTACCAAAACTTACTTGACTCCGGACGTCAGTCACCATGGCAGATCTTGTTGTTGCAAGCAGTGGGATCAAGAAGCTCAATAGCCACAACTATAGTTATTGGTAGACCTACATGGAGTCCTACCTACAAGGTCAGGATCTATGGAAGGTCATTGTGGGCACTAAGACAACTCCTCCACCAAAGGAGAATGTAGAAGCCTTGCGGAAGTGGCGCATCAAGACTGGCTAAGCTTTGTTTGTATTAAGGACAACAATTGAGGAGGACCTACTGGAGCACATTCGTGATAAAAAGATATCATAGTTGGCTTGGAAGACTTTGGCAAAATTGTTCCCGAAGAATAATGAGGCGCACCTCTAGCTCCTTGAGAATGAGCTAGTAGGTATCTCACAAGGCACTCTGAGTATTATTCAGTATTTTACGAAGGTGAAAAATATTTACCGTGAGATATCTCAGCTTGAGCCTAAGGAGAAAATTAACGAGGCCATGATGAAGAGGATCATCATCCATACCCTAAGACCCCAGTACAACGGGTTTATGGCTGTAGTAAGAGGATGGCCGTCACAACCATCATTGGTGGAGTTGGAGAATTTATTGGCTAATCAAGAAGAGTTAGCCAAGCAAATGGGGAGTATTACTATAAAGAAGAAAAGGAGGCACTCTTCACTAACAAAAAGAAGGGTCCGCCTCGGGGACCATGGAGGCCCAAAACAAGGTAGACAAAAGGTGGCAAGCAGTATCCAAGAGAGAGAAGCAACTCTTTAAGGGGAGCTCAACGAGGAATACGAGATCAACAACAAGAGAAAAATGAGAGGAAACAATATGGTGGATGCTTCAATTGTGGTAAGAAGGTCACTTTGCTCGAGATTGTCGGTATCCGAGAAGGGGATTCGAAGGGAATTTGGGCACCACAAAGGAGAAGGAGGATATCACTTTAGAAGCATATGTAAGTGAAAAAGAGTGGGACGCTGAAGCTAGATTTTCTCAAGAAGTTAAAGAGGAGCTTGAGGATAATATGGTAGCACCAGCTTTTGTAGCAACGACATATCCAAGGATAAATTATAAGAAATATTGGATTGTTGATTCTAGTTGCTCCAATCATATGACTAGTGATGACAAGAAGCTACAAAATATGACTGAGTACAAGGGAAGAAAAGTGGTGCTGATAGCCAATAACTCTAAGCTACCCATCTCTCATATCGGGAACACAGTTGTTCCAAGGTACGGTCTTCAACAATTCCATCTTGAGAAGGTCTATTATGTCCCAAGCTTAAAAAAGAATCTGGTGTCAGTGCCTCAATTGATAGCAGAAGGGAACTATATATTCTTCGGCCCTGAAAAGGTTGCTGTTTCTAGAAAAGTAAAGGTAATCGACACACCTATCATGGAAGAAAAAAGAAGACAGTATGTTTATGTGCTCTCTGAAGAGCCAGCATATGTGGACAAGATTCAAAAGAATGAAACATCTGATCTCTGGCATGCGAGGCTTGGACATGTTAGCTACAGCAAGTTGAAGCAAATGATGGAGAAGCACGTGTTGAAAGAACTTCCTCATTTGGACATCCGGACAAACGTAGTCTGTACGGGTTGTCAATATGGCAAGGCTCACCAATTGCCATACAAAGAGTCAAAATATCAGTCCAAAATACCTTTGGATCTCATACACTCAGATATGTTTGGCCCAGTCAAGCAAATATCACTTGGAGGCATGAGGTACATGGTGACGTTTATGACAACTTCTCAAGATATGTTTGGGTTTACTTTATGAAAGAGAAATCTGAAACTTTTATAAAATGCAAGGAATTTAAGAAGAAAATAGAGAGTAAACTTGACAAAAAGATTCAATGTGTAATGAGTTCACTATCTATCTTAAGGAGCATAAGATAAAAAGACAATTAACTTGTCCAAATACTTCACAACAAAATGGAGTAGTAGAGCGCAAGAATCGTCACCTTGCAGAAACCTGTTGGAGTATGTTATATGCTAAGAATATACCAGGAAGATTCTAGGCCGAGTGTATAAGGACCGCAGCCTATGTGATTAATAGGCTACCACAAATAAGGTTGGGATTTAAATCAGCACATGAGAAGTTATGGAAGATAAAGCAAGTCGTTAGTCACTTCAAAGCATTTGGCTATGTGTGCTATGTCTTTATGCCAAATCACTTGAGGAGAAAGTTTGACAAGAAGGCAATTTGGCTCATCCTCGTTGGCTATGATGATGCCCAAAAAGGTTGGAGGTGTTGTGATCCGATGACAGGCAAGTGCCACAATTCAATAAATGTTATGTTTGATGAAGCCTTTTCATTATGGACTCCCAAGAAGATTGAGATTTCTAAATCCCAAGATTTGGATGAGGTTCTAGAAGAAATTAATCGAAAAGTTAAGGAGCAAACATTAACTCCAAGTGAAGTTGAAGGGAGCTCACCCAGTAAGCCCAATAATCCATGGAAGACTGACGCACATCAGCCTGTACTCGAGGAACATTGTCTAAATCAAGTGAAAGTTGAAGATCATATACATAAACTACGAAGATCTACAAGGAAGCGGAATCCCAATCCTAGGTATGCTAATGCTGCCCTTATTAATAAGGCTATACCTATTGAGCCATCTTCTTATGAGGAAGCAGCACAAGGCTCTGAATGGCGAAAGGCTATGGAGGAAGAGGTTAAGGCATTAAAAGAAAATCAAATATGGAACTTAGTGCCAATACCAAAGGATATGAATCCAATATCCTGTAAATGGATCTATAAAATCAAGATCCGTTCAGATGGCTTAATCGAAAGATATAAAGCTCGACTTGTTGCTCGGGGATTCTCTCAACAAAGTAACGTTCGAGAAATTTCGAGAAGCTCTCGGAATGGTCTACAAGACAACTTTGAAAGCAAGTATGCATTAAAGGAAGTGTTGAAAAATAGCAATACATACTTAAAGCTTTAAGAGTTATTAAGTTCTTGCCATATAAGCCAAGCAAACCAGCTCTGGATGTTTCAAGCAGCGGACATGTAGTGGAAAAAAAATCTTCACAACCGACACGCTTGCATGTATGTGATATTAAGCAAATCCATTTGCTAGAAATTGGTTGTATGCAAGAGTTAGCTAGAAAACTCAAGTCATAGCTGGCTAGCTTTTGGATAACTCCCATGCTATGCTAGCCATGAAACATCTAGAGCAGCCTTCGTTACTCTGACCGACATGAATACAAGAATAGCAAGTTGTTTACTTCATTGTGTAGTAGATGGGCATAAGCTGTATTTACCTAGCAATTAAAGACCTTGTGAGCTGTAACCTGTAAAGTTATAAAATGATTTTGCTTAAGTCGGTAGCTTAGTTAGGACGGTTGATGTAACCTATAAATAGACTTGATGTTATGTTGTAAGATACGAGCGTGTAGTGCTACTAAAAGACTGATAGCTTCTTGCGTGTATGTGTGTAAATGCTGCTGAAAATTGAGTGCCTTTGCCATCTTGTGATTTCCAACAACCAGGATGGAGAAGAACAACTAAATCTATATGGAATCGAAACCAAAAGTAACAGGTCATCAGGAATGTCCGTTCGTTCGCTCAGCTACCAGAATCCAACAATGCTGCAGTTAGCAAAGACGAAGCGCTGATGATGAGATGATGGGGATGAGAAAGGAACCAACCTGCATTTACCTGGAGCGCGTCCACTTTTACTCACCGGGCTGAATCTGAAATTCTGATCTGATTCTGTGCACTGTTGTCAGAATCCTGCACACCTTCCCCAGGAGAACCTGGATGATATTGAAATACCAACAACTTACATCGTAGTAGTATAGTATAGGAACAAGCAATGAGGTGCAGTAGAACCCCAATCCATCACGCTCAAGCAGAACCGAAAGAGAGGAAGAATTTGGCGGGAACTGACCCACCAATCACCAACCCAACCGATCACATCGACATCTCCACCACCAATTGCTACTTCCCATCTCCCAAGATTTCTGCTACTTCCCATCCCCCAAGATATCTAGGATCTAGATTTCGGCAATTCGTTGCCATCGCTGCTGAGGATCTGTAAACGGGACAATCTCTTAAAACCAAAAGAATCTGATAATATCTTACAAAAAGAAATGTTCGGACCGCTGCTCATCAATCCATATGCACTAATTCATTTACATCACACATATTACCAAGAGAGAAGGACACCATCACTGCAAAACTTCACACAGGATCTCATGTATAGCAACATGGAGGGACTTAAGAGTGGTAAATAATTGTAATTACATATAGCAGAAGGGCAACACGCCAGCAGATAGAACTAGAGGCCCTTTCTTTCCCATTTCTCAACATATGTGATCCAATAGATAGGGAGAAGGGGGACTAGAAGAACTAGAGGCAACAAGGGAGCCTGATTTGAGCAGGGGAAGGGAATTTCTTCATGTGAAGGAAGGTACGCAGGCAGGCACATCAAGGATCCCACACAGCAGAGAGAGAGAGAGAGAGAGAGAGAGAGAGAGAAGAAAAAGGAAGCAAAAATCCTCCAATAACACGGAGACCACAATAAGGGAAATACAAATAAACTCCCTTCTGATGATATGATACGCGATGTTCTGTTCTTCTCTTCCCCCTCTCCTCTCCTCTCCCCTTCTTGTTTTCTTGGTCTGGCGATTCCGGGGTGGAAGCTCAGCGTCACTGGGCCTCGACGGTGCGGGAAGAAGCGGAGGACGAGACGGCCGGCGGCGGCGCGGCGGATGCGCCAGCCGGGGAGGTCGGAGGGGACGGGTGGGCGTGGCCCTGGCCCTGGCCCTGGGAGTTGGTGCGGTGGAGGCGGCACTTGAAGGACCCGGCGTGCGTCGCCGGCGCGCAGACGCACTTGGGCGAGCCGCCTCCGCCGTGGCTGGCCGAGGACGCGGACGAGAAGCTCCGCCGCATCGTGCGCGGCGACGACGCCGCGGCACCCGTGGGGGTCGTCGTGCTGCTGTGGTGGCCGCGGAACCTGCCCTCCTCGCCGGTGGTGTCGACGTAGTTGGACGCCATGCTCAGTTTCCGCGCCTTTCTCCTCCGATCTGCAGGTGCCAAGAGAAAATAGAGATGTCACAACACAAACTCTGTGTGGCAAAAGCTGCAGACCACATCTCTAGATGCCAGTGCATAGGCGTGCAAATCTTTATGCCAGTAAAGCAAGAAGATTTCTCTTTCAACGCGGGGCAATTAAACTCCATTCCAGCCCGCCCCGTGCGATGTCCATGCCAATTAACTCTACTAGCAAGCAGTACTACCAAGTACTAGTGACGACGAATCGATCCAGTTAATCGTGTTCTAGGTGCAAAAGTTACCCGACGAAACACAAGAAAAAAAGGAGATAAGCAAGTACCGACTGAAGAAGTATAAGAAGTATCTTATTGGTATAATAGTATATTGGTCTATTAATAAGAGAGAGAGAGAGAGAGAGAGAGAGAGAGAGGCTACCTATGAGAGAAGAGGAAGAGGATAAAACGGACGGGAGGAGGAAACGTGGTTACGGGGCGGCAAACTGCGTTATCCAACCCTTGGCGCCATTTTTATAGCCGGCCGTGGGGAGCTGCTGCCCGCGGGCAGGCCAGGCCTGCCCGGGAATCCCTTCGCCACCCGAAACCCACGGGCCCACCACCTCCTCAGCACAACAGCCTCAGTGTGTAGAAAATCCGAAATCGAATACGTTAATACCGGTGTGCACGGAACGGCCGCGGCGCCCCGGCGAAACGGCCGAGATCAGCAGGGGCGATGTGGCCATTTCCGTGGGGGAGTTTACTGGCTCCGTGGCCGCTTGCGCTGCCCCGATGGCGTCGTTTGCTTTGCGCGCGACAGATTTGGAGCCATTCGGGCCGGGTCCGCTCCGGTCCGAGCTTTGGAGTTGGAGGACGCGCTGCTACGGGCTCCGTGCCCTGATCTGTGTGCGGTGGCCTACCACTGACACGCAGCGGTATAGGGCCTGTTTGGTTCACGGATGAACTCAGCCTGGCTCAAATGGGAGGAGCCTGGCCTCCCACCTCATTCTGGGGCTCTAGGCCAAGCCCAATGTATGCAAGAGCGTGGCGTTTGGTTGTCTGTTTTCCCGGCGAGCTCTGACGTCCTCCCACGCGCCTCTTCCCGAGAACCTCCTCCCGTTTGGCCTTCCCGCCCGCCTGAGGCGCGCCCGCTTGCATCGCCCGATAAAAATATATAAATAATTATCATCATGACATTTATTACGGACAACTATTATCTTATAACTCTTAGTTTATTTTATTACTCCTTAATATTAATCGAAATATGTTAATATCATTTAATATGTGCTAATAATGCATTAATGACGCCATTAGATGGCTAATTACCGCCTCGCCCGCCGCCGCTGCCGGCGCCGGCAGAAGCGCCAATTTCTACGCGCGCCTCCCGCTTTCCTCCGCAGCCGCTCCCGCGATTCGCGCCACTGTCTCTCGCCTCGCGAGTCGTCGGCCCAACGAGATACGCGAACCAAACAAGTGGGTCGTGTCGATTGTTGTGGAATGGATTTGAGGCTGAAATTTGAGCTCTGGAGTAGATGCAAAAAGGGCCCTCAAAAGTAGACCAAATGAAAAGTAGGGCCGCACTTCATAATGTATTCCATCGAGTCACAGAGATACGGGCCTTTCGCCAAACGACTTCAGTTTATCTGTTTATGGGTGGAATTTTTAGACTGTGATTTATCACTTATCATTTATAATTTATAATTTTATTTATTTATCTGAGGTAGTACATAGAGAAAAATAATTGTATGTGATTTTAGTTAATACAGCTGATCTCCATATACTTTTTACTATAATCTTCTTATTGACCTCACCTTAAAAAACACAACGTTTGAAAACTAGTTACTATAGCATAAACCATAAATCACAAGTCATAGGTGGAAAAGAACCCAGACTATGGCTTCTATCTTTCAGAAATTATAAGCCACTTAGAATGTGTCGATTTCTTAATTTTAATTTTTTTATTTTTGACTTTTTTTTGTTTTTTCTTTAATTTCTTTGCATTATTCGTGACGATATAACCTTTTCCCTATTTGTTTTCTCTTTTTTAAAAAACATTCCTTTAACTCAAAAAAAGCTAACAGCCGCTGCAGTGTACTTTCAGCTAAAAGCCAACAATCATATCTAGAATACCCAGCTTAAAAGCCGTTTAGAGCAACCCCTGATGTTTCGGAAATATATACCGTTAAACTTTTTAAACTTTGACTACTAATATCTTCTTAAATATTTAAATTGAATATATAAAAAATCATATGTGTATATTTATCTAGAAAAGTACTTCCATAATATTATAATGTTATTAGATTTTATAAATATATTACAATATATATTAGTGGTCAAATTATATTTTGGAGACCATGTCAATATCTAAAACGATATGTATTTATGACTGGACACATTATTTTTGGACATAGGTACAGTCAAACTTTTGAAACTTTGACTACCAATATCTTTTCAATATTTAAATTGCATATATAAAAATCATATATGTGTATTTATCTAGAAAAGTACTTTTATAATATTATAATTTTATTAGATTTTATAAATATATTATAATATATATTAGTGGTCAAAATTGTTTTTAGAGACCATATCTATATCTAAAATGATATGTATTTATGACCAGAGAGTACCACAACTACAAGAAAAATATGACGCTCCTTCCAGCTATGCCTACCTTGGTTGATGCTATACTGGTAGCAGTAGGTGTCTAGTTTGTCAATTATGAGGGAACACACATGCTTCCTGGCACATGGCTAATTAGGGCACTTCTAATGGCTCCACCTCAGCTATATTCGTAGTATTAATTAATATGCCAACTAGAATTAGTATAGAGGTGAATGGAAATTAGAGAAGAGGGATAGAGAAGCAGTGTCTCACGCAAAAATATTGCTTGGGTACACAATTCAACAAGAAGACATTGGCTAAAGCATCCATTAGGGAGACATAATTTGTGGGGCCCACCACAGCCCCATGCTCATAGTGACGCGTCGATGTGGCCGCCGTCATGTTCGAGCTGATGCTGGTCGATCGACGCTAGGCCACCAAGTGCCACCACGCTGCTTCACGCCAAGCCGCTTGTGCATTGCACCGTTCTACACCGGGCCGCCGCGTCGCTCCACGTGCATAGCCACGTCGCTACATGCCTCGCCGCCCGCCGCCATCCATCAACGTCATTTCAAATCCGGTCGAACACTGTCAGCTCAAATCCAGGAGAAAAGCGGAGCGCCGTGCACCGATGAGAGTGGATGGAGCGGCCGGTCGGTGAGATTTTTGAGAGAGGGAGGGAGGGAGGTGATCGGTGGGAGGGAAAGGAAGGGAGAGAGAAATGTGAGGTAATATGTAATTTATTGATTAAGTCTATTAAGTAGACATAATGTATTAAAAAAGTAATAGTTATAGTTATTTTAGGTAAGTGGATGTATAGATTTTTGTGCAATATCTTTCACACTGAGATGTCTTTTATCCCTGACCCATGTTCCCCTTAAGAACTCACGCTGCAGTAGTCAGTCCATGAGAGATTTATGTATGCTGTGACCTACGTGCGGGCATCTCCAACGCCAGGTTGTGTGCGTGGCTCGTTCGGACTGGTCCGACCGCTGACGCTGCGTGCACGCGTCGCGGTGAAGCGTGGTCGTGCGGATGCGAGCGCGAGTCGGCTAGTGGATCAGCACGCGCGACTTCACCAAAGCAAAGCCGGCGCCGAACTTAGCTAAAACCATTTTTCTTCACGTCAGACCCACGCGCCGTTAGCAGATTTTAGCCGAAGCAAGCCGCGGAAACGGACGCGTCGGCACTCCGCCGGCCGGTTCGACAAGGACGGATGTAAAATAGAAATAACGTAGGAGTTTCATATTTTATGTATATATTTATTAACATATCTATCTACGGATATAATCAAAATAGATATGTATAGATATCACTTATCCTATATATATTTTGTATTTTTCTCGGTGTCAAAAATGGATAACACCAGACACCTATTTTTCCGTTCCATATTCGTTCCACAAGCGCTCGAACGGTTAGTCGGATAGAAATTATCCGTTCCTTTTATACTTCTACATAAGATATTGGATAATAAAGTGTAATTAGAGTGAGCACATTGAGACTAGTGGCGCCTTCGCGTCGTCTGTCGGAAGCTGACAGGTTCCAGAAGCCGCGACTTCTCCGGAGTTCCGTTACTAGTTCGTGCTGTACTGCTGCGCTGTAAGTGGTGGTGTGTGAACTCACCGCGCACGCACGCACGCACTTACTCGTCCGTCCGTGTCAGTTTGCGAGTCGTGGGAATCGAACGGGTCGCGTAGCCTCGCCGTCAGCAATTCTCTTCCTTGCCGTAGCGTCGAGCTACTGGTTCTTCAGTGACGTCCTGACGGGAGTAGAGTAATACAAGTTTTTAATCTCCCGAAGAAAAATATCGGCGAGATCAGTTCTTTTTTTTTTCTCTTAGAGGACGCCGAGATCAGGTTGAGCGTAGTGCGCGAGTGGTCCATGACCATTTGGATTGGACATTGGATCGATGACCATGATTGAGGAGCAAGAAAAACAAAACATTGTGGATAAACATCGTGGCCGGGGCCGACCCGGTTTAGGGCTAGGTTCAGTTGATCTCTCACGGACCTACCTTGCCGTTTGTGACTACCATGGCCATATTGAAGACACTGGAGCCCGTCTGCAACACGATGATTTCGTAGGATTCATTCATAGAAATCCTACTGAAAACTGAACTAGTGATTTCTTTTACGAAATTTATGCAGATCCTACTGAAGTGTAAACTCGATCGATCCATATGTTTTCAGACATTCGAAACGGCCACGAGTCCGTGGCAAGGATGGGTGGCTTTGCCCTCCTGTACCTTTCCTCCCGTGGTGCAGGTAAACTAGCACACGAAATGGCCACCCACCATATCATTATCACCACCCGCATTTGTCCATGCGGAGAAGTCAAGCAAACTAAGTGACGTCCATATTAGTTTCTATTTACAGTTTTACGAATTTCATATATCCTCACTTCTCTCACTTATGTCTTACGCATATATCTTTCTTACTTTTTTCACTACTTATTTTTCCCCTCTGAAAATCACTTCTTTCAGTCACTACTTTTTATTTTTAGCTAAAAACTATCAATCACATCTAATACAAGTACCCGTGGTACCTACAGAGGCTACAAATTTCTGTCACTTGTTTAGGTGTTTTCAGTAGCCATCGACAGCAAAATTGGCGCCTTCCTGAACCCTCTAATTAATCTCGGAACTGCACGCATTCGCAAGACATGCGCTAGCTACTGCATCTACTGTGCATTTTGCATTGTTTCTACACTGTACACGCACAGACATGTAGACGAGTCCTTGTGCCACATCGACGTACACGCTTTCTATTGTCCGGAGCGTTCTTCAGTCGAGCAGTGTAACACAGCCATACATATATGGCTCTTAATGGTGTGATCCTGTTAATTGAGGTGTTCGCGTTAATTGAAAGGGAGGGATTGTCGTTTGTCAGACCCAACCCGGCCTAATCCGGTCGCTTTTCGAGTCGGTCTGAATTATGAAACTCGGGCCAGGTGTCAAGAGAGAGAGAGACGCGGGTCCACGTGGACCCATGTGTCCAGTTAACCATGTCGACATGTTTGTATGGTACAACGACGCGCTATCTGCTCCGGCCGTTTATGCCTGGCAGCAGGTCATTACTACACCAGAAATGACTGAAGGCTTCAGTTTGAACCTCGATCATCTAGATATGATCGAATGTTTGGTTTCTTTTTTCAGAAATATCTAATGGCTTTTACCACTAGTATAATTATTTGTGTAAATAAATTGAATACTGATAAATTATTTTGAAATGGTTGTCCTGATAAGATACTTCGAAACAGCAGAGAAAAATCCATCCCATTAATTTATTTAGAAAAAAATTAAAGTTAAAAAGAACAAGATCTTAAGCTCCAATTTGTTTGTTAATGATGTTAGCGAAGTTTATAGTCCCCGCTCTTCACCGATGAAATTGAGTATGCCATAGCTGCATGCATCTGTAGTACTTATCAGTGGCAAGTTTTCTTTAAAGCTTCAATAGCTGGCACATAGAATATCTTGGTAGCGGTGGTTATAAAAAGGAAATGTTGACACCCCTTGGAGTAACCTAGCAACCGAAAACTCATCTTGGACGTGCTGGGCTGGTAGGAAGGTGTATCAATCAGCGAATGGAAGAGAAGGAAAGCGACGATTCATGACCCATGGGTGAGTAAACAATGGCTAGAACAGTACATCACAGCGTTGTAATTTAATCAGCTTTGTTGAGTAAAAGTCGTTGCAATTGGTCTCTTCTAGCTCGGCGGTTCTCCCCAATGTCTGCTAGCTGCACGCACCAAAATATGTTTAACTAGTGCATAGCCTTGAACATCAAGTCGCCGATATTACGAATTGTGAGGGGAAAAAAGTGAAGTCTCTTAGAAAAGCTTAGGTAAAAAATAAGAATGATTTTTATTGCTATGAATTAATTACAAGATGCTTTTACTGAGGGATTGCAAAAGGATGTAACTAGTCCGAGTATCTATAATCTTCCCACTAGTCGAGATGTTTTGATTGATTCTCTAGAATTGGTCTCTGATGTTATTCTTTTTTAGATTGTCTTGTTTGTTGTTCTCGTTTTTGTGTCTTGTTTTGTCAAGGTTTAAATAGCACCGAAGAGGTGTCAGTTATCCATATAATGGACGATTTGTTGAATCGTCTCATCCGGTCGAGTGGATAGTTGCTATTAGGGAGAAATATCTGACAATAACTGAACTTCGATTATTGTCAGTGGTAGAGAATCATAGAAACAACTGTAAGGCAGTTATTGTCAGAGACATAAGGCTGAATCGTCGCGCGGTTGGGAAAGGGATAAATCATGTGCTAGGAGGTGGGTTCTTATACCAATTCACGAGATCTTTGAGTGGTTGCTGGTTGGGTAAAATATATAGTGGGCCTCCGACTAGGGGTACTTGGGTAAATGCCTTTGGAGACTTATAACCACATGGGTCTTGAGGCTTTAATTGAGTATTAAAACTGTATTTAATGAATTATTTAATCCTTATCATCTAGCTCCCAAACTTTAGGCGAATTTATAATTTAATTTTTTCTGATTGGAATTCAAGTCGGAGAATATTCTTTAACAAGAGTAAAAAAAATAAAGTTTTTATTCACTTAAGGTTGAAAAATCCAACTGGAAAAAACTAAATGTTTTTTTGCCTATTGGGCACAAATCCTACAACCACTATTTTTGCAGTTGAAAAAACCCTATAAAAATCGGTGTGGTACTTATTAGCTTCACACTTTCTGAGAAAACCTTTCGTATTCTTTGCTTTCCTCTGCCTCTCTACCACAGTGTCCTTTGACTTTAGTTTTGAACCCCTTCAATCCACACTTAGATCTTCAACCATCTGAATGGAAAATATCTAAATTGATCACCGAGTGGTTAGCATCTGATCTAGGATTGAAGAGATTGAAGGCCCTAGAAAGATACGCCATAGTTTGTCCTTGACCGATTTTTTGTCAGGCTGGAGTGCTAGCCTGTGCTCAATCACCTCCCTAGGGACATCGAGCATGTTGGATGTTTGCTATACGAATACATTTGAGTTTGCTCGGAGGAAGGTGATGAACGACTCTTCCCATCTAGGATTGAGTTATGTCCTAACTTAACGGTTCCTGAAGGCCTATTCTTGTTGAGAGGTACCTCCTTGACTTGGTCGAAGGGTTTTGAAGCCACCTTTGGCCTTCAATGCTTTGCGTGTGTTGAACGCGGGTTAACATTTCTAGTCGATAATTCATTGACCAGCTCGGGAGACTTATGATCGCAGGCATAAGCCATTTTTCTATTTCCTCAAACCAGTATGACCCCTTTTGGCCCCGGTATTTTTAGACTTTAGTGACTGTAATGTGTAGCTACCAGAAACTTGGCTAAATTCGGTCAGCCAAGGATCCTATTTTATAGAGTTTTGAAATCTACTACATCGAATGAGATCATTTTCATTCAGAAGTTATCAGGACTTCCAAATATAACCGGTAGGGTTACTTGCCCGATTAGTTTGGCCGAAGATCTTGGAACTATACCATTTGCCCGATCGGTTTGGCCGAAGATCTTGAAACTATACCATGAAAGGCAAACTTCACAGGTTTATTTTGACTTAGGAACTTGCATTTCTTCAATAACTCCTGTAAATAAAATACTACAAATTCTTATTTGGTCACAAGTCTAGATTAAATGATCTAACCCCCTGTATTTAATCTAGAAGACAAATCTGTCATCTTTTGGACAACAGACTTAATATTTTCATATCTATTAATCTACTTATGCAACTATAATAAAACATGACATTTTTAGAAACTACTGAAAGTTGTAACATCCCATTTTGGGAATTTGTCCTTGTTCAAAGAAAAATTTCAAACCAAGTTTGAATTCAAATAGTTCAATCAAATTTCAACCGTAATTTTAAATTTTAAAGAAATTTTCAAAAGTTTGAATCTTCCTTAGACCTGGCCCGGCTCATCCTTGCCTTTTCCTCTCTTGGGCCCAGCCTAGAAACCTATCGACTCGGCCTGGAACGGCCTACGCTACGCGGACATGCTCTGGCCACGCACCACGCACGTGAGCACCTCGTCGTGTGCACCAGCACCAGCGCACAACACACCACGTGCACAGGAGCTATGTCACTCATGCCCGCCGTGTGTTCTGGGATTCTTGGCCCTCACTACGTCACTCCAGCCTTGTGACACCTCATCTCAGCTCTGCGCCACCCTCCATTCATTGGCACCTCTTTTCCCCTTCTCCCTCCTCCTTTCTCCCCACTGCACCACTCTATCGCCTCAAGCTCAAGCTGTTTCATCACGCCCATCACTCCCTCACTACAATGCCTTTCTTCGCGTGTCAGGTATTCACTCGAGGATGCTCTGCACCACTCCCATGCATGCTTGCCCCAGTTCCCCACCGATTAGCTGCCACAGCCGCCACATGTCATCATGGCACCAATGATCACCGAGCTCCCTCCTCCTATATAAAGCGATGCATTGTGCTCCTTTCACCCCCCCACTCACCTCCCATCGCCTTCAATTGATCGAATAACCATTCTAGGCCACCTTCCTCCTCCTCTCTGACCATCCTGCCGCCCAATGCAATTCTGATGACTCGCCGCACAGTCCATCGATTCCTTGCGCTAGGAGCTTCACCCAAAGGTCCCGAGGTGACCTTGACCACCGCTAATCTCCTCTGTCCCCTTTGGAAAGCCCTCCACATCGCTCCCCTCATTGCTGACTAGGTCATCGTCGCTAGGCCATCCGTCTCATCCCCAAGCTCCATCTTTGCTTCCGGTGACCCATCTCTATCTGTAGATGCTCACCTAGCTTTGAATCAGAATCTATTATGTTGTGGTGCCATTATGCCATGCTCCCTATTCCACCGCCGTGCGAACTCACCATCGGCAACCCTAGCCATCAAATTGGCTTGTGCCAACTCGCCCAAAGGTATGCGCAATGCCATAGAACCCATTTTCAACCATGCTACCATCCGCCAAAGTCCCCACCACCGGTGAGAGGATTTGCTTTTCTTTGGCAAGGACAAAGCACTGTAGCGACGTGGTTAAGATTAAGTGTGAGATAAGTTTAACATTAATGACCCTCATTAGCCATTGCTAATCAAACACTGACTAGTGGTCCCATTCCGGTTTAATTAGGCTCCCGTTTGTATGACATGTTGACCCTACAACCTTTTAATTTCAAGCCGGTTTTAAAAGTCAAGTCCACTAACAAAGTGGGCCCAAGTTATTGTTGACACAGTAAATAGACCACACCTGTCAGTCCCTCAGGCGTTTCTTTGTGTAAAAATAAATCAAAATTTAAAATAAAACCCCATGGTGCCAGCTGTCAGCCAAAGAGCCTTTTTCTTTTGAAATTAAATCCAAACTTTAATCAAAAACTCGTGGGCCCCCATTGCCAATCTCAGTAAGTTTTTCCAATAGAAAGTTATTCAAAAATGTAAATAAAATCTGTGGGCCTCTCATGTCAATGAGAGTAACCTCTCTCTCTCCTTTTTTGAATTAATTTTTGTTTTAAACTTCGAATGACTCATTCTCACTTATTTTAGCTCAAATTTAATGAAATTTATTTATAAATTTTTCTAAATTCAATATCTATCTAATGGTACTAGTTTTGTTCAATTTGGAATTTATTTAAATTTTTATTTGAATTTATTTATTTTACTTTTTGTGTGTACGTTTTTCAATGTAACCATTCGAGTAGATTACGAGGACATGGAAAAGCCCCAATTCAAACAAACTCAAGAGTTGAAGACCAACTCACTTGTGAGACAGACAGGTCAATATTTTGATCACATTGAACCTATATTTCGTACAAATTTATATTCATTTAAATTATCAAATTGCATGCTATTATTTTTATGCAAATATATGTTAAGGTTAAGGTTAGATACATGCCTATTGATATCATAATATTATTATACCATAGTGAGCACTTGAATCACATAAATCCTTGTCACCCTAAATACTTAATGACAACTTTACTAGATATAGGTCGTACTTAAGTGTCATGCTAGTCTTGCTTAAGTACCAAGACATTAAATTGCTCTATCATCGTATTTTAATTATGAAACTTGTTTCGGTAATCATTAGATGGAAATAACTGGTGTATTTGTGTCGGAGCCCAAGTTTACCAACCCGGAATCCTCTGTGATAACAATGCATTATTCCCTGGATCAGTAGATAATGCTCACAGATACAATGCTGCATCATTTCATACACGATAAATCATATATTGCAATACCAGAGTTCAAATAGACCGCGTCGGGTCGAGGTTACAATAGGGCCGTCAGACCAAATGTTTTACAACACATAAAGAGCGGAAGCGGAAACGCACATAAGCGTAGTGGCACAACTCGCCACAGGCAAGCGACTGGGTCAACCTGAGTACTACCACTATTATTCAGAGACCTGACTAATAACGGATGCACCCACCAAAACTAGCCTGGTCAACCGGACTGAGGCGAGAGGCAAGACTACCGAGGCCTAATCTAATATCCACCATCTTCATTTCCTTCGGCATCCTGATCCTCATGGTAGGCGTAGTGCTCTTGATTCTCAGTTTCTGAATGGGGGTTAAGAGCGAGGTGAGCACAAACAACCGTGCTCTGCGAGCCAATCACACAGAATGCAAATAATTATAGATGTAAGGCTGAACAAGGGAGGCTCGGGTTCCTTTATTTGCTTAAAGCGACTTTTGAAATAATCATAAGGTAAAAGTCCCTATGACCTGGCATTTTCAGAAAACTCCAATTTAGATAATTTTGAATGTGTGCAACAATTTATGACAGGGTAGGTTCCATCCACCGATTTTTTGGTTCAATCTACCATAACTAAATTTTGATCAAGAGGTTACATCCACCTTATTACCAACACTGGAATACATCCTTCCAGGCTAAATTACCAAAGTTAGATTACATCCACCAAACAAACCCTTATTCCCAACCTCAAAATTTTGGAAATAGAACTAACTCGAGGAAGATTTCCGTGTCCGCCCTTGACCGTGGGCACGACTATTCGAATAGTTTGTGTATGTACTCTGCAGAGACTGTACATCTTTACCCACAAGAGATAATCGTCCCGATGGTTCTACATGATTCCTTGGACATGCAGATCGAGAGAATATCACGAGGCATTTACAATACTTCGCACTCTAGCATTTCACTCCTATGGGGTTACTTCCATAGGTTGTGCGGGATGTCTACCATAGGTTAGCGCAGTCGGACTCCACTCTTCACATACGCTATTCTAGGCAACGTCACCTACATCCGATGTCCCGTTCCAAGTGGGGCTTTCATTACCCACCTACACACGTTCTCTGTGAAATGACTAGAGAGTCCAGTAAGTTATTTAGCCAAGCCTACAGTATGCCAGCTTATGGTTGTACTGTTGTACACGGAAGGTCCACATAGGATTAAGTCCTTAATTTGTCCAGGCGGTTCATTCCACAATCCCCTATGTTACATCCACAACCACCAATCTTACCATCCGCCCAAACAGGTGTAGCAAATTTTGGGGTTTTGAGAAGCATAACACAATTTAACATAAATATTCAGTCACATACATCCCATGACTGTCCCAAATCTAGTTTCCATTATTAAAGAATGATTATCAGGGTTACTAGAACCCTGGACTTACAAATTTAGCATGGCAATAATGAGACATATAACTACCACAACTAGCGTTTATATCTAGGGCGACAATGATCATGTGAGTCAAATGTTACTAGTGGGGGTATCTTATTATTAGGTGGAAATATGGTTGTTAGCTACCTTAAGGGTGACATACTTTTGCATATAATGTAAAGCATGCAGATTTTCATAATTTAAATGAACATAGTTTCACATGAATATAGGCACAAAATGATCAAAGTATTGACTCGCCTGGATTAAGAGCTTGGGGGTCTTGTGCTGCTTCAAACGGGGGCTCGTTCGCGTCTTCGAAATCTACTCGGGAGATTGAACCGGAAAAAGCAACACAAAAGAACGAAAGCGAAATAAATACCAAACAAAAATAAACAAAACTCAAATTAACTCAAAACTGAACCAAAACAGAACCATCATGTCTCAATTTTAGAAAAATTTAGAAATTGGTTTCATTCAATTTGGAGCTATGGTTATGAAGTTATAGCATTTCAAAGTTTTAATTTTCTGGAAAATCCGAAAAATAACAAGGGAGAGAGGGAGTGTGTGCTGCCGACAGGTGGGGCCCGAGAGGGATTTAATGACTTCGGGTAGACACGGCAGCCGGCAGGTGGGCCCTCAATTAGCAGTGCTTTAATACCCCCTTTAATCGCCGGCTTAGGACATCTTAATGGTCGGTTAAGACAATGGCTAGTTAGTGAATAAATGCACTGGGGCTTCTCTGTTCTGGCTCATCCCGGCCGTGAGGAGAGCGGAGCCCTCCGGCGGCGGAGGGAGCACAGAGACGCGGCGGCGCCGGTCAAAATGGGTCACACGACCCGACGCGCGCCCTGGGGAGGGAGGAATCAGCCTGACTCGCCGCGATGGTGGCCAGCGGCGAGTAGAGCGACGGCCGGAGCAGGGGAGCAAAGGCGCCGGCGCCTCGGGCCACGGGACTCCGATTGCTTGCCCGAAGAGTATTCTTGGGTGGTCTTGAGCTCACCTGGGGCGGCAGTCGAGGCCGAGATGGAGCGGGGTGGGCCGACGGCGAGAGAGGACTTGGCGGCGAGGTTGAAGACGGCGATGGCTCGTCGGGGAGGGAGGCGGGGTCCGGCGGGGTGGGGGTCGCGTTCACAGGGTCCCGGTGTTGCTCCACGTGCAAGGAATCGGCCCAGGGCTCCGCGGTTCACCGGGGAGATCCGACGCCGGTGGTGGCAAAGAAGCACGTCGCCGGCGGACTACGGGGAAAGAGAGATCAATTAGCTCGGGAAAGAGGGGGAGAAGGTGAAGGCGAACTCAACGACGGGTTAGGAGGGTCCCGATTTCCACCGAGTTGCGCTGGCAGCGAGAAATGTCGGCGGGGCCCCCGCGACAGAGGGGGCGGCGAATGTAGGACTTCGAGAGAGCTGCGGTGGGGATGGAGGTGAGGCGCCGGTGGCTTTTATAGAGCCGGGGAAGAGACGCCCGGGGGGGCATAGCGGCGTGGCGCCGTGCGCGTGGTGGCGCCAACGCCGTGCAGCCACAGGACGGGCGTGGCAGGGACGTACCACGGCGGTAAGGTGAGGAAGGGAAAAACGACAATGGCGCGCATGGTCGGGCAAAGGGGAAGTGTGCGGGAGACGTGCTGAAAGTGACCAAGGATGCGACAACACTGCAGTTGCTGCTCCTCGGCCGGCAGCGACAAACGGCTAGTGGCGTGCACGGCGAGGGTGCTGAAAATGAGGCGGGGAGGCGAGGTCTCCGGTGTTGACAACGAGGACGTCTCCATCGCATTCACTCACCGGCGTAGGTGGGTGAGGTAGGCGACGAGCGGCGACAAAGGCAGAGGGAGAAGGAGGCGCTTGCGGGTGGAAGAAGGAAAAAGGGGGAAGCTCTGCCGCCAGGAAGAACAAAGGAGATGGGCGGTTGTGATGGAAAGGGGAGGAGGATGGACGGCTAGGAAGGCTTGGGGATAAATCCTTTTATGAACATATGCATATATACCTTTCTCTCCTCTTTTACAAATTTAAACTCAAATCTTAATTTCCTGACTCCTTTAAATTTTTGAAGTACATTTTAAATTCTAGATTTTAAAAAGATTACTTGATATGCCCCTTTGGAAACAAAACAAGGTTTTCATTTTAAATTATTTATACACATCTTGGACTTTCTTTTTGAAAAGCAAAAAGGGAACCCAACTGAGAATAAATTCTTTTAACTTTATTAACATACATTTGAAATTTACATTGCCACCGAGGTTTGAAAATGGGATGCTACAATTTGATCCTTATATATGCACATATATGGTTTATATTTTTGCGTATTATCTCTACCACTAAAAAACCACCAGTTGTAATCTTTCATACAGCTACCCTAACAAATGTTCCCGCAGTCAAGACCTCTCCTAGATGCACCAAACCAACTGCACCAAGAACCAGCGAACCTTTGAAACGAAGGGACGATATCCACTCTAGCCTCTGCTTTCTCTTACTCACTCAAATCCAACGGCCCAGGTTGTTTGGATCATACCTCATCACTCATCCCATCCCGCGCCCACCCCGCGCGCGACTCCCCCTCTCCCCCATCTCCCACACGCGCGACTCACCAACTCCTCCTCTCCTCTCCCGCACGCAGGAACCCCAGGGCACGGCGGCGTCCTCCCCACCCCGCGCGCGAGACTCCCCCGGCGGCGGCACGGCGGCGTCCTCCCCACCCCGCGCGCGACTCCCCCGGCGGCGAGAGGTGCAACCTACAGATCCAGCACGCTCCTACTCCTCGCCGCCATCATCGCGGCGGCCGCGTCCTTCACCTCCGCCTCCGCCATCGGTGACAAGTGCGCCGCCTGCAAGGCCGTTGCTGTCAGTTCCTACCCCTCTTCTTTCTCTCTTAGTTCGTATGTGCACAATTCATCATTCTTGGAGCATCCTTCCCTGTGTGCTTAAATCGTTTTACATCAGCGGGGGGTAGAAATTAGCTTCCAAGGTTCAAATGTTCACCGCTCCTTGTGAAGCAATGATCCGGAGGCAGATCGGGTCCTAGATCTTCAGGCATTTACTGGGGACATAGTAGAATTTTCAACGCATGTTGTTTCAGCAATTTGGAACGCACATTGTAGACGTTCTGATGTATGGGATGAACTTCTTTGCAGGCGGAGCTAGAGATTGGAATTTCAAGTGTAAGTAAGCTTTCTCTCAGTCGGCTCTGATTAAGTAATTTCTACCATATTTACGGTGCTGATTTGGAGCTTATGTTACGAAGTAGCTATATCTGCCCTTTTTTAGTTGAATATTAATTAGCACATATATTCTTCTATTGTCTTGTTACTGGCAACATAGATCAATTATTAACTATTCCTGAGTTCTCCAATGCAGGAGAAACCAAGAAATCACTTGGACTTGCGCAACCGCTTGAATTCAAAAGGTCAGCGTGAAGGGAAGGTCATTGATTACAGGTATGTTAAGTTGTTAACCGGCAGGATCTCTTTTGTTCAATGATGAGGATGAACATTCATATGCATCACATTGTGACCATTTGATGTTTCAATGCTGTTAGAATATGCGCTTTTATAGTCAAGTAGATTCGTTTGAACTTTGACTGTGCAGTACAAACTATACTCCATGATATTCATATTATACCATACTTACATATGCACACACAGTTTTTAGGGGGGGAGGGTAAGATTAATCATTGTTAGTTTAGCCCTCAGCACAAAGTCTTTCTCATCTTTGGCATCAGTTGGCTTCACATACTTACATAATAAATTACAAACATGTTTTTACCATTTATTTTTGTATTGATGTGTTTGAATCTATATATGTGGTGCAGAGTCAGTGAGCTTCGGGTTGTAGAACTTCTGGATGGCCTATGTGATAAGATGCAAGATTATACCCTGCAGAAGGTAGAAAATAAATCAATGTGACCACTTTATCATTTTTGATTGCACACCATGACCATCTTATTGTTGCAAAATCTTTTTCTAGATATTAAGTTGTATAGATATGGTATATATGAATTAGGTTACCAGTGCACTTTAGTATTGATGCGTTCTATAAATGCCAGCATCTGCCCAAGCATGTGAGCCATCTAACGACTTTTACTGTATGCAGTTGGAATCAGGTGAGAAAGGATGGGCTAAAGTAACAGACTGGAACAGTTTTCGAACTGGTAAGTTTGGACGTGTTTGTGGCTCCTGTTTACTCTTTATATGACTTAATTATACCTTAAAGACTGGACTGCTATGGTCGGTCTATAGTTTCTTGTACTATGTTAATGCATTCTTCCTGCTTTGTTGTTCTCTTACACGCATCATCTCAGGAAGATGCAGCAAACTCTAGATTACTTAGAGGAAGGAACAGGGGTGATCAACACGCGACTCACCCATGTACTTCCTTTTGCTTTGCAGATGAACATGGACGCCATCGTCGAGTTGCCTGTACTGCAGTTTAGGTGATCTAACATGGGGGAGAGGCGAGAAACCCGCGATGCATTTACCAACATATCAAACATCATCGGTCCGGGTATGTTCGTTGCCATCGTACCTGGTCAATTTCTTGAATTGTTTTGCGAGAATTGTGACACGCATTCTATATCACAGCAACAGAAACATCACCTGCAGATGAGGAGTTGCTAAAGAGGGAAGAGAGGAATAGAAAACAACGTGAATACCGGGCACGGGAAAGGGCCGAAGAAAGCATTGAACAAAGAGAAGAACGGAATAGAAAGCAACGTGAATACCGTGCAAAGAAAATAGAACTGACAACATCAACGACGCCTCGTCATGGTATTCCTTATCTGTTCCCGTATACTATTATTTGTTTACGCATCAAAAGGAGTAACTCTCTTATTTTTTAGCATCATATGATGTACACCCTATATCCGGTTGCACAGATGTTAAAATGACATATGCGATTTTTTCCACCTTGGCACCATCTCGGTCGGGTACGTTCAATAAACAACTCAGTGTAATTGATTATTGATTATAAAAATGTCGTATGAGGACAATCACCACAAGAGAGTGTTGTTTCTGCCATTTATCAAGCATGAAGACATCATAAACAACTCAGTGTAATTCATTATAAATGTCGTAGGAGGACAATCACCACAAGAGAGTGTTGTTTCTGCCATTTATCAAGCATCAAGACATCATGACGAAGAAAATGATGATCCAAATGAGTCCAGTGACTGGCTACATAGGAATGATGAGTACGTCAGGAGGCAACGACCACCATTGAGGCCTTTGCAGACCGAGAGTTCAAACGGCATCGTAATTAGCACCTGACTCTTTTTCATGTCAGATCTGGTAGTTAGATATATTGTATAAAACCTATATTTTATGGTTTTGATATATGGGTGTGCTTAAGTGATCGTTAAGTCGTTCTCTGAAAGGTCTGGTAAACACAACGGGCTAATGATATTGCTTTCTTTTGTAGAACAATATAACCATATCTTTATTTCCTTTCAATCTTTTGGTTGCAACATCTCAACATGGTATGTTGTGAGACCAATATACAATAATCTCCAAGCAGTAGGTTAGTTTTTAGCACAGGCAAGGTCTTTGTCTCTCATCAACCAAAGTAGTGTGTCATGCCCTGTCTCTTGAGTGAATGGCAAGCCAAGGATTCACAGTACTGAAAGCATCCATATTTCTTTTGACTTTGATTAGTTAAATTTACTTGGTTATTTCAATTTCATAAGTCTGTTAGTACTTTGAGTTTGATGTCCATCAGCTTACAAGATTTTGCTATCATTTATAGCCTGCCTTATCCATTGCAGCTATGATTGGTGATGTGAACATATATATGAATGACCCTGTTGATTTGCAACTTGCGGAGATAGAGATTATGATTGCTGAACAAAAGAGGTACCACCTATGGTAGTACATATACTTATAACTGTTGCCATTGTCTTATACATTAGTTTTTTCATAAAATTTTATCCATTCCATTATATGGACAGCTACAGCACACGTTTTTTGAATGCTAATAAGCTAAAATAGTCCTCAAGATTTAGATTAGGTACATCTTTGAATGCCAAAATGCAGTTACAGAGCTTTTAGCGATGATCTTTCGTTGCCTATGAAATATAAAAGTATATGGAAGCATGATACAGAAGCTCCACATAGAAGTGTCAAATGAAACATTTACTAGCAACAGAACAAGTACATAATATTAAAAGGGCATTGCACACTCCTGATCAAGTACTCCATTAGTACTGTTCTCACCTCTATAAATATGGCGGAACCTCCTTTTTGCTCCATGCAAATCCTTGGCAACAAGCTCTTGGGAAGGCCTAAGCTGGTTGTAATCCTACGCAAGGAACAAAGCAATCAGAAGTAGTTAGATCGCAACACAAGCCAAGGAGTCATTTCAAGTGCCACTCTTATCACCAGAGGTGGGAAGCAGTCCTCAGCAGCACGGCGAGGAACAGAGAACCCTCCGTGCGTGCTCGTGTCAGAGGCAATGCAGGCATCACATTTAGTTCTATATTATGTGTAGATTAAACTGGCAATTATTATTTCTGTAGGAATCATCCGTGTAGTCATACTTTGGAAAAAGATAATATGTAGTCATACTTTGGAAAAAGATAATATGTAGGAGTACTTTGGAAAAAAGATAATACTAATTGTGTTTTATTTACATACAGGTCTTAAGTGCGTATATTCACTGTATGAGGGATGAAGAGCATCTACTTCATTGGGAAGGTGGAGATGTCTTTTTAGAGGATACATTTATTTCTAGCCTGCTTAGGCGTGACGGTGAATACACTGATGTGCCATTAAGCTATAAGGAAGACATCATTGATACAAGGGTGCAAACTATTTAAAAGCTGACATGGTAAACTTAAATCTTCCTCCATCTGTGATAAATATATATAATATGACCATGGACAATACTTCAAAAAAAATTTGCAATGTTTGGTGCAGCTGTTTCTTCCAATTAACATAAAGGACTGTCACTGGTACCTAGCGGTTGTGAATGCTAAAGTATGTGAGATACATGTACTAGACTCATTTGGGCTAGAATTATTGGACCGCAGAGACCTCAACTTTACGGTGAGTAATTATTCTTTTTTTGTGTTATTAGTATTTTTATCTTATTATTACTGAAAAATCATATATTTGTATTAAAACAGTTACATGGACTAGAAAGAGAATTTAAACTTGTAGCACAACATAAGGAGCTGGACCGAAACAAGTGGCGGAACCTTGATGCTTCAACATGGCGGGTTGTAGAGAAGTTCCATCAGCGAATGCAAACAGATGGGTACACTTCATGTCGCTTATAATTTAGAAAAATGATCATGTTTGTTTTTTACACTTGCCTCACAAGGATTTTTTTTAAATGAATAGAGTATCCTGCGGCTTATGGATGGTAAACTATATGGAATATTGGACTGGATCATCCCTATCTAATAATGTAACTCAGGTACTTCATAGAGGATTGTACTGCATGCTCACTTATAGAATATAATATATTTCATCTTCTTACCAATATAATTGTTTTATTTATTAAAGCTTCAAATTATGTTCAGGACGATATAAAAAATTTCAGGTTTAAGCTACCTATAATCTTGTGGGACTCGCGATTAAACAAAATAAAAGAATATCAAGAACCTGAACAAGAAAAACAAGACAGAGATAGTCCAAGTGATGTTGAAATGATCGAAAATCCGGTTGATGTGGCTAAACAATCTGACACAACACATCAAATAGAATCAGATATATCTCCATGTGTTCTATCAAGTAGAATAACATCGACAAGTACACAAGAACTATTGTGTGCAATTGTCACATACATCATGACGATCAACGATGCTGAATCTTTAAAGTAAATATTTTTTTGTTCTAATTTAAAGATTTATCACCGCCCTTGCTAGAACCGCTAATAATATACTCGTTTAACTAATATAACATAGGAAAGAATGGATTCGAACACCAAGCCTTTTCCAATTTCTTTAAGTCTCAAAAAACTTAAAGAAATATTAGATGTAAATAAGCCAATGGATACCGATTGCTTCAACATGGTTGTTCGGATGCTCGCATGCAATGAGGGCTTGTTGTGTTTTGAAGACAAATACCACTACATGGACTGCAGCTTTGTGTAAGTTCATATTATTATCTGTATCCACATAGAATTTTCATTAAAACTCTATATTTTACTGATAACAAACAGTCCATATTTGCTTTTTCTCGAGGCCCGCCCTATCGTGTGAAGCTAGATATCAAGCGGTTGGCAAAATTGTTTGAATGTTGGCCAGACATGGAGTATGATATGGAACATTGCAGCAATGTAAGCTATATTCCTTCGTCCTTCATAAATCTTGGATTTTGTTGCCCTAACATGAACAGATTGTTTGCAGATTCTATTGCCATACTCTTCTATGGGTCAGTTCACATTATACGTACTTAACATGGAGACTAGAAATATTTCTATAATGGACCCGATGCCTATACCTACAGAGTTTAAGCTTAAACCTCGAAGCTTGTGGTATGTTCATAAAATAAAAAATATTGCCAACAATGTGGACTTGGCCATGGAATTAGTCAATCCTAAATGGAATGACAATATTTATTTCTGGCGTCGTATATTGCCAACATGGGTTCCAAGAACTGCAGACTAGTGATTGCTTATAACTTGCACACTACTAATTAGTTCTGCATATATGTAATAATGTTTTCCTTCTACAGAAGTCGATGTGCTTTTTGTTATCAACTTTATGCGCTTGTGGAATGGTATTAGATTACCATTGTTTTCAATTGTGAGTAAATAATCTTTTGTGTACTTGGTAATAACATTCTACAATTAATTGTTATTTTATGACATGAAGTGTAATAATTAAATGCAGGATGGGAATGCACCGAGGACCAAATTCTTGGTAGAGATGTTGAAGTACAAGGACAACGAATCTAAAGACAACATTCTCGAAGATATACAAGAACTTATTAGGCGTGTGAGGATTTAGGTGGCTTCAAAAGATGTAATAGCTGTGATGTTATTTATTTGCAATGTTGCTCTTTAAGCATAATTGCTATGGACTCAACAATATGATAACTCATCATGAATCTCTTTTGGCATGAGTCTTAATCTATCTCACTATTTACTTCATTTTTAAGAAACATAGTCTTTTTGTTTTTTACCGTAGCGTTAGCACGAGCAAGGAAAAAATATCGTCATTTGGTTGTTTTCATGTGCATCCCTCAAATGCCGCCGTAGCATTAGCACGGGCACTCTACTAGTGAAATTGAAGTAACCAAGCACGTTCCTCATTGGAGCAACCTGAGCATGGATGGCTTGGTCTACTGACAAGCAGGCCAGCATGACAAGCAACGCAAGCAGGCTCAGGCCCAATTTTGGACGTCATTCTGAAGAATTTTAGCAGGCCCTACGCATTCAAGACCGACGAGTAATTTGTATCTCCTTTAGAATTTGGTCTGACAAGCACTACTCCTCTGATGGGCCGAAGAATAACTCCGCCTGCTCCCAAAAAAAAAAAAGAAAGGAGAAAAAACTCCGTGTTTTGTCTGGGGCTTCAGCATTCCGGAATTCATTGCGTCTACAGTGCCAGAATTTAGGCTCTGTATCAAACATTTATTCGGCCAAAAATGTGAAGGTTGGTTGGGCACGGAAGAAATGATTTTTACATAAGCTGCACGGGGGAGGATTTGGTTCCGGCTGGTTGAGCATGGTTGGCATGCGTGCGTGCAGATGATTGAACCGATTGCACATGGCACAGGTTTTGACTTCCAATTTTAAATTTCAATCAGGAGAGAGAGGAATTTGTAGTCCTACCTCGTGCTCCCCACATATACGGACGAACAAGTGGGCGAATGAAGTACTAGTCAAAGTCTTAAGAGGGAGGGAAGACACACAACTGGCGCATGCAGTCGCCTGTATCAAACAGACGAGCATCCGTGGGCTAGGATGAAAGATAAAATAATAATAATAATAAACTTCAAAATTGTCTGACTGGTAGGTGGATCCGATCGATGCTTAAACTAAACTTCAAAAATTTATTACAATCTGGGCATGATCTGATGGGCTTATCGGAATAATGGGATAATCTATACCTGTATTAGTACATGTACTGTACGAAGAGAGGCATACATATTAACAAGCTGTTGCCAGATGCAGAAAGACCGGTTGATATATCGATATATCGCATATCGGTGCTCAGTGATAACAAAAATCATTGGCCACCGCAATATGAACAGGCATTCATGTGAATAGTCCGGTTTCAGAGGATCCCAGCCCTGGCTGGACAGGGTGGCTTTGCTGGATTTATAAGATTGACCACGGCAGGACCACCACTCGACATGCACCCGCTACTCCCTTTTGTTCTTTTTCGAGTGTTGTTTTTTATTTTTTATTTTTTAGGTCTCTATGTGGGATCTCGAATTTACCAGAAATCTTTATAATCATATAATTATCTAGAATTTTAGTTGCATGCAGATCAATAAACAACTCACAATTACAATACCATAGCAAAGCTCTTACATTAAGTATGATATTGCAGTCAATTACAGAGTTTTAAGTCTTCTAATCCAAACGTACTTATATTTCAGACAAAACGCAACAAAAGTGATAGCACCACAGGCAACGCTTGAGTGTAAGGCCGATCTAAAACGTGTAAACTTCACCATCGTAGTACTCATTATCTGCCGGTATGTCCTCTTCATATTGTTCATTGTCTAGACCAAATTATGTAAGAATGAATACATTCATACTCAACAAGCTATAGTGGAAAAGTTTTGTAATACAACTGAGGATTTCAAGGGAAATATCTATCAAGAAGGATTTATCTTAGACCTACCATCACTAGTACCTATACAGTTTCATCTGTAAACATTTGACTAAAATCAAACAAGTTCATAAACAAGGTTTTGTTAAGGGAGTTGTATATCAATACCAAAATTTTAACTAATAATGTTCCTTATGCTTTGACATATGAATCACCCCTTTCGACACAGTTCTATTAACTGGAAGCACGACACATTCGAATGATTTGGTTTAATTTCTGCAAATAATGCTCAACTTTACCCACACGATATCCATGACTTGATCAAATACAGGATAACAAAATCCATCATTGATTCACAACATTAGTACTACAACAGGCCCCTTACTATGTCTAGGTAAGGGTGATCGCGAACGGATTTTTCAATCCGAGAATCATCGTGTGTCATCGCACTATTCCCTGGATCAGTAGATAGCGCACACAGGAACATTGCTGAATCATTCCATACATCGCATAATCGTTCATTACATAAATTGAAATACACCACGTCGGGTGATAGGGTTTACAAAAAGGGCCGCTTAGGCCAAAGGTCATCATTACAGAATAGCAGCGGTAACGAAAACAAAAGTAAGACCATAAACCACAGGCAAGCGACTGGTGGGTATGGTGTGCATTTTATACTACTCACATTGTGATAGTATAAGTGCACACACTGCCAATGGTCAACTTGTCTGTGACTAACAAGGTGTAGCCTACGACCTAATTCCCTTCATCGGTCCTTCCTTCCACAGCTGGGGCATCTTCATGATCATAATGGCTTTGTGTTCCCGTCTCTGTTTTTGGTAATGCGAGTATGAGCACAAATCCAGCGTGCTCCGCGAGCCAACACACAGAATGCAATGTATATCATGCTTGGCTTATCAAAGGAAGGTTGGGGCTCATTTTATTTTTGCGTAGAGTGCTTTTGAATACAATTACTTAAAAATTCCTAAGACCTAGCAGTTTGAACTGAAGTACAAGCTATGAAAGAATGCAATATTAATAGTGATTCAGATTCCATCCACCGTTACATAGCATCTGCACCATATAGCAATTCTTCAGCGTTATAGCCGCTTAAATAACCACTGGGACGACACCCAGGTCAATTCCAAACTAGGGCAGTCATTCGCCCTTCAAGTCTTTTCATACCCAGTTTTCAATATTTTAAAACAGAAATATATCCAGTTAAGTTCCCATGTCCGCCCTTGACCGTGGGCACGGCTATTCGAATAGTTTTGACTCTGCAGAGTTTGTACACTTTCACCACAAGAGATAATAAACTCATTGCCCCACATGATACCTTAGACATGTGGTCGAGCAGACCATCACAGCGACTTTTCAAAGTATCTAGACCCTTTTGTCATCTCACCTTATGGGAAACTGTCCACTTGCGGTGGATCCCATCTATGCGCGGGATGTTTCCCACAGCCACTAACGCAGCCGGGCTCCACTTCTCGCAACGTTAGGACAGCTGGGAAACTTCACCCTCCACCGGTGTCCCTTAGGGCCCCCGTGCCCGTGCGTAGCCGCTTCTATCCACTACCAGTGAGATGAGTCTGAGGATTTCGATAAATTTACTTAGCCAAGTTGTACTTTACAGACTTGTGGTTGTACTGTTTTACCTGGGAGGTCATGACAAGATTCAGTCTTTAGTGGTATCTGGGCGGTCTACCATTAACCCACTTTGTGCTTCCACTGCACCACACTCCCACTTCATTAATCCAATCCGCCCAGATATTTAAGCAAGTTGGGGATTTTGGGAGCATAAAATAATCATATCAAAATATGCCAGTCCTTCCCACTATGACTGCCCAAACCAGTTTCTCATGATTAAAAGTGACAATGATGTTTGGAGCATTTCAGCCCCCTGAGTATCTGTGCAATACTGAGCATAGCATATCATTAGAGACTTATTTTCGAAATGTCACTATTATAATTTTGCTAGGGCGACAAGGTTCATACATTCAAATATTTCAAAGGAGGGGGTAATATTATTCAAGGTAAACAATGGCATATAACGAGAATATTAAATTTAGCATGTATTTGCATAAAGAAAATAACAGCATGCAATTTGTTAATTTAAAACAAGGTAATTTGCAGACATGTAGGTTCAACATGATCAAAGTATTGACTCGCCTTGGTCACAGTGGTCTGGTGCTTGATTATCTGGAGCTTCTAGGGCTGCAGCTTCTGCTTCTTCCTCCTGAGCCTCGTACGCTATTTTAACGTGCACGAAAATTTGGATAAAAATAAAAATATTAATAAATCAAACAAATAACACCAGAAATCCAAATGAACTTCAAAAATTATGATTTCAGTTCCATTGGATAGATCTTGAATTTAGATGAATTTAGAAATTTGTCTAATCCAATTTGGAGTTAAAATGAAAAAGTTATGATTATTTAAAGTTCTCAGGTTGAATTAATTCCAGAAAATATGAGATATCTGACAGGTGGGACCCACTGGTTATTTTAATCTTTTAACCTTTTTATTACATTCCATATTATGTGTGTATGACATGTGGTTCCCACCAGTCAGTGAGTCTTTTGAATCCCAGTGGCTGACATGTGGGACCCCACTGTCAGTAACCATGCATGTGGCTGGTCATTGACAGGTGGGCCCTTCGGCCTCTGACCCCACAGGTAAGTGGGTTGCCCTGACAGGCGGGGTCCGGCTGTTAGTGGGCTTACGGTCCCGCAGCGGCTGACGAATGGGGCCCATCTGTCAGCGCGGAAAATAAAACGAAAACTCGACCTCAGCACGCGGAGCCGGGGCTCGAACGCTCGCCGAGGGAGTCAAGGGGAGGAAGAGATGGCGCTAGTAACCAGTAGGACGCTCGGGTGTTGCTTACCATATAGGGTTAATTAAACCTCTTAAGGTGGGTCTGAGGAGGGCCGAGCAGAGGAGTGTCGGGGACGGTGGTGCCGACGGCGAGCGGTGGCCAGGGAAGGTCGGGGGACCGGCCAAACGCGATGTAGAGGTCGCGGTGGTGCTGGTGATGGTGAGGACGGAGGCTGAGAGGTACCGGAGCTAGGCCGGCGGCGTGCGGTGGCGGCGGTCCAAGGAGGTGATCGACACCGGCGATGCTTACGCAAAGGGAGACCCGGCGAGGAAGGGATTCGGCTACGCCTGGCCTCCACGAAGCTCTGGGAGCAAGGAATTGCTCAGAGGCGGCCGGAATCAACGGCAGCTCGGTCGCCGGCCGCGAGGAAGAAGACGTTGCCGGCGGGGATTGAGGGTAGTACGATTCAATTGCTTACAGGGGAGGGGAGAAGGAAGTTTTGCGGCGCGGTTGAGACTCCCGGGCGGGGCTTTTATAGCTAGGGGAGAGGCGCGTGGCGAGGGCGGCATTTGGCCTCTCTCTGTTTACGCGGGGCAGGGGTGATGAACTCGATCTTCTCCGGGATTGCGTGGGAGGGAGGTGGCGGGAGAGGGTGCGTTCCCCTCCGGTGACAGGTTCTTTGAACTTGCCCTTGAGGTGTGAGAGAGAGGGAGGAGGATTTGCTGCGGCAGAGGGAGCAAGCGCGAGGGGGAGCGGCGACGCGTGCGCGTGGAGGAGAGGCGTCGGGGAAAGAAGAAGAGGAAGGGGGCTGGGCTGGGGTGATGGCCGGCCTGGCCCATTTATCTAATTTTTTTATTTTTATAATTATTATTAGTATTTTTTTTAAACTTTCACCACATTTTCAACAAATTCATCATGAATTCAAAATTCAAGTAAAAACAATTCAAAAACAATTCATAAGTTCCAAGTACTTTAAATTTGAAATTTTAGTATGTTACAGTGACCCCTCCGCTGCTCCCAGGGTTCAAAGTGTGGTATAGTCTGGTCCACGCCAACACTGAACCTACCCGTGGTAATACCAATAAAACCAATACAATAGCTAAATCAAGTTCGAGTAATCGATCCTGTGGATTGACGGTAATCATGTCTTTTGTCATGCACAAATTAATTTCTTATATACTTTGAACGGAACCACCATTCCAGCAAAGACTTGTGCACACAACCACCGGGTAGTATATGCACACAACCACCTCCAAACCACACATCAATATCTGCCCTCAACTAACATATTCCACAATATCACTCTAGGCGAGTGATCCAACACTTTTATTTATCATACCATACTAGTCATAAATTTCGATTAATCAACTCGTGATGGTGGACCATAATGTAATGAGATCATTATTATTCATGTTCACTATTATGTTAATCTAAAGTATGATATACTAACTCTAAATTCATCAAGGAAAACCAGATCAGATTATTATCAAGGATGGCAATTAAACAATGTAATTAAGGTATAAACTACTTAAATAGGATCATTTAAAAGTAACAGATAATAATGAATATCGACAAATAAATAAGACAGAAATTAACCCATGCGTAATATAATCTAACCAATAGAAATTCAATATGATTAAGAAGCATGGCTTCCCTTGCAACTCGTAGTCAATGTTCACTCCTTTGTAGGCTTCGGGATCGACACTTCTAGTTCCAATTATCCTAGGGACTTCTCCATAATCTAGCATACACACACATGAATAAAGCTAAATAAGCCTACTACAGAGCTACAACACTTGCAAATAAAACACTACTAAAAGAAAAAGGGAAAACAGAACCAAAAAGTTATCGGAAGGGAAGAATTGATGAAGAATCAGTTTTGGAGAGCTTTGAATTGGCAAAGGATGGTGAACAATGATGTTTTGTAGGTCCACTGGGGTCTGCATAATGCACTGTGTAGAATCGGCTCAAACTTGGTGGGAATCAGTCTAGAATCATATGAATCAGCCTAAAATCAATGATGAACTGGCTTAACTTGGGCTAAACCAGTAAGAATCAGGTTCGACTCAGACTAAACGGGATTGACTTGATCTAAAACCGGTTGGATCTAGTTTGGCTCGATGCAAGGTGGTTTGGTTGGATAGTGTGTGCACAATACTAAGTACTGGTTCATTCGGGTGTGATCAGTTCGGGTCAGGCGCATGAGTTGGCTTGGTCAAACCGTGAGAGCACAATGCCAACGGCACTGTTTCTCTTCTCGGCTATGTAGAGGAAAACAGAGAGAGAGAGAGTAAAGGACAGCGATGGAGGCGGAACGGTGATGATGACACACGCACAGGGTGTTCCCGATCATCGTGAACCTGGTTTGGGAGGACGATAGGACCACAGTGGTGCGAAAAGTTAGAGCAAAAGCGATGGTCGAGGAAAGGGGAAAGTCACTGGTAGCCAGCTCCAACGGTATCTAGTGCAAGCGGTCGATGCATGAGCACAACATGGCCATGGGGAGTCTTTTGGTGGTGATGGCTTGGCTTAGGGTATGTCATGGAAGGTTGGTGGTGGTGGCAGTCATGGTGGTGAGGTGAATGACAGCAACGGCGGCTCACAAAGGGCCAGACGACTAGGGAAAGAGGGATTCAGCGTCAGGGCAACTAGGCAGACTTTGTGACGCATATGGCAAAGGAAAGAGATGACGGAAGCGATGGATCAGTGGTGGTGGTGACAAGATCAGCGGTGCAACAAATAGTAATAGCGGCTTCGGCGATGACTTGGCACGAGAAAGGTACCATTAGAATCGCAAGGAGGTGAGGAAGATGGCACAACTAATTTAGGCATAGAAACGATGACAAGGGCGAATTTGGGTAAACTACCTGGGAGGCCAAAAAGAGTGGAGGTGCTTTCGCTAGATTGTGGACAATGGCGCGGCTTAGAAGTGGCGCGGTTGGCTTCAGGGAGTGAAGGGGAAGGAAATAAGTTAGTTGTTGTTGCTGCTTCGACTTTATAGGTGCTTAAAGGCGGTGGTGCATAGGTCACAGTGACCGGCAAAAGCGGCACGTGGGCATTGCATGGGCGAGATGGCGTGCGGTGGCGCAAAAGTCATGGTGTGGAGTTATGGCTGCGCTATTGCAGCGGCGAGGGACGGCGGTGACGGCGCGTGGACAGCTAGGTGGTTGAGCGACGAAGCTTCGGTGTCAGCATTAACCGAGCGCGGGGGATGGTGCCGGAGCTACCAAGGCCTAGGTGATGCAGTGTGGAGTCTGGCTAAGGAGGACGGCCGAGCGACGGGCTGGCACGACACTGGGTCAAGAGAAAGTGGGCTGGCTGAAAAAAGAAAAGAAGAAGGAAAGAGGAAAAAGATCGCGGGCCGAACCAACAATGGCCCAATAGAGAAAAGAAAAGGATTTAGGGAAAAGATGATTTTAAGGATTTCTAGAGAAAGAAGATATCATTTTTGGTGACAAAATACGCAAGAAACTCAGAAAAAGCAACAAACAAATTCGAGAGATTTTACGGAAAAAATGTATGCAAATTTATGGATTTTTTTGGGATGTTACAGTAAGACGTGATTTTGATCATTATTTTTTTTAAATTTTATCTTATTATATACTCTCTCCATCCAAATTTGTAAGGCATATTTTTTTGAATGGTTTTGTCCATAAATATAGAACATATTTTATGTTCTAATGTAAAATTAATGTGCTATTTTCTTTATAGCTCTAATAAATATGCATCTTTACTTGTTATTCTCTGTATGCATGCATTGAATATAGTGCTTAGAGATGATAATTATAAGTAATCTAATCATTTCACTATCTCTTTGATTTATGTGCCAAGAGAAAATGCGTCTTATAAATTTAGATGGTGGGAGTACTAATAAATTTATAATATTATGAAAGTATTTTTAAATATAATGATATAGTTTTCATATAGCTAATCTATATAGTTTTAAACATATTAGCAGTTAAAATTTAGAAAGTTTGGTGGTACAGATTCTAGAAAGTCACTCGAAAATAATAGAGGGAGCAGTCAACATCAAGATAAAGTTATTAAATCTGATGAGAATTATCTTTTCATACGAGAGAAAATAGTCGCATGCGATTTTAATCGATACAGCTGAACTCAGTACATTTTTACTATATTTTTTTATTGATCACACCTTAAAAATACACCATTTGAAAACTAGTTATTATAGCATAAGTCATTAATCATAAGTCGTACGTGGAAAAGGACCGAACAATTTTCTCTTATCTGACGTGCTGACTGGGTTTAATTTGGCGCTGTGACAGCACAGCTAGCGGTTGAACTCAGGGCCGAGGGAGCCCCGGAATAAAATCAAGGCGTCCGAAAACTATATTGGCGTGCGTCGGCGTCGGTCCTTTTCGTCATGAAGTCAGGGTTGATATTTCGACCGTAACATCCATCGAACCCCTTATCTTTCTTTTTCTTTCATTTGGAACGATCGACCCCCTGATCTCTTCATTTTTTTCTCAACATTTCGTTTTCGTTATCCAACATTCCGAACGGTTGCCCGGTTTTCCGAACCCATTGATATCCGTTACAGGCCCCTCCCAAATGATCAAGCCTTATACAATATCTCTCCATATATTGTACCTACTAAATAAGCAGCCTTATAAAAACAATCTAATTTGGAATGATCTTTAGCTTCAGAACCACTTGACATAGGGCATGGGCATCACACGAAGTTGAATTCCCGATCTCCAAGCGCTCCCGACGTGCACTCGTCCGTCCAAGAAATGGACGTGGCGTTAACACACAGGCGTTGCGGTGTCACGGTCGCACGTAGTTGCCACCAACCCGTCACAACCTATGAAACACACATGAATTGTGTACGCGCCGTGCTGCCGTGGAGTCCGTCCACGTGATGGCGCCTGGTGCGTTTGCAAGGTAAGAGCATCTCCAAGAGAGACTCAATATTTTGTCCTCTAAAATCTCATATTGGGAGCTTTCCTAAAAAATTGTCCTCTAAATCTTTCCTTTTCTTCAGCAGCTTCTCTAAACTTGGATCTCTAAAATTACCATCTAGGCACTGTATATTTGATGGTGATCCACCTCAATTTTAGAGTACCAAAATTATTGGGCGTGTTTTAGAGTATCTGTTGGAGACTTGTTTTTAACTTCATACCTAATATTTTAAGATAGGGGTGAGAAAGAGCATCTCTTGGAGATGCTCTAAGGGCCTGTTATCTAACTGCTTCTAAAAACAGCTTTTGTTTTTAATACAATATCTAACTTTTAAATAAAATATTTTTTAAGATGAGATCTATAAGTTAATTGTGGTAAATGTTAAAAGCACAACATCTGTATCAACCAAAATTATAAGCAATTATTTCTCTCAGCAATTTCTATCGCAAACAGCTAAAATTCAAAAATTTAAACTAAAAACCACAAATCACAACCATTTTAACGGGATGCAGTGCAGTGATCCAGGTAAATTTCACTAGCCGGCGCCATTTGAAGTCAACGGGTGCTGCCCTCGTTGGGCGCGTAAGCATACATAGGTACCACATGTCTCGTCCAAACAGCGACGGGGGATAAGAAATATTCATAGCCGATACATCAGGGGGACGCCAAGCGATTGACATTGGCCAGAAATTCTCGTTCCAGAAGGGGGGAATCGTTCAAGCTTGATCAACCGTTAACAAGCAATCCTAACGTGGGAGGGTTTGATCGGGGATACTGAAATAGTGCTTCTGGATCTATTACACGTAAGGCCTTTTATTCTTCTTCACATCAGTTATTTTAGCACAATTTTTTTTAAAAACAATTTGAAAAGGTTCAATTGTACGAAATGCATTTCTAGTTCCTAGGATTTCTTACCGTGCGGCTTTCAAAAGCCATTTAAAACACGCTAGTTTTTTCACGATTAAAATCGACCTAATTTGAGTCTACATTCGAACGATGGATTCATGGATACCTCTGATTGGCAATTAGGAAGCTTTTACTACGCGGGCAACAAATTGATAAAAAGAAGTATTTTACCGATTGGAGAACAAGAACCGAGAAGTAGCACCATACGTCGCGTAACCTAAATAGTTTCGATTGACCAATACCACTCAAATTGGAAGAAAAGCCATACAACTCCTGAGATTTTTCTTATTACTCTTTTCTAGAAAGAAAAAACATGTTGACTTTTATTATCCCTAGGGCGGCAAACGGTAACAGATAATCTATTTTATCGGATATTCATATATGAGCAGGGGCGGAGCCAGGATCCAGACAAGAGGGGGGCCGACCCACCAAGGCGCCGGCGTCATGGGCCCTGGGCGCCGTGTGTCGGCAAAATTAAACATACACATATATAATTAAACATACGCATATATATTGTCATATAAATTCAATCATAACACATATGGCAAAATAATGTAGCATACGTCTAGTAACACAAAAGAAAGGTACTTTCATTACATCTCCACAAACTTGAATTTATTACATCTCCACTAACTTAAATTTAGCACGACGATTACCAACTAGATCATAAGATTTGATAATATCATTGGAATTAACCTTAGCTGACAATTCCTTTTCAATATAAACTATCATGTAGCTTCGCAAAAAGCCATCTCCCATTTTAGTCCTAGTACGTGTCTTGGCAAGTTTCACGGCTGAAAAGACTCTCTCAATGGTCGCTGTTGATATTGGAAGAGTTATGACTAATCTTAGTAATCTATCAACCATTGGATAAATAGAATTTTTACCTAATCTCACTAGTCCCTTTGTTAGATCGGCAAGCGATGGCAATGTACTTAGCTCTGGATGGTTGCATACAGGGGCCTAATTGACTAATTAACTGTGATTAAAGGTGATTAAAGGGTCCTAATAATATATCTGGTGGACCATTGGGGGGGGGGGCCAGGCCCCTGCCCGCCCCCCTTGTCTCCGCCCCTGTATATGAGAAAACACATATATGATAAGCAAAACCCATATTAAAAATATTCGTATTCGAGAATATTCATATCTGTATTTAAGAATATTCATATTCGTATTTATATTTGAGATTATTCGATTCGTATTCGATTCATTTTCAGAAGTTGGGAAAAATCTGGTTGTGATTCAAAATTTTGAATTTGGACGGTTTGAAACCAGTAACCGTTCTGGTAACCGATCAAAAACCGGTAAAACCGCTATGAATTTGTTCTACCAAGATTTGTTACAAAAATTATAGGAGGATATTTGTATTCAACCGAATTAAGTACATATAATCTTCGATTCGCATTCGCATTCGAGAATATTCGAATTTATATTCGTTTTAAAAATATAGATTCATATTCGTATTTGAGACTATTCAATTATATCCGATCCGTTTTCATATCTAATCTTCCCTACACCTTGACTTCTCAAATCAAATTACCGTTTCTCTAATAAAAAGGAATCAAATGACCATTCAAAACTATTGGCATTGGCCGCTTCCCTTCACCGGCCGGGAGCGAAAATATCAGCGAGAGGAAAAAGGAAAAAGAAAGTCAACACGCGACTTGGCCGGTAGCGGTGGCAAGCAGAGGGGGCGCTGGGGGAGCGGGGTGGGCGAGGTGTCAGAGATGGATGGATCGATCGCTCCTCATTTATTTATAAACTCCACCGCTAGCCGTCGCTGCAGGCGCCCCCGCCTGGTGTTGGATCTCACTGCGTCTCCCACCTCCCCTTCCCCTCCTCTGCTCCCCCGCCGCCGCCGCCGACGTCCCACGCTCGCTCAGCCATGGGCACGGCCAGCGTCGACCAGCCGGCGGGCGCCTCCCCTGACAAGCTCCGGCACGTGGAGTCCATGTCCGAGCGGCCGTCCGGCGCCGGCAAGATCTGCGGGATCAACGCCGTCGTCCTCGGCGAGTCGCTCGCCGCCGAGGAGCACGACCTCGTCTTCCCCAGCGCTGAGTTCTCCGCCAACGCCCTCGTCTCCTCCCCGAAACAGGTATCCAAATTAGTACTGCTACCGAAGTGCGCCTTCTTGATTCTTGTCATTGAAGCCAATTCGATTGCTTAAGCTATTCAATGGCTTTCTGTGAACTAAGACGCTTGCTTTAGCGCTTGAGAGCATTCCATTGGGGTTCATGTATCGTCCTGATCAAGACTTGTGGGTAAAAGTCAGACAGGGACATAAGTTGCAACAGGGCTGGGGAATTGGGAGCTAGGATCCATTCATCGATACTAGTGCTTCTTTTCTTTCTACCTTTGATAATTGTGATGTGACAAAGTTGTGATCGTGGTGTGCTTTTAACCCATGATGGACATCAGTACCGGGAGATGTACGAGAGGTCTATCAACGACCCGGCCGGGTTCTGGTCGGAGATTGCCGAGACCTTCTACTGGAAGGAGAAGTGGAACCCCAGTGAAGTCTGCTCTGAGAACCTCGACGTCACCAAGGGGCCCGTCCAGATCACCGTAAGCGTCGTCTGATGGATTTTGACTAAATTTAGCATTTCTCTGTGATGGGTTTAGTGGTTGTGAACCATGTGGTGATTCCTGGTCCTGGGCAGTGGTTCAAAGGAGCCAAAACCAACATATGTTACAATGCCGTTGACCGCAACATCGAGGCTGGGAATGGAGACAAGATTGCGATGTACTGGGAGGGCAATGAGCCCGGTCAGGATGGGAAGCTCACCTATTCCGAGCTCTTGGACAAGGTTTGCCAGGTAAATGCATGCACCTATCTGATAAATTTATGAATAAGAAATGTTCTACCATGCGTATCAGCATTTACCGTTAAGAGGTTTGAGGAAGATGCCAGATCTAATGTGTTGTTTTATGCTTTTTGGTAGCTTGCCAATTACTTGAAGAGTGTTGGTGTTGGCAAGGGTGATGCTGTGATTATCTACTTACCAATGTTGCTGGAGCTGCCCATTGCCATGCTTGCTTGTGCCCGCATTGGTGCTGTTCATTCGGTAATGGCTACAACTACAAGCTCTGCCGGTTATCCTGGTAAATCATGTTTGTGTTTTTATGACATGATGCATCTCAAAATTCGTTCAGGTTGTGTTTGCTGGCTTCTCTGCGGATTCGCTGGCACAAAGGATCGTCGATTGCAAGCCTAAGCTTGTGATCACTTGCAATGCGGTGAAAAGGGGTGTCAAGCCCATCATTCTCAAAGATATAGTGGATGCAGCTCTGGTTGAAAGCGAGAAGAATGGAGTGTCTGTAGGTATGCAATATGATCTGACTTCTGTACCCACATAGGCAGTTTTGAGCTGATATCTGGTCTTGGTATGTTTGTGAAACTTACTATTTCTTCCCGATGAATATCAACCAAGATGTCTTTAGGAGATCATATAAGCAAGATTCACATGAAACTAGATGCTTAGACTTAATGCCTTGGATTAGTTTCTTCATTACATTTCTATTATATGTAAAACCTTTTCATAGTGACTCACTTATGAGTTATGGGAGTTGTGCATGTCAAATCCACAACCCAAGTTACAAAGAAGTTATCAAAGAGACTATAAGAAGAACTATTCGAGTCTTATTTGGCGTTATAACCCTTTAGTCCGCACACCCTAAAAAGGTATCCTGTATTGCTGCATTTGGCAGATAGTCATTCAAACCCCAGTATATTTTTGTAGTGAAAGCTACTTCTCTTCTGGTTTGTGGTTCATTCAAGGCACATGTAGGAATAATTGAATGCTATCCAATATATAGTGTACTGATGTCCACTTCTGTTGTGGTGAGTAGATCTTTGTTTGACATATGAAAACCAGTCAGCCATGAAGAGAGAAGACACAAAATGGCAACCAGGAAGGGATGTTTGGTGGCAGGTGCATGTTTCTTCCTTCACCAGCATCTGGTCAATATTCCCAATATGCATCCTGTCTTTTAGGGCAAGCGCGTAAGCTCTGAGAATAGTAATGTTATTTCACCATCATCTCCTTGGGCAATATCTTTCAGAATGTTGTGACCAATTTCCCAACCAAGTGCGATGTGGAGTGGGTGGATGCAGAGGATCCTTTGTTTCTTTTGTACACGAGTGGCAGCACAGGAAAGCCAAAGGTACTTTTAATTACACTGATTGTCCTGTTATCAAATTACGCAAATATTAATCTCTTTCAATATATGTAGGGTGTGTTGCATACTTCTGGGGGCTACATGGTGTACACTGCAACAACATTTAAGTACGCATTTGATTACAAGTCAATTGATATATACTGGTAAAACTCAAGTTTTTATGTTTTTTGAGGGGTATAAACATGTTCCTGGTCTGGGAACTACTTATAGAAACTGCTGTTATCTTATACATTCCATTGTTTTGTTGGCATCAGGTGCACTGCAGACTGTGGCTGGATTACCGGACATAGCTATGTGACATATGGTCCTCTCCTGAATGGAGCCACAGTTCTCGTTTTTGAAGGGGTAAATTTCTAAAAGCTTTTCTAGTTTGTTTGCTGTGAAAGTATGATATGTGATGATAAAGAGAAAATCACATAGTTCAATGGTATGTGATGATAAAGAGAAAATCACATAGTTCAATGGATTTTGGGCATGTCTTCTAATTTCTTTCGTTTATTTTGTCTTATTGTCTGACAATTGTTTTAGTTGCCTTCTTGTCTGACAACTCACAGCAGCTTACCTATGCCAAAGTCTACTTTTATTTTTTGAACAGTGCTTGCCTGCTTGGTTGCTTGCGCTTGTTTTGTTTATTCATTGAAACACCACTTTGTTTTCTTCAATAAGTTTCTCTGTTAAGTGCTTGTTTTCAATTGTCCTATTCCTAAAGTATTCCTTTGAATCATACATGTAGACTCCAAACTACCCTGATTCTGGTCGGTGCTGGGACATTGTGGACAAGTACAAAGTGACAATATTCTATACTGCACCAACACTTGTTCGTTCACTCATGCGTGATGGTACTGAGGTATACATGATGGTTCTTTATGCTAGTTCTTTTTTCCCATATAAGATATAGTCACAACATTACTGAGTGATGTGAACAGGCCATTGGGTGATGCTGGATGGCATTATCTTACCCCCACTATTTTCAAGTCTGTATCAATCTGGTTGTCTCTAGATCTCTAATAGAGGGAAGGAAATATTCCCAAGCCTAACTCACCAAGCTAAATTATTGCCAATCAATCTTAGCAAGTGTGCTCTGGAGCTTATCTGCATCTTTACTGATGCATCTGCATTCCACAGCCCAGTGGACCTAATATAACTCACCAATGATTAATGCACTACCTATTTGATATGTAATATGCTTGACTTGCTAAGACGCTCTTATGACCTATCAATTGAACCAATGTTATCACAGCGATAAGGCGAGGCGAGGCGCCAGACTACCTTCACACCTTTTAGGCGAGTATGGCGTGCGGCGAGGCGACGCCATACTCACATCCTAACCTTTTATAGGAACATCTAGCAATAAAAACATCTAGCAACATCTAACAATCTAGTAACAATCTAACAATCAACATCTAGCTTCTAGCAATATCTAGAAAGTACAAACATCTAAAGTCTAAAGCATCACATATGCCTAATTGCCTACTGCTGCACGCCTGCACTGCATATCTACAAACATCACATATGTCTGCTGCACGCCTGCACTGCATATCTAGCAACATCACGGAAGGAAATAGCCGCTAGCCGGCGCCCAGTGGAACATAGGGAATCAAGAGCCGATCTACAAACATCACATATGCCTACTGCTACACTTCATACGGAAGGAAATAGCCGGCGCCCGCTGCCTACTGCTGCACGGCGGAACAGAGGGAAGAGCCGGCGGAACAGAGGGAAGAACCTGAGCGGCGGCGTGGAGGCCCGGAGGGAGGCGGCGGCGTGGAGGCCCGGACTCCGGAGGGTGGCGGCGTGGAGGCTCGGAGCCTCGGAGGGAGGCGGCGGCGTGGTCGCGTGGAGGCCCGGACCCCGGAGCCTCGGAGGGAGGCGGCGGCGTGGAGGCGGAGGAGGCCTCGGAGGAGGCGCGGCGTGGAGCTCGAGATCGCCGTCGCGAGGTCGCCGCGCCGACCTCCCTTCGGCCTTCGCTTCGCTTCTCCCTTCGCCGAATGCTTCGCCTCGCCCTTCGCCGAATGCTCCGCCCGTATCGGCCCTATCGGGTATCCCGTTATGCCCTCACTTTTTCTCCCACGCTCGCTCGCTCCCTCCCTCCCTCCATTTTCCCGCCTGCACAGGGCTATGGCGCGCGCCTTGCAGCTGCGATGCGGTGTCGCGGCCATGGCGACGACTAAGCGACGCCTTCCCGTCCGAGGCGGACGCCATACATACCCGTGGCAAGGCGACGGCCGTGGCGGCAGCTCCAGACCGCTCCGACGCCAAAGCGACGATTAGGCGACGCCTTAATAACACTGAATTGAACTGGAAGGATCTCTGGCTGTTTCTACTTTACAAAACTAATAGATTAAGCGACAAACACTTCTTATGCATGACCAAACTCTTAGCTAGCTGATTCTGTGATATGTTTTGGATAACATTTAAAATCTAATTATTTAACATCTTCCATTTGCATCTGTGCCGTGAATATTTCTTCTTACTGATTTTCTGATATACTTTTGTAGTATGTTACACGCTACTCTCGAAAATCTCTCCGAGTCCTGGGAAGTGTTGGCGAGCCAATTAATCCTAGCGCATGGAGGTACGTGGAGTTGTGGACCATTTATCAGGTGGTACTACACTACTATGCAGACACACTTATAAGAGGTTCTTGTGCATGCTCTTCATTTCAGATGGTTCTACAATGTTGTTGGGGACTCACGATGCCCCATATCAGACACTTGGTGGCAGACTGAAACTGGTGGCTTCATGGTAAATGCCTCTTCGCAGTTTACACTTCACATGAAGTTTCTTTTTCATTAGACCATAATGTGAATTTGATCTTCAATGCTTTAATTTGAACTGCCGTACTTGTTTTCTGTAGATGACTCCTTTACCTGGTGCCTGGCCTCAGAAACCAGGTTCTGCAACCTTTCCTTTCTTTGGTGTTGAGGTAAGCACAAATTTGTCTGCGAAATGTAAAGATATATGACCCCACCATCTCTCTAATTTTGTCATTGCTGTCTATGGTTTACAGCCAGTCATTGTTGATGAGAAAGGGCAGGAAATTGAAGGAGAATGCAGTGGGTATCTTTGCATTAAAAAATCATGGCCTGGGGCTTTCCGGACTCTCTATGGAGATCATGAAAGATATGAGACCACATACTTCAAGCCATTTGCTGGCTACTATTTTACCGGTGATGGTTGCAGCAGGTAACTTATTGAAAGTCATCCTCCAATATGATATGAGATCCAGGTGTATTTTGACATCGTGGTTTTCTTGTCCAAACAATTTAGTTAAATAGCTTTGGCATGTCAGGGACAAAGACGGTTACCACTGGTTGACTGGAAGAGTAGATGATGTTATCAATGTCAGGTAAACTGCTTACTTGGTTACTTGCTTTTAGTTCAGTATGTGGCAGTTGCAAAATTTTCAAGTTATAACTATCTTGCCCTTCTTCCGGACATGCAGTGGACACCGAATTGGCACAGCAGAGGTTGAGTCCGCTTTGGTTTCACATCCACAATGTGCGGAGGCTGCTGTTGTTGGTGTTGAGCATGAGGTATGGTCCACTGCTATTTTTCCTCTCTTTCCTTCTCCTTCATTGTCTTTGGTATCTCGTCATATACAATTCAATCAATAAATAAATTACCTGCTTCAGGTCAAAGGTCAGGGAATTTATGCTTTTGTGACTTTGGTGGATGGTGTTCCTTGTAGTGAAGACCTACGTAAAAGCCTCATAATGACAGTCCGCAACCAGGTCTTTTCTTAATACTTTTGGATGTTCATTTGCTCTCCATGGCTGCTTGGCCTCTACGGTGCTTTTAGATTTCACATATGCCAAATGTATCTTTACGCAGTGCTTGAAATTTATCTGTTCACCGTTTTTAAAATTGTTTTGGAACAAGCTGTGACCAATCCTAGCATAAACCATCATGGCTCAGCTTGTAGTTCGGACAGAGTAGTTAACACTTTTATATGAACACTCTTCACGCAAACAGTGTGAATCCTATGTTGACTAGAACTGAAAGACACATCAAAAGAAACATGCTCTACCAAAAAAATGTACGCAAAAGCGGTTATCTTAAACCTGTTGGAAATACTGTTTCTCATCTTCACTCCTTCCATGCTGATTGTTTCTGGTCATTCATATGCTTTTCTATGATGCAAACAGCGAACAAAAATAATCAGAAAGATTTCATCTTAATATGATTTATCATGTCTTATGTGGCAGATTGGGGCTTTTGCAGCTCCTGACAAGATCCACTGGGCACCAGGACTTCCTAAAACCCGGAGTGGAAAGATTATGCGCAGAATTTTGCGCAAAATTGCCTCAAAGCAGCTGGATGAACTTGGTGACATAAGCACCCTTGCTGATCCTGGTGTTGTTGACCAGCTAATTGCGCTCAAAGATTGCTAGGATGTAAAGGAATTAGATGGTGGATGCACTTTCACCGATGTTTGCGCGATGCATTTCTCTTCCTACGTGATGGGTACAATGTTCATTTTAGTAACTACCTAGTCTCCTTTTCTTCAGTACTAGTGCTCCTGGGGCTAGGGAACTAAAGTGAGATGTAATGATCTGCTAGTTTGGTGTTCTACTGTTGTAAACTTTTGTATCACATATCGAGATAGCCCCATGAATGTATTGATTGGCTCAATAAATATATCTCAATAAAAAATAATGTCAAATATTTGGCTTTCTGTATAGAAAACATAGTATTTTGTTTTGGTATTTGATTTGAGAGTCAAGGCCTTACATTTTGCCCTTTTTGTATAGTAATATTACATTATGGGCCTTGCGGTATTTAATAAAAAATACACTCGAATTTTGATGTGGAGTTTTACATGAAGGCAACCTAGATCATGTAGTAGAATCTTGATTCCTGAAACACGCTTATTTTAGTTGAACAATATATTCAAAGGGAATCGATCCTCTTGATCGAATTTGCTTCAGCCAAAGTGAGGGCGTGCTTCTCATCTGAGCAAACTTAAAGCTAAACTCCAGCTTCTAAGAAAAACGGAAATTGTTGCAACTGCCGCTCTTAGTGGCTGTGGACTTCCTGGGGTACCCGTCGGAATCTGTACTATATTTCGTCTGAATCATTATCATATACATAAGCATCTTTATCATGTACAAGAGCTCACTGAACCATTATCATATACATAAGCATCTTTATAATGTACAAGAGCCCAGAGTGTGCACACACTGGCAAGTGGCAACAACAGCCATTGTTCAGTAGTGCTGATCGAATAGGCTGCTCATAAGCTGAACATCGTCATGCTCTGACCACAGGAAAAAAAACTCGGCCTAAAATATATATACCCATGTATGTGGCCCTAATCACCGTTGCGCCGACGTGTAAAAGATCATCCTTCATGCTCCAACGCCAATGAACTTGAGCTGTTTACAACAATAGGAAGAAAATGTGCATTATTAGGTGCATCAAAACATGACTTCACTTGCAATGTCCACTGAACCCTGAAGCTAAGAGAAGTATGATGGGATGTCCAACTTACAAGGTTGTTCTTGGGCTCCCTCCAGTAGAAGCCATGGATGAAAATAGGCAGGATGTTGCATGCCACTAGCACATATATCATCAGCGCGTGCTTCCCCATCCACTCCATGGGGATGGTAGGCTTTCTGAATCCGTACACGTCCACCTGAAGGATTCTTACGAGTTATTCACTTGTTCCAAAGTTCAAAGTTGATGATAGATAACAGAATGGCACTGGCATAGGTTTTCATGGGTCTAAGAGGGCTGACCAGGGTGTAAATTCCAGTGAAAAGGAACCCGGCAGCACTAGCTGTAGCCAAGGTGTAACTTATCGTGTATAGTGGCTTGTTCATACGCATTCCTGAAACGAATCATGAAAAACTTTCGATCAATCTCATGTTCATAGGATCTAGGAACAAGGTACATGAGGCAAGTCTGTGTTTAGTAAACCCTTACCAATGAAGTCCATTGAAATTGCCAGTGCTAACATGCTGAAGGAAGGGATTAGCCAATTGATGAGTCTTCCCTTGTGTTTCTAAAGGCCAATTTACCCCAGGGAAAAAAAATTCAGAATTCATTCCACTGCTACATAAGAAGAAATGCTCGGATCTAGTAACATTGACCAGTATTATACCTCAAAATGTATAATTATATGTCCAAATTGCAGCCCAATCAAGCATGTGACAATCGCCATAACGGAGCTGGTAAGTGCAGAAAAAAACTGATGGTCAGAACTTAGTCACTTGGGAGAACTTGCATTGCAAGATAAACTTACTGTCAAATGATGAAGAGTTGGTGAGTTACTGACCTGAGAAGGCCTTCAGGATCAAATGGAGCCTGACACCATGATGGAGCATCAGGTGGAAGGGGTCCATTTTCCGGATAATTTATACTGCATTCCTGCAGCAAGAAAGCAAAATAACGATTGGAGTTTGTGAAAAAAAGGGGCAAGAAACATTGGTGAGAGATCTTGCATCATGTAGTACCTTTGTACGTGCATAAACCGGCCGTCTATAGAGATGATCGATCCCTAAGATTGTACGGTCAACCATTCCAACTACATTGCAAGCTGGCCTAGTGTCTCCTCTTACTCCACATTTCACCTGACACATTCAGTGAAGCATGAAACTCGTCACTTCGTTTTGTGCTGTGCACTGAACATTTTAATCAGAAAAAGAATGAAGTGACACATACAAAGAATGACTTCTCTGTGGAACCAGGACCTGATATCTGATACTCCCAGTCTGGAACATAGATACCGTATAAAAGAACAGTATACATGGTTGAGAGGAGCAATCCCACAAACCTAGCAGAACAACGAATAAGATGTTAGAAATATAAGTGCTCAAAAACCCTGTAAATCGTTCATGCTGCTCATAGTAACTAGAACAAGTACTGCAAGTAGAAGAGGAGATGGAATGGACAGTAAATATCGCAACACGGTAGAGCACAGTACTATCGATTATCTGTCACTTTGTCCATTGGCGTATGTTTTGTTATCACCCCAATATGAGTACTCGGAATTCAGTTTAACTAGTGATCATTTATGAGGGTTAAAAAACTACGAAGAATGGGGGTATAATTGTGTTACGAACTCACAATTGGTAGCGGTATCTCCGTAGCAAATCAAGTCCACAATCTACATCATCACCCCCCTTGAGCCAAATTTCACAGGTTGCAGCCAAAAGATAAGCTATCGCAATTCTCTGCAACAAAGAACAAATCATATGATGATATCGAAATGATTCGTGTCTTCGGTTTTCGTACTTAAGTGTTTGTTTGCTACCACAAGTTGCCACATACGAGTTAGCTACGATTGACTTTGTTGAGCTAGTGATTGGTTTTTTACCTAACTTGTGGTGTGCCACACTTTCATAGCACTATACCCCACACATGTCATAGACACATTCTTTTGCCAAATTGTGCCATATTTGTGGCTAACAATTTGATTGCCACAAAACTATGCCATGCCACACTTTTGGCCAAAAAGTTTTTGTGGCAACATAAGGCAAGCAACCAAGCAGGCTCTAAACACACGAAGGCGTAATATCGATGCAAAGTATATACTTCTACATGGTCTGAAGTTTTCCCTTTTTTTAGAATGTTAAATACCTGAAGTATACCCATCAACCGTATTTTTGTAAGATCAGCACCAAAAGCGAGACTGTGAACGCCATGAAAAAAGCCACCTGCATAAAATACCAGCATATAAACTGAAAATGGATATCATGGCAATGCAATATGATTGGTCCAATTTTCTTTTTTTGTTTCTAAAAAAATTAATGCACCATCGTTTAATACCTTGGAGGACAAGACCAAGGAAGAACAACTTGAGGGCACGGAGTACAGCCTTCTTAGTCGCCTCCAGTTTGTCCGGCACCCTCTGCACAACAAAGTGGCACACTTAACTTCGAACATGGTCTCTGAGTAAGTGCTCAAACATCACGGTCCTGGTGACCTCGGTAGTTTATACCCCCTTTTTTTTGTGGTGTCTTGAAAGAATTTGAGTGTTTTCTTGTTAAATAACACTTAAATTTTGAGCCTTTAATCTAGATCTAATGGGTGAAATCTCCTATTTGAGTACTATTTTATTAAGGAGTACTCAATTTTTTAGATATTGGATGTATATCTACCTTCATCCACTAGTTTGCTCATTAGTTATTAGCATGTGATGTGATACATTAAGAAATACTCTAATACATATTATTCTTTTATTTATGGCTTTTTTATATCAATTATATACTAGTTTTACATAAATTAAATTATATAAAAAATGATGTGACAATTTGTAGAAAAGAGGAACAAAACAAACTATAAGGAATACAATAAAAAACTATACAAAAACCCTACTTGGTCATTTATGTTATAATTCCTGACGACACTAAACAAATTGGTTACTCCCTTATCACATTATTAACACAGAAAAATCACAAAGTCAAAACCATAAAGTACAAACAAAACAACATTTAATGAATAAAAAATTGAGTACTCACAAACAAAAAAACATTCAAGTGCCATCTAACAAATTCCTTTTTTTAAGGAGTCAGTATTTTAAATCTTGGTGACCTCAGTAGTTAATACCTTGTATGCTAGCGTCAGAGAGACCCCAACTATGAAAAGGAAGAATGGCATGACGAAATCCGCAATCGTTACGCCGTCCCAAGGAGAGTGGTTCAGCGACGGGAGAAACGCTCCAGCATCATCAACAATGATCATTAGCTGCAACGAGGAAAATAGCCATGGCCTGTTTCAGTTAGCCAGAGATAAAATATCTCCCATGGACGCTTGCTTTTCCTTTTATTTTTCTTGGACAAGAAAATAATAGGTGGCTGCATCAAAGCATTTTCGATAGGAATTGCAATGACCATTGCAAGTAAACAACTTCCCGTGCTTAACAGAATCTGATCCTTAAACAGCAAGGGAGCATTTTTCAGAATATATAACTCCCAGCTTCTCATAACTAGGCCGCAGATCCATGAGAGCTTACGGGCAAATCCTGGAAAGAAAATGCCAATTACCGACGGATCCGATGCCATGCTTTCATGGTGTATTAGTACATTACTCTATCGTCTAATCTGTGGCCAATGCACAGCTAACCATCATTCCAATGCTAATTCAAGCCAAACGAGGAACGAATCGTGATGCCGATGGCGACATGTCACGTTGCGGCAGTACGACGGCATCGGATTCGATCGCCAGGCCCCAGTTTTGCTGCTGGTCTTACCTCGAAGAGCGACACATATATTCTATCTGTCAATGGACGGACTAAGCTTGCCCAGCACCAGCAGGCAGCAGAAACGTTCCTGGATTCCCGGTTCAGGCATGGAGACATTTTTCTCCCCTGGCCATCGGCCAGAGAAAAGGACATGAGCACCAGAGTGTCCCGTTCCTGGCGATGATGAATTAAAATTTGAACCAAATTTGGAGGTATCGCGGCTATGCATGCACGCGCACCGCAAACGGCTAGACCAACGGGCACGGCACCCGGTCCGCACCAATGAATAGTATTAAGGTTCATATCCGACACCCCACATTTTGAGGCGCTATTTGGAACGCATGAATTTTACACAAAATCTTTCAATTCCTGTAGGAATCCCGTGTGAGACCATGGGATGGTCGTGTATATTGTTGATGATAAATAATTAACATTTAATTTTATTGGAATTTGTATTTATCAAAATTCTAGTCGATGCGCTTCTGTACTTGAGTTTTCAAGATGGAAAAATGATCACGTATGGTTCGACCACGGATGATGGTCCAATCGGTGTTGTAATGGGTAGTCCGATTGACGTTGTGATGGATGGCCCAAATGACAGATTTCGACCACGCCTGACTTCGACCACGTCAGACTTCGAAAAGACGCCGACAATCATTCATACCTCTCTGATTGTAGTAATTGATCTTACAAGTGGTATCAGAGCGGATAGTGATAGAATCAGAGAGGTATGTGAATCATTCCCCATATTAGATGGTACTAATTTTACTTTTTAGAAGTGTCGCATGCAAGCTTAAAGATTTCTCAATCTTATGTGGTTCCTGCTGAGGTTACGACCGAAAATAAAGTAAATGTTGATTTAAATGCTCGTGCTCGTAACTTGCTTTTTCAAGGGATTTCTCGCAAAGAATTTGATCATGTAGCTCAATTACTTCTACTCATTTAATCTATAAAACTCTTTGCAATTATCATGAAGGAACGACTGAGATTAAGAAAGTGCGTAACAATCTTTATAAAAAAGAGTATTCTGATGTTGCTATGAAACCAGGTGAATCTATAAATGATCTTTTTGCTCGTTTTGAGAAGATTTCAAGTAACTTACACGAAGTTAGCGTTATTCCTGCTAATGGAGATAATGCAACTAAAATTTTGAAGTTTTTAGGTTCCAAGTGGTTGATGATCGTCACGACTATTAATCAAACTGTCAATCTAGATACTCTAACCATAGATGATTTATACTCTAGATTGAAAACCTATGAGATGGAAGCTTTGCCATCTAAGATTGATAAATCTTCATCTTTAGCACTTGTGACTAACCCCATGCAGGCTGTTTCATCGAATACAATGTCTTGTATTTCCTTGTCTGCTTTGATTTCCTTTTTAGAAAAACAGTTCAAACAGCTACTTGAAGAGGACCTGGTGTTGATCTCCACACAGGCATACAAGGCACTCAACAATGTGAGGATGAGGAAGCGAGGTGGTGCTTCAGGTCTGATAAGATGCTTTGAGTGTGGCGAGCCAGACTACATCAAAATGGATTGCCTCAAGCTCAAAGAAAAAGTGGTTAAGGAAGACAGGACTTATCGTCATCGACCGTTCAAGAGTAACACCAAGGGTGGATCTTTCCGTCGCAAGGTTCTAGCAGCTACAACCACGACGACGATAATGCCAAAGGCAACAAGAAGAGTATGGACGACTTCACGAGCATGTGTTTCATGACAAACAGCAACAACAATGATGAAAACTACAACAATCCCGATGAGGTAAGACCGTCATATGATCAACTTGAAGATGGTCTAGATAAACTTGCTCTTGAATTGAAAAGGACTAAAGAGAAATTGAAATAAAATAACTTTTTAGTCAAAAGTTTGAATTCTGAGATAAATAAACTTAGAGCATCTATTCCTAAAGACGATTCCTGAGAAGCATGTCAGATCTTATATTCTAGGTTAGAAACTGCTAGATCAGTTAATTCAACAAACCTGGTTCAACTTAAAAGTATAACTAATAGATTTGAAGAACTTAGAATGCACATGATTCTTATGATAAAAACTTTAAACTCGCTAATGATAAAATTGAAAAACTTAAGTCTAACTCTTCTAGAGCATGCTCTAAGTGTGAATTGCTACAAGTTAGACTTAATTTATCTCAGAAATCTATTCAACAAATGTTTTATCATGAATCTCTTTCTTACTCTAACTACCCTAAGTTAAATACAGAAATTGATGCTCTAACTAAGCAGTTAAAGGAGTTTGCTGAAAAGGAAAAATTGACTTGGTTTGGTACTTCTAAGAGTCTTGCCAATTAATTTATTAAATACACAACCTGTTTTGCTCTGGCTAAAGAAAACAAGTATCTTAAGAACAATTTAAAGAGATTTTCTTTTGGCAAAAAGAATTTGAATATGATTCTAGGTCAATAAAAAACAAGTGTGAAGAAACATGGTCTAGGATTTAAATTTGCTGAGCTTGCCAAGACTAATCCTCCTAAGGTTGTTAAATTTCTTGAGCCTGGAAAGTTTGAAGTAGAATCTGAATCAAATTAAATTATTTTAAAATTTGTTGGTATAGTAAAAGATGTCTCTACCAAAGTGAGTGTTCCGAAATCATTAGATATGACTTCTCATTAAGTCAAGTATCATTACACTCATTGTGGTAAAGATGATCATTTGGTTCAATTCTGCTTTAAAAAAGAGAAGAAAGACATGATGAGGGAGTGTTTTCGACCAAATGCTTCCTGTGGTCGAACAAGTGAGGCTAGAGTTTCTCGTGGTTGAATCAGCATGGTCGAACAAGACTTTTGACCAATTGTTTCCTGTGGTTGGACCAGTTTCTCAAAAGATTTTTGACCAATGTTTTCTGCTCGATTAGACTAGTTGAGAGTTAGGCCAGCTTTACGTAAGGGGTTAGATTATTTTCGACCAGCTTTTACTGCTCGTTTAGACCGGTTGGTTATCAGATCAGCTATGCTGAGGAGGTCAGATCACCTCGTGGTTGAGTTGGCAACTCAACGACTGTCTGGTCGAAAATGCTTCACTGAAATCTTTATCAGTACATACTTTTTCTTCGGTTCATCGAGTATCTCAGTACTAGATACCTAAATCTTTATTGATTAACCCCAGTACTAAGGTACCGATGATTGTTCGTGCTCTGTAGGCTCGTCACAAGAAGAAGAAGAACATATGGTTCATTGACTTCGGTTGCGCATGCCACATGACCGGAGATTCACGATGGTTCTCCTCCCTCACTCGTGCCTTCGGTGATGAGATGATCACTTTTGGAGACAACTCTCAAGGACTAATTCTTGCTAAAGGTACCGTGCGTATTAACGACAAGTTCATCTTGAAGGACGTCGCTCTCGTTCGTAAGTTGAACTATAACTTACTCTCAGTTTCACAGTTGGTAGACGATAATTTTGAGGTGAATTTCAAAAAGCATTCATGCTGTATTTTAGATTCATTTGGTGATCTTGTATACAAAATTTGTCAAAATGGTTGTTTATTAAAAGTGACCTTTTGTATTCAGCATGTTTTAATCTTAGGTGTCTTATTTCATCAGATTCTAAGGATTTGTTCTTTTGGCAAGGTAGATTATGTCATATTGGTTTTGATCATCTTGCTAGACTTAATAATATGAATTTGGTTAGAGCGATTCATAGTCTTAAGATTGATAAGTCAATGGATTAATATGTTCTCCCTGTCGACATGCTAAGATTGTCTCATCATCACAGTCTCCACTCACTCTTATCATGACCGACTCCCCTGGTCAATTGTTGCATATGTACATAGTAGATCCTTCTAGGGTTCAGTCGGTGGGAGGTGAGGTAAATGGTATGTTTTTGTTATTGTTGATGATTACTCTAGATACTCTTGGGTTTATTTTATGGCATCTAAGGATGAAGCTTTCGGTCATTTTTAGAGAGCTAGCTCTTAGACTTGCTAATGACCTTCTAGGAGCACTTAGAACAATTAGAAGTAATAATAAAACTGAATTCAAGAACACATCATTTGCTTCTTTTTGTGCTCAAAAGGGTTTAAACCATTAGTTCGAGTGCCTCAACAGAACGGTGTAGTAGAATGCAAGAATAGAACCTTGGTCGAAATAGTTAGAACTATGTTAGATGAACATTCTACTCCTAGGAAGTATTAGGCAGAGGTTATTTTCAACTGCCTGTTACATTTCTAATAGAGTTTTCTTGCGAGCGAGACTACATAAGACTTCCTATGAGCTTAGGTTTGGTCATTCTCCAGTGTTACTCATGTAAGGGTGTTTGGATATCGATGCTTCATACTTAAACTTGGCAATCTTGATAAATTTGAATCTAGATCATTAGATGGCATCTTGCTTGGTTATGCAGTTCACACTCGAGACTATCGTATACTCAACTTAGAAACTAACAAAATCGTTGAGATCTGCGAGGTCACTTTTAATGAGGCTAGTCCTAGTACTAGACCTGACAATGCAGGTATACAGGTCTCTAATGCACTCGAGGACATCTTCTATGACTTTGATGATGACAACATAGAGTTTCTAGGTCACTCTATGATACCTACAACCACTCCCATGACCATTCCTTCAGAAGTTATTTCTACGACCACTCATGAGGTAGAGACCGCTACGACCACTACGTCCTCGTCGAATACATCTACAACCACTCCTGCGACCACTTTACAGGCACCTCTATATATTCAACGAAGACATCCCCTTGAACAAGTGATCGGTGAGTTAAACAAAAGAGTTCTGTATAACAGGTATAACTCCAATGCCTCATATGCTTATTTTGCTTTTGTCTCCTCTTTTAAACCCCAAGATGTAAGTCATGCTTTACCTGATTAGTCTTAGATTGATGCCATGCATGAGGAATTAGAGAACTTTGAGCGTAATAAAGTCTGGAGTTTGGTTTCACCCCTCATGGTCACAATGTTATTAGAACCAAATGGGTCTTTAAGAACAAACAAAGTGAGGATGGTGTTGTTATTCGAAATAAGGCTAGACTTGTGGCTCAAGGATTCACCTAAGTAGAAGGTCTTGACTTTGATAAAACATTTGCTCCTATTGCTCGTTTAGAAGCTCTTAGAATTTTGTTATCATTTGCTGCATCAAAGGGCTTTAGACTATATAAAATGGATGTGAAAAGTGCTTTTCTTAATGGCTATATTGAGGAGGAGGCGTATGTTAGATGACCACCTAGTTTTGAGAATACTAAGTATCCTGATCATGTCTTCAAATTATCCAAAGCTTTATATGGTCTAAAATAAGCACCCAGAGCATGATATGATAGGCTTAAATCACATTTGCTAAAAAAATAACTTCCAAATGGACCAGGTAGATAAGACTTTGTTTACCCTCAAGCATGGTAATGATCTTTTACTCATACATATATATATGTGGATGATATCATCTTATGGTATGATAAGTTTTCAGATACCATGAGCAGGGAACTTAAGATGAGCATGATGGGCGAGCTCACATTCTTCTGAGGCTTTCAGATCAAGCAATCAAAGTTGGGTACTTTTGTTCATCATATTAAATACACCAAAGATTCTACTTCATCACTTTAACATGAGGACAGTTAAACCAATTTCCACACCCATGGGGTCTACGGCTGTGTTGGATCCCTATGAAGATGGAGAACCTGTTGATCAAAAGGAACATAGAAGCATAACTGATTCACTTTTGTATCTCACTACTTCGAAGCCAGATATACATTTTGCTGTGTGCTGTGTACTCGCTTTCAAGCCTCCCCACGTGCTTCACATCATCAAGCTGTAAACGAATTTTAGGTATTTTCAGTCAACTTTAGAATTCAGCTTATAGTACTCTTCTTCATCCTACTTTTCCCTTAGAGTTTATTCAAATGAGGATTTTGGGGTTGTCAAATTGATAGGAAGAGTACGTCTGGCACATGACACTTTTTGGGCACATCTCTTGTTTCATGGGCTTTTAGGAATAAGTATCTGTTGCACTTTCAACTGCTGAAACTGAATATATAGCTGTTGCTTCTTGTTGCTCTCAATTTCTTTAGATGACAGCTACTCTTAAGGATTTTGGCTTAAAATTGGATAGTGTTCCATTTTTCTGTGATAACACTAGTGCAATTAGTATTGCTAAAAATCATGTACAACACTCAAGAACCAAACACATTGATATTACTATCATTTTCTTAGAGACCATATGGAAAAGGGATATGTTGTCTTGCACTTTGTTGAATCCGATTCTCAAGTTACTGATATCTTCACCAAACCGTTTGATTCTTCTCATTTTGCTCATTTACGAAGTGAGTTGGGTGTGTTGCATCCCATGGGATTATTCTGAGGGGGAGCTTGGTGTTTAAAATTTTGGACGTTTGTTTATTATACTGGTCAAATCATATATCAAGTCTAAATCTTTGAAATCAAATGATGTGTAGTAGAGATGTCTTTATCATATTTACTCATTTACTATGTAGTCGTAGTCGAAATAGGTTGTAATTAATTTACTCTACTTGAACTAAAATACGACATGGTTGAAAACTTTGACTAGATTGATTATAGATAGCACCTTGTGATGTTCATCGAAAAGGATTAGCTTGACTGTGAGTCCTCTTTTAAATCTTGGTCAGGAGGTTCGTATGTTTTATATTGTAATCTTTCTATGTTCTCTCAAGTTAGAATGTTATGATAAAATTAAAAGAAAATTATAAGAAAGAGAAGATTGAAAAGATGTATGCTTCAAGTATGCTATAGTTAAACAAAAGAAAACACACAAAACGTGTTCGAATGAAAAGAAATATGCTTCAAGCATGCCACCATTTAAAAGAAGTTTTCCATAAAGATAGCATCATGAAAAGAAGTATGCTACAAGCATGCCACATGCTTAAAACTGAGTGTGGTGCAATAGATTATTATATGAGACTGCTAGTTCGACTAGGTTTAAAGCTTACTTCACTTTTAGGCTTACTCTTTTAGGTGTAATGTTCTTTGTGCTCTTTATAGATCAGTTTAGTTATAGTCGAAATGCCTGTTATTAATCCAATATGCTTAATCATGCTAAAGACCTATTTAGATTTGCTTTATGGTATATGACTTTATATGATCTAGGAAGCTCTACTCGGATGACTTGGACACACTCTTAAATCAATATACAGTGACTTGGATAGTCTATAAAGTTTCTGAATGTTTATTCTCTTACTCTTTTTTAGAATTATTCTCTTTCTAGAGGCCTTGATGATTTCACTGCCAAAGAGGGAGAAATTAGAGAAAGGGGAAGCATTGGAGAATTTTCTGATTTTTTAAGAGATTGGGGAGAAGAAAAAAATTAAAAATTGCTCTCTGGAGTTGAGGGGGAGTTTTCTGAGTTTTTTGAGCTTTTCTGTGCTTACTGCTGTGGTCTGTGCTCTTTGTGCTCTTTTGGCTGTGGCCGGTTCCTTTTGCAAATTCTCTCATTCAAGAATTTTTTAGGTGATGTCAATGTATTCATCAAGAGGGAGATTATGAGACCATGTGATAGCCGTGCATACTGTTGATGATGAATAATTGACATTTGGTTTTATTAGAATTTGCATTTGTAAAAGTTTTGGTTGATGCGCTTCTGTGCTTGAGTTCAGGATGGCAAAATGACCACGCATGGTTTCAACCACGGATAGTGGTCCGATTGGCCTTGTGATGGCTGGTCTAGTTGAACTTGTAATGGATAGTCTGATCGGCAGGTCCGAACGATATATTTTGACCACGGCAGACTTTGACCACGTCTGACTTCAACCACGTCCGACTTCGACTATTGCATTTTGACCACGGAACATCGACTACGGTAGAACGACCATACCTGGTCGAAGATGGTAAGTTACAGTACCTTTTCCATGATCATAACTACAGTACTTTTCGATGGTCGTAGCTACAATGCCTTGTCTATGGTCGTAGTTATAGTAACCGGTCGATAGTCGTAGACTTTACTGGTTGGTACCCGATAGTCATAGACTTTACTAGTCAGTATCTGATAGTCGTAGACTTTACTAGTCGGTACTCGGTAGTCATAGACTTTACTGGTCGATACTCGTAGACGTTGCGGTCTTCTGTCGTTGTCTTAGGCTTTTCGATCGGTTATCGTAGGCCTCGCGATCTGTAGTCAAAGTTTTATGATTGGTTACCGTAGGCTTCATGATCGATACTCATAAACTTTATGGTTGGTTTGAGTGCTTCAATTTTTGCTATCTTTGAGTCTTCGAGTACTCGTGTTAGGTCAGCGGTATAACTGAATGGTGCATGGTGGTCGGTGATTGGTGAACAATACTCGAAGGATTTGGTACTCGAAAAATGGAAGTAGTCGGTGGCCAGATAGTCATGGTACTTGGTAGTCGGAATGATTTGGTGCTCGATAGTCGAAAGGGCTTGATACTCGGTAGTCGGAAGGACTCGCTACCCGGTAGTCGGAAGAACTCAGTTCTTGCTAGTCGTGGTTTTGGCAATCGTGGTCAGCGATCGGTTGTCGGAGACTTGTGGTATGTAATTGGTACTCGTGGATGGTAGTCTGTGTGGTACTTAGTGATTAATGGTGCAATGAATGGTTGGAGATCGGTAGTAGTAGACTTAGCGATCTGGTGTTTTAGTCATAGCGATCGATACTTGGTAGTCGGTACTCGATAGTTCTGTGGTCAGTAGTGATGCTTGTTATTCCTGAGTGTTCTGAACGATGGTATTTTCCGAGTACTTATGTTGGAGTACTCGATGAGCTAGCAACTAGGTATTTCCCGAGTACTTATGTTGGAGTACTCGATGAGCTAACAACTAGTCTTGCATAGCAGTTGTAACCTATCGTATTGAGTGATCTAAGGCTGGTTTTTGGATAGTGATGAGATTTGTGGTCATGGACGACTTGGTTAGTGTTTGTGGATGGTTAAAGGTGTGGTTTGAGTGTATGTACTGATGACGGTCAAGTTGTGAAGAACTTGTACTGAAAAACGTTCTTTGGTCTTTGATATACAAGTTGGCGTAAACATGGTCATGGTCAATGACGAAGAGGACCGTGGCTAGGATGAGAAAACCTGAGGTTCAAACGGTCGAGGATGTCACGCGAGGTTGTCAGGCTCAGGCTGGAGCACGTGGAGATCAAAGGTGGTGATTTGTGGAGAAGTTATGGGCAGTGTGGTCCATGAGGCTTCGACATGAACGGTAATGATGTGTGAAGAAGCTGCAGGAGGTGCGGTTTTGAAGACTTCGACTTGGGAGTTTATGGTGCGTGATGAAGATACATGAGGTGTTGTTCTGGAGGCTTCGTTACGTGTTAGGTTAGGAGTTGTGGATGAAGTCCATAATTGAGAAGATTGAGAGTTTGAATAAAACTCGTATTCAAAAGGGTTTCGGGTCTCTTGATTTGAGGAAGAGATAGAGTTTTGTGTTCTTGTTTGAGGCGGCCTATAAGAGAAGGGAGAGACTAAGGGCTAATGTGTGGCTTTTGAGAAAGTTTTAGTGCAGTTTTGTGAGGGCTTTCGTCGAGAAGGTTTTTAAGGGTGTTTGTGAGGGTACTTTGTAAATTTACAAAATTCTAGCAATAAAGATAATCTTGAATCAATCTAGTTCTTGATTTGATTGAAGTGCGCTGGTGATTGCTGGTGGTTTGATGATATGATAATGAGTAAAGCAATCAAGCGAAGAGATCGAATAGATCGGTTGATCAAGCGGTCATACACTGGGCATATGATTAGGCGATTGATCTCCGAGCAGTAAAAGCATCATCCATCATTAGAAGACTTCGAAAAACGATGACAATTATTCATCTCCCTCAGATTACAGTAATCGACCCTACATGTCAAAAAACTCGTATTCCAAATGGGGCTAAAGTGTTGTTCACCCCTCTTCGCTGAGTCATGCTGATATGGTTTGTATGATCTCATCGATCCGACAACCTTTTCGGTGGATATGTCATATGCCTTTCAGGTAATCTCTGACCAAACTCTCACTGATATTTTCTTTTTGAAACAAGCGCTCTCACCGATCTCTCACAAAGAAAGCAAGAGAATACAGCCATGGAAATGAAGGCTGAAGCCTACGCATGGGTGAAAGAAACCGTGACGGGACGGAAACCGCGGGCAGGGCCAGTAACTTAACGCTGTAACCATCAGTGTCCAATTAATCTTGACTTTGCCGTGCTACATGTCCCCCCATCGTCCTGCAAGCTCAAGGCCTCCATCAAATTCTATAACTATCTGTTGCGATCGCTGTCGCGATGTTTCCTTCCGTGCACGCTCTTCTCTCCCCTGCTCTGAACTTTTGTTCTTGCCAAGTTAGCGCGTGCATTTGACCTCGATGCAAGCCAGTGCAGGCAGGACATACATGTAGCTGGAGCAGTGTTAAGAGTACTGGTACTGCTCCGGGCACATGGACGTGTGTAAACATGGTTTGACAGTTAAGACTTGCCCTTAAATGGCTGTCAAATCACCACCGAAATTTATTTGGTGTTATTTAGTGCACTGCCTTGTCTAGGACAGAATTGAATCGTGCGACGCCAAGAAAATACTTAATGCTACGATTTGGAGAAACAGAGTACTTAATCACGAGGATCCACCACAATCTTTTCAGGTCCTCGTTCGACTGGAGTACATCAGTTGGGGTGTTAACGTCTCCTCATTGGACTACGTCTGGACCAGCTGCTCACTGACTTGAGCACGAATGCAGCTGGACCAGCTGCTCATTGGACCTTACAAATGCAGCACGTTTCATGGATTTTTAGATTTTTTTTAACCTTTTGAGCACGAGATCTTGGGTGCTACTGCTAGGAGGACTCTTTTCACTCTTTGAGATCTGGATAAATGATAAGGTCATCTCTCGTATATTAAATTAACTAGAGGGTGGTGGATCTTGACTGTGAGACTTGGTACTAGCCATGCACACAAATGCCAGAGTCGTGTTGCACCGAAAAGATCGAATATGGCTTCAGCTCGCGTCTAGCGACAGTTAGCAGTGAAGGACATGACAAAAAAACTCTCTTGGGCCTGGGTGCTTGACACATATCCTGGTCCAAACGATTTCTGCTTTTGACTTTCGACTTCTGGAATGTGTCGACTTTTTAATTTCGTTTTTTTTGTTTTGGGCATCTTTGCTTTTTTTTCTTTTGTATTATCTGTGATAATATAACTTTTTGTTTTTTAAATTTAATTACTTAGAAAAATTAACAATCATGATAGTGTATTTTTAGCTTTTATAGTGATTGTTCAGCTAGAAGCAATAAGCTACGTTGAGCACTACCATAGGGAAGAACAAAAAGAAGCAATCAGTACAGCCAAAGCCAAAAAGGAGGTGTCACGATGGCCTCTCGCCAATGGTCATCTTAGAAATAATAAAGCACGCCTTTTCTTTTGTTAAAGTCGTGTTAACTATGGACGGCCACATCACACGTCATGGCCAGGATTGAAATGTTGGTGGGACGTAAGTACGCCCATTGGCTCTAGGCCACAAGCTTGCAAAAGTAGATCCGCTAAAGATAAGGTTCTTACCCCCGTCCCTCTTTAATCCAGTGAGTACGCATGTGATGATCATGTTACCACGGTTGCATAATTAAGGTGCCATTAAAAATCAGACGAGCTATACTAGCTACTTCACCATGTCAATACGGAAACCCGGTCTTGTCGAAAACCAACTTTGCCTAATTTACGGCACATGATAAGAGGTCGCGGATAATAGCTCCTCCTAAGGTTAGGAAATTTGCCAAAAACCAGTGAAAATCAGTCCTATCTGATATCCCGTTAAAGTACAAACCGGTTTCAAATATTTTGTTTTACTCCGATTTACTCTGATGTTTCTTCAATTTAGACCGATTTCGACTGATTTTTATTTGAAATTTTTGGCCCAAAAACTACAAATTGTTTTGAAAATGATGCTATCGGTCCTACCGGAACCTTGTTGAAAATTTCAAAACTGATTTTCATAACCCTGGCTCCTCCTGCCAGCTCCTAAGTAACTTGTGCACACCTCCTACACTCAAATGTCAAGTTTGCCCTACTCCAAATAGTTTCAGCTTCTGCCTTTTGGCTTATTTAAGCCAAAAGCCACTTAAAACACATCGGCTTCTATTTTGGCTTATTTTAGCTTTTTGGATTTTTCTTTTCTTTTTTCTCTTATTCTCTTGCATTGACCGTGATGATATAATGATTTTTTCAATTTTTTTATTTTTCTTAGAAAAAACTAATAGTCACTAAAATATAATTTCAGCAAAAAAATCAAAAGTCATAATCATAAGTTTAAGCCATAAGCTAGTTGGAGCGCCACTTAAGGTTGTTCTCTTGTAGGTACGCCTCTATCCACCCGCCTCCCCATTCTTGTGAAAGACATGTATACTAGGGGTGCAATCGAGTGGATACGAATGGATATCGCTCATCCTATATCCTATTTTATATTTTTTCAGAGTTGGACATGAATAATATCGGATACCCATTTCTTCATTCCGTATTTGTTTTATAAACCTTCGGATGGTCTATCGGACGAAAATTATCATCATCGTTTGCACCTCTACACAGGACATTGAACAGTAGGGTGCAATTAGAGTGAACACTAAAAGACTAATTGCTGAGATATCAAAAGAAGAGCACTTAGTATTCTACGCCTGTTTAGATGTGGCAATCCGTTTATATGTTTTTTTTCCCTAAGCGAAGTCAAAACAGGCTTCCTTATATCACTTGATATACGGATATATACGAATATATATCATTTATTCCGTATCATATTCTATATTTTTTCTTCGGAGTCGGACATGTATAGTACCAGATACTCATTTATCCCTTTCATATTCACGTCCCAAACCTTTGGTCAATCAAGACAAAAATTATTTACGCTGTTTATACCTCTAATGTACTTATGTACACAAGCCGGCAACCCCGGCTGGCTTTTGGCCGGTGGAGGCCGCGTCGGCTTGCCACGCTTGCAGGCCAAGTAAAGCATACCAAAGCCAACCAAAGCAACGAAAAAAAGCGTCGGAAGAGAGCAATCAGAGCAATCAGGAGTGGAGCTGACGCAGCGACCACACCGCGGTGCGACTGGTGGAGCGAATGCTAGCTACAGTTAAACACAAGCTAGTGACACGGTTAGCTAGGAACATCTCTTTCCTTTCTTCTTCTTTTTTCTTTGAAAGGTAGCTCGTCTTTCTTTTTTTCCCCTTTCTTTTCCTTCTGGTGAAGCGATGCTAATATGCTAGTATGTTGATATCTACACCTGTAGCAGCAGCAATATCTCATCCTCAACTGGTAAAATATTCCTGCTCTTTTAATCTGTTGCGATTATTCGGTATTCATTCGCCGTCCCTTGTGCATCGTTGGTCATTGGCTGCCTGCTGTAGTGCTGGGTTGGGTTATTCGGTACGTGCACCGGCGATTGAGAGGGACGTACGCTGTGTAAAGAAAGCATCGGCAAAAGGCGCGGCTCGTCCTGTGGGTTTGTTGTCGCCTGAAGGGGCCACCTAGCTAGGTTGTGGGTAGGATACGTCCCCTGGAGCAGGATGGGAGAATGGTCATGATTTTTTAGGACGTCTGTGTTTTTTAGTCTGTGTTTTTTAATATGATAGAGATACCAATGAGCACAAGATTTTAGATTTAAAAAGTTATTTCAACAAACGGCTTTGAAATGCTGTTTGGAGAAGCCTTCTATTTATTTTGGCTTTCAGAAAAATCAAAGCTAAAAATAAAAAAAAAGCCAGAAAAGAACAGGCCAATATATATGTGCTTCCCCTAGCTAGAATTTTTATCTGGTTCTACTGTGTGAGTGTGGTTTATTTTACATTCCAAGCTTTTTTTTTTGAAGGCCGTTTGCTAGATGACCGGCTAAGGTTTGGTTTTGACTTGCCTCAAAGTTGATAGACCAAATTGGTGCCCATAGAAGCTCTTGGTCGCATGAGCAGGTACGTGTTGCCAACCAGCGGCTAGTTCAACTGATAAGACACCTAGTATTCTTGGGAGGGGACTCCTCTAGGGACTGACCCTATTGAGAGGAAATATGATCAGTCTTGGATGCCCGACACGTGTCAGGAAGCATGAATCTCGGCGCCGCGCCGTCTCCTCCTTTTCTCCGCGCGAACGCCTCTCCCGTCTCCTGTCTCGCGAGCTCCGCCACTCCATTCCCCTTCTCCGTCGCCATCGCCGAGGCCCCCGCTCCTCACCTGGACCGACCCCTCGCCCGCCCCCAACGGCTGGACCGCCGTCTTCACCGCCGCTCGGAGGGCCGCCGCCGCCAAGGCCGATGCGCGGCAGCTCAGGGCCGCATCTGGGAGCGCGGCGTCGCCTCCGACAGGGACGCCGTCGATGCGGCCGTGCGCCACCTCTACGCAGGTCGGGACGGCATGCGACGCGGAGGTGCCGGCGGCGGCGGAGGGAATCGTTGCGAGTTGACCGGGGAGGTGCCGGCGGCGGACGGCGGGCGATGCGAAGGTGCCGGCGGAGGGAAAGAGGAACGAAGGAACGGGGAAGAGCTGAGCGTGGGGCGGGCGGCGGGCTCGAGCTCTCCGGCGTGGTCGAGGCGGAAGACGAGGGACGTGGCGTCGGGCTGCTTCCAGGCGATGCCGCACTCCCAGATGCGGCGGCCCTCTGAGCGGCGGTCCAGCCGGTGGGGACGGGCGAGGGGTCGGTCCAGTAAGGCGGGAGCCTCGGCGACGGCGGCGGAGGGGGGGAAGGGAGTGGCGGAGCTCGCGAGACGGGAGAGGCGTTCGCGCGGAGAAAAGGAGGAGACGGCGTGGCGTCGAGATTCATGCTCCTGACATGTGTTGAACATCCGGAACTGACCCCATTTCCTCTCAATGGGGTCAGTTCCCAGAGGAGTCCCCTCCGTATTCTTGACGCAGCTTCAGTTCGAATCCCGTTCATAGTATCGTTCGAATCCCATAGTATTGTAACCGTACGGTACTAATTAAAAAAAGTTAGGACCGAAAGTTTTTCTTACATTAGACGCATTCCTATAGATATATATGGTGTGGTATGTGTGTACGTGTGCACGTAGTGTGTCCTAGTTATACTTAAAAAATAGTTTTTCCCTTCGTTTTTTAACCTACCTCCATTTTGGGAGAACAAAACTGGTTAACACATACGCCACGCTCCAATCATGCCTAAGTAGGTTCACCATTTTACTGTTCACAACGGACCTCTTCTCCACTTTTCTACAGGAAAATACTTTTCTAAAGTAACTAACTTTTAAACAAAATATTTTTTTAAGACGAGATCTATAAGTCGATTACAGTACATACTGTAGGGACTTCATTTATATCAGCTAAAATTGTACGCGGGTCTCTCTCTCAATACTCTCTCTTGTAAATAGCCAAAAACCATAGTCTAAAAAAACAAACCCAATAGCTTGGATGAGTGAACTAGAACAGATTTCTTGTGGTTGTATGACTCGATCGAGCCCTGATTAAGCAAAGGCCTTGTTTTTCCTGCGATTGATGTCTCTTAATTATGGCTAATGACTTTTGTCTATACGTTTTGAGACGATAATGGATGGCAGATACGCCGACATAGACGTCATACTCGATTTTGAACTTAGAAAACCGTTTAGAGAGGCAGCTTTAAGAAACCGTTTGAGAAGCCATCTCATTTATTTTGGCTTCCAGATAATCTAAAGCTAAAAACTATTTAAAAACCAAAAAAGGAGACCTAACTTGCATGGATGTGCAACTATGCAAGCAAAGCGCGTAGGTAGGTCGCCCCAACCAAGTGAGGCTTCTTACGATTAGAGATGCAAACGGATCGAATACGGACGAATAATGTCTCTATTGTATTTGTTTTTATTTTTTTTCTCGGATGCGGATACCTCGGATACAAATACGAATACAAATAATATCGAATACAGATACAGAGCGAATACGAATCCAAACAAATACGGTCACGAATATTTATCAAAACATGAAAAACTTTTAAACATCAAAACATGAAAAACTTTTAAACTGTACATCTAAAATCAATGAAAACACATAAATAATTTATCTTATCAAAACATTTATGAAATTTGAACAAGCATAAGTATTCTCGTCCTACCGTTGACAATGGCATTTAAGATGCTAGCACTTGATCCTCCTTGCCTCCTGCACAACCCAAATTCCAACAAACACAGCATGATGAATTGGACATCGATGCACCACACGGTAAGGATGTTATTGGGAGCTTAGTTTTTCGAAAATTTAGTATGATAGGTTGCTCATTTCTGTCACTGGATTTGTACCTAATGAGTCATATTTCAAGTTGTAAACAAGAGAAGAAGATAGTGTACCTCCTCAACAGCCATGCTGTGCTCTGGAGTGAGCTACACTAACCTCCAACAAAGAAATGGATGCCTTTTTTTTGGTTGTAGAACTAGTTTATTAGGATAGCTTTTTAAAATAGCTTATTGGTATTCGGTTCATTCACACAAATGTTCGCTCTAGGACTAAAAATCATAAGTCTCACAAACCGAACTCAGCCTATTGGCATTCGATTCATTCACACAAACGAACTCAGTCTGTTGATATTCAATTCATTCACATAAACGTTCATACTAGAACTAGAAATCATAAGCCTCACTCATAAAACATAAGTCGCACAAAAAACCACTAGTTTCCTTTTTTATTAGCAATGCCCAGTGAGCTTGCTCTCTGCTTAACTTCTACACACTCTAGTCACACACACAAGCCCACACCTCGTCGCCTCCCATGGCTCGCCTCCTCCTCCTCCTCACCGCCTCCGCGGTCTCCTCCCAGTATCCAATTGCCGCGCCCTTTGGCACCGCCCACTCCCCCACCTCCTCGTCCGCCACTACCTCTCCCACCACCTCAACCCTAGGCCCTTCCTCCTTGCCTAAGAACCACCACATCTCCACCTTTCCTGCGGTGTCCCTCTCCCACTCACGCGCCAAGCATACCTCCCCGACCGCCTCTCCCCACCTTGGCAACCCCTCCGCCCACATTGCCTCCCGCCACCCCCTCCTCGCTCAGCTCCCCACCGCCCACACTGTCGCCCCCGGTCACCGCGCCGGCGCTGCCTCCCCGTCACCCGCACCTGTCAGCGCCCTGCCCACATTGCCCCTTCGGTGACTATGTCGACGCTCTCATCCCTAGCGCTCACCCCCGCACCGGCATTGTCCCCTCCGCCCCTCGCCCCGGCGCCAGCACCTGTCCTCGCCGCCCCCACGCTGGCTGCAGCCGCCCCCAAGCTCGCGCCCAACAAGAAGCCAAGGAAGAAGCACTTGCCCCCCACCAGGTCCCCTCGCCTACACGTCGTCACCGGCCACCGACGGCCTTGCCCCCGAGCCCGGCCCCTCCGCCGCTGGCATGTCGGTATGTATCCTTCACCATTACTACTAACTCCTGACTAAGTGACTAGTAGTGGGCTAGCGGCTATGGCTTAGTTATGACTAGTGGGCCAGATACCTGGATTTCCTAATCTTTAAATAGTTCGAGTCTGTATTCGTATTTGACAGATAGTGCACTACTGTATTTGTATTCGTTTCCAACAAAAACAATTTGTATTCATTTCCGATCCGAGACTATCCAAGAAAAATCCGAGCTGAAATATTCTATATTCAAAAATTATCTGGATCAATCGAAAACTATTCGATCCGTTTTCACCCCTATTTACGTTGTTGTATGTTGTGCCCGGGAAGCAGCACCCTGACAGGCCGGGGAGGTCGGTCGGTGCTTATCAATGAATGGTGTGCCTCAAGTACGTATAAAAAAAGATTGTCCGTGAGGTCGTTAACGTGTGATTGCTAGTATTAGTGTACAACCCAATTATTATTATGGCTAATTATAGCAGTCCTTGCATGCTGGTACAGAAAAGCATCCTTGCATGCAGATCTTCCTCAATTAAACCAGCAGCGTACAGTCATAATAATCAGAGTCTCTTCTCGAGTTCTTGTGTTCCTGGGTCCTAACTGCGTTGATAACGGCCCTATTTGGGGAGCTATTGTTTCTAAGAGTATCACCAATGCAGTGCTTCGACTTTGGTGGTGCTTAGGTTTGGTCTCATTGCCGTTTTGGATAGAGGAAGTGGTAAAACATAAAAAAGAAGGTATTTTTATTCTGTTTTTTAAAAAGTGCATATTTAGGCAAGTCCCTGTGACTTCACGGGACCATCTGTGTTTTGCTTTAGCTTGTTGTGCTCTAATAGCCATACTGGTTAGATGCATAGTGATGCAGGGCACTTCGCAGTTTTGGTATTGGAGATGCTACCACGACAGCGAGAAACAGCCTTCCGTATGGCCCCAAAGGGGAAAAAATTATCTGGAGAGGCCCCAGGGCCATTCGTTTCGGCTTGAGTTTCTGATTTTTGGCTTATTTTATATTATTCATAAATTTCGTCTTTTTCTGTACCTTTTTTTTGAGTTTTTTTGCCGGTTATTTTTCTCGTATTCGTTTGCATTATACGTGATGGGCTAACATGTTTTTTCTATTTTTATTTTTTTAAATTTAATTATGCTAAATAAGTCTCTATCAGTTACAGTGTTTTTCAGCCATAAGCCACAAAAAAAGCTCTTTTGAGCAAGGCCAGTTCCATATCATGCCACATGACATTAGCATAAATTTAAAATTATTTTTTTCTACCCACGCCCTTCCCTATCTCCCTCCTCACCCTAGGCCCAAGAGCTCGTCACCCGCAGATGAGGCAAGGGTAGGCAACAGATGCCGATGCCGCATCCACCACCGACGATGACGACCAACCACTACCAAAGAGGAGGAGGAGGAGGACAGCAAAGAGGACGGAGGAGGTGAGTACACCGATAAGATGCCCGACGACAACGATGGGGACTGGGTTGGGGATGACAAGCGCGTTGGTGTACACGACACCAACGAGGAGTACACCACGTCCTCATCGATGGAGAGGGCGGCGGTGCGAATGGCCGGAGAGGAGGGAGCGTATACGCGGTGGCACAACAACCGAAGGGAAGGGAGAGGAGCATACTTGGCATAGAGTACAATGGTTGATCCAACGGCGTCGGGGTTGAGGTGGCCAGATCTATCGGGAATGACAGGATCCGAAGGCGTTAGGGTAGGGTAGCAAGATCTGCTGACGAGGATGTCAGGGACGATAGGATCCGCATCGCCGAGGTTAGGGTGACGAGGTTCACCGGTAAAGATGGGATCCGACTATGCCAGTGTTAGGGTGGAGAGATCTGCCACGGAGAGACTAGAGACAGCTCCAAGGTCGGGACTGACAAGAAGACGGTGGCGCCGCGTCCACCACCGTTGGCACTGTGTTCGCGTCCACCAATGACGACAACGACGGCGGTGACGAGCTCCTGAGCTCAAGCGTGGGATGAGGAGACGCTTTTCGATTCATGCTAATGCCACGTACGTAGCGTAATCGAGTGTAGGGCCTCAAAGAAGGGTGTTAGGGCCTCAAAAGTTTTTTTTTCCCGGCCTAAGGCTGGCAAGTAATACGGTTTGATTAGTTTAAGCAGCAAACCTGCTTCCTTTCTGTTTTGTCTCCGTGGCCAAGTTGGCCCTGACTCGGATTCCTCTGTTCCTTTTTTTTTATGGCGTCTCGTCTCCAGCTGCACGACTAGATTGATCAAAGTTCCTGAGACTTCTTTTTTCAAGGCAAAGTTGTTATGGCTTATGAGTGGAACAAAAGAAAGAAAAGGAAAGCTTGTGGGCTCCTGAGAAGAGAAGAGAAGAGAAGAGAAGAGAAGCAAACATGAGGAGAAAGCCAAGAACAGGCCAGGGCAGCAGTGGGAGGAATCATGGGGGCACACGACAGTGGACAGTTCACGGATCACGAATGACGAATTGGTCTGGTTGATCGATGGATGGATGGAAAGGGAAAGCGCAGCAGACGGCAATGGTAACATCGCCTTAGATAAAAAAGAACGGAAATTGAATCAGGAAATACTTGGGCGGATGCTATGTGGTACGTACCAGTACGGTGATCCCGCGGAAGACGTCGAGGGAGACGAGCCGCTGCCGGGCGGCGGGCGGCGGCAGGGGTGGGTCATTGGAGCCGGTGGAGCTGCCGCTGCCGCGCGGCCCGCCGAACTCGAGATCGGGCGTGGCGGCCGCGTCGTCGCTCCTGACGAGCTCGTAGCCGCCCATGGCCGCCGCACTCCTCTGCCTGCAGCACCACGCCGACGACGCGCCACCGGGCAATGCCCCTGCATTCGCATCCACCATCATCGCATATGTTGCTAACAACCTCTTGACAAGATGCGAAGAAACTGGAAAGGCAACTCGTTGGCTTGCCTTCCCTTACCTTAGGCACTTGTCTTCCTTCCTTGCTTCCCTTGGCTTTCTTGTTTCGGACTCTGATTTGGTGTTCAAATGTCACAAAGTTCTGATGTCTTGCTATTCCTCTCTCCTGGTCTCCCGACGCTCCAACGTCTGTAAAACTCCCCCCCCTCCCCTTCGTCTGTCTTGAAAACTTGTGATATTGATGTGGGTTTGGGATTATTTGGGGATTAGATTGGACGGATCCATCTTATTGCCGTGGCCAACGCCTTTCGTCCCCTCCCTGTCACTCAGAGACAGACCTGATGCCTGATGGATACATATAGAGCGCATTTTTTCGTCCATAGCTGATAGCTTACGACTACGGTTGATAGCTTTTACCCTTAGTGTGAGCACTTTATGAACGAACCAAATACCGATAAGTTATTTTGAAAAAACTGTCTCAATAAATCACTTCAAAACATAAATGAAGAAACCGCCGATGTCCGAGCTCCTTCTACCGCCGCATAGTCCGCCGGAGCTAGGAGGGGAGAGAAGGGAGAGAGTAGGGAGAGGAGAAGGAAGAGAGTAGGGAGAGGAGAAGGAAGAGAAATAGAGGGACTTTTCTACAAAATAGATGTGGTTGGTACGGAGAGAGGGGCACAAATATCGACGCGATCTAACAACGGGGAAGTGTATGTAACTCTATATATATATGCGGTTTAACATTTCCGTTATTTATAGTAGTATAGCTCTAGTTTGCTCTCTGCTTTCTCCCATCATTTTTGCTATCTTGCCATCATTGCTGCATGTTAGCCTTGTTAGAAATTTGTCGATGAGTTCAGGCTTATTTTTTTTTAGAAATTTCAAAGCATGTAAGATTTAATATCATATTGTCTAACCAAGTAGAAAGGGGGTAATTTATAACGTGGAGTCACTGTCACTCCTTAAAACATATGACATATGGCATTAGGGATGGCATGAGGAGCACTTTAGCTAAATACACACAGTGCACACACGTGTAGGCATATTCACGTATTTTCATGTAAAAAATCACGTGACTTGTGACTTACAATGAACGAACACGCTGTGTTGTAGTGTGTATCCTAACACATTAAATCTACCTTTTATTTTTGTTGAATCATGCATTATCTCTCTCTTTTATTCTAATTAAATGCAACTTTAATGTCTAATTTAATTTGGTTTAATTGATTTAATGCTAGTTACTAGTGAGTAATTATCGTGTGCCTTCATAAGGACCTAAAGACATCTAGGCCTAATGAGCAAAATTTCTTCTCCATTCTTCTTCTTCATCGCTGGAGAGTTGTATTGTAGAGTTGAGCAACTGAATAGTGCCACCCTTTCTCTTCGACATGCACCGGAAAGGAGGGTGAGCGGTATCTCTGAGCTATTGCTGTAGAGGACATCTGCAAGGGGTAGCAACAAGTTTTCTAGGCAGCGCATATCTGCATGACCGCTTGCTTTGCTGCTTCATATATGTTCTACACTACATCAAGCCTACACTGCTTTCTGTTCTTCATCAAGCCTAACTGTAAGTCATTCGTGTGACCGATCGACTCTATTATATAATGTTCTTGAGCACAGTTCAAAGTTTAATGTGTTTCCTGCAGTAGTATTGATTTATGCATAACTAGTTATTTGCGATATTTGCCTTATAGTAAAATCTAAAATTAAAATATTGTGCATATTTCCAATAATCCATAAACCTTATTGTGAACTTTGTTATAATTTAGCAATGACCAGTGCTTTGGATGCAATGAAACGTGAGAGGTTTTCTGATCAAAACTTTCGTAGATGGTATACTAAAGCCAAGTTTTGGCCCATGTTTTTGGGGTAATGGCGGGTTATCACCCTGCAAAATCTATTTATGAATAACCAGTACGTGCAGTTCAAAAATATGAACAACACCTCTCTTGGTTGCATTCTGGCCATTCTGGCCATTCTGGTAGATTAGCTCTACGATATGTATATAGACTATAGGTCCACCACAGTTGTGGAAAGCACTAGAGCATAAATATGAAGAAACAGAGGTAGGTCACTGGCTCTACATGTGTGAGAAATTCTTTGACTTTAGCATGGATGGGGCTAAATCTATAGTTGAACAAGCTCATGACCTCTAGCTAATGGGTGGTGAGATTACACACCTGGGTTGCATGTTGCCTCCTATGTTTGTGGCTGTGGGTATTATCCCCAAACTTACTGTTTCTTGGCGGGATTTTGCCACTAGCAGGAAACACAAGAGGGAAAAGATTTCTATTAAGAATCTCATTACTGCCCTCAATGTGGAAGAAAAGACAAGGGTAAAAGATGCACTCAGCACTTCTGGTCAGAACAATGCAAATTTAAAAGAGAAAAAGACTACTGCAAAGAAGTATAAATCTAACAAACCGAATAAGACAACTAGCTTTAAGAAGAAAAAAAATTAAGAAAAAGGACTTGAGAGACTTCGCCTGCTTCGTGTGTGAAAAATAAGGTCATATGGCAAAAGACTGTCACTTTTGCAAGAGTAGGGATGGTGAATAGCCAAACAAAAAGACTATCAACGTGATCACAGATGAGACCTCGCCTTCAGAAGAGTGTGTTAATTCACTTGTAGTCTTTTTAGCATATCTATCTACTGATTGGTGAGTTGATACCGGTGCTAATGTTCATGTATGTTCTGATATTTCCTTGTTTTCTTCTTATCAGACAGCAGGGGCTTTCTCCATCCTAATGAAAAATGGATCACATGCTTTTATTCTTGATGTTGGCACAGTGGACTTGAAATTTACTTCAAGAAAGATTGTCTACCTGAAAACGTGCAGTATGTTGCAACAATAAACAAGAACATTAACAGTGGTTCTCTCCTATGTGAGGATAGTTATAAGCTAGTGTTTGAGTCAAATAAAGCTGTAATGTCTAAGTTTGTGAATTTCGTTGGTAAAGACTATGAGAGTGGAGGTTTGTTTCGCTTAAGCACTTTAGTGTCTTGTTATAATTTGAATGTTGTAACTGGTTTAAATAAATATGAGGTCAATATTTGGTATTCTCATTTTTTATAGTATTGCTAGAATGTCCATATTAGATTTAATTGTAAAATGTGAAACTGTCAAAGGATAAGAGTGCCAGTCATGTATGCAAATAAAGCAGCATCGAAAACCCTTTAAGGGATTAGATGACGAAAAGAATTTGACACCATTAAATCTTGTTCATTCATATTTGTGTGAAATGAATGGATTGTTTGACTAAAGGAGGTAAAAGATATTTTCAGATTTTTATTGATGTTGCAACACGTTATTGCTATGTGTATTTGTTGAAAATTAAGTATGAAGCTTCAAACTAATTTAAGATTTATAGAGCCGAGATTGAGAACCAACTAGAGAAAAAAATAAAAAGAGCAAGGTTTGATCATGGAGGAGAGTACATCTCTCATGAATTCTTACAATTTTGTTCTGAGTATGGAATAGTCTATGAATTTACGCCACCATATTTATCCAATCAAATGGGGTAGCTAAGAGAAAAATCGAACACTAACTGACTTGGTAAATGCCATGTTAGAGAGTGTCCGTATGCCTAAGGTATGGTAGGGGATAGCTATATCGATAGTAACTTTCATCCTAAACAGAGTAATCACTAAAAATAGTAAGATTACTCCATATGAGGGATGAAAGAATAAAAAACCTAATGTCAATTTTCTGTGAACTTGGGGGTGTTTGGCAAAAACGAATATACCATTGTAGAAAAAAAGAGAAAGCTTGGATCTAAAATTGTCGATTGTGTTTTTCTAGGATATGCTCACAATAGCACAGTCTATAGATTTGTAGTAGTTAAATCAGAAACTCCTGTGATTATTGCTAACATAATTATGGAGTCTAGAGATGCTTCATTCTTTGAAGATATTTATCCTATGAGACCGGTAGGTAGTACTTCACGCAATGAGAATATTCAAACTAAAAATATTGAAAGTGAGAATAATCAATCTTGTGAACTCTCCACCGTTTCTTAACCAATATATGATATCGCTAGGGAGGATAACAATCTAGTCGCAGAGGCTCTTCATAGGAGTAAAAGACGAACGGTTGAGAAAACCTTTGGTAATGACTATATTGTATATATCATGAATGATATGCCAAATACTCTTTCAGACTTTCTGAGTCTTCTGCATCTCTTGATGCTGAGTGTTAGAAAGAGGCCGTAATGACATGGACTCTACCATGGCTAATGGGACTTAGGAGATCACTGATCATTCATCCTGGCGGATGCAAACCTATAGGGTATAAGTGGGTTTTCAAAAAGAAACTAAGTCCTGATGGCACTATTAAAAAGTATAAGACAAGAATTGTGGCCAAGGGTTTCACCAAGAAAGACAGACATAATTTCTTTGATACTCCTATTGCCAAATTAACAACCAATAGAGTGCTCTTTGCGCTACCATATCCTATGGTCTACATGTCCATCAAATGGACGGGAAGACAGCTTTACTTAATAGAGAGTTGGAGGAACAAATCTATATGGATCAACCGGATGGTTTTGTGCTTTCTGGATAGGAAAATAAGGTATGTGAATTGTTGAAATCCTTATATGGCCTAAAGCAAGTACCTAAACAATGGCACAAGAAGTTTGACAAAACTTAAAATTCATTGGCTTTGCTGTGAACGAAGCTAATAAATGTATGTATTACCATTATAGTGGGGATCAAAGAGTGATCTTGTATTTATACACAGATGACATACTTATTTTGGAACAGATACTGCAATAATTGACGAGGTCAAATCTTTCTTATCTCGGTGCTTTGATATGAAAGAATTACGAGAGGCAGATGTCATTTTGAATATTAAGTTGATTCAGGCCGAGAATGAATCATATTATGCGAGGATTGTGGAGGCCATAGTGAAGGATGCCCAGGATAGATTTGGTTCATCTAGGAGGTTCCCATACGACAGTTGCCTACTCACAGTGCTTGTTAATTGTTGGCAGTCGAAGACACACACGTTCCATCTCCCATGTGGGGGAGATGACACTGACAGTAAAGGATGTTTTGTACCTCACTAACCTTCCTTGCGTGGGGAACACAGTGGTGCCGATGGCCCCTGCACAAGGGACACTATGGAAGCTAATCTGGATTGGCACCCCCAACTGCTCGCCAGGTTTCAAGGGGTGCTATTAGCTAATACCGGCTACAAGGAGTTCACCAGCATCCATAGTCCCATGCAAAAGTGGCTTATATAGTTTTATGTAAGTGCTATTTTATTTTACTATTTTAGTTGTTCTGAAAATACTATTCCTAACTAGCAACTATCGTTGATTTTTAGCCAAAGAGGATGGTCCCCAATTCGGGGAATTACATTATGTGGTAGCACTTATAGTCAACCTCCTGTGGTTCTTCGGTTGGGTCTTGTGCTACTCATCCCATGGGGACAGCGTGGACAAGCACATGATCCCGTATACCAGGGAGATAGCAGCTAGATGCAATGTTGGACGATATCCCACAGCATGCGTGAGGACCGATGGTACTGGCTGCCACGTATTATGGCCTTTGTGATGGGTATCAGAGGACGGCAGAGAAGTCCGCGCTCTTCGGGTGCTAGCTCCTACTGCAGTTGTGGTTATTTGAGCGCTTCTAGATCAGACATCCACATATCAACTTGGGTCCATACGACATAGGCTTCTATGTAGTCCTAGCCAATGACGTGGATAGTCCTATCATGGGGACCCTATGGTGTCGTTGATGGGATAGTTTCCTACTTCCGCTATGAATCATCCATTTGTAGTCTATTTTTACTCCAGTCAGCTCTCATGCCTCGTACCCTAAGTACATCGTGATGTTCAACTAGTTGATGGATGACCACATCATCTGAAGGCCGTATGCCGCCAAGATCGTCGTCTCTTGTGCACTGAGGAAACTGTCCATGCAGTGCACCCGACATACCACCTTTTGGCTCACATGATGTCACTTGGTGTACAACATCTTCATTGAGATATATGACGTGCATCGAGTGATGAGGCAGTTCAGACTTGGGTAGGCGTTTCCAGTGCCCGTGGGTGACCGCGTGTAGTCGCACGTTCATGGGTGAGATGCATATCCCACTGCTTTCTACTCGATAGCACGTGTTATGTTTTGTAAGTACCAACGTTCGTCTGTTTTGGGTATTTGCAGGCACACGAGGAAGGGAGTTATAGGATGTGCAGGCTGGGCCCAGTGCATGGTGCCATACGTCCAGCAGTGGGCACTTGCGTTGGAGGATGTCCACATGGAGCACGCCCCCTATGACCACTCAATGTATAATGACTATATCAAGTGATACAACACATGCACTAGGACTTAGGTGGTGCACATCACGGAGGATCCACTGAGGCACTTCACTAGCACAGCAGACACCTACCCCACTCATCTAGACTCTGCCTTCCATCGTTTGGTAAATAACACAAAATTAATTATATTTCACTACTTACACATGTTTTCCTTGCCGCATAGCAATCTCAAGAGGGATGTTCACAATGATTTGACCTTTCTGATGTCGAGGACCGAAGATAGTGGGATCAGAGCTACGCTTGTTTGGATTAGAGACAAAGCCAAGCACATCGTCTCGCTAACATCGTGTAGGAGGACGAGGACCAACGTGGTGCCACGTGTTTCCACAATACGTACTTAACAGGTCAGCCATAGCACACCACGTACGTCGCACGCACCCAGTGTGCCTGCACCAAACATGGTGAGGGGATCTTCCTAGCAAGGTACTGCCTCTATGGCTCAGTATGCCCGAATGTACCTAGATATACCACTCACTTCTCATTGCCTCGCTCGATTTTGGAAAGACATTTCAATTGTATCATGTCTTCCTTATAGGCTACCATCTCAAGGACTACGTGGAGGACACATACGCCCATGGCACATAGGTTGCAAACAACACAACATGCTACATGGCTGAGTGAGGTGACAACAATGACTCAATGGACGACTGATTGGCTCAGCCACTGGAGGACGAGGCGGCACATGTCCTGGCTGGTTTGAGTCGACCGACCCAGTAGGTGTAAGATTGAGAAGGCCGACTAGAGGGGGTGAATAGGCAGTTTTGAATTTTTTTTTGGCTAAAACCAAGTTTATAATGCGAAAGCATAAATCGATTCGGTTTAGCACAAGTAAGGAGTAAATCAACTAGATTCACCTAAATGCACCAATAACCTAAGTCTATATAAAAGGTTTGTAATCCTCGGCTGATAAGCAATCAATTTAATTCTATGAATGTAAATTGCTTTAATGTAGATTGAGCCTAAGAGAACAAACCACAATGACACGGTTTCTTTTTACCGTGGTGTTCGGAGACTTACCTGTCTCCCCAAGTCAACGTTAAGGTAAACCCAAACTAATTGGACCGGCTCCACGAATTAAGCCTTCCACCTCTAATCTACTAGTGGTAGCTATTTCTCGCTCTAGATAGGTGAGCTCCAATCTTCACAACACGCTAGGTCTTCTCACAACCTTTCTTGAGAAGATCACTGCACACCACGCCTCCAACACTGTCTAGGAGTCAGCAACCTCCAAGAATAACAAATCAAACCCCTTACTTGACTCTCACCACGTGCAAGATACAAAATCCACCTCTATATGCAACACATGCAATCTAAAGCCTTTCTTCTTGTTCACAAGGTGCAATACATACAAAATTAAGAGGAGAACCTCACACTAGCTTAAAGGAATGAAATAGAGTCAAACCCTCCTTTTCTCCAACTGGATACAATGGGGTATTTATACCTCACACAATGAAACCAGCTGTTGGGGATAAAAATCAGGACAACTGGTAGTACCACCATTATCAGGCCTGTACTACTGCTCCTCTCGTAACGGTTAGAAAACTAGATGTTATAGCTTGCTATCGGTAGAACCGCTCACACAGAGTCTGGTACTACCGCACAACGGTATTACTGCTCCACACATATGGAACTACCGCTTTCCAAGGGAGGACAAATCTCCCCAAAAGTAACTCTCTAGAAAAAAATGTATTGCAGATAAATCGGTCATACCACAACTTTGGTCATACCGCACCACACAACTCAATAGTACCTCAGGCCGGTCTGATCGCTCACATAGAACTGGTACTACCAGTCTTTGACCACGTCGATCTTCAACCACGCTGGTCTTCGACCAACCGATGCAGTAGTATCATGATCTCAACGCCGGTAGTTCTGCCCAGTGGTAGTTTCACAAGACATACAATGGTAGTTTCGATTTTTTTTAAAAAAAAAGTTCATATACTTTAACAAAATTTGGAAAACACATTTATAAATTATAGTATCATACACACAAGGATCAATCATGATTTACAACAAGTTGTAAAATATATTTGCGCACTTTTGGAATCATGTCACAAGGTATGAGTACATGGACTCATCACGTTTGCAAAACACATTTACAAACCTAAGTCTCATGCTACAAGGATTGTACATGGGCTTCAATCATTTGTAAAACACATTCACAAATATAACTCTCATGCCACAAGGAGTACAAAATATGGAGTTCAAACACTTGCAAAATACATTCATAATGTATAGTCCTATGTTACAAGGATTTAATACATGAGTTTCAACTATTTGCAAAAACACATTCGCAAATATAAACATCATAACATGGAGAGCTAGAGCAATTGAGATTGAGCTATCAATATATGATGAGACTCAAGCTACTAGACAAGAGCCCTTTTAATAGTACAACAACATATACTAGGTCTTCCAATCAAGCACCAAGATTGGTAAAATACTAGAAATACATTCTTAGCCCTAGCTAGTCACACCTTTTCCTTGAATATCCTCTTGAAACTTGATGACGCACATCTTTACTTCAAGTCTGAGTCATTGTCTTGATATGCATCAACCCATTATGCATCCTTCACTTGAACTCCATCAACAGATGATGGGTCTTCTCTTGACTTGATGATCAACTTATGATCATCTCCTCTTGGGAATCTTGATCAACTTCTCTTCAGAATCTTGATCAACTCATGATCATCTCCTCTTCTTGATGGCTTTCAACTCATGAAGCCATCTTTCATCCTGTATCTTGACTTGATGATCTTCAACATATGAAGTCATCCCAAGTCATCCTTGTTTGTCGAACCTAACCTATTGATCCAGCTCATGAAAAATGTTATGCCACAAATTAATTGCCATTAATTACCAAAACTTCACCATTAACTTGTAATGGAGGGACTAGATTCTACAGTCTTCTCTTTTTAGTAATTTATGACAATCTCAACAAATAATAAGATAAATAATGATTAACAAGTATACAACATGTACACAACAATTATATACTATAGGATAAGTTTCTTAGGCAATTAACTCATTTGAATGTAAGTGTTTATCTTTTAGATTAATTACTCGCAAAGCTTACTCATCTGGTTGTTATTAATCATCCAACCATTAACATATATGGAGGAAGTAAATTCTTTAATCCTTTTCTTTGATGATTAATGATAAACCGATCACAATTGATTTAATTTAAATCAATCATGAGTATATATGAACTATACAAATTTTATATACTCAAAGAATATGTTTCAAAGTATAGATCTTAATATGTGTTAAAAGGGAAATATCGATCAATACTTAATGAAACCATAAAATATGAAGTAAACTCCCCCTAAATGTGTACATATAAGAATGTATAATAAAAACAAATGCATATATTCAAGTTAGTCTTTTGGTGGGGTCTAACCTATATTTTGAATTCGAGGAATGTAATGAGATATATGAAAAATATGACATCGAATGATACCTCCATAATTTTTATCTTTACATTCAAATGAGACTAGACAATATAATACTTTAACAAATAAGTTAGTCTCATATATAGATTTGTCATTTAATCATATATTTGGATGTGATGAGTGCAACAAGATATAAGAATAAGATGTCGAATGCATACCTCCATGATTTTCACCTTTTCATTCAAATGAAACTAAATAATATCATAATCAATAAATTAGTCTCACAATACCATTTGTTATTATCATTAAAATCAATTTAATGGAGTTTGAACTTACAATAGAAGTTAGTCTCGTAATTCCATTTGTCATTATCACCAAAATCAACTTAATGGAGTTTGAACTTACAGTAGGATATTGTGACTCCCACACCTACGACTCACCCCAGGTAGGTCATGGAACACACCTAACTAATGGACATAGCTGTCAGGTCATGCACAGCACCAGCACAGGAACAGAGCCACTCGTGGGGTAGTGCCTACAAGGAACACCGCATAGGTTCGATTGAGTTAGTGGGTATGTATAATATGCTGCTATGTGTAAACCACGTCCTACGATATTCGCAGTGATACACTACTCTTTGTTCTGATTTCTTTGTAAAGTTGTTGTATTACATGATCTCTCTTATGAGCACGAGATAGCCTCCTTCTTAGCAGGGCAATGAAGGGATAATAGTAACAACACGCATCGTGACGAGTCTATAGCCTTTTCAGTTAGAAAAGACAGCATCATACCGCTTTCTTTTTTTAGGCCGAAGTGACAACACTAACACAGGACTCTATCGCCAGTTGAATTGATGACATATGCTCTATTTGTCGCCAGTCAAATTGATGACAGAGTCCTCTGTCGCCAATACCTTGTCGTCTACCCGCTGCCACATAGATCTCTATGTAGGACAATTATCAATTCAAATGGTGTGCCTGTTCTTTTTGGCTAAACCTTATGGCTTTTGGCTGCGACTTGTGACTTTTGGGCTGTTTATGCGAGAGATTACAGAGTAACAGAAACTCATATGCAGTTTTTGCCGATATAAATGAAGTCAGTACAGTATGTACTATAATTAACAAGTAGACCCTATCTTGAAAAGATACTTCATTTAAAAGATAGTTATTGTATAAAATACGAAAAGTAGCTTTTAGAAGCTAAAAAGAACAGACCCGATGACATACGGTATATTTTATATAATATTAATAAAAAATAATTTTTTTAAAAAAATCGCCCTTCCGCAAAGCCAAGCAGTTGCAGCTAAAGCTCGAATCACAGGCTGGGGATAAAACGGGGTAATTGGTTGGAGTCGGACACTTGCACTCCGCACAAAAAAAAAGAAACGTGCTATAGTTACGACGAATTTGATACTTTACATTGACATCTTCTCTTTCTTTTTCAGTTATAAAGGGAGAGATACTTATCATCGATATGCCGGGAGTGGTGTGGTTTATGTTCTTTACGATTGTAGATATTCTCCGTACTCAGTCCTGTCACAAAGTAAGTGTGGCTTTGAACGTGGCTCGGTTTCGAGAATGCTACTTTGACCATCAATTTGCATTGTAGTAGTTATAGAATAATAAGAGTATATTTTCTCCGATATAGCTAATTTTGATATTCATAAAGATGTTGATGAAATATACACGTTATATGACAAAACTTGATTTCAATATCATGCCTTACGGGTGAAAACATCCTTTCTCAAACAAAAAAAAGAGGGTCATGGCTGAACTTACTGGCTTTAGGGGTGGAAAACGGTAACGGATAATTCGTTTTATCCGGTATTCGTATCCGAGAAAACATAAATGTGGTAAGCAAAAATCCGTATTCAAAAATATTCGTATTCGTATTCGAGAATATTCGTATCCGTATTTGAGAGTATTCGTATTCGCATTCGTATTCGAGAATATTCGTATCCGTATTCGTATTCGAGACTATCCGATTCGTATTCGATCCGTTTCTAGAACATATGAAAAATTCGTACAAATTTTGTGATTCAAAATTTGAATTTAGGTGATTTAAATCGTAACCGGTCAAAACCGGTGAAAAATCGATAAACCGCTAGGAATCCGTTTTATCCGATATTCGTATCCGAGAAAATCCGTATTCGAAAATATCCGTATTCGTATTCGAGAATATCCGTATCCGTATTTGAGAATATTCGAATTCGTATCCGTATTCGTTTGAAAAATATGGATTCGTATTCGTATTTGAGACTATTCGACCGTATCCGATCCGTTTCCACCCCTAACTGGCTTACTAAAACGTCGACTCATGAAGTACCAAGGGGACATGGATGATAGCCTAATCTGGGTCTTATACATGAGCATTGGTCTTAACCCTAGAACTAAAACATGAACACCTAGGGTTTTGGGATTTAGAGGGACTTACGGTCACCGGCGAAAGCCATGAGTGAAGACCCGTGCTGCGTGATGCGGCGTGAGGCGATGGTCGGTGAAGGTCGGGTGTCGCCGGTGACGTCCCGCGATGGCGGTCGACGGTCTTCCGTTGTCGACAACGCCAAGTAGATCGGGTACTTAGGGTTTTGTTCGGGCTTGACTCTCACGGAACGGCGTGCCGCCGTGAGATGCCGGAGCCTCTCTTTTATATTGCGCTGCACAACGGGGGACTGTAACCAAAAACGATTAAGCACCCCCGATCAGGGCGCGTGAACGTGGGATGAGCCCACGTATTCCTCGTCTCGGCCGTTTGGCCTGAGATCAAAAACCTAACATTCTCCCCCTTGATCGTAAGGCTAAACATCATAAGCCCTCTCTCAATAAAAGTTCACATCAAAGTAATGCGTCACAACAGTCAATTAAATACCGCTGGACAACGGTACTTATAGTGCTTCATTCTATATCGATTGGATAATATAATACTTCATGGGAGTTGGTTACTTTATGTGGTCCTCTTATTCCAGGATCACAGGCTCTCCAATAAACCCATGCCGGCAACATGATCACGAAAAATATTGGGTGGTAAGCCTTTTGTGAGCGGATCCATAAGCATAAATTTAGTTCCAATATGCTCAACCTTAATTGTTTAATCCTAGACTCTATCTTTCACAACATGATACTTTATGTCAATGTGCTTGGCAGCTGCACTCGACTTGTTGTTACTCGAATAGAAAACTGCAGGTTGATTATCGCAGTACAAGATGAGTGGTCTAGAAATGCTGTCTACCACTCTCAATCCCGGGATAAAGTTCTTAAGCCATACAGCCTGCCCGGTTGCCTCATAACATGCCACAAATTCAGCATGCATTGTCGACGATGCAGTAAGCGTTTGCTTTACACTTTTCTATGAAATTGCTGCTCCTGCGAGGGTGAAAATATAACCTGATGTGGACTTCTTAGTGTCTTTACACCCCGCAAAATCAGCATCAGAATAACCGACAACCTCAAGGTTATCACATTTTCTGTATGTGAGCATGTGACCTTTAGTGCCTTGCATATAGCGTAGGACTTTCTTAACGGCTTTCCAGTGGTCCGGTCCTGGATTTGACTGATATCTGCCAAGCATCCCGGTGAAAAAAGCTAAATCAGGGCGTGTACATACTTGAGTGTACATAATACTTCCGACAGCAGAAGCGTAAGGTACAGCCTTCATCTGATCAGATTCATAGTCATTCTTTGGGCATTGAAATTTTCCAAACTTATCGCCCTTAACAATAGGAGCAGGCGAGACAGAGCATTTATGCATATTGTATCTCTTTAGTACTCTGTCAATGTATGCCTTTTGTGATAAACCCAATGTGCCTTTGGACCTATCTCGGTGAATTTCAATACCAAGAACATAAGATGCTTCACCGAGATCCTTCATGTTAAAATTGGACGAGAGAAATCTTTTAGTTTCCATGATGTCCACACCGCTGCCAATAATATGTCGTCCACATAAAGAATTAAGAAGGTGTAATTACTCCCCCTGAACTTAACATATGTACAATTATCAACATCATTCTCCTTAAATCCAAATTTCGTTATGACTTCATCGAACTTAAGATACCATTGCCTAGAAGCTTGCTTCAGGCCATATATGGATTTCCTTACCTTGCATCCCAAATGTTCCTCACCTTCCACAACAAAACCTTCCGGTTGTGTCATGTAAACGTCCTCATACAAGTCTCCGTTTAGGAATGCAGTCTTAACATCCATTTGGTGCAATTCTAAATCAAAATGTGCTGCAAGCGCCATTATGATTCTAAATGAATCTTTAGATGAGACAGGGGAAAATGTTTCATTATAATCAATGCCTTCTCTTTGTGTAAACCCTTTTGCTACAAGTCTCGCCTTAAACCTTTCGATATTCCCTTTGGAGTTACGTTTGGTTTTGTAGACCCATTTGCAGCCTACCGTTTTGGCTCCATTAGGAATTTCTACTAAGTCCCATACACCATTATCGCCCATAGACTTAATTTCATCTTTCATGGCATCTAGCCACTTAGATGAATCCTTACTCTTCATAGCTTCCTTATAAGAGCTAGGATCATCTACCTTCCCAAGATCATCTTCATTCAAGTAAACCTCATGATCACTTGGGATAGCAGATCTCCTCACTCGTTCTGATCTCCTGACAGGTTCATTAGCAGGCTCATTAGGCTGTTCATTAACTATCACAGAGGGTTGTGAAGGCTCATCATTAGGTACCATACTTGTATTTTCAGAGCCCTCAACAGAAGAAGTGGCCACAGAATTAACTGGAGACACAACAGGAGTTGCAACTACAGGATCAACTGTGGGCACAACCATTTGGGGCATAGGAAAATCAGTCTGTCAGATTAGCGGTGAAGCAACATAAATCCGCTTCTCCTCAAGATCAATTTTCCTAGGGTCCAAGTCACCACTGATGCCATCATTTTCCAAGAACACAGCGTGCCTTGTTTCTACAAATTTTGTGGTACGATCTGGACAATAGAATCGGTACCCTTTAGACCTGTCAGGGTAACCAATAAAATGGCAGCTCACAGTCTTGGGGTCTAATTTCCCAATTTGTGGGTTAAACAATTTAGCTTCAGCTGCACAACCCCACACATGGAGGTAGTTCAAACTTGGTTTTCTCCCAATCCATAATTCATAAGGTGTTTTAGGCACTGATTTACTAGGAACCCGATTGAGTATGTGTGCAGCGGTCTTTAATGCTTCCATCCATAACTTTACAGGCAAAGTTTAGTAGCTCAACATACTTCGAACCATGTCCATAAGTGTGCGGTTTCTTCTTTCCGCTACTCCATTTTGCTGGGGATCACCGGGCATTGAGTACTGAGTGACTATACCATTTTCTTGTAGGAACCTGGCAAAAGGACCAGGAACCTGCCCATAAGTTGCGTGTCGCCCATAATACTCTCCCCCGCGATCCGAGCGCACTACTTTAATCTTTAGACTGTGTTGATTTTCAACTTCAGCCTTAAATATCTTAAATTTATCAAGTGTTTCCGATCTCTCTTTGATAGGATAGATATAGCCATAACGTGAGTAGTCATCAGTGAACGTAATAAAAGAATCATAACCATCCACTGATGTCACAGGGAAAGGACCACATATGTCAGTATGAATTAATTCTAAAATCCCTATGTTTCGAGTAGCACCTTTCTTTATTTGCTTTACATACTTGCCTTTGATACAATCAAGGCCATGCGCATCCGAATCATTAAAGTCTAAAGGGTGGAGAATTTCATCTTTAATGAGACGTTTAATTCTCCCCCTCGAAATGTGTCCCAAACGACAGTGCCACAATTTCGACGAAGTCTCATCAGTTCGCTTGCGCTTTTTATTCACATCATATACATTCATGGATATAAGAGAATCTTGCAGGGATAACATGTAAAGCTTGTCGTGTCGGATGGCACGACCAACATTATCATTATTAAAATAAATCAGACACTTTCCATGTCCAAAATTACAAGAATATTCATCATTATCTAATAATGAAACAGAAATTAAGTTTCGTCTCATCGAGGGAACATAAAGAACATCATTGAGATTCATTACAAAACCATTATTCAAAACTAAAGAAACTAATCCAATAGCTTCAATTTCGGCTTCCATCCCATTAGCCACTCTTAGGCTTCTTTCCCCTCTGAGACTTCTCAACATATGGAATCCCTGCAAGGAATTCGTAACGTGCACAGAAGCACCAGAATCAATCCACTAAGAATTTATAGGAAAATCAGCATAAAATGCTTCATCAACAAAAGTAATTTCATAAGTACCTTTCTTGGCGAGCCATTTCAGCCATCCAGGACAATCATCTTTGAAATGGTCCTTCGATTGATAAAAGGAACACTCATCACTTTTCTTCTGTCCATTTGACCTCCCAGGACCTGAAGCGTTTTTAGGCGCCTTAGAATGCTGTGGGTGCTGTGGCTTCTGTGGCTTCTGATATGGGGAGTAGGCTTGCTCCTTCTTTCCCTTTCCTTTGTAGCCACCTCTATTTCTAGAGGGACCAGCTTTATTTGAGGAGCCGACTTGATTCACAAAATCAATAGCCCCTTCAGTCTTGAGCCTCTCTTCCTCCTGAGAAACATTAGCGATCAACTCGCTCATGGTCCACTTGTCCTTAATGGTGTTATAGTTCAACTTGAAAGCTTCAAATTGCTTAGGAAGAGACATCATAATGTAATGGACAACGAAACCATCAGAAATTTCCATGTCCATTGTCTTAAGTCTGGCAGCAATGTTAATTATGGTCATGTCCATTGTCTTAAGTCTGGCAGCAATGTTAATTATGGTTATAATGTGCTCACAGACATTTTCAGTACCATTGTACTTAGTGTTTATGAGCCTATGCATCAGTGTGGTAGCATAAACCTTAGAGGACCCCTTAAAGTGATCCTCAATGGAGGACAAGTACTCCTTCACCTTTTCCTTTTCAGGGATTGCTCCCCTAATGGCCTCACTGATGGAGTTCTTCATCACAGCAAGTGAAACACGGTTAGACCGCTCCCACTTCTCAGCATTAGTTTTGTACTCCTTCATTTTGTCATCAAAACTGTCCTCCCCTTCCTTAGGAGCGACAGGCTCATCGAACCTGAACGCATAGTCCAGATCCAAAAGCTGAAAAGTCGTCATAAGTGTAAACTTTCATTTCTGGAAGTTACTGCCGTTAAGTGGCTCAATAGCATTAACTTGAGCAGAAACAGAAGCAGCTGAAAAAAATTTAAAATTTACATTAGGAAAACGCATAATCAATTTGCATGAAAGTTAACCTTACGTTGGTACGATTAACAACATGCTCATAAGAATTTTTCGCATCACCGTTGGGCAAAAACGAAAAATTTTAACATAATTTATATCATGCAATTACAATTAACGTTGGTCAAAGAGTAATAGCATGAAAAATTGGATATAATAATAAACATAATTGATAACATGCAATTATAATTAACGTTGTTCAAAAGTAATAGCATATAAAATTAAACATAACCCTCCAATTGAATTTTTCGTTGGTTCCATCAATTTGAGGCAGAACATCACGCAGCGGAAAAGAGCATAATATTTTCAGCAGCTTGAAGACATTATCCAGTAATATTTTCATGAGAGACATCATATAATCATTAATTAAACATTAGGTATATCATAAATATATGAAATATACACTGAAAATAAAACCCAACAGCCTAAAGGATATACCATAAATCAATTTCATGTATATATACCTAAATATATGCATGAAATATATGCTGAAATACATAAGATGATGCGCTGCTGGGCCAAAAACCCAACAGCCCCTCCCTTTTTTTCGGCCCCTGAAACAGCATTTAGCCCATAAAACGCTCGAGGCCCAAAAAAATCACGCGCAGCCCAAAAAGGCGCACGCGCGCGCCAGCAGCCAGCCGAAAACGGCCCAAAATGCACGCATGCAGCCCACTCACACGCACGCGCGGCCCAGCTCACGCCCGAACAAAAACTTGACCATCCGATTGGATCGGACGGCCAAAATGCGTGCGCGGCGGGGATAACTGCCGGAAACCCTAACCCTAGCCCCATTGCCACTGACTTCACCCGAAAAAAGCGGATGGGCGACGGCGGCGCGGCGCGCGCGAGATGGCGGCGCGGCGGCGCGCCGCGAGGAGCGAGGTGATAGTGGCGACACGGCACCCACTAGGCGGCGGCGCTCGCGCACGCCGGCGGGCTGCGCGGCGCGCTCACGCACGGGCCGCAGGCCGAGCCCGCGAGGCGGTGGCGGCGGCACCGCGCAGAGCGGCGGTGGCGCGAAGCCGCGCGAGCGCGCGCGCCTTCTAAGGCGGGGCGCGCCGCGGCGGCGCCAGCGGCTCTCACAAGAAGCGGCGGCGCACGGCCACGACGGCGGGGCGGCGACCCCAATCGGCGGCATCCAAGCCCGAAAACCGTGAGTCCCCTTCTTTTTTTTGTTTCTTGTTTCTTCCCCTTGCCGATCTAAGATCTTGATCATTCTATTTGGGGATACCATTAGGGTTCTTGCGAAAGTTGAATTCATCTCCTTCTAATTTCCAAAAAAACCGAGCCATAAACATAAAACCAAATCCAAACCACAGATCCGAGTTTGGGGAATTTTATTTAGGGTTCAAGTTTTGAGTCTAGTGGCTCTGATACCAAATGATAGCCTAATCTGGGTCTTAAACATGAGCATTGGTCTTAACCCTAGAACTAAAACATGAACACCTAGGGTTTTGGGATTTAGAGGGGACTTACGGTCACCGATGAAAGCCATGAGCTGAAGACCCGTGCCTACGTGATGCAGGCGTGAGGCAGTGGTCGGTGAAGGTCTGGGTGTCGCCGGTGACGTCCTGCAGTGGCGGTCGACGGTCTTCCCGTTGCCGACAGCGCGAAGTAGATCGGGTACTTAGGGTTTTTATTTGGGGCTTGACTCTCACGGGAACGAAGCAGCCGCCATGAGATGCCGGAGCCTCTCTTTTATATTGCGCTACACAACGGGGGACCATAACCAAAAACGGTTAAGCACCCCCGATCAGGGCGCGTGAACGTGGGATAAGCCCACGTATTCCTCGTCTCGGCCGTTTGGCCTGAGATCAAAAACCTAACAATGGATTCCTTCCTATTTCCTAGGTTATTTCGTCGTGAACGTCTCGCCAACTGCTTCCTTGTGATCTACTCCCTCCATTTCCTTTTATACTGTATATTTTAGCTAGACACGATAATTAAGGAGGTTGCAAAAATCAAGAAAAAGACAAGAGAGAGTAATCATGTTACCTATGCTATAAATACTTTAGCAATGACAGAAAATAGTTTGAGAGAGCTACTTATAAATACAGGAGAGAGAAATATATGATAAATAATGGCAGATATGAAAAAAAAATCAATAAATTCGTATGCACGTCTTATATTTTGGAACAAGCTTGTAAAAACTACTCCTCCAGTTACAAATATATGTCACCCTAGATATCAACACAATCCCCAAAACACCATTTTTATCGTTAATTTATATTATAATATATTTACAAAACTTAACAAAATTATAATATTATAAATGTGCTTTCAAGGCAAATCTCTATGTATGATTTTCATGTATCTAATATAAAATATTTGAAAAGATGTTGACTGCTAAAGTTTCAAAAGTCTAACTATATGTATCTCAAGCAACATATATTTGTGGCTAAAAGGAGTATATTTTATATTTTGAAACGGAGAGAGCGGTAATGAACTTGTAGGATGAAGGCCTCATGCCTCGCAAATTGCAGCCTTGTCGCCATCTCGTCCTGCAAGGCACGGATCGCATGATTATCATGTGTGCTGTGTAGATTAGAGCTTTGAGCCGCACAGCTAGCCAATCATGTGAAACAAACGGTAATGGCCGGGATCCGACGGTGTGTTCATCTTCGTCATGCAGTCATGCCTCCAAACCAAAAAAAAAAACGGACAAGTACTTATTTCTGATGCGTTGGACCTTGGACAGTTGCATTGGGCCTTACCCGAACCAGTTTGAGGACCAAAGGATATCACCAAGTCCTAGGCCCGTGTTGTGACTAACCCAAGGCCCATATATGGGCCAAGTGTCTCTCTCTCTCTCTCTTTCTGACAAAGGAGGTTACAGCTTCCGGAGAATTTCGCTCAAGAGGGCTTTAGGCCGGATAACCAGCCCACTTTCCAACTCCAAAGGCTGAAGCCCTCTTCTCTGGCAGTGAGAGCATCTCCAACAATGTCCTCTGAATCTCATTCCCTAAATCACATTTTAGAGGACACAATCTAGAATATAGAAGACTAAAAATATGTAACATCCAACAAGTCCTCTAAATATGGTCCCCTAAATTAAAATCTGGGTCCACAAAAACTACCAACCAAAGAATTTAGGGGATCGGACACAGCAGAGCGTTGGGGCGATTTAGGGGATGGTGTGCGTCCTCCATATATGGGGGATGAAAAAACAGATGAAGTCCTCTATATTTTTGGGTACCACTTAGGGGATCTGCTGGAGCCTTTTTTTTTACCTTTTCTTCTAAAATATAGAGGATATGAGCACTTTAGAAGATTTGTTGGAGATGCTCTGAGCGGGTGGAGTGGATTTCTTCAGAACAAACTTCAGATTTCTTCAGTTGCTTTTTCCTGAATTAAAATTTCTAATTTTATTCATCTCTGATGAGCTCTTAACCGGATTTTTTTCTACATACGATGAGTTTTGCCATACTGACTTAACTAGACGATGATGGTGACATCTACACCAGAAATCGACACCGGTTTTTAATGGGTGCAAATAAATCACCTTTGATTTTCTTCAGATAAACAACACTACTACCAAGACGTATATCCTACACATCAATAGAGATAATCGACAATCTACTTTCCATTGCCGTGTTTATCGGCAATTAAGACATCATTACAAAATACAAAGTCAATGGCAAGAAAGATAGAGAAATCCAACACGTTCATGACCCAAGGGCTTGATGGTGATATGTTGTCTGTCTACAATTTTCAATATAAAAGTTAGGTACTTATGTACTTATTTATGAAATTATTAATATAGATCAAAGAATTTTTCTCAAAAAAATCTATAATAAAGGTAAATTGTATTCTGCACCAAGCAAGTTTTCTTGAATTTTACTTTGCACCAATTCTTTTAAAAAGATTGTTGCAAAAAGAGGAAATTTTTTATATGCTACTAAAAGTTTACAACTTTCGTGACTTATCATTAAAAATAGGTTTCGGCCCTACTCCAAATGGCTTTAGCTTCTAGTTTCTTAATTTCATCTTTTTTTAACTTTTTTTTGGCCCTTTTTGAGCTTTTTTGTTATTATTTTTTCTCTTATTCTTTTGCATTATCGGTGATGATATAATATTTTTATTTTTTAAAAAATTTAATTACTTAGAAAAAACTAACAGCAACTATAATATATTTTCAGCTATTATAGTGTAAAAAAGCCACAACTTATAAATTAGTTGGAGCGGGCCTTAATTTAGTGCCACCTATAAAATTTAGCGCCATGCTGTCTATCCACCGTCAGCCTTGTGTTAAATGGAATACAAAAAGACCAATTTACCCTTCTTCTTCCTCATCCCTTTCTTCTTCCTTCCCTTCATTCCATTCTCCATCGGCCATCTCCTCTTGCCACCAGCCTCGACCTCCTTGCTCCGCCCCCATCTAATAGCAACCAGTTTGCCGAGTCTGGAGCTCAGTCCCCGTCAGAGCCATCGCTGCTTGGGGACACCATGGCCACGAACTCCATCCCAACTAGACCAGATGCGCACACAAACAGAGACAGGGAGAGAAATTGCAAACATTTCGACATAGGGAGATAGAAAAAAAAAGCTGCCAATTTCTCTTGTGATCGAGAAAAATATTGCAAATTGCAGCCACTAATTTATGTGAAATCACCTCGAGGTACACCTCCAACATCTGGAAGACACCGTGAGCCCAAGCCAACAAAGAAGAACCACAGGAGGGCGCCGCAACAAGAACCTCGATGAATTGACCTTGGGGTAGCACGGGTCCAAATGGCGGAGACCGGTAGCGAAATGCGCCGTCACTGGTGACGAATCGGGCGGTGACTGTTAGATAAGTCTTGTGTGTAGTCGTGTGCATGTATGTGGTCGTAGTCGTGTGCATGGTCCTAGTCATAGTCGTGTGAGTCAATTATATTTAGCGCATGGCCACGTCTTCCGGTCGTGCATAGTTTAGGTCGTAGTGATGCCACATACGGGTTGTTAGTTCGTGGCGCATGTCTAGGAGGCCACTCAGGCCATGTTCTATACATAGAGTCTTATAAATTGAGCAGTGCACGAGAGAAAACGCTGTTGCTTTGCAGCACAGACCTCGTGTTCATCGAGTTCGTGTGTGTTTATAGCTCGGGTGTTTTCCAACATTTGGTATTAGAGTTGCATTAACGGTCCAGGCGTCGCTATGTCGTCGTCGTGGGCTCCTGCGGGTGGGCAATCAAGGACTCCTCCGCGGCGAGGCCGACCTCGCTCACCGAGATCTCCTCCGCGCCAACCACGGCACCATACGGCCACCTCAACTTCCAGGCACTTCACAAGCTCGCACAGCGGGAGATGGTGCGCAGACTGCCACCCATCGACCAGGTCAACCAAGTCCACGATAGCTGCCTGGTAGGGAAACAGAAGCACTCTCCTTTCCTACAGCAAGCGAAGTACCGCACCAAGGACGTCCTCGACCTCGTCCACGGTGACATATGCGGACCATTCACGCCTGTCACCCCCGAGCGGCAATAGCTACTTCCTGCTGCTGGTTGATGACATGAGCCGCTTCATGTGACTCACTCTACTCAAGTCGAAGGACCAAGCGCCGACAGCAATCATGCGATTTTAGGCTAGTGCCGAGGTGGAAAGTGGGCGCAAGCTCTGACTCCTCCGCACCGACCGCGGCGGTGAGTTCACGTCGATGCGTGAGTTCACGGACGGCGGTAACGCACGGTGCCTTATTCGGTAGAATATTGCACGGACTAGACCATCGTGCCATTGTCCGAGCATGATGAAGGCGACAACTCCGGAGGTTTTGCCCACCACGCCTTCATATTGAGTAGAATGGAGACTCCTAGTGTGGCATGGTGAGCGCCGGAACTAGACCATCGTTGCCATTGTCCGGAGCATGATGAAGGCGAAGAACATGCCCAGGAGGTTTTGGGGAGAGGCAGTCACCACCACTGCCTTCATATTGAATCGATCACCGACGCGAAGCCTGGACGGTAAGACTCCCTACGAGGTGTGGCATGGTGAGCGCCCGGCGGTGCATTTCCTTTGGACAAGTGCGACCGATTGCGCTTTCATGCAGCCAGTTTGTCTTCTCACCCTATTTGCGGTCGCTTTCTCAGATCATGGGTTTCCTTTGGTCTTCGTCTTGCGATGCTTGGTTTGATTTGTGACAGCTCACTTTTTGTGCATCTTTTGGTCTTTTGTTGTCTTTAGCTTCTTTTTGGGCGTTGCCTTTGTCTCCAACTATTGGCCAGCGTTTTCTCCTCATGGGTCGCACGTCGTGTAATACGTTTCCTCTTTTGGGCATTTTTTTGTTTTAGAGTTTCTTTTCTTGTTCTTAATATGGGGGTTTTGCGACGTCGCTTTCACCTCACGGTTGGTCCGGCATGTGCTGCGCTATCGTTGTTGCTCGTTTTTGTTGTGTTTGGTTGTTTCCTCTTCTGCTGTTGATGTCGCTCTTTTCTTGGTTTTTTTTGCTGCCTATGCTCAAGATAGATGCCTTTTACATATTTACAGGGATGTTCTGGATTTATGTTTCATTATTATTATGTACCTCTTATTTACTTCTCTCACTTTAATGCCGTTCTTTGCGTGATGCATGATTCTTCTTGACTGGGTCATTGTCGTTTAGATCTTAGCGTTTAAGAATCCTTGGTTTTCTTACGTTGTGTTTAAGGTTGCTCTCTGCGTTGTGGTCGCTAGGCCTCGTTCCGGTATTGCTTTCCCATTCTGTTTAGATTTACTGAATAGTTATCTTATGATGTGAGTGATCATTCGAGTGCGTTTCCTAGCCTATAGGTTATCCATGTTTAGTTTGTATGATCTCTACGGTTATTTCCTTTTTGCCCGGTTGTCCGTATTTTTATTGGATGGACTGCTGATATGAGGTAGCCATTTGCGCACATTGTTATGTAATAGTTATGTTATACTCGATAATAGCATTTCCCTTTCATACATTGCGTCGTATTTTGTTAGAGTGTTCTGCTTTTTCGCGTTATGTTTATTGATGCTTCCCTAATAATGATTGCCTCTTTTGCGTTATGCTACCTCTGTTTATAGCAGATAACTATTTATATATATTATTCGCGTGTATGCATTTTTGTATGTTCTTTATAGTAGTTTTAGTTTTAGTATTTATGTCGTTGAATGTTCTTTTTTAGGCATGCTGTTCATATAGCCTAGCCATCTATATATACTCTTATGTGTCGATTATGGCATGCTCTTGCTGTTTTCTCTTACTTTTATTATGCTTGTTTCGTTCATGCAGAGTTATTCAAAGCTGGTTGAGCGTTCTTTGCCCTGGTGCAGCGTTCTTTGCCGTCTGTGAATCGCTTGTTATATCGTGGAGTTTTTGTTGCTCAGTTTCGGCGCAGCCATAGTTAAGGTTTTTTCACTCTTAACTACGTAGAATACTACTTATAATTTACTGTTGCTGCGGAACTGTTTATGCTTGCATGGGATACCTGCTTATATACGTTATGGTGTAGTGCTTATATTATATTCAACCATACCTGTTTTATTAGTTAGCTGTTAAGCTGTATTGGACCATAGGTTATTTGTGTACTTTTTTCGGTCACTATTTACTTGTTATAGATTTTGATCTTTGCTGGTTTTTCAGTTTCTTTATTTTGTTGGTAAAATGTACGTCATGTTCATTGATGTTCCTCAAATAATGATTGCCTTTTTGCATTATGGTACCTCTCTCCGTACGAGATAGCTATGTTCGTGTAGGATACCTATTTATATACGTTATTGTGTAGTGCTTATATTATATTCAGTTATACCTATTTTATTACCTAGCTGTTAGATTGTATTCAAGCATAGGTTATTTTTGTACTTTTCCCGCTCACTATTTAGTTGTTATAGATCTTAATCTTTGCTGCCTTTTTGATTTCATTATTTAGTTGCTAAATTTTACGTTCTGTTCATTGATTTTTCTCTAATAATGATTACCTCTTTTGCATTATGATACTTCTCTTCATAGGAGATAACTAGATGTTTGTATAGGATACCTATTTATATACGTTATTGTGTAGTGCTTATATTATATTCAGTCATCCCTATTTTATTAGCTACGTGTTAAATTGTATTGAACCATAGGTTATTTCTATACTTTTCCCACTCCCTATTTACTTGTTATAGATTTTAATCTTTGCCACCTTTTTTATTTCATTATTTCATTGGTAAAATATACGTTATGTTCATTGATGCTTCTCTAATAATGATTACCTCTTTTGCATTATGGTATCTCTCTTCATATGTTATGCTGTCATTAACTTCTCTTGTTTTTATTCTGCCTGTTTTATTAATACAGGATTATTCAAGGTTGACTCATCGTTGTCTGTCGTCTGAGGATCGCTTGTTTTACTGCAGCACTTTTATTCCTGACTTTCGCCGTAGTGACAGTTAAGTTTTCTTCGCTCCTGCGTATCTAATATATTACTTGTGGTTTAGTGTTACTATACTGTTGTTTGTGCTTGTATAGCATACCTACTTATATATGTTATGATACAGTATTTGTATTATATTTGTTCATGCCTATTTTACTAGGTACCTATCATATTGTATTAGACGCCTTCAGCGAAAAATATATGCAGAATAATACTAAAAAGCAGCACCTATGAGATACTCATTTATATAGATTACTATGTAATAGTTATATTATCTGCAGTGATACCATTGTATTTTTATACGTTGTATTATATGCCGGCCTACTGTTATGGTTTTATACGCTATCTTTGTTGATTCTTGTGTAATAATGATTGGCTGTTTCGTATTATGCTATTTCTCTTCATGTATACAATACCTATTTGTATATGTTACTTAGATATGTACCTGTTTGTGCACTGTTTATAATAGTTGTGGTTTTATTGTTTATCTTTGTTGATATTTTTTACACGTGATGTTCATGTGGACTAACGAGTTCTGTATACTATTATGTAGTAATTATCTTACGCTCTTATTGTTTTCTCTTCTTTTTATTGTGCCTGTTTCATCAATGCAGGATTATTCAGGATTAGCTCATTGTTCTTTCCGATTTGAGCATCACTTCTTCTATTCCAGTGTTTTCATTGCTAAAGTTTCACGCGGTGATAGTTAAGTTTTCTTCACTCTTGTCTACTTAATATACTATTTACGTCTTAGTGTTATTATAGTGTTACTCATGTTTGTATAAGCTGCTTACTTATATGCATTATAGCAAGGTTTTTATATTATATTTAATCATACTTAATTTATTACCTAGGTATTATGCTGTATTAGGTCATATGGTTTAATTCCCATTTATTCACTCCCTATTTACTTGTTATAAATCTAAATCTTAGCTACCTTTCCTGTTCCATTATTTCATTAAAATGGCGTTCCTATTTTCTTCATTCGGTATTTAGTTACTGTAGGTCTTAGTCTTTTCTATCTTTTCAGCTTCATTATTTCATTTCTGAAACTGCCTTAGTATTATGTAGGCTTTATTTTTTACTCTTCTCTTTTTCTTTAGAGACTTTCCTTCTTTCCTAATTGAATATCGCTGTCTGTATGAAATAGCTATTTATATATATTATTATGTAGTAGACATTATGTTCAGCTATGGCTATTTTATTAGCTACTTATTATATTCTATTAGATTATAGGTTATTACTTTCCTTTGTTCATCTCCTATTTGCCTATTATAAATCTAAACCTCTCCTGTTTTCCTATTTCACTGTTTCATTTGTACAACGCTGTTACTATTATGTAAACTATAGTTGTTACCTTTGTGCTTTTGTTTAGGGATTTCTATACTTTCCTGATTCTCTATTTAAAATGGCGTTCCTATTTTCTTCATTGTGTATTTACTTACTGTAAATCTTAGTCTTTTCTAGCTTTCCAGCTTCATTATTTCGTTGGTGAAACTGCTTTAGTATTATGTAGCCTTTGTTTTTTGCTCTTCTCTTTTTCTTTAGAAACTTTCCTCCTTTCCTCATTAAATATCGCTGTTTGTATGAAATAGCTATCTATATATATTATCATGTAATAGACATTATGTTCAGGTATGGCTATTTTACTAGGTAGCTAATATATTCTATTACATTATAAGTTATTGCTATGCTTTGTTCATCTCCTATTTGCTTATTATACATATAAATATTTCCTGTTTTTCCATTCCACTATCTCATTTGAACGATGCTGCTACTATTATGTAAACTATAATTCTTACCTTTGTGCTTTTGTTTAGGAATATCGATACTTTCCTGATTCTGTATTTAAAATGTTGTTCCTGTTTTCCTCATTATGTATTTAGTTACTCTAGGTCTTAGTCTTCCCTATCTTTTCAACTTCATTATTTCATTGGTGAACCTGATCACTGTTTGTATGAAATAGCTATTATATATATTATTATGTAATAGACATTATGTTCAACTATGGCATTTTTATTAGCTACCTATTATATTCTATTAGATTATACGTTATTACTTTGCTTTGTTCATCTCCTATTTGCCTATTACAAATGTAAACCTTTCCTGTTTTCCCATTTCACTGTTTCATTTCTACAACGCTGTTACTATTATGTAAACTATAATTCTTACCTTTGTGCTTTTGTTTAGGAATTTCTATACTTTCCTGATTCTCTATTTAAAATGGCGTCCCTATTTTCTTCATTCTGTACTTAGTTACTGTAGATCTTAGTCTTTTCTAGCTTTCCAGCTTCATTATTTCGTTAGTGAAACCGCCTTACTATTATGTAGTCTTTATTTTTTTCTCTTCTCTTTTTCTTTAGAAAGTTTCCTCCTTTCCTCATTGAATACCGCTCTTTGTATGAAATAGCTATTTATATACATTATCATGTAATAGACATTATATTCAACTATAGCTATTTTATTAGGTAGGTGCTTTGTTCATCTCCTATTTGCTTATTATACATGTAAATCTTTCCTGTTTTCCCATTTCGCTATTTCATTTGTACGATGTTGCTGCTATTATGTAAACTATAATTCTTGCCTTTGTGCTTTTGTTTAAGAATATCCATACTTTCCTGATTCTGTATTTAAAATACCATTCTTGCTTTCCTCATTATGTATTTAGTTACTATAAATCTTAGTCTTTCCTATCTTTTCAGCTTTATTATTTCACTGGTGAAACTGCTTTAGTATTATGTGGACTTTGCTTTTTATTCTTCTCCTTTTCTTTAGAAACTTTCCTCCTTTCCTCATTCAATACCGTTGCTTACATGACATAACAATTTATATATGTTATGATGTAATAGATATTATGTTCAGTTATGGCTATTTTATTAGCTAACTATAGTGCTCACTGTTGTGCATTTATTTACAAATTCCCCTGCTATGCTCACTGATGATTGCTCTGAGTCTTTCCCTTGTGTACCTTTCCGATTTGGTTATTTCATTGCTCTCACTTATTGGTATTTAGTTTTATGGATCTATCACGTTCCGTTAGAGCTCGACGTCAGGAGATTCTACGTGGAAAACAACAAATTAACTCACCAATGCCTTCGCTATTGACACCACATGTTTTCCCTAATACCTTGACACCATCGGTTTCTCAATCACCATCACATCCATGTATGATTACTCTTAATGTTACTATATAAACAACATCCTTTTCACATTTTCTGAATTGTTTTTAAAGCTCTGCTTTTCTATTCATGTCTTTCTTTGGTTTCATTTATTTTCGCACAGCACTTATCACAGATGTTAGTATGATTCCTCGATCAAAGCGTCAACATGGTTGTTCACACACTTTATACCCATTTTTTCTCTATTAGTTTTGGTTTCCATTTTTGTTTTGTTGTTCATTTACTTTACTTGCTTACATAATAGGAGACCATTTTTACCCATTGCTTAGTTCACTTGAAGCAACTAACAATAGGGAAAAAGGAAGTTATCCAACCTGCAGCGTGCCGCTGCTAGAACAGGTGTTTTTCTTTTATTGTTTTGTTTTATAAACTTCCTTGTGTTTTCCGTTTTCCCTTCTCTTCAAATAAAGATATTTTATCATTCCTTGGTTTATATCTATGCCTGCATTTTGTTGACATTTCAGGTAGCATAGTGCTTTTTACCTTAAACCCACTTAAAGAGCCAACCATTTCTCTTCAAATAAAGAAGGAATATGTTTCCTTCTTAAAAGGTTCAGCCGTGTTGTTGAACTTACACCATTCATTCTTGGTGTGTTTTATACGACTGCTGAGGCTATTTGTTCTTTCTTTTATATTGGTTTGAACACCATTTTAGCCACTTATGATAATCGATCATACTATGGTGGTTCAGATTATGAATGTAATAGATGTGGCGCTATTTTTTGGTTCCAAGAAATGTCTCACCATAGAAGTTCCTCTAGACATCAACGAATTATTTACAATAGGTGTTGTCGCGGTGGTAAAGTTTCTCTTCCACCACACAAGCAATATCCATATCCACTTCGAGAACTTATTGGTTTTGATAAAGGCGCACAATCAAATCAGTTCATGCGTTTGATTCGCCATTACAATTCTCTATTTGCATTCACTTCGTTGGGCGTAGATGTTGATAAAACTATTAACACCGGTGAGGGCCCTTTGTTTTTCGTATAAATGGTGTTGTTCATCACCGGATTGGTTCATTATTTCCTAAGTCAGGCCAAAAACCACAGTATGCACAGCTGTATATCTATGACACACACAATGAGGTTCACAATAGGCTATCTGTTTTCGATAAAGAAGATGCCACAAATGATGAAGCAGATGATAGTATAGTTGCTGCCCTAATTCATATGCTTAATTGCTTAAATCCATTAGTAAAACAGTTCAGAATGGCACGAGATCGCCTCTTTTGTCAAGACAATGCAGAAATTCATATCCGTCTTATTGGTTCATCTGACACACATGATGATCGGTATTCTTTACCAACTGTGTCTGAACTAGCTGCGTTAGTTGTGGGTGATCTATCTTTAGAGAACAACAGATTTGATATCATTGTTGAGACCCATCCTGGTGAGCTAAAACAAGTATCACCCTCAATCCTGCTCTGATGTCTCTTCAATATCCATTATTATTCCCGTACGGTCAGAAGGGCTACCATCTTGGTATTAAGTATAGAGACACTGATGACGATATCACTCCTGTTAGAGATGAGGTCTCAATGCTTGAGTATTACTGCTACCAGTGTCATTATCGTAAAAATGAACCAAATCCTTATACATGTTGTGGCCGCCTCTCAAATCAAATAGAGGTTGATTGCTATTCATGTATAGAAGCAAATCGTTTATCATTTCATTTCTTCAATCAAGATGTTTTGCGTTCAGACACATATCAAGGCATTTCAGACGCACTTGGTGAGAGCACATCAGAAGGCAAAAATATTGGTATCAAAATCTTGCTTCCTGCAAGTTTTACCGGTAGCCCTCGATACAATGCACTCAATTACCAAGATGCTATGGCTATTTGTCGTGAATACGGTGCTCCTGATTTATTTTCTACTTTCACGTGCAATTCGAGATGGCCAGAAATTGCAGACGCACTCAAACACGAACCTGGCCAAAAATATATAGACCGTTCTGATATTGTCACTCGAGTATTTCATATGAAGTTCACTGAATACATTTCTGACATAAAGAGTGGCCACACATTCGGTATTATACGAGCAGGTTAGTTTGTTGCTTTTATCTTCTGCACATTGCTTTCATTTTAGTGCACTGCTTTTTCTTCTAACTTATGTTCCTTATATTTTACAGTTTTATATACTATTGAGTTTCAAAAGAGAGGCCTGCCACATGTCCATACACTTATATGGCTTGCTAACCACACAGTGGATCTATCTACTGAGTTCATAGATTCTCTTATATGTGCTGAAATTCCTGATCCAACTATTGACCCACTTGGCTATGCTCTTATTGAAGAATTTATGATGCATGGGCCATGCGGAAATCTTAATAAAAAATGTCCATGTATGAAAAATGGGGTGTGTTCAAAACGGTATCCCAAAGAATTGAGCACAGAAACAGTCATTAATGAATCCAATTTTCCAATATATCGTCGCCGAGATAATAATCATTTTATTATGAAAAATGGAATCAGATTGGACAACAGATGGGTTGTTCCATACAACATGAGGTTGCTCAAAAAATTCCAGGCTCACATCAATGTTGAATGGTGTAATAAAACAAATCTTGTCAAATATTTATTCAAATATCTTACTAAAGGACAAGATAAAGTAAGGATGGTTTTTTCTACTGCTGCCCAATCATCAGACCCAACTAATCCACACACTAAACAAGGAATAGATGAAATCGTAAACTACATTAGATGCAGGTAATGCTTCGTTTATACATTATGTTATCCTTTTCCGTACTGTAGTTGTTTCAGAATTCTTTTTTCTTCTTCTATATTAATAGTTTTGCATACAAACAATTTCTAGATACTTATCTTCATGTGAAGCAATTTGGCGACTATTTCAATTTGAAATGCATGGCTGAATACCTTCTGTTGAACGATTGACTGTTCACATGCCTGGTATGAATAGAGTTATATACCATCAAGAAACTGACTTGGAGCAAATTGTTGCTGATCCAAGAACTTCTAAAACTACCCTAACTGAATGGTTTGTTGCTAATCAACAATTTGTAGAAGCAAGGTCTTCTACATATTATCAATTCCCATCAAATTGGAGATGGTCTGCCGATAACAAAAAATGGATCAAAAGGAAACGTAAAACATCAAAAATTAGCCGTATATATAATGTGCATCCAAGTACCGGTGAATTGTTTTACCTCAGAATGCTTTTGATGGTTGTTTCTGGTGCACAGAGCTATGAAGATATTAGAACATTCAATGGTGTCCAATATCTAACCTTCAAAGAAGCTTGCAAAGCTCGTGGTTTAGTTGGTGATGATACAGAGTGGTTTTTGCTCTTTGATGAGGCGATTACTTGGGCCACACCATACCAGCTTAGACATCTCTTCATGGTGGTACTTTCTTTCTGCAGTGTTGTTAATCCTCAGAATCTATTTGATAAATATTGGTGCTTCCTTGCTGATGACATAGCATATAAAATACGACAAGCACGGCAAATCCAACATATTCAATACCAACTACTTACTTACAGACCCAGTTGATAAATGAGCTGTTCACTATCTTTTCAAAGAATGGACTGAACTTTGCTACATACAATATAAGCAATGAATTAGCACATGATAGTCCTGCTTCTGGTAATAGACTTGTTACCGAAGAGCTGGCATATGATAAAGCTGTTATGTTAACACATGCTAATTCATTATATGATCAACTCAATGTTGAACAATCTCTTATATACAACAAAGTTATAGCATGTGTTAGTCAGAAAATGGTGGTTTTTTACTTTGTATCAGGCCATGGTGGTACTGGAAAAACATTCCTTTGGAATGCTATAATAGCCACATTAAGAGCTAATGCTGAAATAGTTCTGTTGTAGCTTCGTCTGGAATTGCTTCACTTCTGCTTCTAGGTGGTCGCACAGCTCATTCTCGTTTCAAGATACCTCTTGACATCAATGAAAAAAGCCTATGTAACATAGCAAGAGGTACAATGCTTGCTGAACTCATTAATAAGACTTCTCTAATCCTTTGGGATGAGGCACCTATGACTCATAGACGCTGTTTTGAAGCGCTTGATAGAACATTACGTGATATTATGTCTGTTGAAGACAGTGGCTATATGAATATACCTTTCGTGGAAAAGTCGTTGTTCTTGGTGGAGATTTCCGTCAAATTTTACCTGTTATTGAAAACGGAACTATGACAGAGATTATTGAAGCTTCACTTATTAAGTCATCACTTTGGCAACACATTGAGATACTCAAATTATCTACTAACATGAGACTTCATAATCCAAACCTTCGATTTGCAGAACGTGAGGCCCTCTCTACATTCGCTCAATGGGTCCTTAATATTGGGAATGGTCAAATTCCAATGATTCAAAAACCAAGAGAAATTTATCCAAGCTGGATAAGAATACCTAATGACCTTCTTCTCCTACCAGCTGATAACGATATGGATACAATTGTCAATGCTATTTATGATTCATTCCATACCAACTATCAAAACAGCGAATATCTAGCGCAGCGTGCTATTATTTGCCCAACTAATGCTGTCACTGATGAATTAAACAAAGTTGTTTTTGATAAGATCCCTGGTGACACCAAAGAATATCTCAGCTTTGATTCCATCTCTCAATCTGATACTCGAATTGGTGATGCTAATCTATTGTATCCACCGGAATTTTTAAATTCTATAACACTCAATGGTTTTCCGCATCATGCCATTTATCTCAAAATAGGTGTTCCAATAATGCTACTGAGAAATATAAATCAGTCTATGGGTCTTTGTAATGGAACACGCCTGATTATCACAAGGCTTGGTGATCGACTTCTTGAAGGATGTATAATCACTGGAACCAATATTGGCCAAACTGTTTGTATTCCAAGAATTGTGCTCAATGCAACAAGTCCTCGATGGCCTTTCACACTGCAGCGACGGCAGTTTCCAATTAAACTTTCATATGCAATGACTATTAATAAAAGCCAAGGCCAGACTTTAAACAAAGTTGGCATCTATCTGCGGAACCCAGTGTTTTCCCATGGACAGTTATATGTGGCAGTATCACGAGTAACATCACGTTCAGGCCTAAAGATACTCATTAAAAATGAAAAGGGTGCTGCCTGTAATGAAACAAAAAATATAGTGTACAAAGAAGTGCTTGCTTGTATTTAGTGCTTTTCGTTGTTGCTATTGTTATCTTTTCTAATTCACCTCGCTTAGCTAAAAATTTTTCTTTACCCCTCCTTATCCCCACTAGATAAAACAGCTATGAAAACCACTTTTATTTGATACATCTCTATATCTGTGCATCACATTGTAATATATACTTCTGTGCTTTTTGAAAAACATTAAACGCATACTTTGTTGTTTCTATAGACATCTGTGGCTCTGACTTTGTTTACAGTTGTGATGTTTCCACATGTGCACATATTTATTCATCCAAATTACAAACAGTACCACTCTGTTGATTATGTCTGCAATTGCATTTTTATGACCTTCCTACCTTTTACTGCTTTTCGTTCGCTACTATGCTACACACGTTATTGTACTTATTTACTTTGCCTACATTAATACCGCTTTTTACACAATGCAGATCCACTCTGGATTAAATCAGTGTTAATTTTCACTCTGGTAATAATCAACCTTTTGATGTTACTGCTATACAATATACCATTCATATTTCGTTCGTGCTACACTGATATTCGTTTCACCACATTCATTCTTAAATTACTGTCTTATAGATGCTTCTCTCAGTTCTCACTTTATTTAAGCTTTTCGACTATTTATTTTCTTGTGTCTATTATTATACCATTTGATTTATTTCATTTTGTCTATTTGCTTCACTCACTTTACTTCTTACTTTGTCTTCTTTTTTATCATCACTCTCTCCTCAACACAACATCATTCTGTGTATAATCATCATTTTTTCACATTTCAGAATCACTGGTTTCACTCCCTTCTACTTAGCTTTCAGCTCTCGGTCATCCCCGCTGATTACTAATCTCACAACAGTTAAGATTTCTCCACTGTTAATTACCTAAGATACCATTTGTATTTCATTCTTAGCACACCAGTTTTGTTCTTAATGCTTTATCATATGCTGGTAATGAGAGCTCCCTCTAGAAGCGCTACATATACTTTTCTTCCTGCTTATATCCTTTTTGCACATGGTTACTTATATGCAATGTATTTTTTACGCAGCCTTCTTTATATAACACATCTCAAAATCTTACATATGCTTTTGTTTCTGCTTTCATATACAATACCTAACATACCATTTGTATTTCATTCCTAGCACATCACTCTTGTTCTTAGTGCTTTGTCATATGCTGCTAATGAGAGCTCCCTCTAGAAACCCTACATATACTTTTCTTCCTACCTATATACTTTTTGCACATGGTTACTTAGGGTGCCTTTGGTTGAGCTTTTGGGAGCTGCTTTTGCTTCCAAAAAGCCAAAAGCCAACCAAAGGGTGGAAACAGTGCTTTTTCTGAAGTAGTACTTTTGGGTAGTACTGATTTGAAAGCACCTTGGACCTGCTTTTGGCTTTTGGCTTTCTGCTTTTGAAATGGTGAAAATAGAGAGTTGTTTCACAGTTGTTTCAAGGAAAATAGAGATAGGAGGTAAGTTTTATACTTGTTTGAACCAAACAACTTACAAATTTTCCACAACCCACAACCTCAAGCAGCTTCTCCACACCCCACACTCACAAAGACTTTTGAAGCCACAGCTCAACCAAACACACCCTTATATGCAATGCATTTTTTACGCAGCCTACTTTATATAACACATCTCAAAATCTTACATATGCTTTTATTTCTGCTTTCATATGCAATCTTGCTTACCACCTTTGTGATGCTGATTCTTTGTTTCACATCATGATCCTTCTCTATTCTTCTTTCATACGTTATCTTACCCTCCATTATAATATTCTTGTTTGATACATTATCTTAGTTAATGGTTTTCTAATCAAAGTTTTTTTCACTCTCTGCTATATCTATCTATACAGCATATCCATTTATGTGCATTACAGTCTACAAATTATATTATCTTTATTTGTAGCATTCTATTTTGGTATATTACATTATACTCAATTATATCGCTCTGCTTTCATATACTTCCTTCGTACTTTTGTCATGCTAATTAGTTCTTTTACATTATGCTGCTTCTCTACATTTTTATTTCTTTCGCACCCACAGCAACTTTTTTTTACAATTATTTGCCAATCTCACTAATTCTGGTCCATCATTAGATTATACTTGTTTTTATATCTATTTACTCCACTCACTTTAGTTATTCCTTCATCTTCTTTTCTGCTTTACAAATTACGTCAAATATAATTTTTACCGTTGTGCTTTTCTTTAAAAGCTTCCCTCCTTTCGTCATTGGCTATTTAGCTATTGCAAATCTTAATCTTTCATGATTTCCATATTTCATTATTTCAAATATTACATGTTTCCTCCTTATCTACATCACTAACCCATCCATTCCCTATACCAAAAAACGGCATAGATATTACGTTGTTCCCTTATGCATATCAAACACATTACTATTTTTCTCACTTTGTATATTTCTTATGTCATTACATTGTTTTTACACTTTCTTTCCCTTGATATCTATTTATGTTTTCCAGTAATGGAATTTACAATATTTTCGTTATGTCTTACAAAACTGCTCTCACAATCCAGAATACACCATATATGCTAGTATAGTAGCCTTCCTCTACATGCACCATTTATAACCTGCCTTCTTTTTACCATGTAGATTCCATATGGCATACACACTCCTAAATCATATAAACCAGAATTCGCACAAATGGAAAATCCTTGTGCGTCTACCACGGGTTTGGGAATTCAAAAACCCACGTGATGCAACAAACATATATCATCTAGATTTCATCATGCTTGACGAACAGGTGCATACTACTTATCCTTTGTATCCAATCCATACAAATACTCATCCACAATTTTTCACCATCTTTATCTTCACTGTACACATATTATCAACACATCACTATTGTTACATTTATCATTCTGTATACACAGTATGCTATCTCTTTTTTATACCTAAATTACAATCTGCTTTTCTCAAGGGAAATGTTATGGAAGGAATGGTTCCTCAGAGATGGCTTGATAAATTCACATCCTTATTAAAAGAAGGATCTATTTATGAAATCGAATACTTTGAAGTTCTTCCAGCAAAAGAGACATACAAAGCAGTAGATAGCAATAACTTAGCTCGGTTTTCAAAATACACCAAAGTTAAGGAAATATTGCCAGAACCAGAAGGCTTTCCTGTCTATGCATATAATGCAGTCCCCTTTTCTGTATTAAATGATCGTATTGGAAAAAATGCCTTACTATCAGGTTTGGTTCCTATTACTTCAGCATAGCTATACTGGTCTATTTATATATTGACAACATCTTATCTTTCCCTCTTTTTTATTTACCCATCATTATTTATTAGATATTGTTGTTCTCATAACGGGCGCTTCACAAGTTATGCAAACAACAACAAAGTTAGGCCCAACTGTTAAACGAACTGTTAACATTACTGATGGAAGGTACATATATGTTTTCCAACATGTATCCCTCTCCGTTTTCTTCTTCTTTTACAATAGATGCCCAGATTATTCTCATGCTAAAATAAACCTAAACACCTTCTGCTAATCTGTTTATAGCCAATCAGCAATCATAACAATATGGGGTCATCATGCTGAATCATTCAATGCTGAAATGCTCCTAACCGTTTCTCATAATACACCAGTTGTTGCTTTGTTTGTTGGCATGCTTGTTGGTACATATTCAGGTATATCACACTTTCTTTCCTTTACAAACACGCACACAGCAAAACATATATACAATATACAACACATATATACAATATGTTTGTTTTCATCTTTTCCTCATATCAAGTTTTTCCTTTACTAATGTAGGTCAGCTAGTGTTGCAAACCATTTTTGCATCAAAGTGGTATATCAATATACCAATCCCTGAAATACACGCTCTACAGAACACGTATTATTCCTACTCTATCCAAACAGCTATACTACCAGCATATACATGATACATTTTTTCCCTATTACATTCTTCTAACATCAATTCATAATATAATACATAGAATTAGTAATCATCCACACCAAATTCAATGGCAAGAAGACGCACATCATCATAACAATCCAATACCCACAACAGTGCGCGAATTAGTAGAGCTCATACCAAATGAAGCATTAGTAAGATAAATCTAAACTTTATACCTCTTTATATCCTATCTTCTGCATAAGCTAGATGCTAATTGTTTCCAAATAATAAATACACAGGGACAGCGCTACAAAGTCACTATTCTTATCACTGATTTAGTACCAGGACAGTCATGGTGGTACATAGCATGCTCTTCGTGCTGGAAAAAAACTTTTCCACATGGAGATGCATATGAATGTCAAAGATGTGGTACTACAACAGCAGAACCAAGGTATAAAGTTGCTCATACACACTATGTCCTTCTTACAGTTTCTCATTACCTAATCAATGATGATCCTAACATACACCATCCTTTTCAAATCCTCAAACAGGTACAAAATAAACGTATATGGTACCGAACCTGAAAACAATGACCAAGACAAAATAGTCCATGCAGAATTTATGTTTTTTTGGTGACATAGCTCAGCAACTTGTCGGAAGACCTGCTATGCTTTTAGTAGCAACAACTGAGGGACAAGCGCAGCAGATCCCACCTGAAATCACAGCAATTCTTGGCCGAAAATGTGAACTTATTGTTCATATGTCAGAAAGATCGCTCCAAACTGATGCCCCAACATTCTATGTCCGATCACTGGCGCCTCAACTAGATCATACTACGCTCCTATTACCAGGTAAGCAAAGAACTTTATGTCCAAACCTCAATTCACAGCAAAACATTGAATATCACAAAAATAACAACTTTTATATACCATTGATAGGCCCATCTGTTCCAGCCATCTATACTTGCCCCAACAACAGGCGATACCACTTTACAGGTAACCAGAATTACACCAGTGCAATCTCTTTTCGTATACCATCATATACAATGCGCTTTATATACAATGCGTTTTTTACGTATGCTTCCTCATACCTATCTATTTACATGTCTATTACAAGACTGCACCATCACCACGCTCTGAAAAAAGAACACATGAATGTACTACGCCTCCAGACACTGATCAGACCACTTCATCGGCAACATCAAATAAAAGGTGCCATTTTTATTGTGACTCATTACGTTCAATGCTACTCTTCAACCATCCAAACCATATATGCTCCAGATATATCCTTTCCCCTCTTACTATTTATGTTTCTTTCCAGACCAACACAGGGTGGCCAAAAAACTAAAATTGCAAGAGAGCTCTTCCCTGATCCAAAAGACGCTGCGCCACATTAGGTGAATCGCCTTGTACTTCTCAAAAACGCCCCCTTTTGATTTACACAAAATAATCTCTTACTACATTCTGACGCTGCTATTTGTCTAATTTCCAAATACGTAGACTCGACGTCCAGCTCAGACCAAACAACATATGTTCCTACGACGCAATACGACAAAGTGCTTACCATTGTTGTTTCTGTCCAATGTATAAACACCGCTGGCATCTTCACTACCACCAAAACTAATTGCACTCGACGCCAACTATTTTGCTGTACAGGCTATGACACAAACAGCTATTTTGTTGTAAACAATATCACCAAGTATGATGTGCTCACCGCAAAACTTACCATCACTAAATAGAACCCTGGTACAATTTGCCATATACTGACTTACCCAGATTTACCCCATACTATCGACCTTTCCAGATTACCACTCTATCCATTCTTCTACATACCTCTCCTTACAACAACTGCTTTGCACTTCTTTGCGCACACTATTCTGCGTGGCATGACGCCGCACACACGCGGCTAGTATATAGGAGAGGAGGGTATTAATTAAGGGAAGAGCAGCTAAATATAGTGTTGCTGTTGCGGTAATCATCGACGATGGAGGTGTGCTGCTGCTCCACCTCGTCGTCCGTCCTCGCAGGGGATCGCGTCTCCGAAGGTTCGCCGCGCCGCGCGCGCGCGTGATCGGGAGCGGCGGGAGCTGGGATGGCGGTGGTCTTGGTGCACCAGCCGCGCCCGGCCGAGGCCCGCGCCGCGCGCAGCCCCGCGACGGCGCGCGCGCGCGCGAGTGATCGGGCGGTGTTCGAGGGGTTCGCGAGCGGGCCGTCAAGGTGGTCGTCTTTGCCGCAACGGGGCGCGAGGGCTCGGGAGGCGCCGTGGCGCCGCGCCACTGCCGCTGGGCTCGTCGCGGAGGACCGCTCCGCCAGGGGTTCCTCTCGTCCGGGTCAACATCGAGGAAATTTAACTATTTGCCACTCTTAAGAATGCCACCTATTCAAATGTCACTTTCTTCGTTGCAATTAACATTTTGCCACCCTTAAGATGTGGTTGACTAATTAATCGCCACTTTCGAGCCCACGGCGCCAAATCACCGCCATGTCGGCGCGCGGCTCAGCGGCGCGGTGCGGCGCGGGCGCGGCGCGGCGGTGGTGCGGCGCGGCGCGCGCCAAGCGCCGGCGGAAGGAGGAGAGGAAAGGTACCTAGAGGTCCACACCGCCGCTGCCGCCCAGCGCTGCGCGCGCACCGCCATCCCGCGCTCGCCGCTCGCCGCGCGCCACGCCGCCGCCCAGCCGCCACGCCGCGCCGCCGCCGCTCGCCCGCGCGCGCGCGTCTCGTCTCGCGCCGCGCGCCCCGCGCCGCGCCGACATGGCGGTGATTTGGCGCCTCGTGGGCTCGAAAGTGGCGATTAATTAGTCAACCACATCTTAAGGGTGGCAAAATGTTAATTGCAACGAAGAAAATGGCATTTGAATAGGTGGCATTCTTAAAGGTGGCAAATAGTTAAATTTCCCCCAACATGGAGCGCGCGAGGCGTGCCGCGGCATCGGCGCCAGGGACGCGGGCTCGATGGCCGCGTCGCCGTCGACGTCGCCATCCGGCTCGGGTCTGGACACGGACGTGCCCTTCTCCGGGAGCTGCACGCGGGTCTTCGCGGGGGCTGTCGTCTGTCGAGTTCTCCAAGAACATGGGCTGCAACTTCATCTCCCCGGAGCACCTCGCCCTCGCGCTCTTCACCCTTGACGATCCCACCACCAACAACCTCCTCAGGAGGTAGGTAGCTGTTACATGCTCTTCCGATTCTGTGCAGGAACCTATTGTTCATTTCTTACCTCAATTGCTCATTCCATCCATTTGTGATGTCATCTGTTGATCAAATAATCACCTATATAGCCAGTAGGTTAATCATATACTGAGATCATGTTGTTAATGCTTGTTCTTTTATATGCACACAGACAATTGGTCCAATTGTTTATCTGTAGCTCACATGGAAAACATATCATTTGTCATCTAGTTGTACTGTATGATCAAGCCGTTTGCTCCCCTAGAAAAGGTCATAGCTGATTTATCACCCATAGTAAGTGTACTAATACTACCCCAGAAGTTGACTTGGCCAAAAACAAGGTCTCATGGAAGTAAACAATCATACTGATGGGTAATACCATGATGGGATGTTTAAAAGATATATTCTTGTTCTTTTTACCATTTGTGCTGTCATCAATAAATGTTGTTATTTGTTCTAGCTTGAGAGCGGATCCGAGTCAGCTAGCATCAGTTGCGCTCACCCAACTCCAAGGGGAGCTTTCAAAAGATGGCCGAGATCCCACAGGGGCATCTTCTTTCAAAGTGCCCGAGAAATCTCCTGCTGGAACCGGAAGATCTACCTTCTCCAAATCCTTAAATAACAAGAAAGGTCAGGACTCACGAGTCGCTGTTGCATTAAAGCTTGTACTCTTGTTCGTTGATGATATAGGTTGTGGAACTTCAATGCAAACTTGTCTTGTTTACCATTTCAGATAAGGGTGTGCTAGATCAGTTTTGTTTAGATTTGACCACACAAGCTAGTGGAGGGTTTGTTGACCCTATTATTGGTCGTGAGGAGATTGAAAGAGTAGTTCAGATAATATGCCGGCGGACAAAGAACAATCCTATTCTTTTGGGTGAGGCTGGTGTTGGTAAAACCGCAATTGCTGAAGGCTGGCTCTTCGAATTGCAAATGGCGATGTCCCCATTTACCTTGTGGTAAGCTTGAATTGCCAGTGATGGATACAAAATCATGCATTTGGAAATTCAGCTTGCACATCAATAGTATCCCCATATCTAAACTGTTGTGCAGGCAAAGCGTATAATGTCACAGGACGTTGGTCTACTTATTGCTGGTGCAAAAGAGAGGGGTGAATTGGAGTCCAGGGTTACTCGTTTAATTCGTGAAGTCCAGGAAGCAGGTCGGTTGGTAATGCAGTCTGAAATTTTATCAAATATAGTGCACTTGGTCATGAATATTCAGGATTGCCTTATTTTGATGCAGGCGATGTTATTCTTTTCATTGATGAGGTTCACAATCTTATTGGATCTGGCACCGTTGGAAAGGGTAAGGGCGCTGGCCTCGACATTGGCAACTTGCTGAAGCCCCCACTTGCTAGAGGTGAATTGCAGGTATTAGATTCATCCCGCTTCATACTTAGTGTTGTCAAGTAAAAAAAAAGAGCATCAATTTTTACCATATAACCTATCTTATGGGCAATGTTTATTTGTATTTATAGTGCATTGCAGCTACAACTTTAGATGAACATCGGATGCATTTTGAGAAGGACAAGGCTTTGGCCCGCCGGTTCCAGCCAGTATTAGTAGATGAGCCTAGTCAGGTATTGTAGATATTTTCATATGAAAGTAAGGTAGTTATTGTTAAGGATAGAATAGGAAAGAGATTAGGACTGTTATTTGTTTCCTAATATGCCTTGTATTCCTTCTGTATATCCCCCTTGTATATCCCCCTTGTATCTCTATATATATTGCCCTTTGGGCCTCATGAATACATGCACAATATTCATAACATGGTATCAGAGCCTAGGTTAGGGTTAGGGCTCTGACTAGTTTTTTTTTCTTCTGCTGCCTCTGAGCCGCTGCCGTCGACTGGGTCGCCGCCGCCGCCCCCGACTGGGCCGCCGCCGCCATCGACACCATCAGATCTGACGCCGACGCCGCCCGGATCATCTTGAGCCGCCACTGCCGCTACAAGATCCGACATCGCCGCCATCGATTCGACGCCGCCGCGGATCGACGCCGCCGCCGCGTCTCTTCGCCGGGCCGCCGCCTGCCGCTGCGCCGAGCCACCGCCGCTGCCGCTGCGCGGGTCGCCCGGCCGAGCGCCTCGCCCCGCCACGCGCAGCGCTTCCGCCCGCCGAGCTGGGCCGCCGCTGCCATTGCCCGCTCCGTCGGCGCGTCGTCTGCCGCCGCCGCCGTCGCTCGCTTCTCCGGCCACAAGCCGGTCGCGCCGCCGTCGCCTCTCCTCCGGCTGCAACTCCATCTGTGGGCTGCAGCTCTCTGCTGGCTCACAACCAGTGGAGTGATCGGCTTATATAGTTAAAAAAAAGCAAAAAAAAAAGCAAAAAAAACGTTGTTCTAACCGCCGCGCCATCCAGCGCCGCCTGTTAGACTTCGTTGCCTTGGTCGCCGCGCCGTCCAGCGTCGCCTACCAATGGCTTCTGTTCCATCCGCTGCGATCCCATTCTCGGGAACAAAGCTCCATGGAACGAACTACAGGTTATGGTCTTCCCTCATGGAGATCACGCTTGATGGTCTCCGTCTTTGGGGACATGTTACCGGTGCCCGTCCTTCTCCGCCACCGCCGGTTCAGCCTCCTCCTAGGCAGTCTACTTCTGCACCTCCTGGAGCAGATGATGCTGCTAAGAAGAAGGCGAGAGATCGATGCTTCTGCTGGCGCTGCTGATGAGGCCTTCGGTATGCCATTGACGCTTTCGGCGGTGTCTTGATGAGGCCCTTGTTCGTGCCATCCCGGTGGTCGCGTTGGCGACTCCATTCATCGATATTGTTGGTCCGCGATCTACTCGACGGATCCGGGAGTACTTGCATGAGCGATATCAGCAGAGCGTTGATGCTCGCTTCTTTCGCCCAGCGTGAGTTGGAGACGCCGCCAGGAGATTCTTCTATCGGCGACTTCTTCCGAGCTCGCTAGTCTCTGGCGCCAGATAGATGAGCTGGCTTCTCCACTGTGCCAGGAGTGCCACAAAGTTCAAAAGGCGGATCATGATCGCCTTCGTCTTTATGATTTCATCTGTCGTCTTCGCCCAGAGTTTGAGCCTGTCAGAAGCTCAGCTGCTGAGCCGCTCGCCACGACCGACTGTCACCGAGGCTCTTTCGACACTTCGAGTTGAGGAGCTTCGTCTCGGGCTAGCAGCACCGTGCTTGTTGCTCCTTCTTCGACTACATCGACGGTTCCTGCTACGACTACGGTTCCTTCCAAGGTGCCTGTTGCCGCTCCTGCCTTTGCACCAACTGGAGTTCAATGCAACTACTGCAAGAACTTTGAGCATGACTACCAGCGTTGTGCGGTGCGAAAAAAGCGGAATAAGGCACGTGGAGATGGACGATCCAAGGGGGGCAGGGAGGCCCTTCCTCCACAGAGGACAGACCAGCTCATCAGGATCTCAGCGAGGTGACTCTGTTCAGCAGCTTTGCGGTCTCTTCTTCAGCAGCTCTCTCACAGCTCAGCGGGTTCTGCTAGTCTCGCTCAGACGTCTCCCCCAGGTATCTCTTGGGTTCTAGATTCTGGTGCCTCTTTCCACATGACACCAGATTCCACATCTCTCACTTCAGTAGGACCTCCTGCTCTCCCTATCTCTGCTCGATCACGATGGTACTTCCTTATCTCATTGGCCGTCAGGCACTCTTTGTCCACCGATTTTTCTGTTCCACTGCTTCTCATGTTCCCCAACTAACCATGCAGCTTCTTTGGTGGGACTGACTCACCGACCTTGGTTGTAGGGTTGGTTTTGACTCTCACACCTGTTTCGTTCAGGATCGACAGACAGGGACGATACTTGGGACTGGCCGGCGCCGTAGGGATCGTCAGGGTCTCTACATTCTCGACCGTCTTCATCTTCCGTCCGTTTCAGCTGCTTCTACCACGTCTCCTGCCACGTCTACCTCCACTGCCACTGCTGCCACCACCTCTGGAGTTTTTGCGCAGTGGCATCACCGTTTAGGTCACCTGTGTGGGTCTCGTCTTTCGTCATTAGTTCGTCAGGGTGTCCTTGGACGTGTTACTGTTGACACGTCCATGTTTTGTCGAGGTTGTAAGCTGGGCAAGCAGCTACAACTTCCTTATCATTCTAGTGAGTCATTGTCTTCGTCCTTTTGATTTAGTTCATTCGGATGTATGGGGACTGCGCCTATTATCTCTAAAGGTGGGCATAAATTCTATGTTATTTTCATTGATGACTATTCCCGCTTTACTTGGCTTTTCCTATGTCTAATCGTGGTCGCTTTCTTGCGATCTATCGTAGCTTTGCCATGATGGTTCGTACTCGCTTGAGTCCTCTATTCGTACCTTTCGTTGTGATTCTGCTGGCGAGTATTGTTCTAGTGCGTTCAGACAATTTCTTTCTGAGCAGGGCACTCTTTACCAGTCTTCTTGCCCTGGTGCCCATGCTCAGAATGGGGTTGCTGAACGCAAGCATCGTCATCTGATTGAGACTGCTCGCACCCTTCTTCTTGCTTCTCACGTTCCACCACGCTTAAAGTGAGAGGTCGTTTCTCTGCGCCTATCTCATTAATATGCAGCCTTCCACTGCTCTTAAGGATGTCAGTCCTATAGAGCGTCTCTACTCTAGAGCCCCCCAGTACGATCACCTTCGTGTTTTTGGCTGCACCTGTTTTGTCCTGCTACCACCTCGTGAGCGCACTAAACTGACAGCCCAGTCAGTCGAGTGTGTGTTTCTTGGGTACAGTTCTGAGCATAAGGGTTATCGTTGCTATGATCCTTCTACTCGACGGATTAGGATCTCACGAGATGTTGTCTTTGACGAATCTCGTCCTTTCTTCTATCGAGATTCGGCTCCTCCCACTACCACCATCGAGACGATCTCATGGTTGTCTCTCCCTGACTCCTCACCCATTTCCCCCCTTTCCCCACCTTCGGTACCTTCACCTTCTGTGTTGCCTCCTGTAGCACCGCCTCCTGCTCCTATGGCACCACCGTCTCGTTTCTCTGGGGTGCACTATTCCAGACGTCCTTGTCCTTCACTAGATCCCTCTCCTGGTCTTTTGCCAACACCGACATCTGATTCATCTGATGATGCTCCTCGTTACGCCCTTCGTGACCGGGCATCCATTCGGCCTCCTGATCGTCTTGGTTTTACTTCGACAGCTCATGCTCTCTCTGTCACTGAGCCTAGTTCTTATCATGAGGCTGCTTCTCATTCTGAGTGGCAGCTAGCTATGGCAGAGGAGCTTGATGCGCTTCGTCGTACGGAGACTTGGGATATTGTCCCGACACCTGTGCACGCTCGTCCTATCACGTGCAAGTGGGTGTACAAGATTAAGACCAGGTCTGACGGTACTATCGAGCGCTACAAGGCTCGTCTTGTGGCTCGTGGTTTTCAGCAGGAGTATGGTCGAGATTACGATGAGACATTTGCTCCTGTTGCTCATATGACCACTGTTCGCACTCTTGTTGCGGTTGCTTCTGTTCGCCGGTGGTCTATCTCTCAGCTGGATGTTAAGAATGCCTTTCTTAATGGTGTTTTGCATGAGGAGGTTTACATGCGACCACCACCGGGTATTCTGCTCCACCGGTCATGTCTGTCATCTTCGTCGTTCTTTTTATGGTCTCAAACAGGCCCTCATGCACGGTTTGCGCGTTTTACCTCGCAATCACCGCTGCGGTTTCACCGCGCTGCCCATGATCTGCTCTATTTATCCATGTCTCGCCTCGGGGTAGGACATCGCTTCTTCTATATGTGGATGATATGCTCATTACGGTGACGATCCTCGTTCATTGCATATGTGAAGAAGCATCTCGGTGGCGATTCGATGATGATCTTGGCTTGCTTACATACTTTCTTGTGATTGAGGTTTCACACGCTGAGGGTTACTACCTCTCCCAACAGTATGTCCGGGATCTTCTTGATCGATCCGTTCGACCGATACTCGCCTTCTTTGAGACTCCTATGGAGCTCTCTCTTCAGCTTCGTGCTACTGATGGTGATCCACTTGAGGATCCTACTCGGTATCGCCATCTTGTTGGCAGTTTGGTATATCTTGTGAGCACTCGTCCTGATATTGCTCATGTTGTCCATATCTTGAGTCAGTTCATGGCTTGTCCTACTCATCTTCACTACAGTCATCTTCTTCGTGTTCTTCGCTACTTGCGTGGGACCATCTCTCGTCGCTTGTTTTTCCCTAGCTCCACCTCACTCCAGCTTCAGGCGTACTCTGATGCGACCTGGGCTAGTGATCCTTCTGATCGTTGTTCTCTTTACGCTTCTTGTGTTTTCTTGGCTCCTCCCGATTGCACGGAAGACAAAGCGGCATCGCAGCTCCGTTCGAGTGCGAGAGGCTAAATTGAGAGCTATGGCACTGTGACAACAGAGATTACTTGGTTGAGATGGTTACTTGCAGACTTTGGCGTACTGTGAGGGGACCTACTACTCTTATGACCGATGACAGAGCTATCGGCATTGCTCGAGATCCGTTGAAGCATGAGCTCACCAAGCACATTGGTGTGGATGCTTCATACACTCGCTCTCAGGTGCAGGAGGGTGTACTTGCTCTTCAGTTTGTGTCCTCAAGTTACATATTGCTAACTTCTTCACGAAGCCACAGACTAGGGCACAACATTTGTATTTTCTCTCCAAACTCAGTGTGTGTGATCCACCATGAGTTTGAGGGGGGGTGTTAAGGATAGAACAGGAAAGAGATTAGGACTGTTATTTGTTTCCTAATATGCCTTGTATTCCTTCTGTATATCCCCCTTGTATCTCTATATATATTGCCCTTTGGGCCTCATGAATACATGCACAATATTCATAACAGTTATGACCTTATGGGCGCATTTCATTCTTAATCACCCTTAAAACTTATTGCAGGAAGATGCGGTGTAAATATTACTTGGTCTTTGTGAGAAATATGAAACTTATCATAAATGCAAATTCACTTTAGAAGCCATCAACACAGCAGTTTATCTGTCAGCAAGATATATCCCTGACAGACAGCTTCCTGATAAGGCTATTGATCTGATTGGCGAAGCTGGCAGCAGAGCTCGAATGGAATCATTTAAAAGGAAGAAGGAAGGGCGGTGTTCTATTCTCTTGAAGTCTCCAGATGAATACTGGCAAGAGATAAAAGCCGTTCAGGCTGTGCATGAAGTGGTAATGGGACATTTTGCACTGTTTATACTGTGAATTTTTTTGCTCCATCTAGTGATAAATATTTAATATTTAGTGTACTTCTATACTCAGGTGTAATCTAACACCATGAAATATTCTCCAAACGATAATGATCAAGAAAATGGTAGTGCTAACGATGAAGCACCATGTGAGGACAAGGCTGGGTCAACATCTACACCATCACTCTCAGTTGAAGAGTTAAGTTTTCTCATATGAACATGTCGTACAGGGTTCTCCATTCCCTACATACCTGCTCATCATGGAACCTATTGTAAAAATGCAGACCAGTTGTAGTTGGAACAGAGGAAATTGCAAGAGTCGCCTCATTATGGTCGGGTATACCAGTCCAGCAGTTGACCGCTGATGATAGAAAGCTTTTAGTAGGGCTAGATGATGAGCTCAGAAAGCGTGTCATTGGTCAAGATGATGCTGTAGGGGCGATATCTCGAGCGGTGAAGAGGTCACGAGTTGGTCTCAATGACACTGACAGACCTATTGTTACGCTGCTTTTCTGTGGTCCAACAGGGTTGGTAAAACCAAGCTTACAAAAACTCTAGCAGCAAGTTATTTTGGATCAGTAAGTTACCCAATTATGTTCATCATCCTGTTATTTGAACTTCGCTTGGATGTTACATAGAATGCGGCTTGACAAGATTTTTTTTTACTATTTTTATGGAGAGGCACACTGTGCGGCTCAGTCTTTGAGGGCACAGCCAAGGTTTCAGGAATCTGCTATGCTTTGATTGGACATGAGTGACTATATGGAGAGGCACACTGGGTGCGCAGCGGCAAATGCTGGCGGCGCAGGCATGCCTCGCGCGTAGCGGCAGTGCGCGGCAAAGATGGCGTCGCGGCGGCGCCCGTGGAGCAAGGCGGCGACGGTGACATTGGCGGTCGCGCCAAAAACCGTAAGTTCCGATCTAAATTTTTGTTTATTTGTTTGCCGATCTAAAATGTCATTAGGGTTTTTAGTGATCCGGTGGTGGGATTTCTTAGGGATTTCATTAGGTTTTTGCCAAACAAAAAAATTGAATCACCTCCTTCTAATCGCCTAGGTGAGTAGATCCCGTCGGTGGCGGCGAGAAGACCATGTCCCAAAAATACTTACAAAATCCGAAAATTTGTAAACAGTATTTTTTTACTATTCCGCTAAGTATAAAAACCCATCCGTATTTTTATTTAAGTACTTAAATTTTTATTTATACTTTTGTATTTTTTAAAGTATTTTTTTAAGTACTTAAAAATACTTTTTAATAAAAGTATTTTTACAAAAGTACTTTTTACAAATTTTCGGATTTTGTAAGTATTTTTTTTGAATTTTTCGGAATTTTTTTCGGTTTTGTGGGGACACGTGGCGGGTGCTGGGGCACCCCGCACGCGCTATGTGCTGTGCCCCCAGCACCTGAGCCGCACCCGGCACCCACTGTGAGCAAGCTGATAGGCTCTCCAGGGTACATCGGATACGGTGAAACTGGTACTTTGACAGAAGCAGTCAGGAGAAAACCATTTACTGTTGTATTGCTTGATGAGATAGAGAAAGCTCACCCTGATATCTTCAACATTCTTCTCCAAATTTTTGAAGATGGACATCTGACGGACTCACAAGTACTAGATCGGTTGATCCTGATAATATACATGCAACTGCTTTCATTAAATGTCCATAGATAAAGTTCAAACAATAGAGTTATTGGACCAAGTTTGATGAAATCCAGTCCCTGGAATGTCATGCTAAAGATTGTTCAGCACTAGCACTTATATCACATTCTGTTTTTGTATGGGTCCTTCAAACTTTTATTTGGGACATGATTGCTGAAATTAGACATCAAGACAACTTACAATCAATATACTAACATAGATGATTCCTCGCATAGTCTTAGGATGAACTTAAAGTAGTTCCTAAGCGGTCTCTATGTGATGAATGTTTTTTATTTACATTAAAGCTTTGTGTGAACTACAGGGCCGCAGAGTTTCCTTCAAGAATACATTGATTGTCATGACATCAAATGTTGGTTCTACATCAATTTCGAAGGGGAGACGGAGCATAGGTTTCTTGATGGAAGACGACACCGAATCAAGCTCATATATTGCAATGAAGTCCCTAGTAATGGAAGAGCTGAAGGCATTTTTCCGGCCGGAATTGCTCAATAGAATCGATGAGATGGTTGTGTTCCGTCCTCTGGCGAAGACTCAAGCCTGTTTCTCACTTTGCTCTGAAATTGGTTTTACTGATATTCAGTAAACTTACATACCATATGTCGGTTTACTACAAGAACTGGAAAAAGCTTACTTATCTATGCAATTAGCCAGCCGCTTACAACTAGTGTGTGATAGTCGTTGATGCATATACGGATATACCTACTGTCGTGAACTTCAGACCACATGAGACACTAATGCCCTCCTTGACATGTTTACAGATGATAGCTATTCTTGATATCATCCTACAAGAAGTGAAGGGTAGGCTTTTGGCCCTTGGGATAGGCATAGAGGTGTCTGATGCAATGAAGGACCTGATTTGCCAAGAAGGATATGACAAGAGCCATGGTGCGCGACCACCTGATCGAGGATGTCATCAGCGAAGCAATTCTTTTTGGTGAGTACAAGCCTGGTGACACGATACTTATGGACACCGATGATGAGGGCAAACCTTGCTTGAGCCGTCTCCAATTGGCTGACCCAAAACGGACATTCTGAAGTTCTGCATCCCATGTAGTAGAGTAGAGGTCTAATTTTTCATTCTTTCAAGCAACGAGATTATTAATTCGTTTATAGTTAGACACGGAATATTTCATTATGTACATACATTCAGGGAATTTGTCCCAGCATATGGTGGTGTTCAAAAAAAACAAATAATGCAAATGTATATTGTTCTTCTATTGAGCAAATATATTATTTTGGAACTGTTTGGCTGTCAGGCGTAGTGCACCTCGAGGGTACTTTGGTAATTTACCACAAAAAATTTTCTTAAAAACCACCAACTATTTTATGTAGAACGTTGCTAACCCAACCACAAAATTTTACCAATCCCCAACCCCAGAATTCTACCAATCACATTTTCGATTACTCAGAAATAACATAACAGAGTGTTTCAGTTGAAACTTCAAGAGAAGCATTCAAATGCAAATAGTTGCTGTTCAAAATTCAATAAGATGCAAACTGATTACCGTCAAGTAATAACTATCAAAACAAAACTACATTCTCGCTTACGTTGAAATAGCGGTGCCTAGAAAACTTGTCATCAAAACAGAGAAGGACATAGCTTCAGATAATACAGTCTATGCAACTCAAAAAGAATCACCACCAAACAGTGGCAAGTTTTTCACTATGCCTTTGCCAACCCAGGATCCCTAGGAAATAGATGCAAACGAGATCAGATAAAGGAAAATTACAAAATAGAATCCAGAAAGTTCTGGTGCAACAATCCCATACCTTTTAATTTGGTCGAGTATGAGAAGTCTGTGGCCGGGGGGGATCTTCACATCTCTTAGAGCACTGAAGCATCATAATGTAGAATATCAATACATTATACGTGAATAACAAACCCCCTCTCTCTTAAACTGGTTAGAATATACATGAACCTAGAAAACACTTACCTGTCAGTAAGGAGGGGCAAGGTTTGATCAGTGAGGAGACCCTTCTTGAAATTCTTCTCATAGTTCTGGAGGCCTAGTTTTTGCAACATGCTCCTTGTACGGGAATAGGACATATCTTCACCCTGTGGCTTTGAGAACTTCTGCCCAATCTACATATAATAATCCAATAAGGAGAATTGGTACACAACAAAGAATACCACGTCGACAATCATATCAGCTGGCTGTACATTGGATACAGGATAATCAAATAGTAATTGCTGTTAGAATAGTCATATTCCTTTATATATCCTTCTATGTGTAGGATATATTCTCTTGTAATATTCTCTATATATACTGTCTATTGGGCCTTATAAATATACGCGAAATTCATAATATGGTATCGGAGCTAAAGCACTAACCTAACTCCTTCCGATGCCATCCCACCACCACCAATGCAACCGTCGCCATTGTCACCGGTTGTCGAATCGGTTGTCACTGGTGAACCTTTGCCCCAGATCTGTTACTCGCTGGAGTCTTGCTGTTGGTGATAGCAAGATCCTTACTCTCATCGAGAGGATGACACTTGGGGATGGGGCAATTTTCTTGCTTATTTCTCACACAATGCCATGCCAACCTGAGGGGTTGGGGATACAAATTTATAGGCTGCTAACCAGCCAAGCATATGCTAAGATGCTAGTCCTAGATGCTAGTCAAAAACTGTCCTAAAGCTAGTCTAAGATGCTAGTCTAAAGGTGTCCTAAAGCTCAAGATGCTAGTCTAAAGCTGCTGTACAAGAACCATGTGCCCACCCCACAAAGACCACAGTACAGGGACTTATTCATCATTCTCCCCCTAAGTCTTGTGCGTCGTCTTGTGGGAAAGTTGAACCATCCCGATCCTAGAGCAGAGCTCGAGGAATTTGACCCTCCCAAGAGGCTTGGTGAGCAGGTCCGCAAGCTGATCTGTGGTGTTGATGTAGCTCGCCTTGATGTCGCCTTCATCCAAATGTTCCTCGGATGAAGTGGTACTTCACCCGGATGTGCTTGCTCGTTCGTGAAAACGGGTTCTTTGCGAGCAGAGCGACTTGTTGTCCACCCCGAGCGCCACCGCCTGTCTCGCCGAGGAGATCACCAAGCGCCGAGCGAGCAGAGCGCTGAGTCGGCGGTGGAAGCCGCTATGTACTCGACCTCACGGTGGACAGACCACCACCTCTCGCTTGACCGACAACACTTAACGAGGCACTTGCCGAGGAAGAAGAGAATCCCGCTTGTGCTCTTGCCGGTGTCGATGTCGCTGCGTGGTCGCTGCCGGCCAGCCCGATGAAGTGCGCCGCGCCAAGACACCTCGGGTAGTGCAAGCGTAGTCGGAGGTGCCCGCAACGTAGCGGAGGATCCTCTTCACGGCTTTCCGATGCTCCATCGCTCGGTCGCCGCATAAACCGATCGACGTGGCCGACGCGAACGCCAACCGGACACGTGTGGACGAGGTAGCGAAGGTCGCCCACAATGCGCCGCAGCGTCGCGTCCGCCTCCTCCGCCGTGCTCTCACGACTCGGCCACCTCTCCTCCATAGGAGTGTGGGTGGGTTGCGATCGGTGAGCCCGCCACTGACGGTGCGCTTGGCGAGGCGATCGGACGAAGGGAGATATCGAGCTGCCCCGGTGGACCTCGATCCCGTGTAGAAGGAGAGAGCCCCAAGTCGCTCATCCGAAGGCGGTCTTCATCTCCGCCTTGAATGCCTCGACCTCGGCCTCCTTGGAGCCGGTGATCACCAGTCGTCGCCGTGAGCGCCACGCCCCGCCGGTGACCGCAGCCTGCGTGTGCGCTCTGCTGAACCCCATTTGCTTGAGGGTGGAGTCCAGCTTAGCGTTCGGCTCGTGGTGCTCGCCGCAGCCGTAGAGGGCCTTGCGCAGCGGAGAACTTTGCCCTCCTTGCCGGGATGACGAATCCGGCGGTGACGGACGTGGGCCTCCTCCTTCAAGTCGCCGTTGAGGAAGGCGGACTTGACGCCCATGTGATGGACGCGCCAATCCTCCCCGGGCCGCAAGTGCGAGGAGAAGACGAACGGACTCCATGCGCGCGGCGGGTGCGGCGCCATCGGTCGACCCTCTCCGCCGCACGCGAGCCTCGTGCCACCAAGCGAGCCTTGTGCTTGACGATGGCGCCGGCCATCCCGCTTCGCCTGAACACCCACTTAAGGGTGATCGCGCGGTGACCGGCAGAAGATCCGCCAGCCTCCACGTCCGGTTCCGCACGACGGCGTCCATCTCTCGCTTCATCGCGACACGCCACGCCGCGTCTCCTCCGCCTCGGCGAAGGAGCGGGGCTCGCCGCCGTCGCCGCGCCAAGTGCGCCTCGCCTCGAAGTCGTCTTTGCGCCGATCCGAGGACGGCGGCTCGCCGAGGATGTTGTCCATGGTACGATAGCGCGAGGCTCGCCGTCGTGGTAGCGCGCGACGCGGTCCTCGTCGTGAGACAGCGAGTAGCGAACTCCACCATGCGCCGCTCGTCGTGGGCCGAAGGCTGGGGGCCGATCTCGGTGGTGTGGCCGCCGTGCAGGAGAGTGGTGGCCGGTGCGGAGAGCGTGGAGGCCGGTGGTGAAGAGTGGGGCGTGGCCGGCCGCGAAGGTGGTGGAGCACTCGCCGAGCCGGTGGCGAGCAAGGTGTCGAGGTGGACGAGCTTGGTGAAGACGAGCCGCTAGCTCCGGCTCTCTCGGTGGGCGTGGTCGACAACAAAGTCCCGAGTCGGTCGAACCGTCGCCCACCGCCTTGTCCCACGCCCGCCGCCGCCGAACACGCCACGCGAGGTGCGACGCTACCAGTGACAGGTCGAGGATGCGGTAGGCCTTCGAGCCTCCGCGTAGCCGGCGAACACTCCCGAGTGCTCTGCCGTCGAGCTTACCGATGTGGCCAAGCTCCTTGGCGAACGCGAGGAGCCAAGACCCGCAGTGGGAGACCGCCGGCTTGCGCCATGCCAAGCCTCGTGCGGCGTCCCGCCGCCGAGCGCCTTGGTAGGCGAAGCGGTTCGAGATGTAGACGGCCGTCACCGCCGCTCCCGAGAGACACCGGCATCCTCTCGCTGAGGAGAGCCCGAGCCATCCCACAACCGTCTCGGTTGCGCTGCCGACGACGCTGCTTCTGCTGCGGTCAGACGGCGCGGAGTAGTGGCGCCAATGCCTCATCGGCGCGATGACGACGCGACCAGCTGTCGTTGTGCGTGCGTAGACGCGCAGCTTGCGGCGCGCTCGCCTCGCAGCGCCTGCGTGGCGCTGATGGCGTCCGCGGCCTTCCTCTTGCCGCCGAGGACCATCACCCACATGTAGCGGAGAGGTCATCGACGAGCGGCAGGAAGTAGCGTCGTCCTCCCGTGTGGCGGTGTCACGGCCACACAAGTCCCCGCACGAGCTCGAGCCTCTCCTTGGCTCGGAAACTCACCCGCCGGGAAAGGAGAGTCGCCTGCGCCGTCAACACGCAGACGCCGCAGAATCGCTCCACATGGTCAAGGCACGGCAGCCTCGCACCATTTCGCGGACCGAGCCGCCGGTGGCCTCGGTGAAGGTGCCCAAAGCGCTGTGCCATCGCCACGCCTCGTCGTCCCGACGAGCGGCGAGACAGAGGGGTTGTGCCACCGCACGTGAAGAATGTAGAGTCGATTTGCGCCTCGTTACCTTGGCAAGAAGGCGGCGGCGAAGATCCCAAATCCGCGGCACTGTGCTCGATCTCGACACGCGAGCCGTTCTCATCCACCGTCCCAAGCCGATGATGGAGTTCCGCAGATCGGGGATGTAGTAGACGCCGGTGAGCGGCATGTGCTCACGGACACGTGGTGAAGATGACAGAGCCGACGCCCTTGATTTCCACGCGGGCGTCCCAAACTTGACGGAGCCTCGGGCGCTAGAGTCAAACTCGGCAAGAGCTCCGTCGACCGGTCATGTGATGGGTGGCGCGGTGTCGAGGCACCACCCGTCGGCCTTGTCGTTGCTGGAGCCGTGGCCGAGGAGGGCATGTGCTTTGGCTCGTCTAGGTGGAGAGAGCCATGCGGCGGTGCGGCAGGCGGAGGTAGTTCGATGCTCGCATAAGCAATGAACAGAGCCGCTCCTCCTCCTCCGCGCGCGCGACGCGGGGCTGGCTGCGCGCCGTGGTATCGACAATCCACGCCCAATGACCAAGCTTGCGCAGCTTGTGGCAAGAGTCGCCTCGTCTTGCTTTTGTTTGCCGGCGCGCACTGGGCGCCTCACGGTCATCACCTCGGCACGTCCTCGCGCCGCTGGCGTCTTTGCGTGGCTTGCCGTGCTTGCCGCGCTTGCGGCGCTGTCGTGGAAGAAGGCTCCCTTCTTCCTCGCCACCTTGGCGGCACCCACTGCTCCCGAGCGAGGAGCTTCCGCCAATGGTGACGAGTCCCGAGGCGCGTGGCTTATCGCCGCCAACGACCTTGAGGCGACCGCGCCTCCTCGATCGTCATCGTGGAGAGGTCCAGCAGAGACTCGATCGAGCGAGCCATCCGCTTGTACTTCTCGGGGCGCAGCGAAAGAGCTTCTCCACGCTCTCTCTTCGCCGTAGGTGTCGCCACCGAATCGCACCAACTTCGCAATGTGTTGAGACGGAGCAAAGTCATCAACGCCCTCACCGGCTTGAAGGCCGTGTTCTCCCACTCCGTCGTAGTGCTCGCAATGTAGACTTGCGGACGCGATCCGCCTGCCGTGCGTCTTTGCGATGGCGTCCCAAGCCTCTTTGGCGATCCGCTTGTTGGTAGCGAATTGCATCTCGCGCGGGGCGCATCCCACATATGCCGCGCTGAGCTTTACCTCATCACCGCGACCCACTCAACATAGTTGGTCTTGGTGAGGGTAGGCCACTCGCCGCCCGGGCCGACGCCCTCGACGACACCGTACTCGTGGTGACCACGGCATCGAACCGGAGAGAGAGAGAGCGTCGCTGTGGAAGGCCGCGCTCTCGCCGATCCGCTGCCGCCGCCGCGTCGCGCCTCCTCGAGCGTCCACCGTGCGTCGCGCTGCTGAAGCTGCCGCCGCGCCGTGGCGTCGCGCGTGCCATCGCGCCGCTTCGCCTCGCTTCCTCCCTCTCCAGCCGCTCAAGATCCGCGTCGGTCTTTGCCATCGCAGAGATGGAGCTGCTTCTGCTTTGCTCGGCACGGGGCTGCTGCGAGGCCGAGAAGGAGATGAGCAAGAGATGCTCGGGCTACGAGGATAGTATAGCTCGATACCACTTGTTACTCGCTGGAGTCTTCTTTGTTGGTGATAGCAAGATCCTTACTCTCATCGAGAGGATGACCCTTGGGATGGGGCAATTTTCTTGCTTATTTCTCACACAATGCCATGCCAACTTTGAGGGTTGGGGATACAAATTTATAGGTCGCTAACCACCAAGCATATGCTAAGATGCTAGTCCTAGATACTAGTCAAAAGCTGTCCTAAAGCTAGTCTAAGATGCTAGTCTAAAGCTGTCCTAAAGCTAGTCTAAGATGCTAGTCTAAAACTGTCCTAAAGCTCAAGATGCTAGTCTAAAGCTGCTGTACATGAACCATGTGCCCACCCCACAAAGACCACAGTACAGGGACTTATTCATCAAGATCAACCGCAACCTTCAACGCCCGCAAGGTCGTCTGCGACGGCGCCTCGGTGCTTGAGGCCAACCTCGTGTGCCACTGTGAGAAGGCTGCCGCCACCCCATCCGAGACTGACACCCGTGTCGAAGGTTGAGGTCAATAAGGGGCCAACCTCACGTACCGCCACGAGAAGGCCGCCGCCGACCGACGCCCGTGAGAAGGCTGCTGCCAACCTAGCCACCGCCGATCAAAGAAGGCTGCCGCTAACCCAGCCACTGCCGACTGACGCCCACGAGAAGGACGTCGCTGACCCCGACTGATGCCCGCGATGACGCTGCCATGCGAAGGTCGCCGCCCATAAGGCCTAGAATCGCAACTGGTTGTTTTAGAAACCAATCTAGTTTTCTATAAAAAGTCAGTTGCCTCGAAAAACTTCACGTTGATCTAACCACCGCGCTGTCCAGTGCCGACTATTATATTTCGTTGCCTTGGTCGCTGCACCATCCATCACCGCTTATCGATGACTTCCGTTCCATCAGTTGCGATCCCCTTATCGGGAATAAAGCTTCATAGGACGAACTACAGGTTACGGTCTTCACTTATAGAGATCATGCTCGATGGTCTCCGCCTCTGGAGACATGTCATTGATGCATGACTTTGTTCGCCATTGCTGGTTTAGCCTCCTACCAGGCAATCTACTTTTGCACCTCTTGCAGAAGGAGAGGTTGCCAAAAAGGAAGCAGAGCCTAGGAGTACTTGCATGAGCGATACTAGTAGAGCAGCGATGCTATGTTCTTTTCGCTTCAGCATGAGCTGGAGACACTTTGCCAGGAGGACCCCTCCGTTGAGGACTTCTTACAAACCCTGGCCAGTCTCTAGTGTCAACTGGACGAGCTGGCTTCTCCACTTTGCCAGGAGTGTCATAAGGTACAAAAGGTGAATTGTAATCGCCTTCGCCTTTATGACTTCGTCTGTCGTCTTCGCCTAGAGTTTTGAGCTTGTCAGGGCTCAACTGCTGAGCGACTCGCCTTGACTGACCGTCACCAAGACTCTTTCGACACTTCGTGGTGAGGAGCTTCATCGTGGGTTAGCAGCACAGTTTGCTCCAGCTATGCTTGCTGCCCCTTTTTCTTCGATTACAACGGTTTATGTTTCGACTATAGTCCTTGCCTAGGTGCCTATCTCTGTTCCTGTTTTTGCATCGAGGTTGAGTGCAACTATTGCAAAAACTTTGAGCACGACTACCAGAGTTGTGCGGTGCGAAAAAGGCAGAATAAGACGCATGGAGGCAAACGGTCCAAGAAGAGCAGGGAAGCCCTTCCTTTACAGGAGGACAGATCAACACGTCAGGTTCTCAGTGAGATGACTCTATTCAGTAGATCTACTAGGCTTTACTTTAGCAACTCTCTCACAGCTCAGTAGATTCTAGACTGGTGCCTCTTTCCACATGACACCGGTCTCCACCTCTCACTTCAGTAAGACGTCTTGTTTTTCCTATCTCTGTTCAGACAGCTAACGGTACTCCTCTGTCTGTCAGCTGTTAGGGCACTCTTTTGTTTACTGATTTTTCTGTTCCAATTGTTTTTCATGTTCCCCAGCTTACCATGTAACTCCTCTCGGTAGGTCAGTTCATCGATCTTGACTATAGGGTTTGTTTTGACTCACTCCTGTTTCATCCAGGATCGACAGACAGGGACAATTCTTAGAACTAGCCGGCGTCGGATCATCAGGGTCTCTACATCCTCAACCGTCTCTATCTTTCGTCTATCTTAATTGCTCCTATCACTTCTACGTCCACCTCCACCGCATCTACATCTACCTCCACCGCCACTGCTGCCATCACCTTTGGAGCTTTTGCGCGGTGGCATCATCGTTTAGGTCATTTATGTTGGTCCCACCTTTCTTCATTAGTTAGGGCATTTTTGAACGTGTTACTGTTGACATTACCATGTTTTGTCAGGTTTGTAAGCTGAGCAAGCAGCTACAACTTTGTTGCCATTTTAGTGAATCCTTGTCTTCTCGTCCTTTTGTTTTAATTCATTCAGATGTATGGGGGCTTGCGCCTATTATCTCTAAAGGTGGGTATAAGTTCTATGTGATTTTCATTAATAATTATTCCCATTTGCATGGCTTTTTCCTATGTCTAATCGTGGTTGGTTTCTTGCGATTTATCATAGCTTTGCAATGATGGTTCGTACTCAACTTGAGTTTTCTATTTATACTTTTTGCTGTGATTTTGCTAGCGAATACGGTTCTGGCGCTTTTAGACAGTTTCTTTCTGAGTAGAGCATTCTTTACCAGTCTTCTTGTCCTGGTGTCTATACTCAGAATGAGGTTGCTGGGCGCAAACATCGTCATCTGACTGAAACTGCCAACACTCTTCTCCTTATCTCACGTTCCACCATAGTTCTGGGTTGAGGCTATTTCTACAGCTACATATCTCAACAATATGCAGGCTTTCATTGCTCTTAAGGGCGTCAGTCCTATAGAACGCCACTACTCTCGAGCTCGGGTACACTCACCTTCGTGTTTTTGGTTGCACTTATTTTGTTTTGCTGCAACCTCGTGATCACACCAAACTGTCGGCTCAGTCAGTTGAGTGTATGTTTATTGGTTATAGTTTTGAGCACAAGAGTTATCGCTGCTATAATCCTTTTGCTTGATGTACCAAGATTTCACGAGATGTTATCTTTGACGAATCTCGACCTTTCTTCTATCGAGATTCAGCTGCTTGTCATGTTTCCACTGTTGAGACGATCTCATAGTTATCTCTTTCTGACTCCACCTATTTCTCCACTATCACAGCCTTCCCCTGGTTTGTGTCCAGTGGTTCCTTCTGTACCCTGCCTCCTGTGATGCCTCCTGCAGCAGCGCCACCATCTTGTTTCTCTGGTATTCACTACTCTAGGCGTCCTCGTCTTTCACCAGCCTCCTCTCTTGGTATCTTGCCAACACCTACATCTGCTCCTTGCGATGCTCCTCACTACGCCCTTTGTGATCGGACATCCCTTTGGCCTCCTGATCGTCTTGGTTTTGCTCCGACAGCTCGTGCTTTCTCTATCACCGAGTCTAGTTCTTATCGTGAGGTTGCTCCTCATTCTGAGTGGTAGCTTGCAATGGCAGAGAAGCTTGATGCTCTTCGGCGTAGAAGACTTAGGATATTGTACCGACACATGTGCATGCTTGTCCTATTACGTGCACGTGGGTGTGTAAGATTACGACCCAGTCTGATGGTCCTATCGAGCACTACAAGCTCATCTTGTGGCTTGCGGCTTCCAGCAGGAGTACAGTCATGACTACGATGAGACTTTTGCCCCTGTTGCCCATATGAACACTATTCACACTCTTGTTGCGGTTGCTTCTGTTTGTCGTTGGTTTATCTCTCAGCTAGATGTTAAGAACGCTTTTCTTAATGGTGTTTTGCATGAGGTCTATATGCAACCACTACTTGGGTATTCTGTTCTTGATGGGCACGTCGGTCGTTTTCATTGTGCTTTTTATGGCCTCAAGCAGGCTTCTCGTGTCTGGTTTGCGTGTTTTATCTCAGTGATTATCGCTGTCGGTTTCACTGGCAGTTCCCACGATCCTGCTCTATTTGTCTATATCTCACCTCGATTGTCATAGAGGTGGGCCTTGGGCCTAGTCGGTTTATTATTAGAGATCGGTTTCTATTTGAGTTAGAGATTAGTTTCCTTTTGTTAGAGATAGAGTTAGAGATATGATATTAGTTACTATATTTGTTAGAGTTATAATTGGGATTAGATCCTATCTGTTAGGGGGAGCCATCTATATAAGGAGGCTACCGCATACCATTGTGATCAATCAGAGAAATAACCAAGTCTTTCCCGTCTAAATCTCTCTCTCTACGCCGACGCCATCCGGCCCTCTTCTTGGTGGTGTTTATCCCGCATGAACCCCGGTTCATGACATCGATATAGGACACTACTTCTGTATGTGGATGACATGCTCATCATGGGTGATGACTCCTCGTTCATCACATATGTGAAGCAGCATTTCAGCAAGCAGCTTCGGATGATTGATCTTGGTTCTTTTACGTACTTTCTTGAGATCAAGGTCACCTCCACGCTTGAGGGCTACTATCTCTTCCAACAGAAATATGTTCAGGATCTTCTTAATCGTTCTGGTCTAACTGACATACTTCTGAGACTCCCATGGAGTTATCTCTTTAACTTTAGGCCACCGATGGTGATCTTCTTGAGGATCCTACTCGATATCACCATCTTGTTAGAAGTCTAGTCTATCTTATGAGCACTCATCCTAATATTGCTCATATCGTCTATATCTTGAGACAGTTCATGGCTTATCATACACACCTTCATTACAGTCATCTTCTTCGGGTTCTTCACTACTTGTGTAGGACTATCTCTCATTGTTTGTTTTTTTAGTTCCAACTCACTACAGCTTATTGGGCCTCATAAATATATACATAATATTCATAACAAGCAAAATCAAAATGTACTACTATATCAGCTGGCTGTACTTTGGATACAGGATAATCAAACAGTAATTTCACCAAAATCAAAATGTACTAGTATATAAAGGTATGTGTAAAACTTGAGAAGAAAAATTCTACAGGCAAAGATTCAGCAGAAAGAAACATTCCTCTTTGACCTGGCCACAATGGTTTCATCACAATATGAGTACTAATGCTCACTAATAAATTGTTCTCGAGAATTCCATCCAAAATTAGCAAAATCACATGGTTCACATCCAACTGCCAAGAAACAGCAAAGCAACTCCTTTCATGGCCAAGATTTCTTCTCTTTTGTTTTCTGGAGATATAAGGCCTGTATGTGGTTTGCACATGTGGCCACATTTGAGAGATATTTCACAATGAAGTTTGTAACAGAAAAAAGGAAAGAAGAAATGGCAGTGCCAAAACTCCTTGTCACCAGAATACTTTGGGTGTCCAACATTTCCATGAAAGCCAGAGAGATGGCAGTATGCATGCTAAAAGCCATGTCATAATACTCCTACGAAGCACAGGCTGTGCTAGGCCAAACCAGAAAGCAAGAAAATTAAGAAAAATCTTTAGTAGTTGGTTAATGTCCACCAAGTTTATAGAATAAGCTACCATCTCCACACGCAAGATAAAACATTCCCATTCAAACCTCAATTTATCCTTAGCAGGCATTACAATAGAGACTTGACCCATCAGATACAAAAAATTAGTGATAAGATGGAATGAGCAGCAAGATGACTTCAAAATTGTAACAACCAAAGATATATAGGTTCTTACCATGAAAAAGCCACCTTGAAATACCGCAAAAGCAACACCAGTTGTAATTGCATTTGCAACTGGATTAGGAGTTCCCATTCCACTAACTATGGAGAAGAGAGCGCCAGAACCAAAAGCAGCTGCCATGCTATACAAATACAAACAAGACATTAGTCAAGCATAAAGTAACAAATATCTAGTTATTAACTAGAATTAATAGCTCCCACCCAGATATATGAAGCTGTGCAATAAGCACCATTTTTAGTGGCTAATCGGAATTATTTTGCATCTTAACACATTGACGATACAAGTTATTACTCCTTGAAGTGTAGTGCCAACCAAAATGAAATTCCAAAGCCTCACCTGCCCTGAATGTCCTCTTGCCCACGTATCCTTCTCATAACACAAGATATGCCTGCATTTGCACCAGTCATAACTGCGAAATTCCGGGCTTGCACCAAGGGTCCACCAGCTAAAGCCTATAAGTCAACTAGCTTCATCACCTTGATGTGTAAAATAAAATAAAATATTGGGATTTGCGATATATCTATATGGCCATATAGAGGCCAACATTTGCCATGTTATGAAATAGAAAATGCTAGCCAAAAACTAAGTTGACTATTATACATAAGGCTCACAAGTTAACATTGCAAAGAAGTGAGCTTTTGCTCTATTCTAATTTGGGATCAGTGGCGGAACACACGTAAAATATGTACTCTTATTCTTCGTATTATAGTTCTGTCCATTCTTGCCTCATTGCCTGTCACTCCTCTCACCTTTATGGCTCTTATCTAATTCTATCCCAGATTAACTAATAAGCTACAGCGATTTGTATCCAGCAAAACTGCATAAGTTCACTCTGAGAGTAACATCCGGTCCTCCGCAACCTCATGCGTGAGGCTGCGCTCTATACTAAGTCATTGTAATTGCTAATCACATTTGTGCCAGTATTACGGTCAAACCTGCAGATGAAACTAAGGGCCGATTGGTTCCTTTTGCAAACAAACGCTCGTTGTAGATTAGATATTAATATGTCTCCTGTTGCAATTTTGACATGACACATAGTCCAATCGTCACATCACTTATCACGAAGACTTCACCGAGTTCAACAAAAAACCCAGCAGAAGATGCGATAGGGTTAGCAACCTGAGCCTGCTTGAAGGATGCCATGGCCTGCGGGTCGGCGCTGGGCGGCGGCTGCGGCATGGGGAATGGCGATCCCCCGTCGGCGGTGAGCGTGCCCATGAGAACCCCGAGCGCCGCGCCCTGTACCGCCCCCACGGCCGAGGTCACCGCCGCCTCGATGTGGGTGGGCTGCTTCGCCATCCACGCGCGGAACCCCGCCTCCAGCCCCTTCACGCGCCCGCTCCACTCCTCCAGCGGGTTGCCGCCGCGCGCCTGCGCCGCGGCCGACGACGACGAGTCCATCACCACCAAATCTCTCTGCTGCTCGTCTCGGCTCGGCGTCTTGGGAAACGGCCACGCTTTTATCCCCTCGGAATCTTCGCTTAACCCCTAGCCATTGCTAAACCAGGCCAGGCACCTCTTGCGGGCTACGGCCCATTACTAAACCTCATTGGGCCATGAGTGTGGACACGTTAAAAGGCTTAGCAAATAAACGAGCACCTGGGCAGCGGCAGGATTCGGCGAGGTTTCCATTCCTTTCCATGGCGTGGCTCTTGCCGCGGGTAGCGACGAGGAGGAGGGGATGGTGGGAGGCACCGCTATTTGCGGCGGAGCAGCGCGCGACGCTGGTGAACGTGAAGCTGAAGTGGGTGAAGGACCGGGCGCTCGACGGGGCGGTGTCGCGCGAGCGCCACCTCCGCGCCGCCCACCACCTGCTCGACCTCGTGTCCTCCCGGCCCGGTCACCGCGTCTCGCGCCGCGAGCTCCTCGACGACAGGTCCGTCCACAGGATGTTCGGCTCCGCGGACGCTGCGCTCGCCTTCGTCAGCAGGTACCGCACGCTGTTCGCGCTGTGCCGCGGCGGCGGCGTGTCCCTCACGGACGCGGCGCTTGACCTCCGGCGCCGAGAGGTGGACTGCCTGGACGCCTCCGAGCCCGACCTCGTAGCTCGCCTCCGCCGCCTCCTCATGCTCACGCTACCTCGCTCGCTGCCGCTCCACACCGTCGACCTCCTGCGCTGGGACCTCGGCCTGCCCCGCGACTACCGGGCCACCATCCTCCGCCGCTACCCCGACCACTTCGCCCTCGCGCAGCCCGAGGGCGACGAGCGCGTCTGGCTCCGCCTCCTATCCTGGGATGATAGTCTAGCCGTCTCCGAGCTCGAGAAGAGCGCCGGGGGCGGTGACACCACCTGCCTCCCCTTCCCGGTGAGCTTCACGAGGGGGTTTGGCCTTAGAAGCAAGTGCATGGCCTGGCTGAGGGAGTGGCAGGCGCTGCCGTACACCAGCCCGTACGCCGACGCCGCGTGCCTGGACCGTCGCACAGATGTGTCAGAGAAGCGGAATGTGGGGGTGTTCCATGAGCTGCTGCATCTCACTGTGGCGAAGAGGACAGAGCGCCACAACGTGAGCAACATGAGGAAGCTGCTAGGCATGCCACAGAAGTTCACCAAGGTGTTTGAGCGCCACCCAGGCATTTTTTACCTCTCCAGGGTGCTTGGTACACAGACAGTTGTGCTCCGGGAAGCTTATGGTGGTGGAAGCCAGCTGCTCGAGAAGCATTCACATCCACTTGTTGCTATCAGGGAGGAGTATGCCACCATGATGAGGGCTGCATTGCCACCAAGGAGGATTAGAGAAAGCTGTGACTCTTGTAGCGAGCAGGATGAGGAAAGCGAAGGAGGAAAAGAATTTGAACTCATTGAATGAATGCATTCTATGTCCAATCAATTTTGACTGCACTAAAATAAAGCAAAGCTAGGGAGTTCAGACAATGCATTATTAGCTCCCAGAGGACAATTGGCAAACCTCATGCAATGGATGCAATGAACTGCAATGGTTCAGCAGGTATGTGCATTATCTCGGACTGAATTCTCATACAGTCATACTTTTAGCAAAGTCTATGTCCGCAATTATGTGCTCACCATAAAAGAAACTGTGATGTTTTTTAGCCTTAAGATGTTACATTGGTTTATTGTTTATGACTTGTAGAGTCTGTGATTCAGCTTTCATGGTTATACTCCGTTGTTGGCAGTTGTGAAGCAAGAAAATTAGATTTGGGTATGACTTGACTCTACATAACTCGTTCAATTGACCACATCTATTTTGCATGCTGCTATAAAGTGGCGTACTCAGTTTCTTCTTTTTGTGTCATATGTTACTTCGCACAACGCATCGAATTTGTTTGTAGGCATAAGATATGTACTCTAAATTGAAACAACATTTCAATTGACAGAACTTGCTTGAAAAATTCACGATTTCTCTTTCTTGTCTTTTAAAGGACCTTGTTTGCATCAAATCATAAGCATGTAATGTGCACACTCCATGTCCATGCAGAACATTGATAGAAAGTAGAAGGACACAGTTACATTTGTTGTTATTTTCTACCTGCATACAGCATTTTGATGGAGAGCAGATTTCGGAGGAGCAGGCTGTGTGTGCATGTTAGATGTGCAATGTTATGAAGCATGCGCACTTCATGGGCCATATGAGCATTGGGCGTCTCGTCCAGTCTGTTTTGCTGGGAGTCTGGAGTCTGGACCCCTGTGCTTGAGCCGAGAGGCCTCCTCATCTAACACAGCTGCACAGGTTACACTGCCAGAGGGATGCTGGGGCACGCAAAGACAGTTGGAAAACGTGGGCAGGGTAGGCCCCCTTGCTTACCAGCAACAAGATGGGGCAACAGTGCCCGTGGACCCAGTGGTGGATCTGCCTGTAATATTTCATAAACTTAGTGTGGTATTGCTAATCTTTCGTAAACTTAGCATGGTATTGATTTTAGAGCACACATATTTCATATGTGTACATTATTAAGCACATTTATAATTGTGTTTCATGGGTTTGGTGATACACCAAGAATGCAAGGAAACGCCTTGTAGTTCTTATTCTGATGCGAACTAACTTCCTTCGTTTTTTGTAAACTGGCATCCTGACCAACTGGGGAACGTACATGTATAATATTCCTACCTCTCATCTTAACAGTTCCCACACTTGCTTTGGTTGCAACTTGCAACAAAGATTACTATCATATAATGTATGTTTGTCTTTACAGTAAAATGTGCATACAAATTGATCTTAATGATTGTCTGTCACTTTGTCATGTTTACGGTAAAATGTTCATACAAATTGATCTGTTAATGAACTAGCACTCTCATTATGCTCATCTCCTCTTGCTTTGAGTTTTGATTGTTTCTGGTATGTCTACTTAGAGCTAACATGCACATCTCTATATGTTTCACAACCATGTTATGCATGATTGGAAAAGTTATTGAGCCCAGTTCCTAATACAATAAATAATGTGTCATGTCTTCTATGAAAAACTTATGGTTTGTTTGAGTATCTCCTATGATATGTGGGTTGTCTGTAGGAATGGTAGGAATCACTTTTTTTGAGTCGCTGGTACTATTAGGTAACCTTACAGTATGCACTAGCTTAGTGGCTAAGCAATGATAAATAGTACAGTATCAGCTAGCAAGTGATGGATTTTTCTGGCAAACCAGTCACTTGAACAGCTTTGTCATAAAAAACTGAAGATTTGTTTGTGAGAGCACAGTATTTACTTTCTCCACAGCAGTAGAATCAGAAGATTTTCTCCTTACAGGCTACAGTACTGCAATTCCATGGAACTGTGAAACCACAAAGTTTCAATTCAAAGTGGTATCCACCAGATATGGATGGAAAACATTTTTTTCATATCTCCATGAGAAACACAAAATTATTTCTAGCATCTATTGGGGCCTATGATTATCCAAATATTAACTATGGCTATTACCTCAGAGAACTATCCTGTGTAACTTAGCACTGCAGTGGTTGGTATGCTTAAAACTTGTTGAGGATTAATAGTTCACCTTTCAATATTGAATTGCTGATTGTCAAATCAAGTTTGTTTTATTTGTCTCATTTTTCTGTCTTCATTTCTCCTTATAAATGCTGTGAAAATATGCTGGCCCTATGTGAGATCTAGAATTTTGGATACTAAGTGAGATCTAGAATTCTGGATACTAAGGGTATGTTCATATTGACTTTTGAAGGAGTGGAGGAGTGATGGGGAAAATAAGGGAGAGATACTACACGAGACGGGAACGAGAGGAGTGCGGTATGTGATGTGCCTGTGATCTCTGCATTATCTTCAGAGCGAAATTAGAGCGAGAGAAGTGGGGGAAGTCGGGTGTTTATATTGGCTTCTGGTTTTTATAAACAAAAGCAGAAGTTAATATAAATATGCCCTAAGTTTGATGCATAGGACATGAGATAAATAGTGCAGTTATATGAACTATAATTAGAAGTGTCGACCGACTTTGATGTTACGGCACTGAAATATGCAAATGTTCAAACAATACCTGTCAATATCGTTCAGGAGACTATACCGGTTTGGTTCTTGAAATGGTACATTCCAGTACGGTCCATACCGGCGTATCGTTTCAGATTTAATATAATAATACGAGTATATAGTACCCGTCTATACCGGTGTACCATTTTGGATTTAATATAATAATTTGAGTATATATATATATTATAAGTATATATTTGTTTAGTTATATGCACACCAAATTTCATTTGTAATATTATTCTAAATGCATAATAATACTATCAAATATAACATATAGTTCAATGGATGGTGTTATCAATTCCACTGGTACCGACGGGTATTGATTGGTATTAAAGCTTATATAGCCGGTATTGACCGATATCGAGCTGGTATTGATCGGTATGGAACGTAGGGGTAATTTGTACCAGTTTAGTGGCCGGTATGGAATATACCGATCCATACCCGACTGGAACTGAATGGCATTGATAACTTTGGTTCAAACCAAACCATATCCGGTGAACGATAAGCCATCATCTCATTTGATCTCCTGTTTTTTTTTTCCGGAAAATTATTACACTCGGTAAACCCTGAAGCTAGATGTATTTCTTTTCATCACTTTTTTGTCCAATCTTCTACAGCGGAGTTTTGGTGTGTAGTTGTGTACATTTGCGTACTAACTCTAGTGCTATAACATCAGCGTCTCTGGGACTTCTATTCATCTGCTAAAAGATCTATAAGGAGATGGTAGTAACATTTTTTAGGTAATATTCGTTTGCTACACTGAACAACAGTACTCTTGTTTGCAGCTTGCAAGATGAGACCATCGGAGAACTCAGATGATAGTGCAGCAAAGGCTCCAATAGACAATACAAGAGGTACATCTAACACTTCAATTACCGCCTCAATGTAATTTTCAGTTTATGCTGAATCAACAAGAATGAAGATGCAAGGCATACTAGTTCCTTTCTTTCTTCAATCTGCACCAGTTATGACATGAGTTTTTAATATGAAAATCTTGTTGGATTTTTGAGGGCATTGTGGTAATTTCCCTATTTGAAAAAAAAAGAAAGGTGGGTCCCACCTGCCGGTAGGACAAGGGAAGAGCACTATCCTTTGCGCATGTGTGGCCATCGGCCTTGACCGGCTCCTGGGATGGCTGGGTCTTACGATAACGGCGGCGGCGCAGGAGGCGCCAACGGCCCGTGCGCCTCGGCGCTGGCCGTTGCTGCAACCTGTCAGTCGCCTCGTCACTCCTCCATTTAAGTCGGCCTCCCTCCTCTTTGATGCACTGAAAGTCAGTGAGTCCGCTAATCTTTGATCTCTTCTTTCTCTCTGTTGGATCTCGATTTGAGTATTGGTACTGCACCTCCACCGTGTTCCTCACCGGCATGGATGAAAGTGTGTTCTAGATTTGTCCCCTTTGGCATTTCCCATGTGGTTCCTTGTGTCATCTCTCTTTGAGGGCTGGCAGTGAGGGATTAGGGATTTTTGCTCTTGAAGGTTGAATTCGTTTGTGGAAGAGAAAATTGTGCTTATTGCTTGGTGTTCCACGATGCTCTTGGTTGGAGCATCTCGGTTAGTCTTGTGCGGTATGCTCCTGTATCTTGGCTTCATTCTTCGGTGTGTCCCAATTTGCGAAAATTAGCATTGTATCTCTGTCGACCTCGTCTTTTTGTGCGGCACAGCATGGCGTTTAGTTTTCTAGTCTAGCATCTTTCGACGTGCCTTGTTTGGGTTCATCTCGGTGGCTTTGAGTTTTTCCATTGTCCCACCAATAGTGGGGCCCACCTCTCCCCTTTTTCTTTTCTTTTTTCTTTTCAAATTGGAAAATTACTACAATGCCCTCAAAAAATCCAACAGTCTCCACCAATTTATCAATTTGATAAAAGATATTCATGAGTCATGTTTAATATATAGCTGTTCGACGATAGGCACCTTGCGGACTTGAACCCAAAGACTACGACTCTGCATAGATAAGGGAGGACTTCACCTTAATCCAATACCTTGGTGTGAGAATTTTCGTCCAAGTTACATTCTATACGGGGTAGCTTGCCTTTTTCCCTCTCAAGTTGGGACGTTACGGTCATGTCCCCGTATCTAGCTCATAAGTATTTAAGGAAGTATACCTTTATCTTCCTTTGATCGTGACCTCACGATCATACTTAAGTAAGTGAATTTTTTAGGGAATCCTATAGGACGATTCCCGATCCTGTATAGGTATCGAATTTATTAAGAGCTATTAATCAACCTCCCAGACACAGAAAAGCACTGTAGCTAATGGACCCTTTAGATGTGCTCTTTAATCCCACACAGTTTGTTGTTCTAGAGCTTAGTTCACGGGATCTCTGATCTACTAGGATAGGTTACCACCAATGTAAGTCTTTACATGGGTATGAGCCCTATTCCCTTTGACACTACAAGGATGGCCTTCCGCTCTAATCCTTTGATAAAAGGATCTGGCAAATACCTTTCAGACTGGATGTATTCCATAGAAATAACACACGTCTCTCTAGCTTGCCTTATTGACTTAAAGTCACCTTTTTATATGTTTTGAAGATTTCACATTGTCCTTTCTGCTCTTAGCCTTGACCAAAATGATTTGGTTATCCTTCCTGCTCTTAGCCTTGACCAAAATGATTTGGTTATCGCAGTAGGTCAATATAGCTAGAATTGGCTTTTCCAGCACATGTAGGTCAGAAGGTAGTTCTCTAATCCATTTTGTCTCTATAGCAACTAAATCTAGTGCTACCAACTTAGCCTCCATGGTAGACTGTGTAAGGGTAGTCTATTTAAAAGACTTCCACAAAATAGCCCCATTTGCTAGAGTGAAGACATAGCCACTCGTAGCCTTCATGTCATCTAAGTCACTGATCCAGTTAGAAACACTAAATCCTTCTAAGATTGCTGGATGAATAGAATAATATATTCCAAAATTAGAGGTTCCTTTTATATACCTAAGTATCCTCTCTAGTGCTATCCAATGATCATTATCTGGATTGGCCGTATAATAACTCAATCTACTTACACCATATGAGATATTCAACCTCGTTACACTAGTTAGATACAGTAAGAATCCAATTATTTGAGAATATTTAACTTGGTTTTTCATGTCTAGTGTTTTTATGTAGTTTAACATTTGGATCATAGGGTGTGCCCATTGACTTACAATCCATGAACCCAAATCTAGTTAAGACCTTGTCCACATAATGGGATTATGAAAGAATAATCTCATTTTCACGCTTTATCAGCTTGATGTTTAAGATAACATCAGCTTCACCTAGATCTTTTGTATCAAAATTCTGGAAGAGGAAAGACTGTGTTCTACTGATTACATTCATGTTGGTCCAAAAAACAATATGTCATCTAAGTATAGACAGAGAATGATACCTTCGCCCCCACTAAATCGATAGTAGACACATTTATCGGCTTCGTTTACACAAAAACCGACTGAGATCATAGTACTTGGAAGTTTGTTTTAGGCTATACAAGGATTTAATCAATCAATATACTTTCTTCTCTTGCCCTTCAACTACAAAACCATTGGGCTATTGCATATAAATCTCCTCATTTAACTCTTCATTTAGGAAAGCGATCTGTACATCCATTTGATGTACTTGGAGTTTGTACGTAGCAGCTAGTACTAAAGGTACCCAAATTGTGGGTAAACAACCTACAGGAGAGTATATATCAAAATAGTTTTCACCTTCTTTTTGTGTGAAATCTTTAGCCACTAAACGGATCTTATACTTTTCTATAGTACCATAAGGTCTACGTTTTCATTTAAACATCCATTTGCAGCCCATTGACTTGAATCCAAATGAAAGATCTGTAATCTTCCATGTTCAGTTAGCTATAATGGAATCCGCCTCACTACGGATTGCCTCCTTCCATTAATCTACATCTGGAGATGTATTGCATCTGAAAGGTTTCATGGTTCATCATCCATGACATAGGTGACAGTCATCGATAAGAAACTTTTTAGTCCTCTGACTCTTACTCTCCTCAACTCCAATTTAGAAGCGGTGTTTTCCACACTAGGAAGAACAGAGTATTTAACTGAACCATTATGGTTAATGACTTCATTTGGTCTCACAGAAAACACATGTTCAAAGAATGTTGCATCAAAAGATTCCATCACCATATTTGTAGTGATGTCACTCACATTGGATTTGATCACTAAAAATTTACAAGCCATGCTATTTTTAGCATACCCTAGAAAGACGCAATCAACGGTCTTAGGACCAAGTTCATTTTTCTTCGGTAATGGCACATACACTTTTGCAAGGCATCTGAAGAAATGGTAAGTTAGGTTTTCTCCCCTTCCATCCTTTATAAGTGTTTCCTCTTGATTGCGAGGTAGAACCCTATTTAAGATATAGTTAGCTGTGAGAACTACTTCACCCCACCAATAGTTCAGCATACTCGAACTTTGCAACATGGCATTAACCAAGTCACAAAGAGTTTGGTTCTCTTTTTTTTTGCTATTCCATTCGATTGGGGTGAGTATAGTGGAGTAATTTCAAGAATTATACCACTTTCTTCACAGAATAGAGAGAATTCATTTGATACATATTCACCACCTCAGTTCAACCTTAACTGTTTGATTTTATTTTCTAGTTGATTTTCCACTTCGGCTTTCAAGACATTAAAGTGTTCTAATCCTTCATCATTCGACTTAAGTAAATAAATGTAGTAATACTTAGTCGCATCATCTATGAGAGTTAGAAAATACTTAGTCGCATCATCTATGAGAGTTAGAAAGTAACGTTTGCCACTTTTAGTTAATATTCCATTCATCTCACAAAAATCATAATGGATTAGTTCAAGGGGAGAGGTGTTTCGCCCTTCAACGCCATGGAAATGTTTTCAGGGTTGCTTTGCTTGCACACACTTCACACCATGAACCCTTCTCATAATTATAGCTTAGAATTAAACTCAGTTTGCCTAACTGCACAATAGTTTCAAAGTTAACATGACATAAACGAGAATGCCAAATATCATGAATTTTATTGCAATGTGAAACATTAAAAATGGATAAGCGTAATATGCCCACTATCATAGCCTTTTCCCACAAAATTACCAAATTTAGTCAACATGACCTTATTGGACTCAAACAACAAGTTTTATTCCTTGCCTACACAGCAAATACCCGCTTAGAAGATTTCAAGTCATGGTAGGCACGTACAGTACGTCTTTGAGGATGAGCGTTTTGCCTGAGGTGAGCTTCAGGCAAACATGTCCAATTCCACGTACTGTTGCAGTGGCTTCGTTCCCCATCAGGATGGATCCACTACGTTCACCCTGAAATGAAGAGAAACACGATCGATCAGCACATATATGTCTAGTAGCACCTGTATCAATCCACTAATCAATTGATAGACTTGCAATAAAGGCCTGAGGTACATACCCTTCTGAACTGGAGATAGCCCATGCGACGTTCACTTCAGCCTTATGGCCCTTGTGCTGACCGGGAGAAGGACCGCTATCTTTACGATTGCGACAATGGTTGGCCATATGACCAGCTGCTCTACAAACAAAGCAAATGATCTCCTCCTTCTTCATTTTCTTTCCTTTGAGCTTGATTGGGGGCTGATTCTTGATCTTTTGTTTCCCACTGGCTGCAACATTTTTGACCTACACTTGATGTGCTTGGACTTGAGCCTTTCATGCACCGTCACCAGCTCTTGCATGCTCTTCGACATTAATAGTTGCTGACAACTCATTGAGGGTCAAGCACTCCTTTATATTTGGCGAGCGGTGGCAAAGTGATGCCATGAGGATGGTAACTTAGCCAGAATGATATTTACTTAGAACTTCTCTGGTAGGATGCAGTCATACTAATTTAAGTCACATACATGAAGTTGTAGCTCATAGAGCTGCACAATCACCGACCGTCCTACAACCATCTTATAGTTCAAATAATTAGCAGTTATGAATGAATCATTCCTGTTATCTCCTTCGGAATATTTCTCATCAAGTTCGTCCTAGAGTTGCTTGGCATATTTGAAGTTAACGTATTCGTTGAACGGCCGGTTGGATAAGATAGCTAACAAACGAGCTAAGAGTAAATTGTTCACATCCTCCAATCACATCATTTCAGGGATTTCTAATGGAAACATTGGAGGATGTGATATGACCTAAAAGAGTTTGAGGTCAGTCAGCCATAGCTTAGTTTTAGCCTACCAATGTTTAAAGTTGGCACCATCAAACACTTCCGGCTTTACGACATCAGACAAGGAAGACATTTCTTTAAATTTTGGTTTTCTGGATTGTTATAAATAAAGCAGATTTAACAAACATTTAGAATTAATTCCAGCATAACTGATAGCAGAATTCCAACAACATTTAAATGGCATAATTAACATACACACATGTGAATATTTTAAGTCATTCGAACAGAATACTATGCCCAGCACATATATCATATGTATGATTAAAATCAACATAAAGCTAAGATTTAGAATATTGTTCAGTGCTCTCAAAAGTTTAGTTACACAAGATATAACCTTGGCCATCACAGTACCGATGTCAATATGTAATCCAAAGTATATATGATAATTATAGATCAGATCTTGAGCTCAAAAACAAAAGCTTGCTATTCTAAATAGATGAGCTTAAACAAATCATCAAGTCTAACTTGGTAGACATCGAGAAAGGACCATCATAATCAATCTACCATTTAACAAATATGAATAACAGTGATTGAAACAAGATACCAAAATCAGATATGAACTACAGTGACCAAAATGGAACACTACAGAGAACACAAGTATCATAGGATGAATTAACTACTCAGAATATGAAAATAACAATTAATCTGACAGTTCAAGATCAATCTATACTTAGTGTCATATATAATTTCAGTTTTAATATCAGTTCATCATCAAGCAATTAACTTGAACCCTCAGCATCACTTTGCAATCTCCCAATGCTAGAGTTAATCAAATTAATTCAATCTGAAACTTCAACTAGCACAACACATATGCAAAAGTAATACAGAAATAGAATACAGTAATACTCATGAATGTGATGGCACTCAAAGCCACTGAGATGAACCCAAACAAGGCATGTTAAAAGACGATGTCCTAGAAAACCAAATGCCTCGCTGTGTCGTGCAAAAAGACGAGGTTGATGGAGATACAATGTTGATCTTACCGAAGACTCACCAAAGAACAAAGCCGAGTTACAGGAGTATGGTGCACAAGACTAACCGAGATACTCTAGACAAGAGTACCATGGAACACCAAGCAACAAGCACAAATTCCTCTTCCTCAAATTGATCTAGAGTTGGCCAGATTCAACCTTCCAAGGGCAAAAATCCCCAAATCCCTCACTACTAGCCCTCAAAGAGAGATGGCGCAAGGAACCGCACGGGAAATGCCAAAGGGGACAAATCCAAACCGCATTGTCATTCGTGTCAGTGAGGAACACGGCGGAGGTGCAGTACCAATGCTCAAATCGAGATCCAATAGAGAGGGGGGAAGCGATCAAAGATCAGGGGACTCACTAACTTTCGGTGCATCAAAGAGGAGAGGGAGGCCAACTTAAATGGAGGAGTGACGAGGCGATTTGCGAGCAGCTCTACATTCACAATTCACAATTTATAACAGACGATAGCAATTCCTAATGTAAATTTATCATGTCAATAAGTGTAGATTTCACATGATGTATGAGAACTATAAAATCATAGAAGGAACTTACAATGGAATGTGAAGTGTATCTTGTTAAGACACCACCATAATATGAATCAACACTTCAGCAGCATACGGATAAGAAACACAAGCCTAGATAACACACAAAGACTGGTTAGGTTGAAGAACGTATGGATATTGCTCAAGATAGTAGGATGGTCGCTGCTCCAGCTCTAGCTCCGCGCGTTGAGTGCCCGAGCCGCTGCCTACCGGCTTGTAGAGCCGCCGTCATCTGCCAAATGGAGCAACTGCTTGCCTTCATGGACTTAGGGATTTAGGGTTGGATGACAGGATGAGACGATGAGTATATTAGGGATTTAGGGAAGAGTCAAAGAGCAGCTGCTCCGTGCAGTGCCTCCTACTGCTCGGTAGTCTTGGTCACTCGGTCACAATTGGAGTCACTGGACTGGGCTTGAGGTCTTGAGCTATTGCTTGTTGTGTGGGCTAGCCTGGGCTGCCTTGAGTGGGTTGGTGACCTGGTGCGACTGTCGACTGGATGCTATGCATAGCTACGGACCACCTGAGACCTGTAGTAGCTACAGACCACTTGAGACCTATAGTGGTAGCAATGTTGATGTTACACATTCTAAAATTTTGGGTGTGCCCGGGCATACCAGGCATCCAAGTCAGCTTCGCCCCTGATGACTGATTAGTTAGCAAGTTTCGAGAGAATTTTGTTTACCTTAGCATTCCTGTTAGCTACTTTTCTATCATTCCATCTTCCACCTATAATTGTTAGCCACTAATGTAGTCATTGGGTTTAGGCATAGAACTAGAGGTGAAAATGGATTGAATACGGCTCAGATAGTGCTCAAATCATATTCACATCCATATTTTTTCCTCTGATTCGAATACAAATTGAATAAACGCCGGATACGAATACGGATCGGACAAATGTAGGATACGAATTCGAATCGAATATCTATTCAATTCGGTCGGATCTAGGTATCCTCATAACTTACGTAATATGAAGACATTAATGATATTTTATCCTCGTACAATCATGCTTAATCATTCTAATTCATTTACTTCACCTAAAGAAACACGAATTCACATTCAGTTAAATAAAACTTGTCCAACTAATTAGTCGTATTGAAATAAAATATGCATATTGCTTCGTCGAATACGAATACAGATACAGATAGTCTGGATAAAATAACATTTCGGATGGTAAAAGCCTATATCATATTCATGTTCATATTTTTTATGCAAATTTGCATACGAATAGGATAGAAATTGTTAATCGGATGGGAAAAATCTATACCATATTTGCATCCTATCGAATACTGTAACCGGATAATTTGTATCCGCTTTTCTCCCCTACATAGAACTCTGCATGCTAGTTTGTTAGAGCACGTACATCCCTTAGAATTTAAAATAGACGTTAAGGTAAACATATCATATCTCTCCACAAGACCATTGTTAGCTACTTTTACTTCAACCCTTAGCATCATTTACAGGTGCTAAAGGTTTAACTTTTTCTGATATAGCACCAGCTGCAAAGATTTGTTTCGATGCCATACAATCCAAGCTTAGCACTCACTCCTCCATCCCTTAGCATCGGTGTTAAAAATTCTCTCTTCTATAGTATTGGCTTAGCATCTAAGGATGCACATGCTTAGTCAAGTGGAGTAGTAGTTGTTTCCGCTTTGCTTATTACACTGTGTAGATGAATTTCTTGTGAACTAATTCTTAAGAATGACATTTAGTATCTACTTTGTTGAAGCTTGAAAGGTTATGTTAAACACTAAAGTTTACTTTTCAAAGATAGGTAAAAGGAATGCCATCCGACTATGGCCCTTCTTTTCGAGCTTTTGACTTTTTCAAAAGTTGAAATAAACGGGACAACTTCTTAAAGTAGATTCTTTAAACAACTCTTCGAGCTCAAAACCATGTACGACGTCTTTGCCTTCTACTACCGTCTTAAAAAACGCAGACCAAAACTATTAGCCATAGTCAAAGTCATAAACTGCAGCTTAAAATAACAGGGCCACGACAAGGAAATCTTGGCCAGGTTCGATTCAGCTCATGCTTATTGGCTTGTGTACGTCGCTACAGTAATGCGCTTTTAAACGGTGTGTTTTTAAGGCGGGGTTTACAAGTCGATTATAGTACACACTGTAACGATTTTAGTTATACCAGTCAAAATCGTATGCGATTATCTCTCTCGCCATAGTATCTCTCGCGAACAGTCAAAATTTAAAAGCCATAAGCCACAGCTCAAAAGAATCCACCCACAGGGTGGGTTCTTTTGGAATATGGCTTATGGCTAAATTTTTGGATTATGTCTGCTCGCGAGAGGCAATATCAAAATAAAATAGTCGTATGCAATTTTGGTTAGTACAACTAAATTTAATATACTTTTTATGACAATCTTCCTATTAACTGTTTTAAAAACATATTATTTAAAAACTAGTTTTTATAATATAAACTATAAGTTATAACATATAAATAAAAAAGAAGCACTTTTATTTATCTTTCTCCTGTCTGCTGATGGCCAGGGAGCAGGGATGTTAATTTCTGTTCATACTTTTGGGCAAGGAGGATTCATCGGGGATGGGTCTCTCTCCATCGTGCCTGTACTGCTGCTGAGGTGCAGCTATAGCAAGGCATCAATCCATCTGGTACACATGTTGGTAGTAACCTGCAAGGCTAGCTACAACGACCGCTAGCTACGGCTGCATCATCTTGATGTACTACGTTGTAATAAAACAGCACTGATTGTCTGAGGAGGGGACCATTCCTTAGTCAATACGCACGTAAATAAATACGGTCGCTGCATGTGAGACTGCACTGGCCGGAGAATCCTAAAGTACAATTAATTACAGTCGCTAGCCCAGCCATGGTGAAGGCCGTCCATAAGATGATGGGCGCTCCTTCCAGGCTTGGAGCGTACATCTAGGATTTTCTTACATCTTTAGGCTAAAAAAGATCAGAGGTTACTATTATTTAAGCTAGAAAGAAAAAAATACATATTTAGCTTATTTGAATTTATCTAGATTTTACACTAATAAATATCACACACTTCGAGCTGAAGTCTAGACTATTTGGGGTGTGAATCCGCCTATGCCAGTACTGCTGTACACCATTGCCGCCGCTACTGTTCATCTGTTGCGTGCTTCGTCGCACCTGCGTCTAAAAGTGATCTACAATTGCGTTGCAAGCAGTGGCGGAGAGAGGGGGGCTGGGAGGGGCCTGGCACCCCCCAATCTGGCAACAAGAATCTCGGTGACCCCAGGTTTTTTCAAAGGTCATTTTTCTCCCCTGACCTTATACTAGGAACTATGAGTCCAGATATTCATTTGATCTCACTGCTGAATACACTATGCATCGGCCTCTGTAATAGGATTTGATAGAATAGGAAATTGATATGGACCCGATGTCCCGCGAGGAGCACATTTTTCGGACGCTCCATCCCGTGGCCATTTCAACCACTCTAATCTTATCCTCTCAGTTGTCTCTGCTTCTCCCAAAGCTTCTCAATCTTCACTCCTCAGCATCACGTTCCCTCAACCCCCACCTTCCCTCCGAAGCAACCACCATCGCATCTCGAGTCTCTGAGCCGGCCCTACCTGCCCCACCCCCTCGCTGGATGATCGTTGCCGGCGCTGCCATGATGGGCTGCGCCACCACTCCAACCCCTGGAGCCTAGTCTCGGTGACCGCACGCGTGGTGCAGCTTCGCCTGGCACCTCTCTCCTCGGCCTCCGCGAGGAGCGACGGCGGGCACTCTGATATGTGACTATTGGATCGATAAATCCGGTATGATTCATTAGTTCTTATCTACTTGTTGTCTATGTTACCTTTTTATACCTAATTCCTGGCTCCACCTCTGGTTGCAAGTCGCAACAAGCAAATACCACTAATAATCCTGCTACTTTCTGCCCGTCAGATGGGTATGGTCACTCGCTGAGCGTCAATGGCCAGGCCTGTGCTTGTGGGGGCGGCGCGGTCACCGGCCTGTGGGGGCAGGGAGAGGAGCCTAGCGAGGACACATGGCTGGGGGCCGGCCAAACAGTGGCGGCGACCGGTGAGGCCTTTGAACGAGACGGGAGAAGGAAAAGGGAAAAGAGGAATGGAACAAGACAAGGGAAAGCATACCTGCTTCTGCGCCGAGCCAGAGCCGTCACGTGCCCACCCAGCTAATGCTAATGGACCAGTGCACAGTGCTGCTAATCGGCAAGGACGGCTCGGCCACGTACGCCATTATTGATCTCTGCTACCTGCTCCAAATCCTAATCATGCACCGGTTGCTCGAGCGAGCCAGCGACTGACTGATTACTTACGCCCGCTTCATTCCGGTTTGAGCTCTAGGGCATGTGTATTTCAGCTTCTGGCAGCTACAAGTACTTCCAGAATTTGCAGTTTCCCTAAATAGTTTAGATTTTCATCTAGATTCTAAGTAGCCAGAAGTTACAGAATCCAGAAAATGAACTAGTAGCCAGAAGTTGGGGTTATCCAGCTTTTCCAGATTCTGACTAGCTGGATACTCACCAGCTACTTCTCAGAATCTACAGCTGAAACAAACAGACCCTAAGACTTCTAGCTTATTTTTTATTATTTATATTTTTTAAATTTTTAGTTTTTTAAGCTTTTTTATCGGTTCTTTTTTCGTATTCGTTTGCGTTGTCTATGATGAGCTAACATATTTAATCTATTTTTAAATTTTTTAAAATGTAATTACGCTAAATAAATCACCTTCAGCTGCATTATAATTTCAATTAACTACAATGTAATTTCAACCATAAATTACTATTTTCAGTCTAATCGAGCGGAGCATTAATCCATCCATCATCGCCTCTCGTACGTGATACAGCGTCGCGATCATCAGGCATGCAGGGGCATAAGAACACAGGAAATAGAGCGTTAGTTAGCGCAGCCAAAGGACAAGATCCGTGAAAGGAGAGCGTATTATAGAGAGGGGGAGCGCGGGCCCTTCGCCTTCCCCAGAATGATAAGCCATAACACACGCACCATGCAAGCTAGCTAGCACGACCCCACGCATGAGCTGATGAGCCCATGACCATGCGCATGCATGCACGCATGATGAGAGGAGGATTCAACGCGATTCAGGCCTCGTTTGGCATAGCTCCACCACCAACTCTTTGGAGCTGTTTTGTACCAAACGAGGTAAAGCAAAATAGCTTCACCTAAGGAGTTCTTTAAAACCTGCTGAGACAAAAGTAGCTCCACCCAAAGAGCTGAAAAAAGTAGATTCTCCCGGCTCCATTTGTGAAGTCAAAAAAATAGCTCCACTTGTGAAGTGGAGTCGTGCCAAACAGGGCCTCAATTTGAGCGGAAAAGGCATCAACAAGACCCGGAAGAAAGGACGCTCACTCCCCTGCCCTAAAGCAGCTCTAGGACTAGAGAATATAATTTTAGATATTTAGATAAAAATTTGAATCTATATATTAGAATATAATTTTTAAAACTATATTTTAAAAAATATACATAAATATTTATAAATTAATAAATAAAGTTACATAATAATTTTTAAATCTACATTTAAACTGCTTTTAAATCCCCTCGAGGCTCCACAGGGGACGGGGATCCCTGTGGGGACAGGAATAGGAGAGGTTTGTGCACTGCAAGGAAGATAAAAGAATTCCAATATGTTCATGGATCCAAAGATTTGATGGTGACCTATTATTCATCTATGATCTTCAATGCGAAAAGTTAAGACACTTATGTAGTTATTCATTGAGTTACTCAAATGAATCAGAGGATTTTTCTAAAAAAAGAGTCACTAGTCACCGATGTGTGTGTACAGTGTTCGCTGCCTCACTTGCCTGATTGGATTTGCGCCGAGCATCTTAACCCGCCCAAACGTACCTTTCGGCCTCTCAGCTCCCTGCAAAGGTTAACCACCTTTCCATCCCTTGCATAGTTCTAGTAGCGACCACTCGATTCACTTCCATAGATGCGTCATCAGCTGTTGCCATGGCGAGGCAGTGCGCCGCTTGGCGGTTGGTGCGGCCCAGGCGGGCGCAGCCATGTTCTCTCTACTAGTATGCGGTGCGTGGTCAAACTTGTGCTTGTAGTACTTGCAGGTAGGGATGTGGCTGGCCAAAATGGTCATACTGTCACTTCATGGTCTGGCTGGCAGCCTGGCAGTAACAATTCTTGGCTAGCGTTCTCGTTCCGATTATTCTACCATCCGCAACTACCCACCAAAGCATGATAGTTAACTGACGAATGCGATGAAATGGATGGTGATTTGACAAAACAGATTTGAACACATCAACAAATTCAGGCGCCTTTTCTGTTAGTCTGAGCAGATCAATCCCACATGAAAAGACATCACGAGTAGAAGCAAAATCAACCCAAAACCCCACAGCACATTTCAAATGAGCCGTTTGCTCGTGAAATTACAGAAACTGACAAGAGGTCGTAAAAAAAGGGGAAAAAACCAACAGCAAATGAGCAAATGTATATAGTTCGAGATGAGGAGCGGGAATCGGGAAGGGGGTAATTAACTGGCCGGCCGTGCAGCTTTAGCTCGTTACCGTCGCCGCGGCCGTTGCCTCTGATGATGATGTCATCGGGGAGGATATGGACAATGCCGCCGTCGGCGTGTTGCCGTTGCTGTGGACGACCACGTGGCTGGAAGGCACGGCCGTCATGGTCATCGTGGAGGTGGATCTCGTCGGCCTCAGCGCTCTCATCGGGCTGGCCAACGCCCACGCCCAGCTCCGGTGGCTCCGACCGCCGGACTTCCTCGTTCCGCTGCCGATGCAGCCGCTAGCGCCCTCGGTGGCAGAGAGCCAGTAGGACGACGACGTGGGGCCCAGGCCACCAATGAACCCGGCGCACTTGATCCGATGCTGGTGCTCGTACAGGTCGTCGTGCTCGTCGTCGTCGTCGTCCGCACCGCCGCCGCCCAGGTGGCCGAGCGCGCGCATCCTGTTGGGCTTGGGCTCGCGGTGGGACTCGACGCGCCGGAGCGTGCAGTCGCCGAAGCCGTTGGAGATGCGCTCCAGGAAGTCGCCGGAGAAGCTGCGGCTGCCGCACCCCACTGAGCGCGACCGCGCCACCTTCCGCCCGAAGGACGACGACGACGAGACCTGGCTCTGGCTCGGGCTCTCTGGCTCGCCGATAACCTCCAGCCTCCGCCCCGACGCCGACGACGTCCCCGCGCGCAGCTGCTGGTCCTGCGCGCCGGCCGCGGCGCCACCCCTGGACGCCCAAGCTGCCGACGCCACGGACACCGACTTCCTCCTCGCGGCGGCGGCGCCGCCGTTGGCGTATGGCGTGGAGGTGGCGATCTGGTGCGCGTACGAGGCCGAGGAAGAGAGGTAGAGGAACGACCAGAAGCTCTTCTTGCGCGGGCTCTCGGCCGTCACCGACGAGGCCGACGACAGGAACTGCTCCTCGGGCCTCGGCGCCACCGATTTGCTTCGCTTCAGCCCACCTCCGGCCATCGAAGCGGACAGGGCCGCCGAGGCAGAGGAAGACGATGACGAGGAGGATGTCTTCCTCCTGTGGAAAGGTATCATCTTTCGCGAGGCGGCGGAGGAGTGGAGCCGCGGCGGGGCCTCGGCTGCGGGACGGAAGGACGGCGGCGACGACGGCGAGGCTGAGGGCGGCGGGTGGCCGCCGACCGGGAAGAACGGGCTGGACTTGGACGAGTACACCAGCCTCCCCAGCTTCTCCTGCAGGCAAAAGGCGCATATCCCGCCGCCGGCAACGGCCGCGGCGGCGGCGCCGGGCCGGTACGGGTGCTCGCTGCAGTACTGGATGCCGTCCAACCCCACAGCCCCCGCCGCCGCCTGACCGTCGTCCCGGTCCCCCACCGCCGCCGCGTCAGCTGCCTTCTCCGCCATCCTCCTTCCACTTCTTGCCTCCCTCTCTCTTCCCCCGTTTCTCGCTCTGTTTCTTGGCAGGATATCCACGTACGTACGCGCGCAGCTTAGGATCTAGCTTAGCTCTTAGGCCGCGGCCATCCAAAGCACGGCACGGCCGCACGGCACAGAGAAGCTAGATGATCCCCGGCATGAACCTGCCGGTTTGCCTTTGCTCTGTTGCTGGACGTGATTGATTTGCCTCCACCACTGGACCCTGAGCTATTCTTGATCTCCTTTGTTGAAGTACAGATGGGTTGACAGTTGGAGAGAGCGAGAGGGACAGAGTAGACTAGCCGTAGTGCAAGCACACAATGGACTGCAGGTCCGAGGGGAGAGAGAGCGCACGGAGGTAGAGGAAGGGGAAAGGTGGTGGGGGCGTGGCTTTCGCTTGTATTTGTCTCTGTCTGCGCCTTATTTTAGCGCTATTTCTGCAACTTTTTTTTTTGACACTGTTGGAATTTGGACACTGTTGGACCCTTGGACCCCAAAAATTCTGCTTTTGGCCCCCTGTGCAAAAAAATTCCAAAACTGGACCCCTCTCCACCGCGCGATCACTGCGGCGCCACTGTCCTGGCCGTGCGGTACGGCATCGCACGACCGCCCCGATCGCGTCCGTTCCGCAGCGCCGCCGAGCGCGCCCCCGCCGCCGCGCGTGCTCGCCGCCATCGCAAGGTCCGTTTGCCCGAGCGCCACGACCCGACCACGCGCCCGCTTGCCCACCGCGCGGCTGCCGTCCAACCGCGTGGCCGATGATTTGACCGCGGATTGATTCCGGACGCGCGTCGGCTCTATCCAATCGGCGCCAGCGGCTTTTTTTGGTTTTTTCACCCAAAGAAGACAAGTAACACACGCGTCATCACGTAGCTCATATGGCCCCTCACTCATGGATGAATGCAGAGATAAAACCGAGCTTCATGCGTGTATGGACATCCAGAAGCTCATTTGCTTTTTTGAGTGAAGACCGAGCGGCGCGAGGAGGAATCAAGAAAAGTGAGGAGCGAAAGCCGTAAGATTTCGATTGTTTCGTTTGGAATCGCCGGTTTGGCAAGTACAAAAGTTGTAGATCGTCTCGTGAGCTTCAAGAAGAGGTAAGTTTTGTGCCTGCAACTATCATTTTATGTATGTCATTAGCCTTTAATTAAGCAAGTCATCTTGTGTTCTTGTTATTTTATGCGAATCTTTTATACGCTATGTATGTATAGCAAATCATGCATATGTTAGGCATAATGTATTGTAGTGTATGTAGTGTTTTCCTTTGTAGTGAACATACGTACTGTAGAGTAGTTTCAGTTAGGTGGAAAATACGAATTTGTAGTGTGTAGATGTTGAGAAAATATATATTTATGTTAGAGCAATTGTAGGTGATAACAATAGTAGTAGGATTAGAAGCATATGATTAGTACGCTTAGGGAAGAACTACATACAAAGATGCGGTATGTGGTAAAAAATTACAAATAAATTTGGTAGATTAGAAATAAAATATAATAGCAGTCATAGAAAGTTATAGTAGAGCTACATAAATACTATATTAAGTAAAAGTTACAAAAGATTGTAGTGTAAATAATGTGTATGTGTTGAAAAAGTAAATATTTATGTTGGAGCATTTGTAGGTGGTAAATTTGTAGATTAGAGATAATTTGTATAATTAGTGTGCTTAGTGAATGACCGTAGTATGGAAATAAAAATGATATGAATATTTAATTTGATGTATGGTACAATTTGAAAGTAAAATAGTTACAAATACATCATAGATTTAGAAATACAAAACATATACTAATCAAAATCATAATTAGATGGTACGATTGTTACATGTCGTGTACTAAAATGGTTGATTATGCACTTATGTTAGTACGCAATGGTGGCATTGAACAATTGATGGTGTTTTATGGGAGTGGTCTCGCACGTGATGGGCGTATGGGCGGACTGTCAAATGCGAGCGGTGTGATCCGGGCACGATCCGAGCGCCATGAGCTTGTCTAGCTACGGAGGTGTGTCCGTTCAGCGTTCGATCGAGAGACCGCAAGGAAGAAGTTACGGATCGAGGCGATCTATGCCTCAATGGTGGATGACGGAAGGGGAGCATATGGCAACTTCGAAGGTGACCAATGGCGCCTCATGGGCGAACTACATGGAGGTCGTGCGCAACCCCGATCTTTGCGATATATGGGAGGCCAATGGTGTATGTCGAGTTCGTGGAGAGGCGTAATCATCGTGCATGGTTGGTTCGGATGCGGCTGGTGGAGATGAAGTGGCGGCGGTCATGAAGACCCTTCGCGGGAGAACATGTGGGCGAGCAAGTGGGTGATGAAGACGGCGGCGAGGCGTCGCGCGAATTTCCAGCCCAACGAAGGTGTGCACGGCGGGTGGTGGGCGCCGTATTGACCGTCATGAGTATCTTGGGGACCGGGTGGAAGAAGAGGACAGCGAGGAGGATGAGGAGGTTGACACAGCAGCTCGGAGGACGAGGATGGCGAAGGTGCAACCGGAGGGGTGGTAGGTCGTGTTGTGACCACGGATGGTGCGTGCGTGTCGTCCCGCCCGGGCGACATCGCAGCGGCGACCCTAGTTCTCGCCACAGCGGAGGAGGGAGAATGGGGTTCAGCGAGGCGCACTCTTTACGAGGCGGTGCTTCCGTAATAAGAGTTTGTCCAACGAGCTATTGCTAGACATGCCGTCAACATAAGCGGACGTGCTCGGGTCCACAAGTCAAAGCCGGACACGTGCGTTGTGAAGTGTGTGGGCGAGTCATGTGGTGGCAAAGTCCGTGCACAGCGGTACAAGGGCGTTGGCACGGAGTTCGGATAACGGTCGCAAGATCACAATTGCGAGCTTGCGGGGCGATACATAGACACGCAACATGACATCACGTTATGTTGCGGAGGTGGTCACGCACCTCGTCGGCGGATGTGTCAATTACCCGAAGGTTCGATGGCGGCGATGAGCGAGCGAGGCGGGCTCAGTGAGCTACAAGAAGGTGTGGCGCGGCGAAAGGTGCCGCACGGTATGTATGGGGCGTCGAGGAGGCGTGTGCGACCGGTCCCAAGAATGCTGGATCAAATTGCACAATCAAACCCGAGCACTTACATAAACAGCGGGAGAGGGTCCATCCTACGGAGGGTCCGAATCGTTTCATTCTTGACAGAGTGTTCGGGCCTTCCATCGAGCGATACAAGGGTTCGGTGGTGCCGTCGGTGCTAACCGTAGATGGGGCGTTCCTATCCGGCAAGTACAAGGGCACTATCCTTACCGCGATTGCAGCCGATGCAAATGACCGGCTACTCCCGATGGCATTTGCAATTGTGGAGAGCGAGAATACGATAGTTGGCTTTGGTTTCTTTGCAATTTGAAGAATATCGTAGTGCAAGACAGGCCCGAAGTGTGCCTTATCTCCGACCGCAATGCAGCTTGATGTCTGCGTTGCGAACGTTGCGAGATGGGACGCAGCCCCGTCCGTGGATGATGTGAAGAACCGGTGCATGAGGTATATTGCGGCGAACTTCCACGAAGGTTCCGTAGCAAGGACCTCATGAAGATGTTCAAGAAGCTATGCATGCGAGAACGAAGCGGAAGTTCGACGCCTTGCGGCAATCGATCAGAGGCTACGAAGCATGTGCATGCAGCGGCGAGGGCCGTGGAGGAGCTCCACAAGAGTCGGGTATTCTCACAATGGGTTCACCCAATGCACGACTTGGAAATGTGGTCTTTGTTGCACGACACGGTGGGGCGAGGTATGGGATCATGACAACCAACATGTCCGAGGTTTACAATGGTGTATTGAAGGCGTCGGATCCTGCCGATCACGGCAATTATGGCGAGACACAACCGCACCGTCGGGTACTTTGTGAATAGAGCCGAGGATGGCGCGAAGCACGTTGAGGAAAACAAGCAATACTCGAGGTCATGCAGGCCTTCATGGACGGGAAGATGGAGAAGGCTCGAACCCACATTGCTCGGCCCATTGATGGCTTAAGGAGGAAGTTTGAGGTCCGCCTAAAGGCGAAGTATGTCATGGGTCAAATTAGAGGGCGCGCAAGCGTATGCACGATTGGTGATGAAGCATCTTGCGGTGCAACAAGCCCGGCTTTCTGCACAAGCCATGCTCCCATGTACGCGGCATGCGCCATTTGTATGGAACGGCGCGCGACACAAGACATCTCCAAGTACTACGACATGCAAGACTTGTATGCAACACGGAGTGCAGAGTTCCATTCCTACGGGGTAGACATGCACTACAGGAATTATGACCGGGAGATAAAGTGGGTGCCCAACGATGCCTTTGAAGCATGTCGGGCGTGGAAGGCGACAAAGCCGTCGGATCCGCAACGACATGGATGAGAGCCAGCGAGGATCGTGCTCGGCGCGAAGTGTAGGCTATGCAAGACCTTTGGCCACTCCTCGATCGGTGCCCAAGCAGCCGGCATCAAGCAACGCTCGTAGTACCAACCACAATCCATATGTAATGTATTATTCAGAGGTGTGCGCTAATTGTTGGCTCGATGGTGTAGCTATGTATTGCACATTACCATGTTATGTATATTTTCGCACATTCCATATGTTTCCTTGTCGTGTGGGTCATATTGGTGTGCACATTTTACGTATGTTTTTGTACATTCCGTCGTTTCCTGTCATAACATTTGTTGTGAGTTATGTTGTTATTTGTTGCACATTTTGTTGTAATGTACACTAACTTGTTATCCTTCTTTGGCGGGACATGGCGTTCGAGTCGCTAGAGCCCGTTGGGACGAGCACCACCGATGCCATGTGTGGTTGTCGGCACCGCACAGGGGCCTCCTTGCTTCGTCCTTAGGGGCCCCAGAGAATCGGCGTCTCGCCCTCGGTACATCCCACTGCGGGACACCGGTCACGCCCATTGCCCGCATGTTGGATCTACCGCATGGGTTCGATGCGATGCGCCATCGTTGTCGACTCGTTGATCGATGGAGGCGGAGACTCACACCTTCCACTTCCGTGGGAGATGACGGTTCTGCGCCGCAGATGTCACGATGATTACAGTCTACCCCTCCGTGGTCTTTGCTTTGGTGCCACCCGAAGGCGCAGATTGGAAGGTCCGTGCAGGTCACCGGTTCGGTCATGCGATCCGAGACAACGCAGCGGGTGCCACATGGATGGCCGTCGCTTCATGACTCGCCCTGCAGACGCAGATGAGGTCGCGATGCGGGCGCGCCGTTGCATACCGCTATATCTGTTCGCACGTCTTGTTCCCTAGCACGATCGAGACTCCGTGCGGCCTAGCTACATACCGCTAGCGAGTCCTTGGCGGATGGCGGCCGGTCGCGACCACGATATAGCCGGGATCGCATCCTTAGCTCCACATACCGAGGCTTGTGTGGCGCCTCGCGTGCGTCACGGCCGGCGAGCCGATCCTAGCCGCTGCTACCTTCTCCTTCGATTGTGGTCATGGGAACACTTCCCGTTGGCGAGCCCGACTTTGGTCGTCGTGTGCACCCTTATGACCTCATCCGCGCTTGTATGGTGGTAGCGACCCCATTGATGCGCCCACAATGGGTACACGTTGGGCGCATGGTCGATTGAGGTGGGCTAGGAGAGACCGAGGCGTGCGTGCTCGGATTTCCACGAGGTTCGAGCTTGGCGTTTGGCGGCGTGGGCGGTGGCCATGGTCTCCACGATTAATTGCGAACACACGGCCCCACGGGTTGTCATACCAAAGGCGAGCGAGATCGAGGTACCGGATGACGACCGCCACTTGGTGTTCGCGCCTGCGCCGAGCCGTCATGCCCCACACCGAGTCATGAGACGATTCGGTGTACAAAGATGTCCCTCCCATGGCGGGGCGCCCTCTTGCGGAGGAGTTCCACGGGTATGTCAAGACACCCCAAATTTAATTCTGCATTAGTGTCAATGTCGATGCACGTGCACGTGTGTAATGTCTCAATGGACTTGCGTGCAATCGAGGAGAGGCGGCGGCCATCAAGATCGGAGAGCCACACAATGGACGTGGATAGACATGTGGTCCGACCATGCGCATACGATGGTTGTGGATGAGACACGGCCGCGTGCGACCACGACGACCCGCGCGTCATGGGGCATACCTTGATCGTGCGCGACGCACCATTGTAGGCTTACTACGAGGGAGCCCCACCCTCCACCTCATGCTCGTTCACGGGCGGCTATACAGAAGGTCGCATCCGTCATGTAGCGGCGCGGTCGGCGAGGCGTGCGAGAGTACTGTGTCATTACGCAATGCAGGATTACATTTGAACTGACTGTTTGTTTCACTGCAGGTGGACCGGATACATCGTATCGACATCGAGGCTAATGAGGCTATACGACATAGGAAGTCCAATACCGAATCTCGGTGGGTAGGCTATATGCGCAGCATCAGCGAAATGGCAAGGGGTGCGATCACGGGCTTGAGTTGTGGTCGCCGAGATGACGTTGTTGCTACGCGGTGGCGGACGTGGGCAGGGACCACCACCTCCCTCCGCGCCTCCGTCAGCACCAGGATCAGCACGGCCATCCTCGGCCTCCACGCGCTTCGGCCCAGCGGTTCGACAATTGCCAACTATTTGTTTGTGCACTCATTAACATTTATGTCTAACCACATCTTCGTCTTGCAGCAATTGCGACAGGATAGCACGCCTGCTACGAGGGCGGCGTCATCACGGAGTCGACATCGCCGCACGAACGGAGGGCCGTCCGAGAGTCGGCAAAGCTACGATCGCTCGGCCTCCACGCGCTTGGCCCGCGGTTCGACAATCGCAACTATTTGTTCATGCACTCATTTACCATTTATGTCTAACCACATGTTCGTCTTGCAACAATTGCGACGGATAGCACGTCGCAACGGCATCGTCATCACGGAGGCGGCGGACGAGCGACCGCGCTCTCGGGACGGCGGGGCCCACTCCAGCAGCGCCCGACTCGCCGGACCAACCAGAGGCGCAGATGCCCTCGTATCTCACGGGGCAGTGCGGACCAACCTATATGACCGGGATAGGTGGGTTGTGCCGACCTATCAAGGCATGACATCGCACGCAGTACATGGGGACTTCCGTCGACATCCTCATTTCACCACCACATACCGGTATGCACTAAACGTGTGTATTTCATTATGAACAATTTTCGTAGTTTCCATTGTCTAATTCAGTTGTACCATCTAAGCGGGGCGTAGGCACCTCCTCCGATTGGGTGAGCTCTATGCTTTATGACCACCGTCGAATCGTCCTGAGTTGTACCACCGCCGCCTCGGCCACACCCTCGCATACGATCTTCGCGATGCACCCCGCTCCCTAGTAGGTTCACATTCTCGGAGGATCATATGCGCTGCATTTAGGCGGCGACGACGAGATGATGAATGAATTTTTTAAATTGTGCTTTTGTAATATTTGTGATGTTTTTCAATTGCTTGATGGTTTGATGTTCAAAGATGGTTTCCAGTATAAAAGGGTTGCTCTAAGTTCTTTGATTTAGTACGACATACAACCAACTGAGAGATGACAACACGGGGTAGCGGGAGAAGACATAGCTTGACGACAATTTTTTTTGCCTTGTGATAACAACTCCACATACATAACAAACAACCAATTCATCACATGCTTAACAACGTTGCACATTACATCGTTATGAAAAGAGGGCACAGAATATGAAGGTCACAGAAAATGAAGGCGTCATGCACTTACAACACGAAACAACACATACATTGCACATACAGCATGAAATTATGGAAAGTTCTACACCCATAACATCAACACAACATCCCTCGGCACAAAGATCAACACATTCCGTACCCTCGTGGCCTACATGCCAAACGAGCCTCGTGGCACCCACATGGAGAATCTGCGAGGGGGCCTCGGGCGGGCTGGCCATCGTGGTAGTGGCACGCACATATGCAGCTTCGGGTTCGCGCAGACAACATGTGGGATCATAAGAGCTTCCTATGTTGACAACCTCCTCGTTTCCCCTCTTGCGTTGCATCCGTTGGCGGAGCTCATTGTTCTCCTCATTGAGAGTCTCCATTCGGTACTCCAAGTCCATTATTCGGTCCCATAAAGTACCCACATAACGGTCAATATACCGTTCATGAGGAGGGTCGATCCAGCGGGAGAAGTCGCATTTCGCCATCTGCGAAAAATGACGATAAACATGGAGGGTCCATAAGCAATAAAAATGTACTATTAGTAATTTGTACCCGGAGCGTGGGCATCGGAAGAAAGCGGCGCCGCCATCGTTCGCCCTTCGGGACTGCGACCACGTACTCATTGTGTCGCATTTCGCCACGCTGGTTGCGCCGCGCCGCTTGGTAGCAAGCGATGCGTGGTCGAACATCTCCCTCCTTTCCAAGGAAGGTCTTCCTTGGTGACCCATATCCGATCGCCCCTCTTCTTCCGCCATGGTATGTTCTTTGTTCGATTCTGAGGTTTTCGGCTACAACTTCATGGGACCTCTACCGTGCAATTTATATCGAATGGCGGGACAAAAGATGGCTGCTTTGCCTGAGAGACAAGACAAAGCGCTCAGCTTTACTCGGTGAGATGACAACACATGCCGACTTTACGCGTGATATGACAAATCGGGCGCTTTTGCTCGGTTAGATGACAATACATGCCACTAAATCGCCTACATAAATACTACGATCTGAAAAGCCTTCATACGAACATTTATTGCTACTCAAAAGCCTACATAGGAACATTTATTGCTACTCTGAAAAGCCTATCGCTACGAAACCAACAAAATAGGGCGTAGGTGTAGCCTTTCTGATGAGTGTTCACGTCATAGGCATGTATCCTTTCGGTGAGTTTTCATGTCACCTTTCCTTGTTGTTTCATAAATACAGATACGAGCTCTGAAAAGCCTACATAGGGACATTTCCATGGACTATGCGCCTTGCACTGCATAACTTTGCCTACATAAAGGCCTCCTATGTCTTCCATACCACATCTCCTCCTCAAGCCTTCACAATACTACTACACAACAATGTCTTCTGGAGGTCCGACCCATTTGGAGTGCCGGAGTGGCATGAGCGCCCCAAGTGCGGCTGCGGCTTTAGGGCGATGTTGGGAGTGCGGACGGATCAAGAAGAGCGAGCCAAATACGGCCGTAGGTTCTTCAAGTGTCCAAACCTGGATGACGATTTCATGGTAACGACGACAACTAAATCATTTGTTTCTCGTTGTCGTTATTCAACTTCATCCATGACATCTACCATGCCACACATAGGCTTGCAGGTTCATCGAATGGGTGGATCGGGTGTCGCCGACATGGCCACATAACCAGGCAGTGGAGGTGGAAAACAAAGGACAATACTTTGTCAAGATGACTCGAGCTCGCGAGGTGGAGCAGCAGTGCGGCGTGAGCAAGAGCGCCGCGTGAGTGGACCAAATCCGTCCGAAGGGCAAGGAGGATGAGCTGCAAAGGAGGCGGGAGTAGCTAAGTCTGCGTGAAGCGACCATCAAGCGTCGGGAGGAAGAGCTTCAAGCTCGGGAGGCGCTCTCAAGACCAAGAATGACAGGACAAAGGATGCAGTGAGCCATCTTCAAGCGCGATAAAAGGGGAAACAACCACGCTACACCCAAGAGACAAAATGTTACGAGCAATTGGGTGGGTTAGTCGCATATCATGCTATATGTTATGCATGTAATAAAATTGTACGCAGACATGTTATGAAGTTTATTTCTATTCACATAAGGTTATTATCTCGTGTGTTCGCATTCAATGATTCAGATAGCAAGTCATTTAACAATATTAACATACTCTTGGTACACTAATTCTTAGTAACATAAAAATATCACTTACCAATGTATATATCAAATAAAAAGGAGTATCCGTACAAAAATTCCATCAAAATTACCAACATATACGAGGAGAAGGCATTAGGCAAAGACAACACGAACAACTCATACATTTCACGTACATGACATGTAGCAAGTAGTACAACCACCAACACACCAACGAACACAAGAACTAAAATACAACACAACCGTACATAAAACATTACCAAAAGAGCTTGACGGCAATATAGCATAAAACATTGCGAACATACACGAGGATAACCTCCAAAGACTACAACTTGAGGATAACAATAAAAACAAGAAACAAAATAGCACACAACATTAAATTTATCTTCCACTCTAGTGCAGCCGAAACGATCTTGCATCCGACGGAGTCGCAACCCCACGACAACTCTCTCACGGCGAACACTTGTCATTCCTATTTCCCATTTCATCCTCCCACCCCGAATCGGCAACCACCATGAGCTTCTGCGATTCCATGACAAGAAGATTTTTAAACATACCACCACGATTTGAATGAACCGAAAAATATGACTCACCGAGTGATTGGGGCACTTGTAGTAGTGTCGCGGGATTCTTGGCCGTCTGTGATGTCCTACGTCTAACCACCAAGTTGCAATTTGGGCACATCACCGTGGTGCCCATGAAGACGTCTTGGTGACTCATTGCCTAGTCTTGGGAGTGAGCACGAAATAAAACTACACAGATTGTGAACAACTTACTCGGAGGTGACTGATAACATGGCCGGGGAGTATGTGAGGATGGCTCCGTTTATAGGTCAGTGTGGGGGTAGCCTCACGCACAAAGACCACAGACAACACAAATCTTGACCCCACACCATGCTCGGTGAGGAGACAAAACATGCCGACTTTTGAGGTGACCTCACAAAAAGGCCAGCTTTGCTCGGTGACATGACAAAAGAGGTCGACTTTTGCTCGATGACTAGACAAAGCAGTCGACTTTTGCTCGGTGACTAGACAAAGCGGTCTTTGTTGAGCTACCGCCTCCGAGCTGCTTGATGACTCTGGCTGAGCCATTCGACATATACATATTAGGCTAATACTTTAACTTGGCGAGAATGACGTGTGGTACAATTTTCTACGTACACGTAAGAGAGTGAATGCACAAATTCTGCGAGTCTTGAGGGACGAGCCTATCTCATCAATTATCCATTTTCGGTCTCGAGCTAGTGTCAAAGTCAATAAGTCATTCCTGAAAGTCCCAAGTGCAATGATACACATCACATTCAAAAGGCATTACATAAGAAAGCATAAAATGCATACTGGACACAGATGTACATAATATTGACAATGAAATAAATTTTAATATTGGATCAAATAACACCTCTTACCGAATGAGGCCATCATCTTGGTTCCCGTGGCTTGAATAAGGAGGACATCATTTCTAGCTTGGGTGACCGAGTGTGCACGATGCTCTGTATTTAGAGATAAGAGGCCATTGGCGAGAGCTAAACACCTAAACAATGCCAAAAGGCATGAGTATAGCCAATCGTGATTACTAAAGAGAGCGATTGTCCTCGGTGGGATGCCAAAAGATGCCGCTTTGGGCGGTGACATTACTAAAGAGAGCGATTGTCCTCGGTCAAATGACAAAAAGAGGCAAGCTTTGCTCGGTGAGATGACAATACATGGCGGTGTGCTCACAGACATGACAAAACGGGCAGCTTTGCTCGGTGAGATGACAACACATGCCGGCTTTGCGCGATGATATGATAAAGCAGGCAGCTTTCCTCGAGACATGACAAAGCGAGGCGGCTTTGCTCGGTGAGATGACAACGGATGCCGCTTTGCGCGATGACATGATAAAGCGGGCAGCTTTGCTCGGTGATATGACAAAAGAGGTCAGCTTTGCTCGGTGGGATGACAAAAGATGCCAGCTTTGGGCGAGGACGAGACTAAAGAGGGCAGGTGTGCTCGGTGACAAGACAACAAGAGGTCGGCTTTGCTCGGTGGGATGACAAAGATGCGGCTTTGGGCGGTGACATGACAAAGCGGGGCCTTTTTTGGTGATATCGCAGCACTCCCATCTTTACTCATCACTACGACCACGCGGACCATCTTTACACGTACGAGTAGAGACAAAATGGCCCCTATAAATTGGTATGCATTCCATTTCCCAGCGAACATTGCACATCCAAACCCCATACTCCATCGCGCTTCCCTCACCCAACCGGGATGGACAAAGGCAAGAAGAAGCAATGGGACAAGATGGTGAAGGATTGGGAGGAGACCCGTGACATAGCACGGTCACCGCAGCCAGCGATGCCGCCGCGATGAGAAAATAAGAGCGTCTGAGCCCGAGTAGAACAAGCCCATCGTGCTACGATGAAAGGTCCCCAGGCGCCGCGTAGCAACAACCGCATCCGGACGTCCCCACCGGCGTTCGCCACAACTACCACTGAGGGGAGACACCTCCCTTTGTTGGTGCGGGGGCGTGTGCAAGTTCTTCAAGTCTAAGCACCGCATCGGTCTAGGTATGCGATGCTGGGGTTGCGCAAACTACTCGATGACTACCCCAACCGCCGTTTGACACCGCAACCTATCGGCGGCGTGCGACCACATGCACTATTTTCCCTACCTTTTCTCCTTCACAACACGCACTAACAATATCTCTCTTTTATTTACAGGTCTCGAGCCCCTATGTGCCTACCGCAAATGGATCGATCTTGAGATCCACCACGAGGACCAATGGACCTCGACTTCGAGGAGTGGAATGTCACAAAGGAGAAGGAGTTGCTTTGGAGGAGGAGCGCCGCAGCACGAGCACACCTGCGTATCTGGCGCGAGACGCAAGCTCATCTTGAAGCGTGCAGCGTAGGATCGGGAGGCTCGCGAGATGGAGCGCGAGAGAAAGAGGAAATTGCGGCTAAGGCAAAAGAGGCCGCGGAGGAGTTCAACGCCGAGCGGGCAAGGAAGGAAAGTGGCCCGGTCCACACGATGGTCGTCTGGCGATTGGGTGGGTTAGTCGCATATCATGCTATATGTTATGCATGTAATAAAAATCTACGCGACATGTTACTCCCAAGCTGTATTATGAAATTTAATATCTAATATTTTCGCATTCCATGATTCACGTAGCACCTCATTTAACAATATTAAATGTACCAAAATTTATGTATCGCATTCCATGTTACTCACCTTCACAATATCACTTACCACTTTATGTATCGGCCGTTCTACGGTCAATCTTTCCTACAAAAATTTACCAAAATTTTTATGCATCTACAACTTACAATGAACATAATCTTTTATTACAACTTTATCTGATTTTTATCCAGTTTATAACTACAAAATTGCCAAAACTGAAAACAATCACGGAGATTGCAAACCCTAAAAACACAGCAAACCTTAAAAGTCACTTACCACTATTTGTATCGATCATTCTACGGTCAATTGTTCCTAAAAAAAATTTACCAAAATTTTATTGGCATCTACAAGTTATAATGAATATAAACTTTTATTACTACTTGGTCAGATTCTTTCCGAGTTTACATTTACAAAATTGACAAAACATACAAATAACAGGGTGATTGCAAACCTAAAAACCATATGAAACCCTAAATATCACTTACCACTTTACGAAACGATCGTTCTATGATTAATCGTTTTTAAAAAAAAATTATCCAAATTTTTTTTACATCTGCAACTAACAATGAACATAAATTATTATTGCAATTTTATCTATTTTTCTCAGTTTATAACTACAAAATTGCGAAACCATACAAATATTCACGAGTATTGCGATCGGGGACATGTGGTCGGGAGCAAGCGTGCGCTCGTGCGACCAGCGGGACCGGGGGCCAGCGCTTCGGCGCGGCGATCGCGCTGGCGGAGTCGCGCGCTCAGCGCGCGCGCGATAGCGATCGTCGCGGTCCCGACCGCTACCGCACGATCGGCGGCGTGGCGGCAGCGGAGAGAGCGGTGAGGAGGGTATAGATTTGGAATTTATTTGAAGGGCCAAAAATGGAAATTGAATTGTTTAGGGGTCCAACAGTGTCCAAATTTCGGTGGTGGGGGCGTGGCTTTCGCTTGTATTTGTCTCTGTCTGCGCCTTATTTTAGCGCTATTTCTGCAACCTTTTTTTTTTTTGGATTTCCATCCGCTGGGTTTGTTTTGTGATGGGCTGGCCAGGAAAACGAGGCCCGGGTGGCAGTGCAGTGCCCAAGCAGAAGGCCACGTGGGGCGACTTCTTTCCATGCACTCTACCTTCGTCAGTTCATTGCCACCATAGCGTATTTTTTTTAAAAAAATGACTCTGAACGTCAACTTTCATAAAAAATAGCCCTCGGATTAGTAGACATGACATGTGACACGTATCACCTATCGCATTATCAGTGCTTGGCAGATGTAGACAATGCGGCAGGCGAGATGAGCTCGCCGGCGACTAGTGTGTGAGGGAGCCAGTGGGGCATGACAGCTCTTACCGAGCAGTGGGAGCTTAGTAGGTGGACTGGCTTGGCAGGGTTAGGAGGAATCCTCAGGTGATCGACTGCAGCAATGCTTCGATACGACACCTGATTCCCGTCGCATTCGGTAGGAGATTCTACGGCCTTCTGCGCTCACGTGCACCCATGTGGCCATGTCGATCACAAACGTCTTCCCGCACGCATAAAATGGGTGGTGTAGCTCTCTACGCTCTCATCGGAAGTCGTGCATCTCGGTTTCTTTCCTGCCAAGCGAAAGAGTTGCAAGGAAGAAGAAACAAAGAGAGAGAGAGAGAGAGAGTAGAAGATCAGTCTGTAATAGTTTGTCGATGTGGTTTTGCTGTGATTTAGGAGATTTCGCAGTTGGAAGGAGTGTAGTGCCGGTAAAGATATTCAAGAAAAGGTATGTTTTATTTGCATACGAGCAATACGCTTAATATGTTATCAGCATTTTGATAGCATAACGGTGGTTTTGTAGTGTAGAATACGCTTGATAACCATGTTTAATTGACAGATGTATTTTGTAATTGGCTATGTTTAGAACGTATTAGTGGCAATAATGATTATTTTTTATAAATAGCTGAAGAAATATGTACTATTATTTTTTTAGTATTCCTACTGCGTTCACAATTTAAGATATATGTATATAAGTATGCATATATATATATATATATAGTAAAAATACTTAGTACTATTAGGTATCCGGACTCCTCAATCCTGAGCCGTCCAATTCCGCACGCGTTGGGAGCCGGAGAAAAGTCTATTAACGGGTTGGGACCCGGTTGCTTGTGCCAAATTGGAATCTCCGTCTCTCGGTCACGCTTCGTTCCCCAAATCACGCTTCGGTGCCGCCACTGCTATTTTCTTGATACCTTTTCCTCTCCTGCAATTACGGGATTTGTTTTACAATTTGTATGCTTCTTGGCTGATGAACGTTTCGTACATACATGTCTGAATTCTTTTGGTCCATGTTTGTTGAGTGTGTATTACGGAGTGCATAGTATTTCGGTTGTTGAAATTGCACATGACCAGTTATCTATCTTTTTTTTCTTTTGTTATCTGGTAATCAAGACTGGAATTTTCTGAGCCCAAATGATCCCCACGCTTTCTTTCTACTATACTTTGATTATGATTGTGATAATCAAGTTCTGGAATTTCTTTGCCCAAAAGATCCCCACTATTTCTTTCTATTAGTCTATGACATGCTTTTTTTTTGTTATTTCTATCTCCTTTTATAATGCTGAATTTACGTAACAATTCATACTTAGTTAACTTCCATTACTGTTTCAGCTTGAACTTAATGAAATTTCTGCACTTGATACAATATTTCACTTTAGATTTTTCTTTTCGTATTGAGTACGTACAATTCAGATTTTGAGTGATTTGTATGTGCATACCTCCGGACGGACATTTGTATAATACAACAGTTGATGTCCGATTCAACTAAAAATGTCACACAAGATTTTCATCCGCACCAATATCATAACGTACAAATTCGCCGTTCTAAATCATTAACTGTGACATACCCTTTTTCTTGCGCCGATTGTCATCTAGAACCATTCAACAAAAATTTGTTGCTCGAATGATACGAAAATTTCACATAATTTTTTTGTCTGAACTGCTAACATTATGTACAAATTCGCCGCTCTAAATAACTTCATGCGTCGTATAAAAATAATTGAAAGTCAACACACGCAATTGTTGTCCGATACAATCAATAAAAGTAAGATAGCATTTTTGTTGCCCGATTATGATGAAAAATTAACAAAAGATATTAACCTAAACCACTATCATGACGTACAAATTCGCCGTTCTAAATCATTAACTGTGACATACCCTTTTTCTTGCGCTGATCGTCACCTTGAACCATTCAACAAAAAATTGTTGCACGAATGATACGAAAATTTCACATAATATTTTCGCCTGAACTGCTAACATTATGTACAAATTCGCCGTTCTAAATCAGTTCGTGCGGTGTATAAAAATAATTGGAAGTCAACACACGCAATTGTTGTCCGATACAATGAATATAATTAAGATAACATTTTATTGCCCGAATATGATGAAAAATTCACACAAGATATTAACCTAAACTACTATCATGACGTACAAATTCGCCGCTCTAAATCATTCACTGCGACATACCCTTTTTCTTACGCCAATCGTCACCTTGAACCATTCAACAAAAATTTGTTGCTCGAATGATACGAAAAATTCACATAATATTTTTCACCTGAACTGCTAACATTATGTATAAATTCGCCGCTCTAAATCAGTTCATGCGTCGTATAAAAATAATTAGAAGTCAACACACGCAATAGTTGTCCGATACAATCAATAAAATCAAGATAACATTTTTGTCGCCCGATTATGATGAAAAATTCACAAAATGATACAAGCTAACATACTCGTTTTTTCTATGACGTTCGTGGCCGTAGGTAGACCGCTTAAAATTTTTTTTGAGTATAATACTTGGTATGATCAAAATGATTCATGATATGTTACACATAATGATATTTTGCATTCACCGTATTCTATTAAATTTATATGTACAATTTAGCATACTTCCAATTCTATCCGTATGGATTTGCACACCTACTCCAAGTGAATTAATACATCGTCAATACACATACCTATTCTATGGTAATGACACATTAAGCAGGAATTCTAATTATGGCAAATAATGATCTAAACACCTACTTTTGTACACGTCAATTCAAAACGATCGCTGCATACTTGTAAAGGATCAGGTAGCTGGATAATTATGGTAATAACAAGGACGGATCGATCACCCATATACGGCAAGCCGGAGAACTAGCAGGACGCATGCATAGCAAATTAATATTCCGAATTGAATACTACGGCAAGCATTATTGGCTAATGGGTATACCCGTTAATCTCCTACCTAATACAAAGTTGCACATCTCCATGCGATTTAATGGTTGATAGGTTAGGTGCTTGGACTCCTAGGAGTCCCATTTCCCCTTGTACGTACGTACGTACGTATTCTCTTGTGCGATTAAAAAATTATAGAAAATAATGTCAGGATTGCAGAAGTGTGCACTGTTAGTTGTAGTATTTGTGTGTATACATGTATATATATACGTGTGTGCCTGTGTACATGCATATAAGCACATGAACGTAGGTATAATTGGTAGCTCAGCTATGTATGCATATATGATTATTTTGTGTTATGCTAGGTTGTATTTAGCATCGTCGGACACCAACATATTCTTTTGTATATTGCAGAGAATGGCTGCTGGTGACGGTCACAAGGGGTGGTACGTTGTTGGACCCATCTTGGGATCGTCGAGTAGTGATGAAGCATCCACCGTAGTTCATCGGAGACCTCGAGAGAACTGATCTATCAGGAGAACTTGTAAGTTGCATACAATTCATTTAATTTTTTGTCTCCGTGCTGAAACTACTATTGTGTACCACGTATTTTTCCCCAGCAAATGAACAAGGGATGGAAGAGCGATGACTAGAAGTACAAACAGTTACCGAGGACCACTGCCTAGGAGTAATAGGCAAGGACGTAGGTCGAGTAAGAGCGACGACCGTACAACTCATACACGTACCCCGCGTACTTGTGGTGGTATGTGCCACTCACCCATTGCGGTGGACGCAAAGCACAGCACACCCATCCTTGACATGGAGACAGTCTAAGGCATATGCTTCCCTAGGCAGTGACATCAACTTACTAGGCTTAATTTTCTCTTTCTCTAAAGAAGAAGTAACTATTTCAAAAGAAAAATAAAATGAACTTATTTTCAAAGGTTTTAGGTTTGGAAATCCTTATTTGGTTGGTTTCTCCACTAATGATTCATGTTTGAAAACTTGTTTAATGGCAAAATCATATTTGGGTTGGTTATGGTATAGAAGGCTAGGTCATGTGGGTATGATTCAACTTAAAAATCTTTTCAAACATGGCTTAGTAGTTGGCTTGAAAGATGTGAAGTTTGAGAAAAATATATTATGTAGCGCTTACCAAGCTGGGAAGCAAGTTGCAAGTTATCATCCTTCCAAAAATATCACACCAACTTCTAGCCCATTGGAGCACTTGCATATGGATCTGTTTGGGACAACAACCTATAAGAGTATCGGGAGCAATAGCTATTGCTTGTTTATTGTAGATAATTACTCGAGATACACATGGGTATTCTTCTTGAATGACAAGAGCGAAGCCTCTGGCATTTTCAAAAGTTATTCAAAAAGGGACCAAAATGAATTTGATTTCAAAATAAAGAAAATTAGAAGTGACAATGGTTCCGAGTTCAAACACACTAAAATTGAAGATTTTTGTGGTGAGCTTGGAATAAAGTATGAGCTCTCTACTACCTACACTCCGGAGTAAAAAAGAGTTGTAGAGAGGAAAAATTAAACATTAATTGAAATAGCTAAGACAATGCTTAACGAATATAATACTTCCGATAATTTTTGGCAGAACCTATTAACACCGTTTGTCATGCTATGAATCACCTTTATTTGCATCGTTTTTTGAAAAAGACTTCTTATGAGCTTCTCATTGGAAAAAGACTGAACATTTTCTACTTTAGAGTGTTTGGATGCAAATGCTATATCTTAAAAAGGGTGTTTGGTTTTCTAAATTTCAAAGTCGATGTGATGAAGTATTTTTGCTTATAAGGTTTTCAACAAAATCTCCGGTTTAGTTGAAAAATCATGTGATGTTCAATTTGATGAAACTAATGACTCTCATGAAGAGAAAGAGAATTTAGATGATGTAGGTAATGAAGAATTAAGGCGAGCAATAGAGAACATGCAAATTGGTACATCAAATCAAAGGATGATCTATGTGTATCTCCTTCATCAAAGCAAGTTGAAGTTCCTACTTCTTTCACAACAAGCAACACTCAAGCAATAACTGTCGAAGAAAAGGAAAAATAACCTCTACCACCGAAAATATATAACGCAATCGCCAAAGATCATTCAGTAAATCAAATATTGGGTGACATGAGTAAGGGTGTTCAAACTAGATCTAGAGTAGCTTCATTTTGTGAACATTACTCTTTTGTGTCTTCACTTGAGCCTAAATTTGTAGATAAAGCGCAAGATGATCTAGATTGGGACATTAGTGGAAAGACCCAATGAGTACAATGTGATTCGCACAATATGGGTTTTTCGCAACAAGCAAGATGAAAATGGAGTTATAGTAAGAAACAAGATAAGATTAGTTGCTCAAGGTTATACTCAAGTTAAGGGTTTAGATTATGTGAAACATTTGCACCCGTAATTAGACTTGAATCAATTCGCATATTACGTGCCTTTGCATCTAGCTTCGATATCAAATTATTTTAAATGTATGTTAAAAGTGTATTCTTAAATGGAACAATTTCTGAACTTGTTTATGTTGAACAACCTCCTGGTTTTGAAGATCCTAAAAATCTTAACCATATGTATAAAGTCTCTAAGATGCTATATGGCTTAAAACAAGCTCCTAGAGCATGGTATGAGCCCCTTCGAAATTTTCTACTCTCTAAAAGATTTAAAATTGGGAAACTTGATACAACTTTGTTTACAAAGATTATTGATGATGATTTCTTTGTATGTCAAATTTATGTTGATGATATCATATTTGGTTCTACTAATCAAGAGTTTTGTAAGGAATTTGGTGAAATGATGTCTAGGGAATTTGAGATATCCATGATCGGAGAATTGAGCTATTTTCTTATACTTCAAATCAAACAACACAAGGATGGGATTTTTATAAGCCAAACAAAATACATAAGAGATCTATTGTAGAAGTTTGGCATGGGGATGTAAAACTCATCAAGACCCCCGTGGCAACAAATGGGCATCTTGATCTTATTAAAGGAGGTAAACCGATAGATTTAAAACTTTATAGATCTATGATTTGTAGTTTATTTTATCTTACTGCATCTAGACCCGATATTATGATTAGTGTTTGTATGCAGGCACATTTTCAAGTATCTCCAAAAGAGTGTCATTTAACGGCCGTAAAGAGAATTCTAAGATATTTAAAGCATTCCTCTAACATAGGGCTTTGGTATTCTAAAGGTACTCAATTTGATTTAATTGGATACTCAGACTCTGATTATACAGGTTGCAAAGTGAATAGAAAAAGCACCTCGGGTAGTTGTCATTTGCTAAGAAAGTCTTTAGTGTCATGGTCTTTCAAGAAACAAAATTCCGTAGCACTTTCCACCGCCAAAGCCGAATATGTTTCTGCAGGCAGTTGTTGTGCCCAATTGCTATGGGTGAGGCAAACTTTGATAGATCGTGGAATTAAATTTGACAAAATACCTCTTTTGTGTGATAATAATAGTGCGGTGAAAATATCTAATAACCCGGTCCAACACTCAAGAACCAAGCATATAGATATACGCCACCATTTTGTGAGAGATCATATGAGCATATGAGACATTACAATTAGCCACATCTGGACCGAAGACCAATTAGCAGATATTTTCACCAAACCATTAGATGAAAGCCATTTTTGTAAGTTGAGAAATGAATTAAATGTCATGCTTATTTGGAGTTGTTTGACATATTTTTTGAAAGGTATTTTTTCTCTTATTTTGGTAAAAATCTATATGTTCATAGAACTATATTCCAAGGTTTTATTTAGTCTTCTTAATGTATAATGATCCTGAATGATCTTTATTTGAGTGCAAAACTAGGGATTACATACTTCTCTGATCTAAGTTAAGTTCCTTGAAAGTTCCAGAAAAATCGAAACTACCACTGTGTTTCTTGCGGTACTTCCGTATTCCGGAACTACCGGCTATGTGATCATGATACTACCGCGTTCGTTGGTGGTCGGAAGACTTACGTGGTCGAAACCAACAATGTCGAAACAACGTGGTCGAAGAACAATAGCAGTCAAAAATGACTAGAGCAGTCGAATATGACCAGTGCGATAAAAAATGACCATAGTGGTCGAGGTTAATCTATGTGAGTCGTACAGGACAGTGAAGTTGGAACTCTAAAGTTGTCAAACACAAATGAGTTATCGGACCTACCGGAAGTTACTGCAGCACTTCTGTTCGAGTTGGTTGAGGACGTTATTACCAGCCACACGAGCTTTTATTCCTTGACTTCTGTCCTCCTCGGGAAGCTTCATCTTCTTCAGCCACTCGTGACCAAACGCCTCTCTCTCTCCCCTCCAACAAAACCCTCAAAACCTTCTTGTTTGATCTCCAAATCTGGTGGGGATTTCTTCGGTTTTTGGTGTTTTCTTGCGTCCTAAGAGTTTAACTCCATTCCACATGGTAAATGGGATCAAATCCCTTCTTTTATCTTGCTCTAGAACCCTAAGTTCAAGTCTAGGTTTTGATCTAAAATGCGAATGATTTAGAGTTGTTTTTCTTGGGCAAATTGCTATAGTTGGTGTCTAATGGTATTTTCGTATCTATTCCATTGATTCAATCCAAAAAACACCAAAAGATTCATACATTGCTTGTCTTAGAAACTGTCATGGAAATCAGAACTACCGCTCGATGAGCGCGGTACTACCACAATCCGGTACTACCACGGCTTGAACGTCGGTACTTTGGATTCTCCTAATAAAACAACTATCTCATTCCGTTTTTTCAAACGTATTTTTGTTTGATATCTACCACATCCTTGATATCTTTTCTCCTTGTTTAAATATGCCTAGGATAATGAATGCTGGCCGCAAAGTGTATGTCAAGAACTCCACTCCTGTGGCTCCCGATCGATCTTCATCTCGAGCAAACCCTATTGCAACCCAAGTGCCTCCTCCTGTAGCTCCAACCAACTCAGAATCTACTCAAAAGACTCAAGAAGATAGAGGCAAAGTAGTAACCTCTGGCTCAGAGACAGAAATAGAACAGGAAGAGATCTCACCTCTTGAACAATCAGATGAGGATATGAATGATCGAGAAGAGCTTCAAATGACCTTAGACAAATCACAACTGAAGAGTATGCATGTTTGCATCACAAAACCAGTTTATTCTTCCCAATAATTCTATCAATCCAAGGTTTTATACCAAATTTGAAGAATAAGTGTATGAGCAACTGTATGGTCCAAGTAGACTCTTTGCAGATCACAAGTATGTTGATGGGACCACCTGGACTTAATCGACAAACATGATGGGACTTATAGGCTGTTTTAGAGGGCTGGAATATAATACAAATCTTATGGCTCTCAAATCAGACTATAACGAAGATATAATTAGGCAGTCGTATTCTACTCTTTGTATTTCTCCTGACTTCCAACATATCTCATGGATGACTGGCTGCTAATCCTTGGACTCCAATAAGCATGAGTTTGAGCTAGCTCTAAGGACAGAGTCAAGTGCACATGAGAAGCTATATGACAGACATGCACTTAAGCTCCCTGCCTTGTCTGAATACTATGATCAAAGTACAAATTTGTCCCAGGCAAGCTTGTTGGTCTTCTCCCCATTCCCAGTCGGGTAAACCGGATTATTAACCATACCATTCTTCCCAAGAGTGAGAATTTTGATGCCATAAGAGGCCATGCATGGAACCTAATTGACTATGTTATGCAATGTCACAAGTTTGATGTGGTTGATCTTATTATATGAAAAATAGTATCTTCCAAGAATGACAGGATCAAAATGATAAATTATGCTCCATACATCATGGCCTTGGTCCTTCAGAAGATTGAATATCATGGTGGTTTAGGCGGCGTCTACAAGGCTTACAAGCCTCCAGCAGAACTTCCAATTCCTCCAGCTTCCCGTTCTCGAGCTCGATAGCAAGAAGAACCTACAGCTGCACCACAAGAAGAAGGAAATATCTCTCTCTCTCAAATATACTCAGCAATTCTCCAGATTTGCGACACTTGGGTCAAGGCATTCACTTCTCTTTCCTCTAGAATGGACTATTTTGATGAGTCATTTTTATTGAGCATGCCTTGGCTCATCCTTCATCCCCAGTCAGATTTGGCCATCGTTGCTGTTGTGACTCTTCTCCTCAAGTACCACAAGAGTAGCATTTTTGGTCATTTAATGCCAAAGGGGGAGAAGACAAGAAGGGGGAGAAGAGCACATGAAAGGATATAAGAAAGAAGATTGAAGAAGCCAAGAAGTCTATCTATTTTAACTATTATTTATGTGTCTTTTATGATAAAATGAACCTGTGATGTAATGTTTTTCTTGTTGAGAACATGCTTTATGTTATGTTGAACTTGAAGTTGTGATCATCTTATAAAATTGCACCTTGTGTTCATCTATACACTTTACAACAATGCAATTATCTATTCCCTCAAGCTCAACTAATAAAGGAAACTCTGCCAAATTTTTTAAAAAAATCTTTACATGTGCTTGCAAAGTATCTTCACTTCTATATACACATGCTCAGGGGGAGATTTCTTTGAATTGTTTTTCAAAGTCACAAAAGAATATACAACTTGTTTTCAAACAAGTGGTACATTTAAAACTTTATTCTTCTCACATAATGTTTGTATTGTCATCAATTACCAAAAAGGGGGAGATTGAAAGCATCTAGACCCCTAAAATTGGTTTTGGTAATTAGTGACATTATGTGAATATGGGACTAACATGTTTACTGAGTGTTTAAAAGGTTTAGTCTCTAAAATGATTGTGAGATGCATACTAAGGGTCAACATAAAGATCAATATGGCTCAAGACAAAGGTGTAAGTAGACCAGGATCTCTTTTGCTTTTACCGGTCTTAGCATAAAAGGGTGGAAGACCGGATTATAGGATAAACGTTGTACTATTAAGAGGAATCATGGCTAGTAACTCGATAGCATATTTTTGTGCCATTTGGATCAATTTAGGATCATACATTAACTTAAAACTAAAATTGATAGCCAATCTGTGCTCTATTTGGATAATCAGAAGTACTAGAGTGTAAACATCGGTACTTCCGCTTTCCAAAAGTTCCGACAAAACAAGCGGTACATTTTTTTTCCAAAGAGCACCCTTGGAATCTCTTCGTCTCTCTAGAAAACGGAAGTATCAGAGTTTCAATGGTGGAACTACCACAGAGCGGTAGTACCGCAACCCTTGAATGGTAATTCTGGATCACGGAAGCTCCGAAAATTCGGGCAATATGTTTTTTCCAGAAAGAGCTAACTTTTGGCCTCGAAGCAAATGGAATTATAGCGCTGAAATTTCGGAACTTTCGAATATTAGAACTACCACGATTACAATTGCGATAGTACCACACCGACTTTCAATAGTTAGTTCAGAAGCTCTGAAATAGCCATTACTGTTGTATCAGAACAAGTGCAGTAGTACCGGTTGATGAACGGCGGTACTTTTGCTCGCCCTGATTTTTTCAGGGATTTCCCTGTAATGGCTAGTTTGGTCGGTAGGGGTATAAATACTCCCCTACCTGCTCAAGCACAGATGCAAGAGACTCTATTGAACATCCTTGAGCATTGAGCATTCATTCCACACCTCAATTTCACATTGTACATTCATTTGAGGTGGTTGAGCCAAAATCAAGTGCATACATCTTAGATTGATCCTTTTGGCACTTAATCACCATCAAGCATAGATGTAATTTATTACTCATGGTGCTTGCTGGCACCTAAACGGTTTAGCGGGAGCTTGCGCAGTGACTTCTTTAAGAAGGTTGTGAAGAAGCCCGGCGCCGACTTATGAGTAGTTTGTGCCCACCATCTCCGGAGCAGAGGAAGGATGACCACTAGTGGATTGAGGAGCTGAGGCTTAATTCGTAGAGCCCGTCCAAGTCGCTTGGACTTTCCTCAATGTGGATTAAGGAAAATCGACAAGTTTCCAAACACCACGGTAAAACATCGTGTGTCAATTGGTTTTTTTTGTCTCTTCATTCCACCCTTGTATTTCTAGCATATTGTGATTATTGTGATTGTCATATTTATTTGTGCTAGAGATACTTGTAGAGACTTGTGCTTGTAGTGCTTTAGACATACTAGTATTGTGTAGGTCTAAATTTCTTTAAAATCTTGTTAGACTAAATTGTGGTAATTATTTTAGAAGGCAAGATAATTTTAGAACGTCCTATTTAACCCTCTCTAGTTGGTTATCCTTGATCCTACACTAATGCATTCAGTGACTTGTGTACTAGAGTCTATCTAGATTTGTTGTGATATTGCAACAAGGTTGGGTTTAACTTTAAAATTTTCAATTTAAAAGAAATGTGTATGTGTGAAATGCGCTGTTTTGGAAATTTCATGATCCAAGAGAAAATTATACCTTAAATTCAAGGAAAGTACTTTTTCTAGAGCAGAGATGTGTTTCTAGTTCCTGATTACTTTATATGTTTTGCCCAATGTTGTTTGTGAACAAAAAAGAGTTTTTATTTTGTGTATTAGAGTGATTCCATCTTTTGGTTTATGTGGTTCTTGAATGAAGATTGCTTTTTGGAAAGTTGAATGATTTCTTAGTGAATCTTTATTTTTCGGAGTGGTTGTTTTGAAAGAGAGTTGATTTATTGAGTGTAGTGTGTGCTTTTCCCATGTTAGAGGGATGTTCCACACAAAGTGAAGGGGTCGTATGAAAGACATAGGAAGAGCTCGTCGTGTTAGTGAGTAATAGTGCATTTGTGTCATGGAAAGTAAAGATGACCTTTTGATTTTTCGGAGTGTGGTTTGGATTTCTTTTTCTTGAGATGGGTTTGTACCCAAGAAATTTATGTAGCGGGTTGCGGTTCTTGTGAGTAGAATAGGTTGACGTAGAATATGGGAAGCAAATTCTTAAAGAGGAAGCGTGCAATACCCAAACCTTAATTGAACCTGAAGTTGAAAGGTAAATTTTAAATATGCAGCTTTGGTTGGGAATACGAGGCCATAGATGCGTATAGCTCTTTAAGTTGATTATGTCGAGTTTAGAGTTTGGGACGAGACTTTGCGAATACGTGAGGACTAGACAGTTGTGTCTAATAAAAAAAAGGGGGATTGGACAAGCTTTGATGAGGTGAGAAGGTGAGGATTGAAGTTCGAGGTGGGTGTTCATGTACTCCTAAGGGTATCTTCTAGCAAAGACATTGCGTGGTTCAATGCTACGGGGAGCTTAGCCCGAGGTACGTTGAATCATTCCCAATAGTGGCGTGTATTGAGAACTGGCTTATCGATTGGACTTTTCCGAGTCCATACGTGTTGTGCACAATATGTTCCATGTCTAGTGTCAAGAAAGTATTTGGAGGAAATCCGTATCATGAGATACCACTAGAGTTGTTGACCTTTGAGTAAGACCTTACCTTCAATTCCCAACCAGTGCGGATTTTGGAGGAGTCAGAGCATGTTTAGGGCACAAGATATTGAAGTATGTTAAGGTGCTTTGATCGTGTCAATCCAAGTGGGAATCGACTTGGGAACTGTAATATCACATGTGTGAGAAGTATCACAAGTTGTTCGTTCTAGGGATGTGTATGGATTAAATTCCAGTTCACTTCTATTTATTGGTTAGAATCACGAGGCGTAGAATTCAGGGTCAAATTATGTTAAGGAGGGAGAATGTGATATTCTAAAACTAACCCTCTCGAGGACCCGTGCATAATTAGTGAAAAGGAGATATGAGAAAATAGAATGCTCTGAAATTTTAGAGAGAGGATCGTTTTTCTGGAATGAAATGTATGTGATAAGTTGCAAACGGAATAGGAGTTGTGCCATAATAAAAGGAGACGTGGGAAGAAAAGAACCTAAACCCAGAAAATCCTAGCGTCGTTTTTCCTTCTTTTTTTTTTATTTCGGATGTCGCACGCCATCCAATTCCATCGCTCTTCGCCAATACGGCCACAGGCCACTCTGCATTCAATCATTGCACATCACTGGTTGCCATCGCCACGCATCGCCACCTGCGTTGCCCGCTCGTTGTGTCGCCAGCAGCCGCCACGCGTCTGCTCTCCACTCCCGGCCGCATCTGTCGCCAGCGCGTGACCTCGCTCGCACGCCTGCGCTGCCAAGCGCACGCCAGCATCATGCGTCGTGCAAGCATTGCGCGCCCCCATGCCTGGCCCACACGCAGGGACGTGGTAGCTCGTGGCCACAGCCGACTGTTGGCTCAGGAGCAGTGTGCCTGCTAAGGGTGAAAGCAAAGACGAATAGAGAGAGCAACGGCAGAGCAAAGATCAGGAGGGGAAGAAAAAGTGAAGAAGGGATCATGATTTTGATGTATTTTATCTGAGTAATGATCTGAATTTTTAATCTTTATTTTACTAATTTTAGTAGAGATTAGAATCAGAATTAGAGAGAGAATTAGCACATTTCGTGTCAGAGATCGATTAGTAGATTGGTTTATCTACCATAGTTTTTAATTGTGATTTCGGATATTGTATAGGCTAAATATGATAATGTCATCTACTAGATAGTTGTAGAAAATTTTGTTAGCTTTCTGTAGAGTATTTAATCATATTAATTGATGAGCTAGATTAAAAGTTATGATTTTTTGGTAAGCTTGCTATCTGAAAAATTATCGTCATTGGGCAGCATCATGGTAAATGGTAGATTAAAATTATTAAATGAATTCATTAGGGTTTTTGCTCTAGAAAAAAATGTGTATAATTGTCTAAAGGATTTTAGAGAGTCTAAAAACATGAATTTTGGTTGCGTGGATCAGAAGTTATGATTTTAGAAAGATTGCTGTCTAAAAACCGGTTGTTGTTAGATGCAATCGTGGGAAACTATTAAGTTGACTTGGTAGATAGCAGAATTGAATTTTGGGTATAACTAGAAAGAGGTAGCTAACTTGCTGTGGTTTCTAAAAATGCTATGGTTTACTGCATTTAGATTCTTGGGTTGAGAGTTATGACGTTTCAAACACCAGTACATCAGAGGGGAATGTCCGGTGGAGAGGGGAATAGTTGGATCGGAAGAGAATTATATTGTTGCCATTTTATTTGTTGTTTTGTATTGTTATGGCATGTATTGAGATGGAATATTTTTTGTAGGTGAGGTTGCTATAGGGTTAGTGACTTCTACCCATTGTTCTACTTCACGAGGTTGAAAGGCAAGTACATGGTAGAACAATAGATGGTTGTTCATTATTGTTTTGAGCAATTGAATTTATTTGCCGTGCTATTTGCATGTGTCTTGCTACATATAAAGTGGTTGATAAATATGAAAAGATGATGTCTATGATTATTGATGTTGTGAATTGTGGTAATTGAGTAATAGAAATATTGCATCATGTGTATTCATATCATGAAAAGAGAAATATGAGTCAAGGCGGTAAGTAAGTCATATAGCTAGTCCAAAGTAAATGAGCCAACTCAGTGAGAAAGCTATCACTACTACAGAAAAGGTCATCACAGACGGTTCGAAATCGTCATCACGAGGCGGTTTTGTGAGCGAAATGCGTATTTATAGGTCGATGATAATCGAAGGTCATCACAGGCGGTTTTTAACCGTCTGTGATTATCGAATATCACGAGCGGTTTTGAGTTAAAAATCGTGCGTGATAGCCGATAATCACGACGGTTGGGAGATTCTGCTATCACGCACGGTTTTAAACTCAAAACCGTGCGTGATTATCGACTATCACGCAGCGGTTTTAACTCCCAACCGTCTGTGATATTCCCTTCAACCCCTAAATATATTTCTATTTATTGGCTAGCCTCAGGAAATGCTAGCCATGCCCTCTGAAACAAGCTAAACACAGACATAAAACATATACAATTCACACATCTCATTTCATTTCAGATACATTTCACATCTCAATACATTTCACAGACATAAAACATCCAATTGACAACGCACTCCATTTCACAAACATAAAGCATCCATTTCGCAAATCAATTCATTGAATTGAAATAAAATATCCATTAACAAATACACAATTGTAAAAGATCTACACTGTATTTGCACTTAGAATTACAATAAAAAATCATTCTGGGCAGTGGAACTCTCCATCTGATCTTACGACTTTTGTCCACAAAAACCAAATGAGCTCTCCTCGAATTTTTGCAAAATCCGGCGATGTCAATGCAGATGTAGAGATGGACGCACTGCCGATAGGAATATGAGCGCGCATATATAAAACTTGACATGTATGAAATAAATGTGGGAAGATTGACAAACCTTAGAATTGGTGATCTTGGTGGAATCGAGAGTAGTCTCATATGGTGGCACACGTAGTATCCACACGTGTTGCCGGTTCTCTTCGTGGCACCGCAAAAATATAATGTGTTAAATCAAGTGGCATTACTACTATGTGTTGTATATGATTAATTAATGTGTAGCTAGCGAATACCCGAAACTTGCAATCATGTTTCAAGGCCTTGGCCCCTGTCGTCGAGTCACGTGTTTGTTGAACGTATGTGGTGAACGACCTTCGTTATTCGAAAAAGTTAGCTTAGTTATTCGGAAGGAAAGAAAGAGTACAATGTACGTACCTATCGAGTATTTGGGCGATAGCTGTGTACTTGGATTTGTTCTTACTTAGAGAATCAAGGTATATATCCTTGTTCCATTTTGTTATAATTACAATTAAAATCCAATGAAATTTCTCATTGTATGGCATAAGAACAAATTCCTTATCTTGGTGAGCCAAGCGGTGCTTTTGTAATATAGTCCTCGACGAAGGATGCATTCTCGATGATGGTATCAATGGCGACCAAGCGTGGGTCCAGAAACCAATTCGTGATTTGGATGATCTAGCTTGGTCGGCATGAATCTATATATATAACACGGAAAGCAACAAATTGTGACATATATCGGTATTACGTGAGCGGATCGTGATTATACGGACTTACGGCGTCCAAAGATCGAGCGAGTGAGGCGTCGAGGCGTTGGCGTGAAAAGTTCAAATATATCGTCAAAGGTCACCGCGAAGACACGATCCACGAGCCGTGCAAGAAATGTTCGGCTTGAATTTGTGGTGATACCGGCGCGTTACGCCTCGGCTTATTGGATTGTTCCATATACCAAAGGTGGAATCTTTGGCAACCAAGTCCTAGTTTTGGAGCTCTTCTGGACTACCATCGGTGACCTAGCACGAATTTGTGGGCCAATGGCATAGACGGGATATCGTCATCATCCTTCATCTTTGATTTGCTCGCCCTTGCCTCGATTGTCGGTCGACTTTATGCTAGTCGGCGTAATGGTATCGGCAGTGCAAGTTGCTCTGCCGAGAATAGCACCCGTGGAGATAGCACCGGTGCAGGTAGCTGTGGTTCGCATTGCCCGTGTGGAGATGGCACCAGTGCAAGTTGCTGTGGTTCGCACTGCACTTCTGGTCCTGCCACCGGTGAAGAAGCCTCCAGGGATATGTCGGTTTTGGGCCACTGGATGAATGTTCCAATGGCCTGTCCTAGATTCACGATCTCGTCATTGGGGGGCTTCGGTAGCGGGACCACCTCAAAATTGGCATACACACCATCCACATTAACTTTTGCGAAGCCTGGCGCTAAAACTTGACCGTGCACCATGGCCCCGATACCAGACGAATATGCTTGGCCCCAAGCAGCGTACAAGGGAATGGAGCCATATCTCACTTGGAGCTTGCACGTCGTAGGCTCCTACATAACGATACAAAATTAGCTACTCGAATAGGCCTACCAATGGAGCAAGCATTCGAGAGGTAATAATTATAACCAGGATGTCGTCCACAGGAAATTTGGACTGGGTTTGCGTCGAATTGGACGCGCAGCTACTCGGACGGTTGTGCGGGCTAGCTAGCACAGGAGCGGCGGTGGCGGCTGCGACTTCTGTCTGTTTCCGCACCTCATCTCTCGATTACATCAGCCATCCGAGCTAATAGCTCCTCTCTAAGAGATTCCTTGATCTCTTCTCGTAGTTTATGCGTCACGCTCGGCTTTGTTTCTCTTCTGCGCCGATACATGTTGGAGTCATCTTGGAAACCATGTTTCCAAGGAACGTAAAGCAAGGCCTCTCGTGCGGCCGGGTACTCCTTGTTTCCTGGGGCCACGGAGAGCATATCATTCTCCTTGTTCCTGGAATGATCCCGGGTAGATTGAAAACTCGGCTCTTCTGCAAGAGCACATGTCATTTCAATTAAATGCGAAGTTGTGGAGTAATTACAAGCTCGTGGTTCGATCGATATCTTACCAGCGCTCGGTCACTTGCTGGTGCTGGGGTTTGAAAGGTGACATCCCGATGTCGTTGTAGATGACCTTGCTCTAATCCAATTTCGCGCGGTCATCAGGATATTGGAAAATGGCGGAGCGATGTCCTCGTCAATTGCCACTCATCCTCCTTCGTCCATCTGCGGATTTTACGCATACCCACCGTGCCAAGTGCAGCGAGGGTGTGTATTTTTGCACGGAGGGCCTTGTGCGCCACACTTGTACTTTTGAAATCTTGATCGTTTTCATCGCCTTGAACTCTTCCCATTGTGGTTCCGAGAATGGGTATTTATGAGCAGCGTTTCCTCCGTCTCCACGTATTTCACGACAAGCGTGCTCTTGAAGTTCTTCCATGCTTTGCACGCGCTTTGTAGGTTTGTTGTTGCCGGCGTCGGTGTTCTTACGGGAACTCGAGCGATGCCAAAATTTCGGTCTACGACTCACGTTTCCGAGTGTCGAGCACGTTCTTCCACGAATTGTATGTGATCTCAATTCGTTCTCGTGCAACTACTCCGACCATGGTTCGGAATCGTTTCTGCTTTTGAGGAAGGATAGGGACCCGGATGCATCTAACACAACAAGCAATGTAATATGTACCAATGTAAACTAAGCAAGCTATGAGTATCAAGTATAAATATGTACTATGTACCAATGTATCAAGCATAAAGCATAACAACATCAAGCATCAAGCATCAAGCATAACAAAGATGAAGCATCAAGCATCAATGTAATATGTACCAATGTAAACTAAGCAATCTGCAGTAAACAATGTACCAATGTAGTATGTACCAAATAGCAAATTAACAAGATGGCATCAACCTAAACACTAACGATAGCATCAACCATAACACTAACAGAAGCATCAACCTAAATATGTACTATGTACCAATGTATCAAGCATAAAGCATAACAAAGCATCAAGCATCAACCTTAGGGTTTTGGTGACCTTAGGGACGGCGAGGAGGAGGTGGCGGCGCAGAGGAGGAGGCGGCGGCGGCGGGGAGGTGGAGGAGGCGGCGACGGAGGAGGAGGCGGCGGCGGCGAGGAGACGGTGGCGGCGGAGGAGGCGGCGACGCAGGAGGAGGCGGCGGCGGGCTGGCGAGGCGGCGGCGGAGGAGGTGGAGGAGGCGGCGGGCTCCGGGAGGCGGACGGAGGAGGAGGAGGCTGCGGCGGCGTCTTCGTCCGGGGAGGCGAACGGCGAGGCTGGGAAGCGGCCGGCGAGGCTCGGGGAGGCGGCGGCGACGGCGGGCTCGGGATTTAGATCTAATCGAATAACTACAGCGCACACGAAAACCCTAGTGAGAGGGTATATGTAGGCGATTATCACGGCCGGTTCTAAACTTAGAACCGCTGCGGATAACATATCATGACGGTTCTAAATTTAGAACCATCGCGATGTTTACTATCACGACGGTTCTAAACTTGAACCGAAGGGATGTTGAAAACCACATAGTCGAGCTCTCAAATCTCTTCTATGAAGCCATAGTACGAGTTTCTCGACCCATCGGTGCTTGAATGCATCTATGCGGACACCGCTGTTCTGGTTAGTGCTCTTGACATCTTGAGATTGCGTATAGAATGTGTACCCATTGATGTCATATCCTTACCATGTCACAACTATAAATGTCGCCCTTTTGCCAACCATGTCAGCGTCTCACTCGGCGAGCTCCTAGCGATTTGCTCCTTCAACCATTGGTTGAACCGAGCGGTTGTGTTGCCTCATGATCCAAACATCCGCCGCTCGGATTACATTGCCGAAGCACATCCTTGTCTTTGGTCCACATAAGCGCCACCATCACATGTGTTGCAACACCGTGAAATGGGCTTGAGCGTGTCCATATCCGGAGTGATTGCTTTCCTTCCGATAGTTCCGAGACCCTTGACCTCCCCTCATGGCGAGATTGAGGACACCTATCGGTTGAATCGAGCCATATAATCGACACAAAACTCAATGACCTCTTCGCTTGCATAACCTTCGACGATAAATGGGTACATGCTACGTGGAATACGGGCCGCATATTTTTATCTCCCACACAACGCGTGAACAATGAGATGGACCATGATATCGAAAAAGCGAAGGAGAGAAATACATTTCAAGGTGACATAGAGTCATCACCACCTCGTCTGCAGAGCATCTAGTCCCGGGATCGATGACCTTCTCGAGCAATTGTGTTAAAGAAATAACATAGCCTCATGATTGTCTCTCGGACTTTGATCGGCAAAATATTTCTAATTGCAATAGGGAGCATCTGTGTCATCGGCACATGACAATCATGAGACTTCATGCCATTTAACTTCAAATCTTGCATCGAAATAAGTTTCTTCACGTTGCGGAGTAACGAGACGGAACTTTGACACCATGCAAGCAACGCACGATTCTGTTTTCGGCCTTGGGCAGAGTGTAACACGCGGGGAAGATCGTTCGTCCATTATCGGTGCATGTCGGTGCTAACTCGGGCCGATGTCCATGTCGACCAAGTCAAGCGTGCGTTGACACGATCCTTTGTTTTATCACGGATGTTCGATGAGACCAATCAGTCCCTTCCGAGGACAACATCTAAATCCTTAACCATATCATAAACCTCGTGTCCCTTTAAATGCCTCAACTATGGCCCGATAGGTTACCAAGCGCGGATAATCATTTATGGTGCAGAACAATAAGGAGCGCAGTGAAGTTCTCTCGTTTGTATGCATCCCATACCTGTGCCCGCCCACCACGGTGCTTTTAGATCTTCCACCAACGGTGCTAGGAACACATCGATATCATTCCCGAGTTGTTTTGGCCTTGGATAAGTATCGACAACAAAATATACTTTCGCTTCATACACAACCAAGGAGGAAGGTTATAGATGCGATTCACGGGCCATGTGCTATGTCATTTGCTCATGCTCTTGAAAGGATTCATTCCATCGTATTCAGTCCAAACCTTATATTCCTTGGTTCTCAGAACTCTCGCAAACCTCCTATCGATGTTTCTCCCTGCGCGGAATCGGTAAGGTGTCTTATCATTCCATCCTTCTTGCGCTCCTCCAAGTGTCAACGCAGCTTTGCCTCCTTTGGATTTACAAAAAACCTTTTCAAACGGGGAATTATAGGAAAATATCATGCCACCTTAGCAGGAGGTCCTTTCTTCGCCTCTGTTCCCTCGCCATCATCTGATTGATTGTTATGTTTGTATCGGGATGCGTTGCACACCGGACATACATGCATGTTTGCATACTCTTTACGGTAGAGGATCTGATCGTTGGGCATGCATGTATTCTTTCTACTTCCATTCTCAACGGACAAAGAACCTTCTTCGCTTTATCGTGGTTTTAGGCAACTCATTTCCCTCGGAAGTATGTCCGCTAAAAGACCTAGCAGCGTCGTGAAACTCTTGTCGGACCAACCGTTGCTTGCCTTCAATTTCAACGATTCAAGCACCGACAACCTCGTGTACTTGCAGCCCGTGTACAAAGGTTTCTCTAAGTCCTCCATCAAGCCACGGAATTTAACATACTCTCTCATCATAGTTCTCTTCTACATCGCGAAGCATCCGTCCAGATTATCATCGTGCGACCTATCCGATCGAGCCACATGAGAAAGCTATATGACTAATCTAGAGTGCTCTTGAGAAAGATCTACGTGGGTAGACACCTCCACTGAATAAATGTAGAGGGTGAACATCAATTAGTGTTCCCTTAACTATATCGGTATAAGCTCAAAAAGTGCTTGTGGACATTACATTGCATTATGGTTTATTGATGAAAAACAAGGGAAAGAGATGGTATTATAGTAAATGTGGTTTGTTGATGATAAGAAAAGAGAGAGATAGTATTGTGGTAAAATATAGAATACTATGTATGTTGATGCTACTATTTTATTATGTATTTACTAAGCCTTACACTCGCCTTTGTTTACGTTGTTGTTTTTAGGTGACTGGTAAAGGTGACATGCATGGAGAGGGAGTAGCACTTGTTCAGTTCATGCACCACCATCACCTCACTTGTCACATCTAGATGATAGACATTCATTATTAATAATCTGGTTTATGCAACTGTTACAATTGGTTAATAAGTTTCTTTTGAATATAAAGCTATTAGTTTGGTTAGTTTTAAATTTTAGATTATCTTCATTCTTATTATTTTTCAATTAATTGTTTAGCATTTATTTTATTCATTATCGTTATGTTTATGCTTAATTTAATATTTTGTGAGCGCTTGGTCATTGTATAGATGTTAATAGTTTATGAAGGTGGTTTAATTTGGGAAGGATTGGAGTTAGTGGTGACATTCTGAGCTCATGTCTAGCTGGGGTGTTACAAAGCACGCCGAAAGAAGCGAGCCCGTGGGGAAGGCCAACTGACGAGGAGACGCCACGCTCGAGATCAAGCCGTACTCACCGGAGGTGCCTCGAAGGAATACACATCCAACGACCAACACAGTGCAGGTGTACAATATCTCAAGATAGGGGGCCAAAGCGCAAACGACATGATTCCAGCCTAGTGGTGGCGAAGCCCTTAATCATGAGATGCTACTGTTGGGGCAGTAACCCTCACCTTGGCTCGATCGGCCCACTAAGGGTGAAGCCTAATTATGTGTGTAACTATAAAGCATGCCCACTAAGGCTAGACCAAGGAAATGATACGTTTGCCCTTACTAGTAGAGACCCTAAGGCAACATTTGTGTAAACACAGTCTCCCATGGTTATAAATATGACCCCTGGGGTATCATTAAAGGGAGAGAGAACATTTGTGTATGAAAAAAAATACTTGAGTCGAGATTGAATGCAGGGTACATATTCTGCACCTCTCCCCTCTGTTGAGTTTTAGGCTCCAAGTATCTCTCTTAAGCTCCTCGAAGCTTCGATATCTACTTGTTTGGCCTGTAAGCATGACACCAAGATTGGCCATATATCTGTCTCATGTTAAACCTTCGTTACGGTTAATTTTATGAGGTGATTAGTACGCGAGCAATGTTGTGTGCTAATACAATCCAGAGATGAGATATCCACGGGACAGCTAGGTAGGACAGCTTAGGGCATATACAATTGTATATATTAGCTGTCTATAAACTTATGTCACATAGAATTTTAGGTGATGTGAAGAAGAGAGAAAGATGATATTTACTATTTAACAGATGATTTTATAGATAATTTTATACTGTATATACCATTATATAGATAATATATTAATTATATAAGGCTACTATGGACACCATATACAGCCGGACAGCCTGGGCGGAGAAATATTTACGTGCTGACGGACTCATGCAAAATGGAAAACTACAGTGCTACTGTACATAAAAGCCTCTGTAGATACATACACTATGCTTAATCCTGTTTTTTTCTTTCAATAGTACCTTAATCACACCTTTGATCTACGTTGGGGCACTTTATGATTATAGACTGTTCAACTAAAATTGTACCAAAAAGCCAAAATGGAGCAGGCATAGTAATTCTAAAGAAGAAGAATACGTGTATTACTGGACAATGAGGTTCAAACAGATACAACTGTTCAGTAACAAGCGCCTGATTAAACAAGAAAACAAGAAAGGGCTGACTTGGACCACCTGGAGTGCCTTCTTTTTCTCTTATAGCTTATGGATTATGATTTATGTTACAGTAACTAATTTTTAAACAATATTTTTTAAGACGATGGTCAACAAAAATATTATAGTAAAAAATGTACTGAGTTCAGTTGTACCGACCAAAATCACAAACGACTATTTTCTCTATATACTGCCTATTGCGAACGGTCAGAATTTAAATATTTAAACTATAAATCATAAGACATAGTCCGGAAAAACCAATCACTGAACTAGGCCTAACTGGCTAGTTGGGCCGACTTTGACAGGTCGGTTCCAGGCCTGGTTTATTTTGTAGGCCAGGAGGCGGCCCGGATCGGTTGTAAAAGGGCCTAAAGCAGGAATGAGGAACACATTTCGCGCTATTCCGGGCTGAGCTTGTTGGTCTCGAGTCGGGCAAAGCAATCGTAGCCCACCAATCAATCAAACAGTTGAAAATACTCGGTACTCACGTCCACGGGAAAATATCCAAGTTTTGACTTTTTCATTCGTGCGACCTTTGCGTGGAAGAGGACTTTTGCCGTCGTGCAACTCCATCGCCATCCCGGGTTGCCTTATTTTTCGGGAAAACTTATGTGTGTGTGTGTGTATATATATATATATATATATATATATATATATATATATATATATATATATATCAATGATCAAAGTATGTGTTTATGTTTCGTAAGGCTTTAGCCTCTATCTTATCTTAACGTACGTTGGACGCACTTGCGTGAGTATATGGTGTTATGTGTTCTCGTAGATACATCTTTATTATACTTATAATTTAAAAATAAACTTTATGTGGATGTTTCCAACACTTAAGAAAAAGAAAAATCAAAATCAAAACGGGGTGGTACCAGCTCTTGTGACGTAGATAGCATCTTCCAAGGACATCCATGATGTGCTCCAGAAATTAGTCCTAAAAAGAAGAGAGAGCACTTGGGGTCGGATCTATGCTTGGGGAGACGGGCACCAAGCCAACAAATCATGCTGGTGACTCGTTCTCAAGGAAAAAATTTGCACGGCTGTATGCACCGGTGACGCACGGGTTGGTGGTGGTTGTTGCTGCCATCGGGGTGACGCATCGCCGGCCACCGCCGCCGGCTCCAACTCGCTAGAGAGGGGTGTCTGGTGCCACCACTGGATCGGTCACCGAGAGCATGAGAGGCAGGAGCGCTGCTAGGATGCCGTGGGAGAGGTACCGTCGCTAGGTTCAGGTAGTAGCGGATTTAGAAATAAAATAAATAGACTAATTTATAATAAAATGTAAATATCACTAGTTATAATTAAACTATATTATAGCAAGTTGGAATATGCAGAAGTTGTAGAAACATTGTTACTTCCTAGAAACCAAATCATAAGTAAATTGGTTAACATTTAATTATCTTAAACAACTTGTTTAGCTAATATACTAAAAGCCATCAATTCTCCAAAGCATACATATGACACCCGAAACCTTAAACACGCGGTTGCTCACTAGCATTCGCTATGATCACAAAGCGTTTGTTTATGAAAGTGTATAAAGATCATTTAGAAATGGGAATTTTGGCTTGTACCTACTATCCCTTTGCAACATCATCTTATTCAACCACCAACTTTTCAGCTTGTACCCGTGGGATATATAGTACCTAGCATTAACATCATGTATTAGGCAGCATGGTATTCTAAAACATAAACCATGTATTTATATAAATCATAAATTGAAATAACATGATATAAATGGTAAATTAAAAAAATACAAAACATACCGCTAAGTTCTACCATGGGTAATTTGTTACAACGTCTCTTCACACTTTGAAAACGCCGCAAAATACTATCATCTCTAATAGTTGCAAACATGTCTCGCTGAATATAGCATACATGCACACTGTACTCTAGACAATCAAATTTGGTTAACTATGAATTTACAAATGCCCTTGTCTGCGACCTGATCTCTTTGCGTGGAAAATCATGGCTAATTGGTTTACATGGACCTATAGTCGGAAATGTCCTGCTAGCATCATCTCTAATGTTAAGATCAAACTCTCCAATTGTCTTCCAAAGCCTCATATCAGCCACAATATCATCCATATTAAGCTCAATATGTGGTCTTTTTTTGCCCAACACTACTATCCTCAGTTACTAAACTTTTCTTAGAGACATCTTTTGAATAATATCTCTCCATCTAGCAACAATCCTATCAAATGGTAACATACAATTCTATTATAGATTGTTGAAGATATTATACAGCTCAAGTATTAAAGAAAAGATTACCTGCCTGAGATGACTAACTGACTGTCAAATGGATCCTTCTGTCCCAGATGTTGCTCTGCAAAATTCATCAAATCAAAACTTAATGGATAGATTGCATCAACTAGGAAAACCTTGTTCGTTGGATGAAATAAATAAATCATCTGCCTTAGAAAGAGTCATGCGTGGATTAAGCAAAGTAAAGCCATGTACTAGAATATTAGTGTTTTCTCATTTTTAATTTGGAAAAGAAGAGAAAGATAAAGAAAAGATTGCCACTAGGGATTTTCATTTGCACAAAAAAAAAGCACATTGAGTTTGCTGTAGATAAAAGATAAAGAAAAGATTGATGTAGATTCCAATAATTTCTTGTGAAGTATTCTCCGACATTTTTAGTGCCAAAAACATTGAGTTTCTATATCTGACATATAGATAAGTTATGCATAGTCATGTACATACCATATAGGTGAACAAAAGAACACACACACCTGAGGTGACTTGTCTTCCATGTTTCATCAAACAAAACAACACAGAATTTATTCCTGAGGTGATCAGTGGTGGGAGATAAAGTGGAGCATTTGACAACCGAGTAGTCTGTCTATGCCAAAGTTATGAGAAAAATGCTGGTTAATTTATAGCAAAGGTAATGTGGGCTTAATTTTGACTCAATGAGCACAATCACCACATCTACCTATGCATGCAATAGGTTACCACAAGTCCATATATGGATGAGTTTACAAAATTAACCTTGAGACCTAGACCAATTACTAGTACCATCACATTCCCATGAGGGACAAAAATCAAATTTTAGCCAATTTATAGAACAAATTGAAGGATTAAAGGAGTTATGTTCTACCATGGGGTTTGATGCAGCGCTGGCACCTGGAGTAGGGCTGCAAGGGGCGGAGCATCAGAGGTGGAGATGGAGGCCGAAGGGTGTAGCTAAAGCCGGAGATGGAGGCCAAAGTCGGAGACGGAGTTCTGGGCTTTCCGGCAGGCTACCCACTGGGACGGTGAAATCGGTCAGGGCTGCTATCACCGTGAGCTAGGGTTGGAATGAGAGGCGAATGCAAGACTTAGGAGGAGGCGCAGGGCGGTCGGGGCCTCAAGAGGGCTGAACGAGCTAGAGCAAGGCCACCAGGGGGCTAAGAAAGGGAAATGGGCCTAATGAACAGTAAATGCCTATGGATCTTACTGGGCCAGGAGCCAGCCACCAGGGGGCTAAGAAGACCCGTTGGCACTGTGGAACTCCCTGAAGAAGAGGTATGGCCAACAGAGATCTATCATATTGCCTGAAGCACAGCGTGAGTGGAGCAACATCAGGTTCCAGGATTTCAAGAATGTATATGCATACAACTTTGTCATTCATAAGCTTGTCGCTAAGCTCAGATTCTGTAACTAGAAGATCACAAATGCTGAGATTATTGACAAGACTTTAAGGGCTTTCACCCTACTCACAGGACACTCCAGCAGTAGTATCATCAGGCCAAGTACAAGAAATACTTAGAGCTGATTACCACTCTTCTCAAGGCAGAGAAGAATGATGAGTTACCGATAAAGAACTATCAAACTCGTCCCATTGGATCATAGCCACTGCTAGAAGCACATGCTAATTCCCAGAGGACCAGTGGTGGCCAGGGCTATGGAAAGGGCCCCATGCAGAGAGGTGGACAGTGGAAGAAATTGAATGTGCAGAAGAGAAATGTCAAACCCCACTGGATGGGGCAAGGGAGAGGCAAGCAATAGAAGCTAGACTCGGGTAGCAAGAAGACCTACCCTCCTTCGCCTTGCTATAGGTGTGGTTGCATGGACCATTGGTCCCGCAATTGCCGTACCCCGAAGCACCTGGTGAAACTCTACCAAGAGTCAATTGCTAAGGGCAAAGAAGGCGCCAATGAAGAAGGCTACAAAGACACACTTTGTTGATCAGCCTGATGCTGATAAGAGTGATACCCCAAGTGCAGTGATGGAGCTCGACACTACAGCAGGGGGTGACCACATGGAGGTTGACACATATGGCGATCTGCAGTAGGCCATAGGTTGTTTCCCCGGGGAACTCCAAATGTCATAGTTTCCTTAAGTTTGTTTTATCAGTTTAGATTATTCTAGAAGAATAGTGGATTGTTCATGCTCTTATGAAGCATTAATTGTTTAGGATTTAAACATTATTCCTTGATGGATAAAATGAGTTGCCTGTTCTTTTAGAGCTTTATTCTTGTTGAATTATTGTTTGATTATATTATGCTCTATATATAGAACAACTCCTTAAATCCAATGGCAGGGGAAGAGTTTAGTCTGGTAGACAGTGGAACCACCAACTCGAGACTAAGGGAAACCAAGTATTTCCATACGTTAACAAAGAAAATAGGAAATATCATGACCATCACCGGAAGCAATGCTCTAATATTTGGCACCGAAAGAGCCACAATTATTCTCCCTATGGGTACCTGAATAGTAATTGAGGATGCTCTCTTGTATCCCGAATCAAATCGTACCCTATTAAGTTTCAAGGATATTCGCTTGAATGATATCCATATCGAGACAGAAAATGAGGGTGGTACAAAATACCTCCTCTTGACCAAATCTGATGGCGATTAGAAATGAGTGGTTGAAAAACTTCCCTCCTTCTCATTTGGGTTATATTATACCTACATAAAACCTAAGGAATATGTAGCAATGAAGATAGAGTATAAAGCCTTGGAGCCTTTTAAGATCTGGCACGATCGATTAGGGCATCCTAGAGTAGGAATGATGAGAAAAATAATAAGCAAGTTTATTATCTATAGCTTAAAAACTCTATCTTTTCCTAAGCCTAAAATTTCTTGTGCCCAGCCTGTGCCAAAGGAAAGCTCATCACTGGACCCTCTTACCTAAAAGTAGAGGCAGAATCACCCATTTTCCTAGAGAGAATAAAATGTGATATTTGTGGACCTATTCAACCCATGTCGAACCCCTTTAGATATTTTATGGTGGTATTAGATGCTTCTATTAGGTGGTCTTATATATGCCTACTGTCTACTAGGAACTATGCCTTTACTAAACTAATACCTCAACTTATTGGATTAAGGGCCAACTTTCCAAATGAAAGAATTAAGTCGATTAGAATGGATAATGCTAATGAGTTCACCTCTAAGACATTTAATGACTATTGTTTAGGTTTAGGCATTAAGGTAGAGCATTCTGTACCACATGTCCACACTCAGAATGGCCTTGTAAAGTCATTCATTAAAAGAATTAAGCTGATTACTAGACCCCTACTGCAGAATAGTAGGCTCCCCACCATTGTTGGAGTCATGCAGCGTTGCATGCAGCAACACTAATAAATTTAAGACCAACTGCATACCATCAGGTTTCCCTTTACAACTAGTGCGTGGGAAGAACCAAGTATTTTCCATATGTGAAAATGTGGTTGTGCTGTATACGTGCCAATTTCACCACCACAACGTACATCCATGGGCCCCCACCGAAAGTTGGGAGTATATGTTGGCTTTAAGTCCCCATCGATTATTAAATATCTTGAGTCTAACACGGGAGACATGTTTACAGCCTGACACGCTAATTGTATCTTTGATGAAGATAATTTCTCGGCATTAGGGGGAGGAAAGTACCTTACTAATGATAAATGCTGAGAAATAGGTTGGAATACCTTGGGCATTCGAGCCCTGGATCCATGCACTACGGAAGCTGAACTAGAAGTTTAGCGAATAATAAACCTACAACAAATTGCTAATAACTTGCTAGATGCCTTCACTGATCAGATGGGAGTAACAAAGTCTTACATACCAGTAGCAAATGCTCCGAGAGAGTGGAAGTACCCCAGAAGGATACTCAAACCACTCCAACCCCTCATGTGAAGAAGAGGGGGAGAGCACTGGAGAATGAGGCCTCAATTCCGTAAAGACAAACTCGATGAAAATAAGACATCTCCCATGTCAGTTAAAGAGACTCAACCTAAAGTTGAGGAAACCCCGGAAGGGAATGATTTTGAAGATACTAACCCCAATACAATTGCGCGTGCACAGTCTAATATTGGGATTTCAGAAAAACCAGACTCTATCATTGTGGGAAATCACGAGGAGCTAGATGAAATAAATGAAGAAATATCCACTAACTTTGTTAAGTCAGGAGAACTATATAAGAGAAAACTACAGCTGTCAACATCTATTTTGCCTCAAAAATTGCTAGAAACCTTGAACTAGATCCAAGCCAAAGTCCTTAGCTGAATGCCAGAAGCATTCAGACTAGGGTAAGTGGAAGGAAGCAATTAAGGTAGAATTACTCTCGCTGAATAAAATAAAAGTGTTTGGCCCGATAGCCCGAACACCACCCAAGGTATTCCCTGTAGGATGCAAATGGGTTTTCATCTGGAAGAGAACAAAAATAATGGGGTTGTGAGATACAAAGCTAGACTTGTGGCACAAGAGTTCACACAGAGACCTGGCACTGATTATGATGAAACTTATTCTCCTGTCATGAGTGGGATAACGTTCCAATATTTAATATCAATTGCAGTAGGTATGAATTTAAGTATGCAGTTAATGGATGTAGTGACCGCATATTATATGGGTCACTTGATTCACATATTTATATGTAAGTCCTAGAAGGAGTAAAGATTCGGATCAAAATAAATTGAATTCAAATTTGTACAATATCAAGCTAGAAAGGTTGTTGTACTGATTAAAATAGTCCGGAAGAATATGGTACAACCGGCTTAGTGAATTCCTCCTGAAGAAGGGATATACTAATAGCGAAGACTGTCCCTGTGTGTTCATAAAGAAATCCTAGAATGGATTCTGTATTATTTCAGTATATGTCGATGATCTGAATATCATCGGAACGACAGATGACATAATGAAAGCAAGTTCCTATCTTGTCAAAGAGTTTGAAATGAAGGATTTGGGCCGAACCAAATTTTGCTTAGGTTTGCAGCTAGAGCATCTCCCTGAAGGAGTTTTAGTACACCAATCCTTAGGGATGGCAATTGTGCATGTTTACCCGTATACCCGTGGGTAAATACCCTAATGGAGCTAGGTATGGGATATTTTCTTTACCCACGGGTATGGAAATGGGGGAAACACTCTACCCGTCGTGTAAACAGGCACGGGTATGGGTAAGCTCCACCCGTACCCGCCCCGCCCGCCCATTTACCAGCGATATAGATTGACAGGTGGCACAGTCATAGCAATATCTCTAATTACTATTGATTGTTATAAACTTTTCCATATTTCTAATTGCTATTGATTGTTATAAACTTTTTTGATAGCTATTATATTTTCTAGCAACAGTTGTTGCTTATATGTATCTGTCATTAGTTCAACTCTCAGATGGTGACTCTCAATTTGCGGGTAAACGGGTATACCCACGGGCGACGGGTACCTGTGGGTGAAGGGTATGGGCGAGGTTTTTCACCCGTTATCCTTTGTGGGTATACCTGTGGGCATAAATCGGGGTCGCGGGTACGGGTATGGGCGAGCACTACCCATACCCGCCTCCCGATTGCCATCCCTACCAATCCTCTTATATCAAGAAAGTCTTAGAGAAATTTAGCATGGATAAGTCATATCCGGTGAAAACCCCAATGGTGATCCGATCCCTAGAAGTGGATAAAGACCCTTTTAGATCAAGGATGGTAAATAAGGAAATTCTTAGACTTGAAGTTCCATACTTAAGTGCCATTGGGGCACTAATGTACCTGACTAACTACACGAGGCCAAATATTGCCTTTGTAGTAAACTTGCTAGCCAGACACAGCGCAGCTCCAACCCGAAGACATTGGGCTAGCATTAAAACCCTACTCAGGTATCTTTAGGGTATACAAGATCTTAGATTATTTTACCCGAAGAACCAAGACTTGACTATGGTTGGATATACAGATGCAGGATATCTGTCTGATCCACATAATACGAAATCTCAGACATGATTTGTATTTCTTTGTGGTGGTACAACCATTTCTTGACAGTCATTTAAGCAGATCTTGATAGCTACGTCTATTAACCACTCAGAAATAATTGCATTATATAAAACCTCATGAGAATGTGTTTGGCTTAGGCGAATGATTAGCCATATCCAGAAGTCATGTGATATGAATACCGTTGATGAACCCACTATTATCTATGTAGATAATGCTGCTTGTGTTGCACAGATGCAAATAAGCTATGTTAAGGATAATATCACAAAGCATATTGCTCCTATATTGTTTTATCCTCATGAGTTCCAGAAGAACAGAGAGATAAAAGTGTTAAAGGTTAGGTCTTGTTATAATCTAGTAGATTTATTCACAAAATCTCTCCCAGCCTCTAGCTTCCACAATGTGTTCGAGGCATAGAGATGAGACAACTTAGAGAGGTACAAGGTTCAAGGAGAGTAAATTCCTAAATCATAGCCCATATGTAAGACCAAAAGACTTATATGATCCTAAAGATCTAATTGTTGCACTCCTTTTCCATTTGTGAGTTTTTCTAAGTTTTCTCACGTAAAGGTTTTTAATGAGGCAATAGTGCATCACAAGGAACGGATGCAATGTACTCTTTTCTCTATCCTTTTTTCCAATTGGGTTTTTGGGAGGAGTTTTTAATGAGCATGTGCATGTCGTGGTATTAGCCTAAGGGGGGAATGTTACGAAACCTAGAAGGTTATGGTGTGGATAAATACCAGAACTACCCCTAGTGAGTTTAGACTATAAATAGAGAGGCCATTGTACCATATAATCAGATATGAGAATTAATAAAGACTACTCTTCTTGGTGTTCTCTCTCAATTGGTGTCTCTCCTGTGATTGTTCTTCTTCGTCTTGGTAATTGATTGATTGTGTGAATTGTGTTGCTGTTCATCTGTTCTACATCGATTTCTTAATAGAGACCACTACTACCTAGATCGGGGGAAGGTTATGCCCCAGACTTACCCGGACTTTGCACTATTAAAAATCCCACGCTCTGGACTGGAGCCTAGGCTACCATAGGTTGAATCCGCCCCTTTGTTACGCTGACGGTATGTTCAAGTCCATTTTGTATTATAACCTGTTCTGATTGTAGTATCTGTGGTTGTTGTGGGTTCAAGACTATCCACCTTCGTTTTTGTTGCACTAACAGTATGGTCAAGTTCAACTCCATTTTGTGCACAACTGCAAAATTTGCTGCGGTTATGTCTTCGGTAGAAGGTTCACTCCGAAGGGTAGAATGGAAGACATCGGAGTGGACCTTAATGCCGACGGCAGTAAGGACACTTATCGGAGTGCATCGCTAGATGATGAGAAGAGGAACAACTGGCATTGAGGTTGCTTGGTCGAAAGACTCTCATGAAGTCCAGCCAATGTTAGTGGATTTAGGTCGCAATTCCAGTTCTAAATTCTGGATGCATCCAAACATATGATATTCATAATTGCTAATTCCAATTCTGCAATTTCTTGCCCAATTCCATTGTCGTTCGGATTGTGCCGGAGCAAAACTTGAGCCGAGTCTTGTACGACTGTAGTAGGTTGTGATGATCTTTCATGCGGGTTTGGATTGAGTTTGAGTTTCAGTTAATTTGAGAATGCCACGTACCACTAAGCTGTGTACTCGATAGTACAATTGAAAATAGAAGAAGACAAAAGATTTGGCAGCCATTAGTTTTGTTGGAACCAGACTTGCTCGACTTTTTAAGGCCGGCAAAAAACAATTCCCTCTTGACCTCCTTCCATTTACCCCGTATTCCAAACTTCCAAAGGGAGATGCATCGAAAGTTGGCCAGTGTGTGCGGCACTGCCCGAGATCGTGAGGCGGTGACGGCGCCGTGACGGTTCCGTTGGCGGAGGGCAACGGCGCCGGTTTCCTCCACCCCAGCCTTGCTACTGATGCGATGCGGGTGCGGCAGGCGGTACCGTCGTCGGAGACCCGCGGTAGGCCGTCGATCTGGGGCGTGACCCTAACGCCGCCGCCATCCATGGCCACCTGCGACGACGACTTCGGCCTCCTCGGTGACGACGCCCACACGCCCCCCGAAACCCAACCAAACCCCTCCCCGCCGCCGCCGCAGGGCTTCTACCTCCCGCAGAAGCGGCCCCTCTCCTCCTCCTGCTTCGCCGCCGCCGACGCCGCCAGCCAATTCTCGCCCGCCGCCCGGGGCGAGGCCCAGACCCCGGACCGGAAGAAGCACCACCTGGCGGCCAAGCGCAGGGGCGGCGCCGAGGAATCGGGGGAAGGCGGCGAGTACTGCTCCTACTTCAGCAACGGTGGCGGTCAGAGCAGCAAGAAGGGGAGGGGCGGCGGCGGCGGCAGCGGCAGCGCTTCCTCGGCCGCGGGTGTGGACTACCGGAAGGACCGGGAGGAGTGGAGCGACGAGGTTATCGGCAGCCTCCTGGACGCGTACACGGAGCGGTTCGAGCAGCTGAAGCGAGGGAACCTGAGGGGGCGGGACTGGGAGGACGTGGCCGCCGCCGTGACCAAGCAGCACCAGCACAAGGCCGGCGGCGGCTGGGGCAAGAGCGTGGAGCAGTGCAAGAACAAGATCGACAACCTCAAGAAGCGTTACAAGGTGGAGCGCCAGCGCATTGCCGGCGGCAGCAGCGGCACCTCCAGCCAATGGCCCTGGTTCACGAAGCTGGAGTTCATAGTTGGCAATGCAACCTCCATCGTTTCACCCAAGCCCGCCTCCACTAACGATGACAAATCGTCGCACCAGCAGCAACAGACCAAGAGGTATAAGAAACACAAGTCACTTTTAATTAGTTCATTTTGGGCACTAGTGGAGAAATGAGCAATTGATTTGCATTGCAGTTGCATCCCGTCAAGTACTGGCCTGCCTAGTATCGGTGTTGGCTCCGGATCGACACCTTTCTCAAATCGAAGATGGAAGAGGGCACTTCTGAAGATTGGGGGCAGTGCATTGGCGGGAGGGGCGGCTGAAAATGTTGACCCCAAGGTCTCTATCGATTATGAGTCCCTAGTTTATTAATTCCATGTTACATCCACAATGCTGATAGTTTTGCAAAAAACTTGATGTTCTTTCTAGGTGATTATGCTAATTGCTAGAGAAGTTCAGGTGGCAAGCCGTCATGGTGTTCAGGTAGGCAGAAGAATCAATTTAGGGATGGTGTCTATGATATCAAACATTCATTTTTCTGTCAACTGAACATTGAAATGGCCCCAATTAGGTAGCGATTGTTGTGGGAAGTCGAAATATATACTGCAGTGACACTTGGACTGCTGCAACGGGCATTGATAGGGCTGCAACATGTCCAATAGGGTAATTTGCTTGTGAGCACTTATATTTTAACCCCCCTGTTGTTCTGTGGTTTCATTTCCTGCAACACCTCGTGCTCCTCGATAATAATTATTTGTTTTCATAATACCTGTAAAAAGTGCCAAGTGTGCCATCATTTCACTATGAATTAGTAACTAGTTGATGTAGGGATAGACAATAGTAAGTTTTCTCCAAGCAGAATAAGGGAAGCAATATTGGATGGATTGTGCCTGCTATGAGACATGGCTTATCTTGGGTGTACTGTAGCACACTATTTGATTTGAGTAGATTGGATTTGGATGTGAGTTTAACACCTCCTGCTGCTGTATTAATAATTTTGCCTGGTGTTTATGCACATAATATGATGAGTATTAGAAACACATATGTATATTTTAGTTCAGCCTAATGGTGACAAAGGAGTTAGGTTTGTGAATATGGATATCATTAGCTAGATTCTAGAATACCACTATCTTGTTGCTCCCTCCATTTCACTATACTTCCCTAGCATTAGTGTTCCCCTAGGTAGCCGCTGAGGTGCTAGGCACAGGGGTGCCACTGCGATTTGGCTATAATCGGTAGCCTAGGCAGCCGTATGCGATCAAAATCGGCATCTAGGCGGCAGGGCAGAGCTAGGCGCAGCAGATTGGGCGGCCGACTCAGCAAGTTGGACGACTGACTAGACGACGACTTGGAACAGGTCAGCAAGAAGGGAGGAGGAGGAAAGGCAGGCGGAGGTAGAGGAGAAGGAAATGGTGACGACGGTAGACATGGAAGTTACGTGCATTTGTTGTAGGCAAGTCGGGTTCAGGTGAGATTGCTTTGAGTATTTGGGCCGGTCTTGCTTGGGCCCATCCAACCCATATGCTCACACATTACAGGAGGCTATTAGGTCATCCTCCCCAATCCTCCATTGAGCCGTCGTGAGAGCCCCAATCCCCATTGAGCAGGACCTCACCGGCGATGGTAAGGGGCTGGCGAGGAATAGGACAATCAGAAGACCTTGCCAGTGAGCAAGGGACTGGCCCTGAGTCCCCACTACGGCAAGGAGTGGCAGTGGTGGGCAAGCCGCGGGCCAATGGGACAGCGACGCTACTTCACCTCCTCATTAGCCTCCCTATCCTTCCCTTCCACTCCATTTCCTTCATCTCTATAGCTTTGTTCTGGATCCAAGCCATGTTCTTCCTCCTCTTTGCCATGTTCTTCACTTCACTAGTACGAGGAGGAACATGCCTGTTCTCCATTAATACAAATTGGCGACCTAGGAGGCGCTGAGGCGGGCTAGGTGCTAGACAGGGGTCTCCGCCCAATTAGCGCCTAGGGGAACACTGCCTAGCATTATGAGATTATCTATTATGCCACTTGTTGTCTACCATGCTTGTACTCACAAAATCATTAGAAAGAAATCCATGAGAGCTAAGAGCCTGACATAGTATAGTTCACAATAACAAATCAAGAGCACTCTGATTATTCCAATCTTCGCCTCTTTGGGTGTGTTCTATATTCTTGCACCCCGTGAGCGCACCAAATTGACCGCTTGGCTCATGGAGTGCGTTTTTATGGGCTATAGCACTGAGCACAAGGGATATCGTTGTTGGGATCCTGTTGGCTGACAGATGCGATTTCTTAGGATGTTACTTTTGATGAGTCTCATCCTTTCTATCCTCCTTCCTCCAACATCTCTTGTCGAACCACTTCCTTTCCTGATTTTTCCTTTCACCGTATAGTCAGCACTCCACCATAGTCTTTGGTCTCTCCGGTGCCTCCTACACAGTTAGTGGCTTCGCCACCGTCACCCTCTCTAGAGGTTCCTCTTGGTCTTGTTCCTTCTTATCATCTCTACTATACTCGGCGTCCGTGAGTTGAGGATTCTTCTGATGTGCCCTCTTCTTCTGATAGGTCATCCTCTTTGGCCTCTCCTCGATATGCTCTTCATGATCGCTAGTCTATTCGGCCTCCTGAGCGTTTTGGCTCTGCTGCCGCTGCTCTTGCCAAACCGACTACTTATCGCGATGCTACTGTTCATCAGGAGTGGCAGCATGCGATGGCAGAGGAGATCCCTTCCCTTGAGCGTACTGGCACGTGGGATCTTGTCCCTCTTCCTGCGCATGTTACCTCTCTCACGTGCAAGTGGGTCTAAGGTTAAGACCTGATCTGATGGTTCTCTTGAGCGCTACAAGGCTCATCTAGTGGCATGTGATTTTCAGCAGGAGCATGGTCGTGATTATGATTAGATTTTTGCTATGGTGGCTCACATGACCACTATTCGCACTCTTCTCGCTATGGCGTCTGTTCGAGTATGGTCCATCTGTCAAGAATGCCTTTCTCAATAGTAAGCTGCGTGAGGAGGTTTATATGCATACATCACCAGGGTGTTCAGTTCCTGAGGGTATGATTTGTCGCCTTCGTTGATCTCTCTATGGCATCAAGCAAGTTCCTCGTGCCTGGTTAGATCGTTTCTCTTCTGTTGTCACTGTAGCTGGTTTCTCTACTAGTGCTCATGATCCTGCTCTTTTTATTCACACTTCGCCTTGTGGTCGGACACTTCCCCTTTTTTATGTTGATGATATGGTCAGTAATGGAGATGATTATTAATACATCACTTTTGTCAAGAAGCGTCTTAGTGACCAGTGTCTCATATCTGATCTGGATCCTCTTCGCTACTTTCTTAGGATTGAGGTTATTTCTACTCCTGAGGGTTTCTATCTGTCCCAAGAAAAATATATCTATGATTTCCTTGATCGTGCCTGTTGTGGTTATAGACCAAACAGAGAGAGAGAGTGTGGTAGTGGAGAGTTGAGTAAAATGAATGGCTTCGGGGTCCTCCCCGTGGCCTATGCCACACATATATATCCAAATGGTGAGTGCTTGTACAATTATACCCTTACATATGAGTATTCCCCTCGGGGCACTTATGTCATTACATATGTCCTATTTCGGACCTTACATCCTCCTAACAGCCTCATCGGGCTTAGGTGGGGCCACCCCTACAACAGAGCCTCTCATGGTGAAGAAGGGCTTCACGTCGAAGCCATGTCGCCGGGTCCTTGGCCCTCCGTCCCATCGGCTGCGGGTCCTTGATGACTTGGATAGTTCGCACGCCCGCTCGTTGCGCTTGCGGTAGGCCGCCGTCCCGGCCGCGCGCCTCGGTGAAAACGGCAGGCACCGGCCGCCGGCTTCGACAGGCCGGTCCGGCATGCCCTACTGCGCGCCGGATATTTGTGGGCGCGAGGCGACTTGCACCGGCTGCCGGCGGCCGAAGTCTCGGAATGCTCGCGATGGTGCAGCGCCAGCCGCGGGAGACGGTTGCGTGGCTCGGAGTGCGCTTTAATGACGCTGAATCGCGCGCGCCCGCTGTCGGCGGTATCGCCGCGCCGCTCGTCGCCTCGCATCGCGAGGCACGCGCCCGGCCGTGATTGGGCGTCGTGGGATGTCGGCGTTCCCGACCACGCCGCTTGCCTCTTCCCGTGGAAAGTGGCCACGCGGCGGGAATGCATCGGCGCGACACGCTACGACGCCCACCTACCGCCGCTACCGTGGTTGCGGCGGTTGCACCGCCTAATCGTGGGTAGCCGAACCGCTGTAATTCTGCCGCCGATCTTACGCTCGGGGAGACGGGGGCTTTATAAGTCGCCATCGTGGGCATGCGATCGTTCCTTGGCCGCTTGCTTGCTTGTGCGTTCCTTCTCGTTTTCCTCGCGCGTCGTCTTGCTACTCGCATCCGTGCTTGCCCGCGTCGCAGAGGAATGGCTGCGCGCAACGACCTCCCGCTAACAAGGGTGCCGCTTGACAATCTTGCGCGTCGCCTTAGCGAGCGCCTCGCCGAGCCGGGCCGCCGACGCTTCACGCCCGTGAGTACCGCTGGTTCGCGCGACAAGAAGCAAACCAACCATCGCCGGGATGCCGTGAAGAGGTCCAAGGGTCGCCTCCCGTGTCTTTGGCGCGAGCCGCCACACGAGGAGACCCTCCAAACCCTTCTTCGAGAAGAAGCCGGAGGAACGTCTTTGGGCTCGCTTGCCCGCTCGACGAATGGAGCCGACCCGAGAGAGCCTGAGGCGATCGTCTTCGTGGTGTTCTTCGATGCCGGCTCAATCCGGCGACATACTTTGTTCGCGGCGCCGCGAACGTATGGGTTGAGCCGGCGCGGTGACTCGGCCGCGATCGTTCGATTAGCCATCTTTGCTTGGGCGACGCGGACGAGGGTACCGCCCCAACACGAGTCGTCGCCAACTCGCATGACGCCGGTGCGGTAAGAAAGTGGAAGGGGAGCTTACTCGAACTTCTGTAGCGTGGACTTCGTCTTGGCCGAGTGCTCGCGACTTGTTTCTTGCGCCGCCTCGCGGGAAAAGTGGAGTCCGGCTGGACACGGCGGTGGTTCTACTACCTCGTGGCGAGCACGAGCGCCTCGGCCGGGAGAGCCGATATCATTCGACCATTGTCCGGACGAGATGCTTCGCCCAACGATGAGCAACAGCGCGAGACTTGCTAGGGTCGCGCTCGGTTCAACATCGTGACTCGCCGAGGAGTTCACCATGTACGGGATTTCCCGCTTTCTTATCGGAAGTATGAGCGGCGGGGCCCGACCGAAGGACGGCATCCACCGGGTGTCTTCGCCCATAGACCCTCCGCACTCGTAAGTATCCTTGCCATAGGCCGAATACCCTTTGGTTGGTTGCGCATCCCGACGATGATATTCCGCTGCACGCGCAATGACGCGGTTGGAAGATGCCGACGCGCCGTGGTTGCGGTTCTTGGACCGCATACGCGGTGAAGGAGCACAAGGCGCGTGAGTCCGCAACTTCCTTGGCAAAGCAAGGCGGATGTCGGGTATGCGAGGTTTTGGAGATCCCGCCCGGGCGCCCGATGCTCGCGGAATCGCCGAAGCGGCGCGACGGCGGTGGCGCCATCCTCGTCGCGAGGTCCAATCGAGACCATCGCATTCGCTCGCCCGCCGTCTGCGCCGATCGAGAGCGGAGGATGGAGGCGAGGCGGCGCCGAACTCGGATCGACCGGTTGGGAAGGCACGCCACTCCGACGAGGCCTTGTATGGTGGCTCGCTCTGGCGAGCATGTTCCTCTCGCGCACGCCTCGTTGTCCTGAAGATGACGCCTCGTCACCTCCAGCAAGCAATCGCAGCGTTGTCTTTGACGACGCTTCGCGCCGCCTGTAACAACGAGGCTTCTGCGACACCAAGGCGAACGGCCTCGGGTGCGCCGCCGCCATCTTCGAGGCGGTTCGTGGCGAGCCCGAAGGATCGAGGTCCCGACATCTAGCGGGATGCTCCACGAGGCCAAGGGGTTGTCGCTCCTCCGACGGCGAGGTGATCATGACCAGTGGAGGCCGCAGAGAGTGTTGGAGGTAGGTGTAGCTCGTTTTCCTCCTCGACTTGCGAAACTCTCCCGATTTGCTCACTTATTCCGCCGACATCAAGCGAGACAAGGTCTCCCAGCGAGACAAGAATCGAGCAATGGGGTGCCCGCGATGTCACCGCTACCGTTGAGCGGGGACTATGCGCGCCTAACCGTGCCGGCGCCGAGACGGAGGCTATAGGGCTTGGCGTCTCCGACTGTCCTCGGTGGGAGGCGCTACGCGGAGCGAGGTGGTCGAGTATCTTTGGCGACCACCGATCGACAGCGCTGCAGCCTGCGGGCGACCTTTTGGCGCTTGCGCTGGGTGCCTCGGAAATGAGGGTAACGGTCTCTGTCCTTGCTGCATATGCTTTGCTTATGTGATGGATAACCTTTGTTGTCACGCTCGTGTAGACGCTTGCAATTAGCAAAGCCCTCGAGGAGACCCGCGTGCGCGAGCGGAGGGCATTGGAGGACCAGCTGCGCGTCGCGGACGACGCCATCGCCGCCAAGGACGAGCACATTCGGTGCCGATGGCGGGCGGGGCGAGGCTATCGACGACGCCGCAGCTTGGTGGGCACGAACGCCAAGAACGCGCAGCGCCGCACATCGCGCGATGGAGGAGGCTCACGCGTTGCGGCGGAGGAGCGGCATCGCCCTTCTTGGCGAATCTCCGCTAGAGGCGGAGAAGGAACAGCTGCGCGCTCCGTTCTTTGAGAAGGCGTTATCACGGGACAACGCGTGTGCCTCGCGTGGAGTGCGATGGAGTCTTTGGAGCGAGCGCGGGCTTTCTCGTGCACGTGGAGGACGCCACTCATAGCCGCCAAGACTGATGGAGACGCAGGCGACCGAGAAGGGCTTGAGCGTCGCCTCTTCGGCGCCAAGGCTTTCGGCACCCATCTGCGGCTACATGAGTGCCGGCCTTGCCCTCGCCTCGCGCGCGGTGGGTGTGAGCATGTCAATGAGTGGCGAACCTCGCCTTGACTTGCCTACCCACCGGGGTGATATTCGATGCCGTCGCGCCGCCCACCGCCACTCAAACTTGCATGATCGGATTTGGAATTACATCGGGGGCGCGCCACGATTGCTTTACGGCGACGCCGCGAACGAGGATGTGCTTCACCGCTCGAAGAGGTCCCGGCGCAGCGGCGGCGCGAGCACTCGCCACGGCGAAGATGGCGCGGACTCACAGAATAGTTCGTGTTTTGCGCGCGTTTCGCGCGTGCGTATGTCCGCTTCGTAATGCAACGGTCTTACTCGGGCTAAGCGACAACTCTCCGTGCTCTTTTGTTATGTAATATGTCGTGAGCTTGTCCAGCTTGATGTCGCCGCTCGGATAGTAGCAAACAGACTTGCGGGCGCTGGCGCCTCGGACACCGCCGGGCGGTGGCGGCGAGTTAGGCGCCTAGTCGAGGTAGACGCGCGAACGCCTTCAAGTGGTGGCTCGCGCGGCGACGCGCGAGCCCGCCTCACCGCCAGTGGTGGCGGCCGGGCGCCGAGCGCGCGCTTAGTCGAGGTGGCAGAGCGCGCGAGCGCCCGCCCCGCCCCTACCTTCGGTGGTGGCGGAGGTGGCGCCTGGTCGAGCGCGAGCGCCCGCCCCTCGCGGGCGCTTGTCGCCCGCCCCTACCGCGGTGGTGGCGGACGCGCGAGCGCCCGCGCCTACCTCGAGGTAGCGAGCCGCGCGAGCGCCGCCCGCCCCTACCTTGGTGGCGGCCGGGCGCTGTCGGCGAGACGCCGCCCGCCCCTACCGGCTGGTCGAGGTAGGCGCCAGTCGGCAGACGCTCCCCGCCCCTACCATTCGGCGGCGCGAGCCGGCGCCAGTCGAGGTAGACGCGCGCGCGCTCCGCCCCTACCATTCGGCGGTGGGCGCGGCGCTTGGTCGAATGGCGCGCGAGCGCCCGCACTCATCCTTCGGCTGGTTGCTCGCGCTGGGAACTCGACCACGCCTTATTTATACTCCGGAGTACGCTCGTGGATAGCATCCGCGCTTTTGTATACTCCGAGAGTGCGTGGGATCGACTTCACGCTTTTTTATACTCCGGAGAGTACGCACGGGCAACACCCATGCGTGCGCGGAGTTTGCGTCTTGTTTATACTCCGTAGAGTGCGCAGTGATAGCATCCGCGTCTTTTTTGTACTCCGGAGAGTGCGTGGGATCGACTTCCACGTCTTTTTATACTCGAGAGTACGCGACGCAACGCCATGCGTGCGCGGGGTTCGCGTCTTGTTTATACTCCGTTGAGTGCGCAGGGATAGCATCCGCGTCTTTTTTATAGTCCATAGACTGCGCGCGGAGGCGAGCCTCCGCGCGTTGCGTGCGGTGAAATTGCGTGTGGAGGCGAACCTCACCGCTACGTCTTATTTATACTCCGTGAGTGCGCGCGAGGCGACCTCAACGCTACGTCTTATTTAGAGTCTCAGATCGCGCGCGAGGCGAGCCTCGCGCTGTTGCGACGGTGAAATTGCGCGCGAGGCGAACCTCTTCGCTACGCCTTATTTATACTCCGTAGAGCGCGCGCGAGGCGGATCTTGACGCTACGCCTTATTTAGAGTCCGTGGATCGCGCGCGCGCGCGAGGCTCGCCTCCGTGCGTTGCGGCGCGTGAAATTCCACGCGAGGCGAACCTCAACGCTACGCCTTATTTATACTCCGTGAGAGCGCGTGCGAGGCGACCTCGACGCCACGCCTTATTTAGAGTCCAGATCGCGCGCGAGGCGAGCCTCCGCGCTGCGGCGCGGTGAAATTGCGTGCGGGCGAACCTCAACGCTACGCCTTATTTAGAGTCTCAGATCGCGCGCGAGGCGCCCCCACGCGTCTTTATGCATGCTCATGCACAGTGCGCATGAAGGTGATCCTTCGCGCGCTTTTGATATGAAAACGAGAGAATTTTCATGAACGATGCACTTTATTAAATTCCCGTTTGCGCGGGTGAGCAGTTACAAGGGTTAAGGTACTAACCGCTGGGCGCCGCGTCCGCCAAAGCCGTGAAAGGCCCTTGCCCTCATGTGCTCGACTTAGGCGTAATCCGCTGCGCACCGTCCGCATTCCACGTGTGGCGGGCGTGTGCCCGCCAAGGTGGCTAAGCGACACGCCCTTCGTAGGCCTCGCGGCGATGTATGGGCCCTCCCATTTGGACTCGAGCTTGCCTACCGCTCGCGCGTGGAGTGCCATCTTAAGGACGAGGTCCTCGGTGCGACCGCGTGGTACAGCGAACGATTGCGACCGCGCACCATCCGCCGCGCGTATTTTATGACGTCTTTGTGTTGCGCTTGCCCTGCCTCCGTCAAGGAGATCCACGACAATTGGCGCTCCTCGCTCGTGCTTGGGCGAGATCCACCGTGAGCCGCCTTTATTTCTCGCGTGACCGCCACCAAGAGGAGCTTGAATGGCGTGAACCCGCGGGCGGTGACCGCAGCGAAGAGACCGAGGACGCCGTGGAGTTCGCCCGCCACTTCCTTTGGTAGCCCGACGAGGCGCTTGATGGCGGCGAGATGGCGCCGCTTGCTCGCTTCCACCGCTCGTTGGATCAGGTGTCCGACCGAGGCGAACCGGAGGGTGATGCCCATGTTGCCACTGCATTCTTTGAATGGGATGCATCGAATGCGTGCCGTTGTCGACGATGATCTCCTAGGCACGCCGAATCGACATATGATGTTCTCGCGAGGAAGCGCCGCAGAGCCGCCGAGGTAATCTTGGCGAGCTACGCCTCCGCCACTGAGAAGTACTCGAGCGACCGCGACGAATCGCAGTCTCCCGGGCCACGGGAAGTGGTCCCACGACGCCGATGCCCCATCGCAAGTGGCCATACCGGGTATGGGATGAAGGCTTGTCGGGGCCCGTGGATAGCCCCGCCCATCCACCGACACCCTTGACAACGGCGCACGAGATCTTGGGTATCCGCGACGGTGGGCCAATAAAACCCTCGTCAATGCCTTGCCCACCAAAGACCTTGGTTGGAGGTGCGAGCCGCAGAGACCCGCATGAATTTCGCGAGAAGGCGCTTTCTTCGCGCGGAGGCATCGCAGAGCGCGCGCAGACCCTTCTTGTAGAGCGCCTGTCGAGCACTGGAAGGACCTAGCGCGGTGTTGCAAACGCCGAGCTCGGAGGGTCGCCCGTTCCGCGATGCCCCGCGACGAAAGCGAAAGAGGTTCCCGCCACCACCTGCTGGTGATCCGGTGGGCGAGGGCGCATCCCGGTCATCTGCGCTATGGCGCGCCGCGGATTTTCAGAAATGCCCTTCGGGAGTTGGGAGCCGCTGGCCGCAACCTTGGCCAGACGTCGGCTTGCTCGTTGTCCGCCGAGGATGGCCTTCACCATGACACCCAAAAGTGCCGTTCCTTCACTCGTCACGGCCGCTAGGTACTTGGCTAGCTCCGGTCCTGGCCCGGTATGACTTGTCCACATGGCCCGCCACCAACCGGAATCGGTGCGGACGAGGACTCGCCTTGCTCTCATCGCTTGAGCTTCCCTAGGCGAAGAGTAGCGCCGTATTCGGCCGTGTTGTTCGTGAGTCGGAACGCCAGCGCGCCGAGTACGACAGCGCCGCCTCGGGTGGTGATAACGGCGCCACCTCGCGCCGCAACACCGCACGCCCGCTCGGTGTTAAGTGTTCACACCGGGTCTTCGACCGAGGCGGCCGAGCCGAGGGTCCATTCCGCGAGGAAGTCCGCCATAACTTGGGACTTGATCGCCGTTCGAGAGGCGACGTTAGGAGAATGGGGCCACGCCGCCCATTTACCACCCGCCTCGTGGACTCCTTGTTGTGCAAGATCTCGCCAGAGGGAACGATGATGGCACCGCTATCGAGCGCGCCAGAAGTAATCCGACTTTTCTTGAGGCCATGATCGCGCGTAAGCAAGCTTCTCGAGCTCGGTATATCGCGCCTTGGCGCCTGGAGGGCTTCGAGACAATACATCGGCCGGCCGAACGCGCCTCTTCAAGGACGAGGACGCGCCGACCGCCGTTGGCGAGGCGGCGAGGTAGAGTAGGAGGAGCCTCTGTGCTGGGGCCACCAGAGCGGGAAGGGTTGCGAGGTATTTCTTGAGGTCGTCAAAGGCCTTTGCGTAGTCGCCGTCCCAATGAAACCCATCGCAACCGCGAGAGTCTTGAAAATGGTAAGCCCCGCCTCGCCGCTCTGGAGAGAACGGCTCAAGGCCGCCATGCGCGCCGCCACCTCTGGACCTCCCGTGTCGCCTTGGGAGGTTCCATGCCCGTGATAGCGCCAACCTTGCTCGGGTTCGCTTGAATGCCTCGCCGGATACGAGGAAGCCCAAGAGCTTGCCCGCCTGCATAATCAAGACACATTTGTCCGGATTGAGCTTAATGCCCGCCTTCCGAGGTTGTCAAAAGTCTCCGAAGATCCCGCCGTGGGAGGCGAGCCGCTCGGTTTTTACTACCACGCCGCCCACATAGGCCTCCACATTCCTTCCTAGCCGGGCGGCCAAGGCGGTAGCGACGAGGCGGATGAAGGTTGCGCGCGTTCTTCAAGCCGAAGGGCATCCTTACGGCAAAAGGTCCCCACCGCGAATGAAGCCGGTTTTATCCTCGTCCTCCTTGGCCATGTAGACATGGTAGCCGAGTAGCGCGTCAAGAAGCTCAAAGCTCGATCGGCGCGACCAGTTGATCTATGCGCGGTAGAGGTAATCGCCCGCATGCCTTGTTGAGGGCGGTGAAGTCGATGCACATGCGCCAGCGCCGCGTTTTTTGACTAACACCGGATTGGCGAGCGATCCGGATGTTGAACTCGCGATAACCCTCGCCAAGGAGCCGCCACCTCCACCTTGGCCGCTTGTCGCGGCCCATGGACATACGGCGAAGTTTACGCTGATGTGCTTGGCGTCGAGGCGGTCGCGAGGTTATGTTCGATGAGGCGCGTCCACTCCTTTGATATCTTCTCGGGACCATGCGAAGACGCCTATGTTGGCTCGAGGACTCGGAGCAAGTCTTGCTCGACTTCCGGAGGAGGCCTTCGCCATGGATACGAATCGCCTCCGCTTGAGCGCACCCTCTTCGCCCCCCTCGGGTGGGCTTAGGTGTCCATCCCGGAGCGTAAGGCGGTCCGCTTTGGTATTTGTTTGTGAGGGTGCACCTTGCGGTGCAAGCGCCCAGCCGGTTTCGATGCTCGAGCCATATCCGATCGCCAAGATGGTGATAACGCCCGCCGCCCCGGGAGCTTCATGCATAGGAATGCGTAGTGTGGGGCGGCCAAGGAGTTGATGGCGAGTTGGCCCGGTATGGCATTGTACGGATACGAGGCGCCCACGACGCCGAAGACGACATCTTCGGTCCCGCGTTGTCGGCCGGCACAAGGAGACTTGGAGGCGAACCCGACCTGCAGCCTTCGAGGTCGCCTCCGAGGCCCTGAAGGGGCTTCAAGCTTTCAATAGACTCGAGGTATTCCCATACGATCAAGGGCCTCGCGAACAAAATGTTTGCGAGCTCCTCCGTCAATGAGGATGCGCTGACGCCGCAACTGCAATGTCGGCCGATGACTAAGGGATCTTGATGGGAATTCACGCCCGGGCGCTACCGACGGCGAAGGTGATGCCGCAATGGGGCGCCCGCCGAGGTAGTTGTGCCGGGAAGTGCTCGACGAAGAGCCTCCATCGATGACATTAATGCCACGGCATTGGGTCTCTCGGGGACCCAAAGATGGGAGGGACCGCTTGCCGGCGTCTGACGCGGTCGTTACGGGTCAATGTCTTGAGGCCCGTATATGGGCCACCGCCGTCGTAATGCCGCAACTTTGGTGCACGTCCGCGTGAAATGGCCCCGTGCCGCGGTACCTCGCACCATCTACCGTATTCTAGGAGTTCCCGCTCGCGCGCGCCGATCGCCGCTTCCTTCCTCCTCGCCCCCCGCAACGCGCGAGGTTGACGCGCCTCCGGGAATGCCTGCGCGCAGCAAGCGATATGGCGGGCCTTTTGGGGTCTCCGCCGATTCTGCGCCGGCTTACGCCGTCGCTCGCGAGGTTAGGTGCACCCATCGCCGACGGGCTCACGAGTGTCGCCGCGGACACTTGCTTGTGTTCCGCCCTCGTTGTCTCTTGCGTTGCTTCTCGCGACAAGCCCTCCGCTGCTTCGGCGTCGGGCCGTTGTCGCCGCGCCTCCATACGTCCTCTTCGGCTCGGGTACGCTTCCACTTTGTCGAAGAGCTCGCCCCGACTTGAGTGGCTTTCGCGCGTTATACTCGCCGAGTGGTCCCGCGCGAGACCTTGTGTTGCCGCGTTGATGACGGTTGTTTCGCTGGCGCCCTGACTGGCGCGCACTTTCGCGGCGCGCTTGAAGTAATCCCGAGCCTTTCGCCGTTTTTGCTTGATCGCAACGAGTTGGTCCGCATCGACACGCCGACGTAGTTTCCGGAAGTTGTTGTAGAGTTGGTCGCGATCTGCTCCCACGCCAGATGGACTGTGGTTCAATGGAAAAGAACCGTGACAGTGCCACGCCTTGTAACGCGAGGAGTCCTCTTGCCTTCGTGGTGTCGTCTCCGGCACGCTTCGATAAGCGGTCTCGTACACGCGCGCGACGGTCTCGCGGGTCGAGTCGCCTTGTAGGCCTCGGCGACGCCGAACTTGAAGCCTTCGCCAAGCCGCTCTTCGAGGCTCGCGGAGAGCGGGACTCGGATCTATTCGCCGCGATGGGACGCGACTAGACGTGGGGTTTGGATGCCATCGCCGGTGGTGTTGGCTCCGAGCCTTTGCATGTCCCGCACACCCGCGGAGGTCCGTTAGCTCCGCCGAACGCACTAAGGGCCGCCAACAGGCGGCGCTCCACCGCGGCGTGGCTGGGCCATCGGTGCGCTTGGCGGCGCTATCGGTGACGGCGGTGATCATGGCTGCGCGCCGCGACCACGAGCCGGTGACGAGGTTGGCGTCTGTCGGCGGGCCGCTTCACCGCTCTGCGCCGGGTGGAAAACGGATGCGCTGCGTTGCCATCGCGGGGTTGGTCGCCGTATGCGGTCGCGGGTGGGCCGATCGTCGCGTCGGTGGCGGGTTCGGCCATTGCGTCGGTGGCGGGTCGGGCGTTGCGTCGGTGGCGGGTCCATTGTCGCACCGCACCACCGCCGTACTGCGCCGCTAAGGCCGGCCCTAGCGCCGACGCGAGACCTCGTCGCTCGCCTTCTTCGCCGCCGACGGTGAAGCTTTCCTGGTGCCATCCTCCTTCGCACTGAGGCTTGTTCTTGTCCTCCCACGACGGCGCCAATCTGTTGTGGTTCTGCATCAAACAGAGAGAGTGTGGTAGTGGAGAGTTGAGTAAAATGAATGGCTTCGGGGTCCTCCCCGTGGCCTATGCCACACATATATATCCAAATGGTGAGTGCTTGTACAGTTATACCCTTACATATGAGTATTCGCCTCGGGGGCACTTATGTCATTACATATGTCCTATTTCGGACCTTACATCCTCCTAACAGGCCTACTGGGCTTAGGTGGGGGCCTCCCCTACAACAGTGCCTCTCTTACTGATCAACACACAGCTGAGACTCTTATGGAGCTTAATGTTTATCTTCGTCCCATTGTTGGTGAGCCTTTTACTGATCCTATTCGCCATCATCATCTTGTTGGGAGCCTTGTTTATCTTGGTGTCACTCGTCCTGACATTTTGTACCATATGCATATCTTGCATCAGTTTGTTTCTGCTCCTACTCAGCTCTACTATAGTCATCTTCATGTTCTACGATGTCATTGTGGGACCATCTCTTTGTCTCTTTCTCGCTCACTCTAGCTCTTTCCAACTCTAAGCATATTCCGATGCCACCTAGACTAGTGATCACTCTGATCACCGGTCTCTTTCTACCTATTGTGTTTTTTTGGTGGTTCTCTCATCATTTGGAAGCTAAAAAGCAGATAGTTTCCCGTTCGAGTGCTGAGGCTGAGTTATGAGCTATAGTTTTGTTGACTGTGGAGGTTACTTGGCTACGGTGATTACTTGAGGATTTTGGTGTTTCGACTTGTCTTTTGTCTAACAGTATAGGTGCTATTAGCATTGCTAAATATCCGGTGAAGCATGAGCTTACAAAGTATATTGGTGTTGATGCTTCCTACATGCAGACACAGGTGCAGGACCAGATTGTTGCTCTTCAATATGTGCATTCAGAGCTTCAGTTAGCAGACTTTTTCACAAAGGCATAGACCAGATGCCAACACAATTTCTATCTCTCCAAACTTCATGTGTTGATCTGCCATAAATTTGAGGGGGTGTTAGATGTATTATTACCTATATATTTATCTTGTTGTATGAGTGGTTACCTGCATATATGTCATATATGTACTTGTATAAATATTGACCTATTGGCCTCATGATGAATACAAGCGCTATTCATAACAAAATTAATGGCCAAATTTATAATAACCATCCTAGGGTGACAAAGAATCATGTCATACAATTGATAAGGTGGATAAATAGCAATTGGGACAATAACAACCTCCTAGGATATTTTTAATAAATAGCAATACATGTAATTTAAATGCGAAATAAATTTTATAAAAATTGGGTTCAACATGATCAGGGTTGCACAACTTGCCTTCAACGAAGACCTAATCGTGGACTACTTATTGCTCAACAAACGATTCCGATGTGTCAAAGTCTACTCGCACGAGAGAGAATCCAAATAAAAACGAAAAGGAGAACAAGCAAACTCCAAAAATTAAATAAAATTCACCATAAAATAGGGCTTAATTTTAAATGAATTTAGAAACTTGAACGGGCTCAATTGGAATTCGCATGAGAGAGAATGGGCTCTTGAAAATTGAATCGACTTAGAAATTCAAGCAAAAGAAAAGAGAGAATTGAGAGACTGGCAGGTGGGACCAGGGAATATCCTAGAATCTTTTCTTTTAGAAATTTCCGAAAATCTGACAGGTTGGACCAACATGTCATAGATACATTCCACGGTGAACTTGGTCCACCGAATTGGTCAATGGCTAGGGTGACGCAAGTAGACACGTGTGTAAAGCGTACTGAGGTGGTGCTAACATGGCATCCTACGTGGCTAATCGGTTCAAGCTAACGCGGATAGATCAATCTGACGCGGTGCTGACTTAGCTGACACAAGCATCTATGCTGAGGTGGACAGATCAATGGCGGCGGCATCTCATCTCCGGCGACAGCGAATGGTGGCGAGCTAGGGGTCAGCATGAGTGGCTTTGGCTTCCTTGTGCGATGGCGAAGCGATCTACCGGTTCTGATCTAGCAGTAGAGGTCGACGCAGTGGTCAGCCAAGAGAGGTGGCAGAGCTTGCTCGGGCAACGATGAACTCCGACGAAATGTCATCGGCAAGGCTCAACGTGATGTGTGTTGGGTTCCTAGGATACTTGCGGTGCGGTTTGGGTGGCGTGGGAACCAATGGTCATCGGGGCTTGCGGTGTGGTTAGGCAACGGAGCAGATCAGGTCCACGACAACAACGTCTTTCAGTGGTTCTTCGGCGAAGACGATGGCTCCAAGGCGAAGACCTTGGCTCGACGAAGCTTCTGGCGTGGTTGGCGAGGCCGGGAGCTCTCTAGTGTGGCGGCAATGCTATTCGTGATTCCGACGATGGTGGCACACGGGCGAGGAAGGGCGGCTCGGGGTGCAAAGTCGAGGGCAGGGGGGTACTATTTATACACGCGAGAGGCAGTGGGTGAGGCAGAGTCTAAAAACGGCATGACGACGCTACAGAGTTTGGCTCGGACACGGCGAGAAGATCGAGTTGGAGACGACACACCTGTCAGGTGGGACCCACTGATCAGCGGTAGTGGCGAGCGCGCGGACGTGGTGCCGATGCGTGGCGGATGCATCGCGGGTTGGGCCGGGCTGGCTACGAGATTGGGCTTGGCCAAAGAGAAAAAGAACTGGGCCAGGGAAAAGAATTTGGGCCAAATGGTTTTCCGAATTTTAAATAGCCTTTTCTTTTTTTAGAAAACCAGATAATTCAAATAATCCAAGAAAAATAGCAAACAACTCCAAAAAAATCCAAGCAAACTCCAAAAAATACTTTGAGACACCATGAACTCAAATAAAATATTTTTAGCAATATTTGATATTTCATTTTCCCTGATTAGTTCCTGAACAGTTATTTAATCTATATTTCTTAAAAAGGAAATCCTGAAAAAAAATTAATTAAAGTAAATTTTAATTTGAAATTTTTGAAAAACTCTGAAAATTGGGATGTGACACCTGACTAGTCTAATAGGAAGGGTAGGTGACACACCTTTCAGTGACTACTACAAAGAATGTCTTTGAATTTTGAACCACTTGATTTCTTGGTAATTTAAACTTTGATTACAAGTCTGTGTATGTGTGTAGAATTGCTAGAAATTCCAAGACCAGTCAGCAACGAAGATTCATAGAAATGTTACTGTGATTTAGCTCCTTCATCATATGATCCCCTCATCCACCACAGCATCTGGTAGCTATGTAGGATTGCATGGATCTATGGATTATTGGGTTGTCATGCTAACGATTCAGCTTCTCTTACGTATTGTCACATCTTAGCTGTCATATTTTTGCTACTTGACAAGGTATGACGAGGCAATCACAGTTCTGTGACACCGCTAAATCTTAACACGATTGATAAATGTTTCAGAATGATGGCATCAGTGATGAATGCAGTGTTGCTACAAGCGTCACTTGAAAAGATAGGTGTTGAGACACGAGTCCAGACTTCATTGAGGATGCAAGATGTTGCAGAACCATACATAAGACAACGAGCTATGCGTCATCTTGAAAAAGGAAGGGTCGTTATTTTTGGAGGGTTTGGTGCTTCGATGGGGAATCCACTTTTTACAACAGATACAGCAGCTGCCTTAAGAGCTTCTGAAAGTATTTCTATCTTTGAACCCCATGCATGTACATTGTACATTATTAATGAGTTCTTTCTTAATAACTGTTTGCTTTTGACGAAAACTTAAGCACATATTATGGTGTAGAAATCTGACTAGATGCATTGTTAACCAGTCAATGCAGATGTAGTCCTTAATGGTACTGCTGGAGATAGTGTATATTGTTGTCTTCCTGGAAGCAATAGCAATGCGGCATTTGAACACATTTCGTATAGGGAGTTGGTGGCAAGAGGATTCAGCGCAATGGATGTGACAGCAATTACCTTTTGTGAGGAGAACAATGTTCCTGGTTAGTCTACCTATGTCTTCATCCAAATTTGAGGTTGTCGACTTTTCAGCACTTCAGCTAAGATTGACTATTTTGCGTCCATTCCTTGCAGTTGTCCTCTTTAACATGTTAGAGCCTGGTAACATTTCTAGGGCGCTGTGTGGAGACCAGGTAGGAACTTTAGTTGACCAGTCGGGAAGGATCAGTTGACTTAATGGAAACAACAGCTGTGGTAGAGCATCAAAGCATTTATGATTGTCACATAGCATGTCGGTTTTCTGGATGGAAATGTCATGCTCTGCGGAAGGCTTTTGCGCTATAACTTTTCTGCAGTCTGTACTGCTTGTTCTGCACATGTATTTTGGGGGAAGTTTTGTGAATGGTAGTAGTATTTACCTCGTAGTTTCCGTGTATAACCTAATTTGTAAATTAAGTGAAAAGCTTTTGCATGCAATGGCGATTGGATGCCCAAATCAGGAAGTGCTGCTGAACCATTGTTGTTTAGTGTTTCTTGATAGTTGTTGCGAAATCAACTCCTGTGGTTGTTTTGCAGTCTTAGTAGATGGAAGCTGTTGTATAGCCTAGCCTGTATACGTCTTCTGTTGTCACACTGCTAAATAAGCAGAAGGGTAATCTCAATATGGAAGCAATAACTTAACCAGTACCAGTGCGATCAAAGATTCAAATGTATTGCATCTGAATTGAATGTATGGAGCCTCGTAATCATAATTCACAAATTCGTCAGATCTGAAACTAAAAAGGCAAAATGCAGTTGTTTCTTCATTGTGAGGACCAGGGTCTACTGGTTGAACTAGCTCTGAACTTTGACTGAAGATCATCGATCACACCAGAAATATGATACGATGCTTCTATAGTGTTATTGTAACCAAAAAAAAGATAGAATGTGAAAAACAATTAGCAATCATATGTGCACTCATCTCTCCCTTCTCTCGTCTCTCGGCCGCTCTGCGGCCACTGTTTGCTCCGATGCCGCTGTCCGCAAGCGTGCTCTCGGAGCACATCCACGAGCTCGGTAACACGTATCCCGGCCTGCATCGTGACGGTCTTCTTCTATACGCGACATCAAGCACCTTGTCCTTGAGCGTGAGGTTGACCATGTCGGCCAGGGAGAGCACGAGGCCATTGGGAGACAGGCTCGAGCTGAGGGGCTTGAGCTTGTAGCGCTCCTTGTAGGCGGTGGCGAGGGCGGGGAGGGAGTTGGCCTGGAGGAGGACGCAAGTGTGGACCTCGTGGGTGGCGCTCCAGTTGGAGACGGTGTAGAGGTCGTCCAGGAGGGGCGTGTATTTGAAGGGGAAGGCCTTCTTGTGGAGCGCGTCGAGCGGGAGCGGGAAGGCATAGTAGGTGGCGGCGCCGCAGCCGAGGAGTGCATAGCCGGCATACTTACAAATGTCGGAGTCGGAGGCTAGAGCGGGGAGGAGGAGGAGAGGGGGCGAAGGAGGTGGGAGAGGAGGAGGTGCCGCATCGTCGAGAGTGGGAGAACGATGAGGACTTGTGGCCGGAGGAAAGGTGTCGGGAGCAGCCAGCACAACAGATCATGATGCCATGGCCGGAGTAAGAAGAAAGAAGGAAATGAGGGAGAGATGGAGAAGAAGGGCAAACTTGTTCGAAAGGGCAAATGATCAAGGAGTCAGTGAAAGATGGAGTAAATCATCAATTGAAACAAACTAGGGGAAAATAAGCTGATGCCAATAAAAAGTGGGGCAAATCATCAATTATCTCTTGTAAAAATGTATCCATTTCATGAAAAAAAGGTAGAGAATGTTGTAGAGAAGCGTAGAACTGCAGAGAATTTTTGGCACTTTTGGCATGTTTTCAACCCGTATTTGCAAAAATAGCCATATGCACACGGAATTGGCAGAAATAACACTTCTGCTACTTGGTCACCGACGGTAGGGCCATGCAGCTGACACCTGTCCATAGGAGCTTGGCCACCGGGACAGGGGCCTGCCGCCTGCCTGCCACCCTGCCACCGGACGATAGGGGCCTACTTGCCGCCCCGCCACCAGATAGCATGTGATTAAGCCGGCTTAATCACATGCTGAGTTAAGATTTTTTATTTACCACTTGTTTGAATTTTTAAATATAGTAAATTAGCTCCAAATATTACAAAATTTTATATGCAACTACTAGACACAACGTACTTCATTGTGTAATTTTTTGACAATTTTATCCACTATGAATGTTGCTTAAAAATTCATAAAACTATGATAGTTTTAGGATTTATTGCATATAGCAAACGAGCTCCAAAAATTACAAAGTTTTATGTGCAGCCTCCCGACATAGTCGACCTAATTATTGATTTTTTTGGGAATTTTATGTGCTATGAATTTGCTATATTACTTCATGTTAATATAATCGTAATGAGCGATATGCGATGCTCATTTAATTAGCGATTGAAATCGCCTGCATTTGTGATTGTAGTTGGTTTGTAAATTATAAATTGAAGTAAAGATTGAATTTAGTTAGAACTTGATTTATGGATTTGGAATCTTAGGATTTGGTGGTAAGATGGTAACAAAGGACTTCCTTTTGAAGAATTGAATGAGAAAAGACGACAAAATTTGATGTTGCGAATTAAAATAGACTTTATAATAACGGTGAAAATAACTGGTGCACAGGGTTTGGTTACGTGCATAAGAAATAACATCATGCACGATAGAACAAACCGAAATACTCCTACGATACATATGCGCCTTGTTGGAATGAAAATAAATCGACCTTGGGGGCTTGTTCGGAATGGCCCAACCTACTGCATAGATCGGAGCCATTTTCCCTTCCTTTCGAGCTCAACGTTGAACTCCTCGACGTCCTATTTGGCTTTGGCCATCATTTCTCTCTTTTTCTCGTACTCCCTTTCGCAAGCCTTGTGCTCCCTGCACGTGCATGCATCGAGATGAGTTTTCGTCTCTCGACGTATACACTCAGTTTGCTCGTTGTTGTGGTGCTCGTCCTTCCGGATCTCGTGACCCTTTGACGTCCCACTCCTGGTAGTCGAGAGTCCACTGATCATGTGAGTGGATCTCTAGGTTGATCCACTTGCGGTAGCCACATAGCGGTTCTAGGGACTATGGGTAAATGGGAGAGATTATTAATTCATACTTTGAAAGAGAAATAGTAGAGGAACACACTATAATTGGTCTTTACCGGCTGCTGATAGCTGCTCGTGTCCCAATGGAGGTCGAGATAATCACAGGATTAGTTCGCGTAACCTCAGTAACATATGCCTAGGCTGAGCCACTATTTAGACTTGAAAAACTTGCATAATATTATAATTTTATCAGGTTGTATAAATATATTACAGTATAAATTAGTCGTCGAAGTTGTGTTTTGAGGACCGTGTTGATGTCTAAAACGATATGTATTTGTGAGTGGTGAGAGTACTTATGGTACTAGTTTTCCGGTGCTATAGTCATTCAGTGATTTTGGCATTGTTCGCATATTTTTTTTGAGCTGTCATTTTATTTGTTCAATCATCTTTCCTTCAGGATCCTTGGTGGAATCCTGGTGTTGAAGAACAAGCTGTGATGCGTATCCATCGAATTGGTCAAACGAAGAGCGTTTCTATCAAAAGGTTCATTGTCAAGGTAGTTTGTGGGGGGTTATTGGAATATATAGTCTGGATCTGAAACGACATAATGCAAAAACTTTGATCGTCATAAAAATAATGTTGTATCGATTGTCCGATGATCCTTCTCGCAATCGGGCCTTACCCTTCATATTTATAGGGTGCCCGGTCCGTGGCAAATAAAATCGGCATCAAATCAAGATTTATGGCAAGTAAAAACAAATTAATCACATCCGCTAATGAGCCCGATTTCTTTCTCTTCTTTGCTTCTCCACCGTCGAATCCTCCCATATAACTTCCCATAACGATTCAAGATTCCCAAATTTTAACCGCTCGTTATATCGCCGAGTTTCCAAATCGTGATCGAACTCCCTTGCACCACCTTTAGTATGGTCGTAGCCTTCAATGCGCCGTGGGCTTCTACGCGGTCATATACTCCAATGTGGTCGAGACCCCACCGCGGTCGTAGCCTCCAACGTGGTCGTCGACTCCGCCGTGGTCGTGAACCTCCGACGTGGTCGACTCCAACGTAGTCGATACTCCACCATGGTCGACCCCACCGTGGTCGTAAGTTCAACCGCCGACTATCAACCTTGATGTCATCGTCAGAACCAAAGCTTCGATCATGGCCAATCGTGGTCGTAGCAGCCGCCCGATCCAAAATGGTTGAGCCACTTTGACCATGCCAACGCAATCGAATCGCCTTCACCACGCCAACGCGAATGATCGTCCAAGGCTGATAATGGTCGTGAATACGCAACGAAAACACTACCGGGCGACGCCAACGCAGTCGTGACCGCCGAACACGCGCTAACGGGTCAGATCGTCCAGCCGGCTTCGACAGTGATGACAAGAACGAATGCACGAACGCGGTCGAAATATTTCAGCCGATGATCGTTAACGTGGTCGAATCGCCGATCACAGCTAACGGTCGAATCGCTGCCAACGCTTCCGATTTGCTTTGTCGTGATCGTGAATTCACTCACGACCATGATATCCGCACGCGCTTCCTTGTTAACTTGCTTTCGCTTTACGATGATTGTCAAGCCAAATTTGATTATCAACACAACGCCGCGTGTATATCATGGTCGTGGAGTAGTTACGATCACGCAGCAAGTCGGTCGGCCGCCGACACGCACCACGCTGGTCGGGTCGAAGGCGCTACGACCACGATGGCGGTCGGGTGGTTTTACGACCACGCTGCAGCATTTACGCCTTGTCATCACTAATCGGAACCGGCCGACCGACACACCACGCTGGCCGTGGTCGGCGCGCGACCATCACGCTACGGTCGCCGTGGTTTTGCGACCACGCTGCAGCATTTACGACCATTAATTGGAAGCCGCTGACCGACATTTACCACGCTGGCCGCGGGTCGGTTGCGCTACGCACCACATTGGCAATATGATGTTATAAATGGATAAGGAGCATAGTTTGATTGGTTGGCGTAACGAGCAAAGCATTATCATCGGCCAAGTAAGAACGATATGTGAAGCTATTGATGATTTTGATGAAGTAGAAAAATTAGGATATGGTTTTACATCACCGATTCATTAGAGGAAGTGGACATAGGTAGTGGTGATATTCCTAGGCCGACATTTGTGAATAAAAACATGGCGAATGATCGCAAAGCCAAAATGATTGAGTTGCTTAGAAATTATGTTGATTGCTTTGCATGGGAGTACCACGAAATGCCGTGCCTTAGCCGAGAGCTAGTAGAGCATCGGCTGCCCATTAAATCTGGTTTTAGGCCTCACAAACAGCCACCTAGAAGGTTTAATCCGATATGTATGACCGTATTAAAGAGGAAATAGACCGGTTATTGAGAGTCGGTTTTATTAGGCCATGTAGATATGCCGAGTGGATATCCAACATTGTGCCGCTTGGAGAAGAAGAGTAGTGGCAAATTACGCATTTGCGCTGATTTTAGAGATTTGAATAAAGCTACTCCAAAGATGAATATCCCATGCCTATAGCCGATATGTTGATTAATAATGCTTCGACATAGAGTTGTTAGCTTTTTAGATGGACGATATGTATTTGTGAGTGGTGAGAGTACTTATGGTACTAGTTTTCCGGTGCTATAGTCATTCAGTGATTTTGGCATTGTTCGCATTTTTTTTTTTGAGCTGTCATTTTATTTGTTCAATCATCTTTCCTTCAGGATCCTTGGTGGAATCCTGGTGTTGAAGAACAAGCTGTGATGCGTATCCATCGAATTGGTCAAACGAAGAGCGTTTCTATCAAAAGGTTCATTGTCAAGGTAGTTTGTGGGGGGTTATTGGAATATATAGTCTGGATCTGAAACGACATAATGCAAAAACTTTGATCGTCATACTGTTTTAATTCTGATATGATGGTGTAGGGCACTGTCGAAGAACGAATGGAAGCTGTGCAGGCACATAAGCAGCGAATGATTTCTGGAGCTTTGACGGATCAAGAAGTCCGCACCGCACGTATAGAGGAACTCAAGATGCTTTTTTCTTGAGACGCGAAGAGTTGAGTAGCATTCAATCACGCGTATCAGCCAAGGTTTCAAATAGTCGGCTAAGACATTTAGCGGATGGGTTCCGCAGAGGTTACAAAGGGTATAGCGGGCTATAGCCTCAAATAGCCTCATTTAGCGGTTTAGTAAAAGTATATGTAAAAAACTCAGAATCCAATCTAAGTCTGATTGTCTGAATGGAGCAAAGGAAGGAAGAAGAACACTGGAACAGAGGAGAGTAAAAGTGTAAAACTTGCCTTGCTGTTGCTCTGGTTGGGACATGGTCTTCGGTCTTCCTCAGCTGCCGCCACCGACGGGTCAAGCGCAAGGTTTAAAATAGCTGCCACCGACGGGTCAAGCGGCGGGCGCGGCGGCGGCGGCACGGGCTCGGAGGCGTGGCAACGGCGCGGCGGCACAGGCTCGGGAGATGCCGCGCGGCGCGGCGGCGCACGGGCTCGGGAAGTCGGGGCGGGCGCGTGGCGGCGGCGGCGGTGGCGGGCGGCACGGCTCGGGAGGCGGCGGCGGCACGGCTCGGGAGCGCGGCGGCGGCGCGGCGCGCGGGAGTTGGGAGGCTGGTGTGAGGACTGAGTGACCGTGTGAGGCTGTGCAGAGCAAGAGCTAGGGTTAAGCACGAGTTGGGCCAGACGGGAATTCGGCCCACTTCAGATTTTTTTTCCCTCCAGACTTAGCGGGCTAAATAGCAGTCCATTTAGCGGATTTAGCGGGCTAAATCCGGCTAATAGCGGGAAAAAATGTTTAGCGCTAAAAGTGATTTCTCTTAGCCCTTAGCCTTCCCAAAGGCTAAATCCGGCTATAGCGGTGGCTATAGCCGGCTATTTTAAACCTTGGTATCAGCACGTCTGCATCTTGATCCAATCCATGGCTAACACAAGATGTTCTCGCCATTCGTTTGCCCGAAGCCAAGAGAAGAAATTGAAAACGAGGGGTAAGAAGTCCGAATGTTGCCATTCAAATAGCTTCCACCTTGGGGCGATTAGTTGCTGTTGTTGTATACATCATTTTGGGTATATATTATTAACAGTGGCGTTGGGGAAAAAAAGACTTGGCAGAAGAAGAGGTAAATCCTTGCATATACAACATGAGCTTAGTTAATGGTACCCGCAACGCAACCGACCAACAGTCCAAGACGTTTCACTGAGTGGGACAATAACTGCAAGAAACATGGAAAATGATGTGTGCTCCCACGATGATAATCTATTTAAAGTCAATTATTCTCCCACTTGCTTTTAAATGTGAAAAACAGGTGCAGAGGTTAATGTAATACTACTATGATCAATAAGGATAACTCTCCTGACAAATGATGTAAAAAACAGGTGCAAGAGGTTCATCTAATACTAGGGTCAATAAGAATACTCTTCTGACAGTAAGAATTGGTAGGGAAGCTAGAAATGGCTTCCATCGGGAGATTACGATGCTCGATCATCGATATACTAAATTTGCTTTCGCCACGTGTAGTCATGGACGCAAATGCAAAATTGGAGATTCAACTATTTGTCTTTTTCAGGGTTACATGGGCCACGCATAAATTGGAGATTCAGAACTATACCAGTAAATATATACAAGTACACGAATGTACTATACAAGTACAACCTAAGGAAGGAGAAAAAGGTCAACGAAGATTATCACAGGTGTATATGACCTACTCAGACGAGTGTGGCCTACAGCAGCGGCCAGAAGTGCATGAATCCTAGCCATGATGGTTATGTGTTTGGCTTCCTAGCAGGGATGGCTTTGCCGGCTTCAGCAGATGAACAAGTAGACGGAGCAGCGGCGGCTGCAGTTGCTGCAGCCTTGGGGCACAGGAAGAAGCTCCTGCTCCCCAGCTCCATGAGCTTCTCTTCTGGGTCCAAACCTATGCGTATAGCAACCAATTCAATGGAGAGAAGAAACAAAGCTAAGTAGCACAGGCGTATGCGTAGTTGTTGTCATGTTGTGTGTATAGGCAGAGACGTCACGTACTCTGCAAGCTGAACTGGGAGTAGTGGAGCCCGGAGGCGGTGGGGTCGGCGGACGGCAGCAGCGGCCGCCGGCCTTCCCGGACGTAGAGCTCCACCGCCGCGGCGATCAGGTCGGCGACGCGCCACTCGGCGCACGCCATGACATGCAGCGGCCACATGCTCTGCCACACGGCCACGGTCACCAGCACCTTGCTCGGCGCCGGCCTCCCGTGGGCGCCACAGCCGTCCGCAGCGTCTCTCCTGAAGCTCCGTCCCCTGACGTCGGTGAGCAGGTCCGGCTGCGTCAGGGGCCTCTGCTTCAGCAGGTGGCGCTGCTGCTGCCCCGCCGCGCCGCGCCCGTGGAACGACGCCGACCGCTGCGCCTCCGCGCGCAGCTTCACCACGCCTGCCGCCGCCGCCGCCGCGTGCCGCTGCCTTGACCCATCCTTCTCCACCGGCGGCGCAAGAGGCGGCATCTTTGATCAATTAGAGGCAATGAATTATGCACTACTATTAGCAGAATTAACACGTCACTGGATGGGTGTACCCATGAAGAGCATCTGCATCTCAATTTGTAAGTAGCTAATCCACTAGCTTACAAAGGCATTGTAGGTAGGACAGGAGGGAGGAGGGATATTATTAATAGGTGTGCACATACTAGGATCCAACTATTGGCCCATTTCAATTATGGGATAGAATGCTCAACTCGTGGGAGGCCACGTGTGAGGTGTGGAGCACTGGAGCTCCTGAGACAAGTGTCAGGAGAGGCAGACTGACAAAGAGTTTGCTGGCACATCAAACACGCCTTACCTGGGACAGATGGCAAACTGGGTGATCATGATTTGCAATCATCCACCGGTATTAAGCCCGCTCATTTTGGCTTTAAAAAATAACTTATAACTAAAATTACACTGTAGCTAACTGAAATTATACTATAACTGATAGTGACTTATTTAGCGTAATTAAATTAAAAAATTTTAAAAATAAAAAAATAAGTTAATCAATCACAGACAATGCAAATGAATACCGGAAAAAGAACCGGTAAAAAAAGTTAAAAAAGCTAAAAAGTCAGAAAAAAAAAGAAATTTAAGAATAATAAAAAAAATAAGTCAGAAATCAGAAGTTTAAATCGAAATGAGCAAAAGCCTAAACAAACTGTTGACTAGTTGAGCTTTTCAAAAACAATCTTATTAGGTTCCTTTTATTTTACTAGTAGTACTTTGCAAAGACACACACTGGTTAAGTCCGAAGCTCCTAGTCCCGACCAGGACAAACTCTTGGAATGGATTGATCATTGGTTGGTTAGTGACTAAACTATCGATCGCGCCTATTCGTGTTTTTCTCTTGGCCCCGTTTAGAATACGAAAATTTTCCCCGAATCTAACAGGTGCGTTTCAATCATGCGCTTAGATGCTAGGGGTGATCCTAAATCCTAATAGAAGCTGCATAACCATTTCACTTTTCTTTGTCGAGCTGGGGCTACGCAGTAAGCAGCAGAAGGACAACTCCTTCAACTTCTGGCGCCTTCTACAACACGTTAGGCGCCGTCCATTACACTACACTCATTTGACATAGAGGAAAAGGTTGGTTGGTTAGGAGCTCACTTCTGGGGTCGGGCTGTGATCACGAGTGACGACGACGACGGCTTCAATAATGGGGCAGGTCTCCAGCCAGTCTCCCTAAGCCGGATCCATTTAAAACACAGCAATTTCACACAAAATAGTTTAGTTTTCACAATAATAGAGAAGAATTGCGGCGTTTCAAATAGGCCGAAGCATTTGGGGTCGATTGTACAAAATGCTTCCATTAATAATTGTGGTGAGGCAACAGTATCGCAGCAAGCAAAAGGAGACGAAAGTTTAACACGCTATGAATCTCAAAACAATCCAAAAGTACACTGTGATTGGAACATAAGAATTTTAGCATATTTCTATCGGCCTGTTTTTTTTTATGAAATTCCTACATTCTAAATAGACTAAAATGTAAAGGCGAGATAATGCAAGAAAATTCAAATAGCCATTTGAAAGACAGAAGATGGCAATAGAGTAAAGTTGAATGGTGCCTTTAAATTTTTCCTCAAATATTTACAAATCATTCACTTCAATAACTACATAACTATAAAGATTAGAATGAAAGACTACCACAAAAATCAGCAATTAAAAACACTGAAAACCCAAAAAAAATCAGCGAAAACGGAACTATCGCAGTTAAATTTGGTTACTACCACATGCTACAGTAACTGCGGTACTACCGCTACAAGAATCGTGATACTTCGCCGCTATAAGAATCGTGATACTTCCATTTGCTACAGAATCGCGCTACTTCACAAGCATGAAGAAAATTAGGATGAACGGTGTTTTCAGCACGGTTTTAAAATCCAAAATTGAAAGAACTTTTAATCCGTAGATGCAAATGACATGAAAATCTATAGGGATCTACTCTAGGATGTCAGGAAACTATTCCAACAAACGATTATGAAAATCATGGTCAAAGTTTAGACCATTTTCAGTTTGTTGGAAGGTTGTACCAAAATTGAGCTAAAACCCCAAACGGTGAATACAATTTGCTTGTGGGTAGATGATGGCTAAGATAGCTCTAGATGTATTCTCACATGTCATAGTAAGCTATAACATCGAAGAATCCTAGCCAAAAACCCTCGATCAAGGGATGGATCAAAGAGGCCAAAATCAAGCAAAACCGGGTTTTCTTGTAAATCTTGTTATCAAAGCGCCTAGATGGTGGAAATATATTCTCAAGAATTATCTCCATCTCTTACACGTTCTTGGCACAGTAAGATCACTAGAGAGAAAGAAGAGAGATCAAAATCAACCAAAAGTCAAACACATCAATCAAAAATAAGAGAGACACAAGAGATGCAAAACAATTGATATATTGCTTACTTGAGAATGTAGGTTTTACGCGCACTCCACCTTGAGAAGGTAGGTATTTTATTGACGTGCTTGGCACAGCAAGATCACTAAAGAGAAAAAGATCAAAACCAACCAAAAGTTAAGCACATCAATCAAAAACAAAAGAGATATAAGATATGCAAAACGATTGATATATTACTTACTTGAGAAGGTAGGTTTTACAGACACTCCACCTTGAAGGACAAAAAGCATACAAGGCACTCACTCTCAAACCCTAACCCTAAACATAAGAGTATAAAAGATAGATTGGATTGTTAATCCTACATGTCTCCATCCCAACTCCTTTTATAGATAGACAACCAGCCACCTACACTCCTTAATAGATCCTATCCACTATTACAATGTGAAAACCCGTTAACCCCACATACTCGGATTTTATTCTCATAAGTTTACTTATGCACGCTTTTCAAAGCGCATAAGTGTGCATCCGCTAGACCCATAGCCTTGATCCAACCAGCTCCACTTTGACCTAAACCGCTCTCCAACGCATCGCCCATGCGCCGCGATTTTGATCCAAGATGGTTTCTGATATTTTGGTCAAACTACCAAAAATACCATTTCTTGACTCAGTCATCACCAACCACTGCAAGCAATCGCTATAGGTGCACCACCAGCCTACTACGCATCGCCAAGTCTCTCATGTCTTGGTTCTACCGAACCACGGCTCATTTAGCCCGTGTAAGCTATATGGTGCTATCTTGCCGTTCAAACTCTACCTTTCTCGTGTCATATTTGAGCTCACCGTCTCACTCGACGTTCTCGATCGTTCTAGGTCTCAACTCCTCCATAAGCCTAGCCCCGATCCTCGCCATTAGCTATGGTTGACTTCAAACGACCCTGCACATCCAAAGACAAAGAAATCATTTCTAGGTACAAATTCTTCACAACTTGACCTTTATTAGCCAAGATATGTATCATATACCCTTAATCCAATAACCCAGATCAAACAACTTAATCCATGACTCAATTCTCCAAAATCCTGTTTTTCTATGAAGATCGAAAATACCGCACTTACCATACCGGTACTTCCGTTCTATGGTACCACCGCTTCCCAAAGCGGTACTTCCACACTTAAAAATCTCACCTGAACCTCTCTGGAAAAACATACTGCAAGTCAATCTGGTACTTCCGCCTAGCGGTACTATCGTACTTATGCCTACGGTACTTTCGCAAAGCGGAACTACCGCACTAATACATGCGGCATTTCCGATTTTCTTGACACTTTCAGAAAATAGTCCAAATCAAATGTAATCTTTCTAAAACTAATTGATCACTTCACAAATATTAAAATAATTTATCATAACAATATCATAGATCTTCTCACCTGACTCTTCACCATTACATACAATCAAAAACCTTCCACCACTATCAACCTAGGTCCCATCCTCACGGAGTCGTCGTGAAATGTACCCCCGGTATCCACTGGACTTCTCGCCTACACAAATGCAGAGTACCAACGTGCCACCACTACTCTTGCCGCCTTGCGAAACAAAAGGAGTACTATTTCAGGCTTTCAGCTACTTGCGTTGGTTGGCGCGGTTAGCTAGCCGCTCGAAAAATGTCTCTGCTACTACGGTTCAAGGTGAGAGAGACGTCTGGTCCTGGTGTTTCTTTCGTGGTGTCACTGTCCGAGATACCAGGTTTCCAAATTGCAATTCGCAAAGCCATGCCAATTTTTCCGTTTATTGGAATGATTGGAGAAACCAGTTGCTTGACCAAATGAATTATGCGTTTGTGGCTTGATAAAACCTGGGAAGCACAGGCTATAGGAATGATATTAATTAAAAAAAACAATCGAATTTCGCACCATCGGATTAGTCTAAAGATACTTGCCGCCTTCTTCTGATCCATTTCTTCTATGAAGTGTGACGTCAACCACAACTGAAGCAAGTAGCTATAGTAAAAGAAGAACTGCTTTGTATTATTGTATGGGAGTGACTATTGCACAGACGATTATTTTTTCTTCATATTTAATTACTTTTTTATATTGCAATTTTAGGTGACTGAGAATATAACTTCAAGTAGAGAAGAATTAGTATACTGTAACTTTAGGTGAGAGTGTAATTTCAGGTAACTAAGCGAAAAAAAATTAGTCAACTATGCAATAACAAAACCGTTATTGTATATGATACGGGGACTGGGGAATGGACAATGTTTTTCCTTTTTCTTTTTCTCAGTGGGTTTGTTATTTGGTTTGGTAAGCCAAAATGGAATTTGGTTTGTGGATGGTTTGCAGGGATGGTATTGCCCTAGCTTACCAACATGTGTGCCAAGAGACGAGTGAAAAACCACCGGATCCCACCGCAGATGTCATCAAATATCGACTGAACTTCGCCGCACTACGTACAATTTCTTTATTAAGGGGGAACCTATGCCACAATTATTAATGTCTTTTGGTGAGATTTAAACATAAACCTCAGTTCACCAAGAAAATCAAGCTATTTCCTATCATGTTCATATAGAAAATCGAGATGTTCCGGCGAAATTCTTGCATTTCAAGCAGGTCTTCAGCGGCGTTTGTCAAAGCGCTGCCGGAACTTGTTCGAGGCTTGTTTTGTATGATGAGCTGCTATGAGCAACCAAAGGACTTATCACAAATACAACAAACACATAAATATCAAAATAACTATAGCAATGTTCATAGCTAACCATAGTATTTAAGGTGGATAAAGCATCAGACCCTATTCTCTCACACCGCAATCGATCCATGGCTTCATATTTCCTTTCTGTTGCTGAAGTGCAGGGTGATCAATTATCACACTTGTCCAGCTGCAGATCTCCCTCATCCAGTGCCTGAAAATCGAGCTCCCAGAATTTCTCAGGCTTGTTGGCAATCTCCATCAGGTAGGGATCGCTAACAATGCTACTGTAGGCTTGTTGACTAGTGCCACTGCAAGAACTCTGCAAAGCCGCCGAAGCATCCACGCTCCAAATTTGCTCATCATCTGCATCCATAAGTTTGCCTGCTGTTTCTAACATGGTGCCTGAAATCACCCCCATATTGTCGGATAACGACCCGAGGCAGTCCGCATCAGAAGAGGTACCATCCAATCCTGGACACAGTACATTCTTTCCCTTGGACCTGCCAATTGTGGGATCTTGGCCATGATGACCAGAAGCTGGAGGCATTTCCAATAGCTCAGCTCCGCTACCGAGCTCATGCTCATCTTGTGTGTCGAATCCCTGAACCAATGCCCCGATGTCCTCCGGTGTTTCGACTCTGTCGAGCCCTACGTTGTCTGGCAGCATGCCAAGATTGAGGCCCATGTCTTCCAAAAGAAAATTCCGAAGGTCTGCAATGTCGTCATGCTCGCCTGGAGGCATAGGAGAATATGCAGGAAGTTCTAAACCACTCTCTCCGGTTTGATGTGAGCTGGACTCACCGGAGTCTATGTGACCATGTGGTACATGCTTGAGAAACTTCCTTTTCACTCTGGTGGAGTTGATTTCCTTTTGCTGCCTGTGCAACTTGAGTTGCCTCAGGAAAGTTGGGTTCTGAAGGAGCTTGGCAAAGAAAGAGACCATCTGCTTCTGCCGGTCCTCCGCCGATTCCAGCCTCTGATTCAGTGTGCTCATGTGCTCAATTGTCTGACGGTGCTCCTGTTTCAGCCTGGCCACCTCCTGAAGCAGTGCGCTCCTCTCTCTTCTCAGTGTGTGGAGCTCAGGGTCCAAACTGAATTCACCAGAAGAGCCAGGCTGAAGGCCTCTTTGTTGCGTTGGCGAGAACCTGCGCCTGACTATCTTCTTCAATAGATGTTTGCTGTGCCGCAGGAAATCCTCATGAGCAAACTCCCATCTGTCAGCATGAACCTTGCGGAAACCCTGAGTATATCAAGGAGAGAGTGTTGTAGATATCAGGGTAACAAAGAAAATGGAGTATATATAGAAAGCTCCACCATGATTGTTCAAAGCAGTATAATCATAAACACCGTTGAACACAGATAACGAACCGAATTTCATTTGATGCATTCAAAATGGCAAAGCCTAAATGGTATTTGTCATTTACACCTGAACCTACCGAGGAACTAGCTTGCACTTATCACTAACCAAGAACTAAACTTAATGTGCTCCCTGACTGAAGAAATAATCAAATAAACCAATAATTTAGCATTTGCTCTCCTAGCAGTTAACCCCCAATTAGACACTAGTGGACTACACTAACTGTTAGAGTTTGTAATCTTGTTTTCAGTTTAGGAGTCAAAGTCGTATTCGATTTTGCAATGTGCAAGTCGGTTTAAGTCGTAGTCGAATCAGAAGTCGTGGTTGTAACAAAGTAGGAAGTCGTAGTCGTACTCGAATTCAAGTAGAGTATAAGTCTATCAAGTTTGAGTCCGCTTCATAGTCGTAGTCAAACCCGAGTCGTAGTCGAAGAGTCAGGTATAAAAGCAGAGCATTGTATCGAGTTGTTGGAGCATTGAGTTGAGAAGATGTAGTCGCAGAGGAGGTACAGAGCAGTGGACGACCGGCATGGTCGCAGGCGGTTGGCATGACTGCAGAGGAGAGGGGCGACCGGTGTGGTCACAGGCGGTCGGTGTGATCGCAGAGCAGGGGCGACCGATGTGGTTGTGGCGATCGGTGTGATCGCAGAAGAGAAAGGCGACCGGTGTGGTCAGAGGCAACCGGTGTGGTCGAAGTGGTGGCGATCGGTGTGGTCGTAGTGGTGTCGATCGGAGTGATCGAAGGCGATTGGTGTAATCGAGTACAATGAAATAAAGAAAAGAAGGAGCGGTTTGGCTCCGGGGAAAAGTATCGAGTTCGATTGTGTGTTCTCAAACGTGGTCGTAAACGACTTATGACAATGATGAGCAGAGAATCGCAGACGTGATCGTAAAGGAGTTACGACCACGGTGATCGAGCAAAGGAGTCCGCAGGAGTAGCTGACGTGATCGTAAAGAAGTTACGACTACGGTCACAGAGCAGAAGATGTGGTCGTAAACGGAGTTACGACCATGACGGCAAAGAGAGCGGAGGTGTCTGCAGGTGCTGAAGACGTGGTCGTAAAGGAGTTACGATCACGGTCACACAGTAGGAAGACGTGGTCGTAAGGGTTACGACAATAGCGATCGACAGAATCACTGCGTGGTCGTAAGGAGCTACTACTACGGTGATCGACCATGGTCGAAGGAAGTGCGGCACAGCAACGGTGGGCGTGGTCGTAAATTCAACATAAGTTTACGATTACGTGGTCGGAGCAGCGAAGAGTGATTAGAAGGGTCACAACGTGGTCGTAACGACTGTCAGCGTGGTCGGAGATCCAGTAGAGCGGTCGTAACGACATAGGAGGTGATCGTAACCTCACCAACGTGGTCGTACGGCTGTAAGAGGTGATCGTAGTGGCTACAAGGTGATCGTAAAGATCCTGGGGCAGTCGTAAAGGACTGTAACACTAACCAAGAACTAAACTTATATAAGACCTAGCAGTCTATGTGCTCCCTGACTGAAGAAATAAACCAATAACTTAGCATGTGCTCTCCTAGCAATTAACCCCCAATTAGACACTAGTGGACTACTGGGTCTAGATTTTGTGCCTGTCAAGCAAGAAGATGACTGAAGGACAAGTATACTGAAACAGATTTGTGCACATTGACACATTTGACCCTTCCGGTCCTACTGCCACATAGGAACTGAACTTTGTCTGAATTAACTGAACCAAAGAGCTCATGTATTGACTGACACAGCTACTTAACAAAAGACTGCACCAAGTTCACTGCGCTATAATTGTTTTAAAATAATAACTACAGTGCTAAACTATCATAGAACTGTGTAATCTGCCAAAAATACTAAAAGAAAGTTAGCTAAAAATGGAAATACAGAAAAATATTATGCTATGAGAAATACACTGCACTATACCAAACCTGTGAAACAGAGGGCAGAGGAGTTGGAAGAATGGGCATAGCCACATAGGGGCATAGGGCAGCAAAAAACCCCCCAAAAAAACACTACACAGCATTCGACAGGGGACAAGCAAAACGAATTCGCAGTATGGGCCTATCACTATATAGATGGAAGAATTCTAGGTTAAAAAAAAATGCAAAGTGCGTATGCACATGTGGATCGTGAAGCTTACCTTCCAGCGCGAGGGCGTCGTGTTCCAGCGAATGGATTAAGCTTGCCTCTCACAGGTCTACTCCTCAGGATTATTTTGAGTCATCATCTTAATCCAATTATTTTTCGCACACGGCCAGTTTGGCATTTACATGTCGCGATTCCGCTCACGAAAAAAAAAGCAAGAAAAAAAAGTACAGACTCTATATACAGGGCTGATTTTACAATATCCGAAGAACACAACACAAAGAACCGAAAGAACCAAAAAGAAACGCATCGCAAATCAGCAGCAACATCTCCATCAGCAGTCTACACGGCAGCAATAATCTTAGGCATCCAAGCTCATCAATAACAGAACAGAGCACCATGATGGATACGTTACAGAAACAGAGTATTTCACGAACAGACGACGACGGCATAGTAATCAAGAGATGGATTGCAAACAAGAAACTACAGGATGTGGGGATTGATACGCACATAGGTGTTGAGCTGCCTGATGAAGCTGGAGAAGTTGTTGTGCTTGAAGTGGTGCGGGAGCACGTCGCGCGCGAAGGTGGAGGGATCCCACACGACGAAGCTATTGCCACCGGGGCCCCAGGAAATGATCCCGTCCAGCGCCGCCTCGCTCACTAGGTCGTACGTCTTGGACAGGAACGGCGGCAGCTGCGGCCCCTGCAGCAGCGCCTCCAGTGGCCGCGGCGGCTCGGACACCAAAGCCGGCGGCGGCATCAGCTGCTCCAAGGAGACAAATGGGGCCGGGGGTGACAGCTGCAGCGGCTCCTCCTCGAGCTTGGGTTCAAGCAGCAGCGCGGCGTCGATGGAGGCGGTGTCGGCAGCGTATGTCGTGTCCGGGTTGTTAATGCTGGTGTGAGTATGGTCCATGGAGGCATAGAACGCGCGGGTAGAGGGCGGCGAGGAGGCGGGGAGCGGGAATGCGCGGTGAGGGGCGCGGCGGTGCGGAATTTATAGGCTTCGGGTGGAACCGACATACTGTGCATGCCGACGGGCCGTCACGGCCGCCCCGCGCGGAGAGCTGGAGAGCGGAGAGTCGCTCAGCTCGAGGCCCCGTGCGTGCGTGCCGCGCGTGACGTGACGCGCGGCTGTTTTTGGGCGATCTCACGGCGGGGCCCGTGTGAGATTTGGGTGGCCCGACAGGGGCGCGGCGGCGGTGCGGCACAGTGCGGGCACGGGGGGAAAATATCTGTGGGGAGGAAAGGGCGGGGCTTGCTTGGTAGCGAAGAGGGGACGGGATATTTTCCTTTCATGTCATAGCTGTTGAAACCGGTCCATGGTTCACTGGTTTAACCGTATTTCAACCGCCGGTTCCTGGTTCACGGGAACATGTACCGTAGTTATTGAACATGTCCGATCTTTGGTTCACTGGTCTAACCGGAGGTTCAACCGCCGCTTATATATATATATATATATATATATATATATATATATATATATATATATATATATATATATATATATATATATTATATATATATATATATATAGGGTATTGATAAATATCATCTGGATATTTTCTTTCTAATTATCATCCAGATTTATGACCGTTGGATTAGAGATCCAAGGACCACAAATTCTCCCCACCCCTCCAAAAAAAATTCACCCCCCTCCAAAAAAAATCTCCCCCTCCAAAAAAAGAGACTGTTGAATCTCTAATCCAACGGTCCAGGTCAAACATTACTGCTTAGCTAACTTCACACATCAAACATTGGAGAGCAAGCGACAGAGAGAGAATGGTGGCCAAAATGCGCGAGGAGATAGGAAAGTGGAGGGGGTGGGTGGTTGTATCCTGAGAGAGAGAAGAATGGTCCAAGTCAAATCGGATGGATGAGAAGAAAGGCGAGAGAATGGATCAACCACCAACTCACACTTTTATAATAGTATATATATATATATATATATATATATATATATATATATATATATATATATATATATATATATATATATATATATATATATATATATATATATATATATATATATATATATATATATATATATATATATATATATATATATATAAGTGCAATGATATATAATATATCAGATGCTTTTAAAAGTCTTAATCGTAGATGAAAAGTCTTAATCATAGATGAAAAGTCTCAATTATGAATGAAAAATCTTAATCATAGATAGAAAGTCCCAAGCGTAGAGCCTGAACACTATGCCCCTGTTATTACATACATACGTACGTACGTACATATAAGCGGTGTGTGTGTTTAGTGTAAATAATAGGGACATCATAGTGCCCAGACTCTACGATTGAGACTTTCTATCCATGATTAAGACTTTTCATCCATGATTAAGACTTTTCATCCTGATATATTATATATCATTGCACTTGCACATATCTAAAAGCAATCCAAATGCAGAGAGACTTGGTGTCTAGACATCATGGTGCCCCATTTCAGCGTCCCATATACGTATGCATATATATATACGTACACGTATACATATACGTGTATATGTCCGTACACATACACACACGCATGTGGTCTGGTTTCAGTTTTTCCCGATCAAACCACTGCTTCAGTCTGGTTCTACTTGGTTTGAATGGGTTTTTACTAGTTCAAGGCAATCTAATTGCATGGCCAATCCAATAGCAGAACCGAACTGGACCACGCTCCGGTTTCAATTTTCCTGATCAAACTGTTGCTTCAGTTCGGTTCCAATTTTCTACGATCAAACCGTTGCTCCGGTCTGGTTCTGCCTGGTTCGATTGGGTTTTCACCGGTTCAAGGAGGTTTGATTGCATGGCTGATCTAATAGCAGAACCAAACTGGACCAGGCTTCGTTCTAGTTTTTCCCGGTCAATAAAAATCGTCCCATTCAACCGGTTTTTACCATTTCAAGGTGGTCTGATTACATTGCCAATCCAATAGCAGAACCAAACTAGACCAGACCGGTTCTAGTTTTTCTTGATCAAACCGTTGCTTCAGTCCGATTCCACCCAGTTCGATCGGGTTTTTACCGGCTCAAGGCGGTCTGATTGCACGGTCGATTCAATAGTAGAACCAAACTTGAGCAGCTCTGGTTCTGGTTTTTTCGATCAAACTGTCGATCCAGTCCTATTGCAATAACTATGTTTTAGGTGGGATGTGTCGTGTTCATTGGAAATTGGCCCATTTGAGTGAGGATTATTTCTTATAATTCTAAAGCATACATGTTTCAGTACCAAATTTCTAAGGTAATATGAATGAGACCTCTTTATAAGGTGGAGTCCTTGCTATTCCTTGATTCATATAAAACATGGGTGGGGATGGTACGAGTAGGGCTTTGGTGAAACACACATGCACACGCGCCTGCGTATTTACGTATTTTCGCGTGAAAAATCGTGTCTTGTACTGTTACGTGGTGCGCCACTTGGCAGACCAAATCCACCTTGTTTTTGCTGAACTATGCATCATCTCTCTCTTTTTAACTAGTCATAAGACTGCTTAATTATCATTATTTGGTTTGAATATTAGCGGTTACCATTGAATAATGGAGTCAGTTACTTGAGAGTATTATTTCAGTTTAATGGCGTTAGTTACTAGAGAGTAATTAGTACATCTATAAAAAGGCCTGGAGATGTCCAGGCTTGGTGACTGAACTTTTTCATTTCTTTCTCCCATTGTCTTCTTTCTCTTTGGTGAATTCATACTGAGTGTTGAGCAACCCAATCTCGTTGGCCTTTCTTCTCGGCATGCACCAACAAGAGAGGAGAGCATGATCTCTGATCCATTGTCGTAGAGGCAACCTGCACGGGGCGGTAATAAGGTTTCTGGGCAGCGCATTTGCGCGACCGCTCCTACTCTGCTACTTCTACATCCTGCACTATATCAAGTCTGTGCTGCCTCTTGTTTCTCTACATCAAGCCTAATAGTAAGTCATTCGTGTGATCGATCGATTGGTTCTATTTCTGGTTTAGTTTATATTTTTGAAGTACAATGAGTAGCCTGTTGTTAGATTTGTTTGTTGCATCACTAGAATTTTTACTGTATTTGCCTACTAGTAAAATTTGGAATTAATATTGTGCCTACATTTCCAACATTCCAGAAACCTTATTGTGAACTTTTTTGCAATACAGCAATGGCTAGTGCTTCTGATGCGATAAAACCTGAGAGGTTTTTTGGTCAGAACTTTTGTAGATGGCAGACTAGAGCCAAGTTTTGGCTTATGTCTTTACGGCTGTGGTGGGCTATCTACCTGCAGTATTCGTTTACGATTGAGCAGTTCATGAAGTTTGAAAATGTGAACAACACTACTCTTGGATGTCAGAAACATTCTAACTTCTTTAGCAGACCAGCTCTATGATGTGTACATGGACTACAAGTCCGTCATATAGTTGTGGGATGCACTAGAAATATGCAGAGGTAGAGATAGGTCGATAGCTCTACATGTATGAGCAATTTTTCAACTTTTAGCATAGATGAAGTTAAGTCCATAGTTGGACAAGCTCATGATCTCCAGCTACTAGTCGATGAAATTGCGCACCTAGGCTGTGTGTTGCCTCCTAAGTTTGTGGTTACGAGCATTATTGCCAAACTCTCTGCTTTTTGGTGGGATTTTGCCATTGGCTTGAAGCATAAGAAGGAAGAGATTTCTATTGAGGATCTCATTGCTGCCTTTGATGTGGAAGAAAAGGCAAGAGCAAAAGATGCACCCACTACTTCTAGTCAGAAAAGTGCTAGTATTGTTGAGAAAAAGATGGCTGCAAAGAAATACAAATTCAATAAACCGAACAAGACAACTAACTTTATGAAGAAGAAAACTAAGAAAAAGGATTTGAGCGACATCATCTGCTTTATGTGTGGAAAAGATGATAATATGGCTAAAGACTATTGCTTCCGCAATAGTAGAGATGGTGAACAACCAAAGAAGAAGGCTGTTAATGTGATTATAGGTGAGGCCTTGACTTCAAGAAGGTATGATAATTCACATGTTGTCTTTTCAGCATATTAACTCACCGATTGGTGGGTTGATACTGGTACTAATGTTCACGTATATTCTGATATTTTCTTGTTTTCTTCTTACTAGGCAGCAGGGGCTTCCTCCGTCCTAATGGGAGCATGCTTCTTTTCTTGGTGTTGGCATGATGAATCTGAAACTTACTTAATGGAAGATTGTCCATTTGAAGAACATGCAGCATGCTCCTACAATAAACAAGAACCTCATTAGTGGTTCTCTCCTATGTAGGAATGGTTATAACCTAATCTTTGATTCAAATAAAATTGTAATGTCTAAATTCAAAAACTTTGTTGGTAATGTCTATGAGAGCAAAGACATGGGAATGAGGCTTATTTGAGTTACATCACAATGGTAACCCATACCTTCTTGATCAGAGATCCTGTGACTTAGGCAATGGAAAAAAAATAAGTTGATGTTGTAACAAGAGAGTACATATTCATTGTACCTATGACTAAATAAACAAAGCACTCTCGACTGTATAGAAGGTTGGCATAAAGCCTTAATATATTCTGTTGTCCAAATAAGAAAAAATGTATCAGTCTGTAGGATACCTAGAAAGAATACACCTACTTGAGCGTAACTGTGTGGTTGCAGTTCACGAGAATAGAGCATTCTCTAGAAAGCGCATGGAAAGATAAGGAAGCATGACCATATAATGCTTCATATAGATGTGGTTTATTGGTAGCCTAGTATCAGTGGAGATTTCAAGTGAAGTCTGATCATGAAAATCTATGAATTCAAGGTGAAGTCCATTCATCAACTGTGAAAAGATAAATCTTTCTAATCTAGGTGTAAGTTCAATCTGTATGGGACTTATATTATAAGACTGGTATATTAATAATACTTTAGTACAATATCTTTGATATCTTTTTGCTTATCACTTTGGAATTGGTGGGAATTGTTGGAAATTGGCCCATTTGAGTGAGGCCCATTTCTTATAATTCCAAAGTATACATGGTTTACTACCATATTACTAAGGTAATGTGAAGGAGACCTCTTTATAAGGTTGAGTTTTTGCTACTCCTTGATTCATATGAAACATGGATGAGGATAGCATGAGCAGGGTTTTGGTCAAACACACACGCAAGCGTGTGCGTGTATTCGTGTATTTTTGCGTGAAAAATCATGTGACTTGCGAGCGCAGCCGTGTCGTGCCGTGGAACGCCAATTGGCAGACCAAATCCTCTTTATTTTTGCTGAACCATGCATCATCCCTCTCTTTTTAACTGGTCATGATACGGCTTAATTATCATTATTTGGTTTAAATATTAGCAGTTACCAGTGAATAATGGAGTCAGTTACTTGAGAGTATTATTTCAGTTTAATGGCGTCAGTTACTAGAGAGTAATTAGCATGTGTATAAATGGGCTTGGAGACATCCAGACTTGGTGACTGAACTTATCCATTTCTTTTTCCCATTGTCTTCTTCCTTTCTGGTGAATTCGTACTAAGTGTTGAGCAACTGAACCTCGTCAGCCTTTCTTCTCAGTGTGCACCGACAAGAAAGGAGCGGGATCTCCGAACCATTGTCACAGAGAGAACATGCACGGGGCGCCAATAAGGTCTGTAGGCAGCGGCACATTTGCGTGACCGCTTCTGCTCTACTACTTCTCCGTGCTACACTGCATTGAGTCTGCGCTGCTTCCTGTTGTTCTACATCAGGTCTAACAGTAAGTTGTTTGTGTGATCGATCGACTGATTCTAATTCTGTTTTAGTTTATTTACCTCAACCAATATAAATGGCAAGGCCACTCTACCGGAAGGAGCATTTTCCATACCATATAGCTGCTCATTTCGTTATACCAAGCTTTAGAGCTGTCTAGTTGGGTGTCCTAGCAACTTTTGAAAAACAGGAACATTCGAAGATATCGCTGGCGCGAGCTCACTGCAGGTGAACAACACGATGCGTTGTAGTCAGCTGCTGACGCCCGAAACGAAAGAGGTGTGCAGCAGAATCTCTATGGTGGGCCTGTACAATGCTTTTGGTTTTCTGGGCTGCCCCATTTGACATCTTTTAGCACAGTGAAACTATAATAGTCGCAAAAAGTACTACTGAACAATTTAGAGCGAAGTTGAATAAATCACGGTGAAAGCGACATAAAAAAGTCGAGGTGCCTACTAGACTAATCATGAAACTTGGAGAAGGGAGATAACTAACAAGGGATTGGGACTCAGGGGAAAACGCCGAGAGTATCGTGATACTTCAGAAAAGTGACAAGAAAACACGGGCGACGAAGCCAGATGCATCGCGAAGGGGGGGAAAAAAGGAAACTACATTGGCACTAGGCATTTTAGTAGGAGCAGCAGAAAACACTAGGCTTCAGCGAAAAAATTCACGTAAATATAGGAAGAGGAAAAAAAAAGATTATTACAGCACAAGTGGGTAAAAAGGAAACTGGGATTTGGGCTGGCCTGGCGCACTTGTTCTAAACAAAACCCCAGCAGGGTGTGCGAGACCTAAGCCGCAGGTGGGAGCGACTGTTCACCCCTCCGGTCGTCTGGATACCATTCTTAGGATTATCCTGGATTTCTCATATTCTTAGGGGTATCGGTACCTTTTAGAGGGGTACATATATGCGTATTCAGTGGAGCAGCGTGTACCTACGCTCTAGAATTTGTTGAGCATCTGATTAGATCCTACTGGAGCTTGAGCATCTGATTAGATTCCAGCGTGTGTAAAAAATATGCATGTATATATACATGTGATATGAGTGGATATACGTGAATTGTATTCGTGTACCCTTAATAGAAAAAAAAAAGAGGCTGTTGTGCTGGCGGAATTTGCACCGCAAGGTCTAGCTAGCTCCCACGAACGAGTCTCTGCAAAACCGCGCGATCTTGGCACGACTGCCCTTTTAGGCCATTGTTTTCGGGAAAAGATGAGCGAGCACTGTGCCATTCTGCAGTCCGGGTCCCACCGGAATCGCCGGCGGCCATTGCCCAATACACATGTTATGGCTTATGGCTCACATAGGCAGAGGAGGGAGGACTGCGCTCCGGCATATCAAGAGCAGAGACACCTGATCCGATTTAGCAGTGTGCAGCCATATCTTCACCGACCTCATACAACAGTCGTTGTTGCTTGGAACATGCTTTATGAACTGTAGGTGTCGCTAGTCCAGGATTTGTCCGGAGCTAAGGCAGTGACCGACCCAGAAAAAAAATCTAGGTAGAACGAAGTCCAGTGGCGGATTCAGGAAAAAAAACTAGGTAAACTAAAGTCGGAAGCGTGAAATAAATAGTAGTACCCAAAAGCAAAACAATTCATGATCAAACTATGTTGCAATCACACTAATAAAAGTATGTGATACGAAATAGAAACAACAACTACAATTCGCATGTTAACATATGTAGATAACAGAAGAACAATGAAAAATACCTCACTTGATATAGAATAAATAATGTCAAACAAATACTCCCCCGTTGAGTTTTAATAAGGTGCCCACGTATTGCAAGATTCAAATTGTTTGACCTTCAGTTAGTCCAATACTTCATAAGTTTACTAACACTGGTACCATTAGATTCTTATTTAAAACTAATTTCATAAGATCATGCTTTTTATTAACAATATATGGCAGAAGATATTAACGGTCAAAGTTCAATTTTGGACGCCATGCCAAGTCAAACTACGCCGTATAAAAATTAACAAACGGAATATATCTGCAAAGAGGTACATCAAATATGTTTCCTTTCTTTCTTAAAGGACAACACATGCTGGCATTGCTCAATTAGTCACTGGAGTCATTTTTTAATGCACCATGTTACAAGAAAAAAAAAAGAGCGAGAATAATATCAAAGAATGAAACCAGACATGGCAAAATGTTGTGTTTTCTGATTGCCTCCGGCAAGATGGTACACACAAATACAAGTTGCAAGAACAAACATTCAGAATGCATAGAACAGTAAGAATTACAAGAAGGGAAAAAGGGAGAGCTAATAGAGTTAAACCACCATTTCCTGGGGGCTCACTTTACTCATTACAATTGAACAATCTCCAGTCATGAGCACAAGGTTAAGCTATGCTCCATCTGGACCCTGAAGATTTTGTCGCATTTTAGAATTTTAAAATATACGGTTGTAAATAAAGAATAAGTTGATCTCCAAAGGCGTTGATACAAAATCTATAAATAACATCAACCTTAATTTCAATGGTTGTATCTAATTTTGATATGGATAAATAAGGATAAATTGAACTGTAGGCCTAACGAAGTTCAGCAGTTTAGCTCTCTTTACTCAGTCACCTCAACCAAATGAAGACGTCAAGCAATTACACAACTTCCCGATTCTTTTGCTGAAGAAGGGATATTCAGAGGGTTATTCAAAGTTGAAATAGCCTACTGGAAAGGAGAGTGAGTAGGTCTAATGTAATCTAACCATCTTGGTTCTACAACAGAAACCTGCACCATGCCACCATTATCAAAGGGTCCGGCCGGCCAGGGGAGCTCGGGCGGCCGCCCGGGCGTGCCCGAAGGGCAGGTCCGCCCTTGAGCTAAGGGGAGGAGATGGAGCATTCCTATACTACCTCAGGTGTTTTACGGAAATCAATGCTTTTTTCCCCAATGATGTAATCAAACAGCATTAATTCATGTGGTTATTCAATTCATGTGCTTTTCCTATTGACATTTATTTTTGATTTCCTACTACAAATATATTATTATATATAAAAAAGAGAAATATGCTAAAATTATCATAAAAAAGCAAAACAACTAGCCATTAATCTACTGGACCCTAACTAAATTAAACTATAGCAACCATTAGAAGTTACTGTCGATGATCGAGACTCAAAGTCCCCTATCGAACTTACAGGAAAATAAAATAAGAGAGCACAATCAAACAGAGACTTTATTGCTATGGACAGAAATGAATTTGATGTGTTCTGGGGCACGTAGGTCACCCTATTTATGCTTATCTAAGGGGTGGCAGTTATGCCGCTAAAGGTCCCTTTTGTCCACACGTGTCTTCGTTAAGTCATGAATTGTAACATTCTTTGGTCAACTGTCGTGTCCCTTGGCTAGCCGTGGTATAACTACTCTCACGTTAATCATGTGAGAAACAAACGTGTCTCCCGACCAGTTAACCTGGTTGGAACTAACAGAACCATATAATTGATCGTTATTGCTCACGACTGGTCGCCTTTTGGCATGACTAGTCATCTTTTGGTTATAAGCAGTTGTCATTGGCTTCCAATTAGTTTGTTACTAAAGGGACAAGGTTTCCTTTGAATCGTGGTCGTAGACATAGCCGTTATATTAAGTGGACTCTTAATATTTGGGCCTATATTTCATAGAAAAATATTGACCCAGTCAAGAATCCTTGTCAGCTAGCTCCCAAAGCCAAGGTTCCAAAAATCGAACCTAAGAAATCCTTCGTGGCGGTGAGAACGGTAACCGCCTACACTAAAACCGTAAAACCGGTCACAATTTGAAAATCAAAATTTAAATTTTGAGAAATTTTGAAACTGGTAACCGGAAAAACCGGCCGGTAACCGGAAAACCGGAAAAAAACCGGCCAAAATTCGAAAAATCAAAAAAATCATACCGGCCGGTTTTTTGGTTACCGGTCTCCACGGGTAAAACCGGTAACCGGCGGTTACCGGCCGGTAACCGCCGGGATTTTGAACCATGCCCAAAGCTAAAGAAAATAAGAAATATTTGCTTAAGGCTTTCTTGCCTCGAAATGTGCATCAAGAAGATTTTCTTCTCTACACAATGATCTAGTAATTTAATAGGAACATGGGAGAGAGAATGATTATGGGCCTGTTCTTTTCGGCTGCGGCTTATGGCTTTTGGCTAAAATTTTTGAATTTTAGCTGTTTGCGATAGAGATTACGGAGAGGAAGATATTCGCTTACGATTTTTATTGATATAGATGTTAGGTTTTTAACATGTACTACAATTAACTTGTAGATCCCGTCTTGAGAAAATACTCTATTTAAAAGTTAGGTACTGTAGCAAAAGCCAAAAGTCGCTAGTTTCGGAGGAAAAGAACATACCACATATCTTGGTAACCGCATCCACTTAGTGGGAACGAAGACAAAATATTTGCAGTAAATAGGGGAACAGTTGCGGTAAAAATAGGGATATACAAATACTTCCTTTTACCAGCATTTGTTACTCTTCCTACGCCGCAGCCTTCATCTACAATCCTCCCGCCCCCAAGTTCTTCATCTCATTCCTCTCTCTTTTGAGCTCCTCACAATCTAAACCATGGGGATTTTGAGCAAATCTAGCTATACGGAGAGCAAGATTAAAGAACTTGAAGATCAAGGCTATCTCTCAGCTCCCTAATCAAGTGGACCCCTGCTGGTGAGGAATCTGCCCGACTCTATTTGAAGGTCAGATTTTTTTTTTTTTGCTTCTTTCGTCAAATTAGGTTTCCGCTTGCCAAAGAGCGAATTCTTAGCAGATGTTCTTGATCATTACAAGATCTAACCTTCTCACCATGGACCAAATCCCTTCGATCCTTACCGTCTTTTCGCATCTTTGCGAAGCTTTCCTTGGCATTCCCTCTTCTATTTATCTTTTCCACCATTTCTATCAATTTACCCACAACAATAGGGGCCAAGGGATGTGGTAGTGTATATTTTAAGTTGAATGATAACATGGCAAAAAGAATACCCTCCCCTTCCGATTAAAGACACATGGCGTGATTATGAAAAGGAGTGGTTCTACTCTGAACTTCCTAGAGGTAGTCGCCTCAAATTCACTGGAAATGCTCCTCCAGTGTGGACAGCGCAATACAGGAAAAAAAGATAAGAAGGATTTAAATTTAACATTAGAAGAGAAGAGGTTAGCCGCTGCAGTCAGTTCCCCAGTTGCAGCTGGTCTGACTAGTCGGAAGATCATGCACGACTTCCTCCAGCACAAAATCAGCCCTTTAAAAAAAGGGTTTGCTATGCTTGGATGCTTGAAGGGGTTGATGACCCAACAAAAGACAACCCTAGAGGTATGTTTATTCTCCAAACTTTCTAAAGTCATTACTAAGTTTGTTTATGTTTTTATTATAGAATTGTCGCAACAAGATGTAGTGGAGAGAACTTCTAAAATGTTACGAAAAGATGGTTTAGAGCCCATCTCTCTTGATGACCAGCCTTCTAATATGATTGGGGGCTTCAAAAGAATTTCAAGAGGAGCGCATACAAGTATGCAAGGAAAACATTTTCTTAATCTTGAATTCTTACTAAGATTGCAATTTGACAAGTCCTCTTTTTCTTTTTTAGATGCATGGCAGAAATAGGTTGGTGACTAGGCTGGTTTGGGCAATCAAGCTCCTCCAGCCAAGAAAGCTAAGACTACTACAGGTAGACACTATCAAGAGGTGGTCTAAAAACCAAGGACTATAGCCAGAACTGCTGCAGCAGCCCCAACCAGTGCTCTAGCCGTTGCAGCACCAACCAGTGCTCCTTCTCTATCCCGTTGAAATGCTTCCACGATCGACTTTAGGCACATGAGAAGTTGGCGAAAGCTACCAAAGTCGTAGAGACCAAGAAGACTTCCCAGGTGCGCAAGAGAAAACAAAAGACCCACTATCAAAATCGATCTCATCATCATCTCCCTTCATCAAAATATGTTCAGGGTGAGGATGATGATGTTGGGGAAGAAAAAACCCCATTAATTAGAATGAGGGTACCTAGGATCAGTGATCCTAGTGTAAATATTTCTGAGGACAATTCGGGCGATGGCAGTTGTAGACTTATTGCCACCGATACTTTACTTTCATTTGAGACCAGAGTTGGTCTCTGTTTCGAGTAAGTTCGTAACTTGACTCTTTTTCTAATTATTACTATTATTATTAATAATCATTTACTAAGATAAGATACTTTTATCTGTATCAGCCCCCCGATCTCTTCTCCTAGTCCAATTGTTGAAGCTCGAGGAGAAGAGACACAAGTGAGAGAGGAACCACTGCCCAATCCCACAATCGAGTTGGCTTTGACCAGCTTGGAGACAACAATGCCCTTGTGGCCGTGATGGAAGTGGTCGGGATGCTCCAACCTCTACAGGAGACGTAGTTGAAAAAACTTTGATCACTACAGATGAAAACATCTCAAGGAAGTGGTACGGGATGCTCCAACCAAAATAGAAAAAATGACAAGGACAACAATAGAAAGCGTGGTCGTTGAGCAAGCTCCGACCACTGATATTTTGCCTACCATCGAGTAGTCACTCCAAATTAAAACCGTCGGAAGTTGTTAGACGCGCCAATAACTGCTCTCACGTTACTCACATGGCAAACAGCCGTGTCTACCAACCAGTTAATATGGTCGAAACTAACATAACCATATAATTGATCATCATTGCCCATACCTGATCGTCTCTTGGTTATAGCTAGTCGTCATGGGCTTTTGACCAGTTTATTACTAAAGGGGCAGGGTTTTCTTTGAATCGTGATTGTACACATAACTGTTATGTTAAGTGGACCCTTAATACGTGGGCCCGTTTTTCATAGGAAAATATTGATCTCATCAAGAATCCTCGTCAGTTATTATTTTTTTAAAAACACCTAACCATTCATCTACCGGACCCAAATTATAACAGTTTAGATTAAAGAAAGAGTCCATGCTAAATACAATAAAAAATAACAAAAATTATATATTAAAGGCTCATGATAGGTCTTTTAAAGTTGCTAAGAAAAAAGATCAATATGCTAGAAATTCTCATAAAAAGCAAAACATCTGGCCTTTAATTTGGTGAATCATAACTAAGTTGAACCATACCAGCTATTGGATGTTATTATTTAAAGAAAAACATCTAACTATCTATCTAGTGGACCCGAGTTATAACGTCTTACGTTAAAAGAAAGAGTATTCACCAAGTAAATAACAACAGAAATTTGAAATAAAAAAATAAAAAAGTAGCCATTTGATTTTTCATACGAGTTCCAAATTAAAACCCGTACATAGCTAAAATTCGTAATACAAATCACATCAAACTTAGCAATTAGATTTGTATATGAATTCTAACCAAAAATTGAGATTCAAAAATTAAATAAAAATAATAACGAAATTAATAAAATAATTCGGAATAAAAAATGAAAGGAAATTAGATGTGATTTTCATTTGAACTCTAAATTAAAATCCCTACATAGCTGAAATTCGAAATAAAAATTAGATGAAAATTAGCACTTGAATTTTTATATGAATTCTAACCTAAAACTTCAATTCAAAATTAAGTAAAAAAATTTGGAATGAAAAACAAAAGAAAATTAGCAATTTAATTTTCATACGAACTCCAAATTAAAACACTTGCATTGCTAAAATTCAGAATAAAAATTCGCAATTGGATTTGCATACGAATTCTAGCCTAAAACTGAAATTCAAAATTAAATAAAAATAAAATTTAGATTAAATAAAAGAGTCCATGTCATGTACTTCAAAATAAAAATTAGCAGCTAGGTTTATATATGAATTCAAATTTAAATCTGAAAAGAAAGTTTATAAGAAGTATAGTAAAAAAAATGCAAATCCAGAAAAAAGCAAAGAAAATTAGAAATTGTTTTTTAATTCCAAACTCAGTGAAAAATTGAAAAATTGGGTTCATTCAAAATTAAAATTCTAAAAATATGCTAATTCAAGAAAAAAATATAAGAAGGTAAAGAATTTGATTTGTATATATATAAATTAGGATTGAAATCTATTATATAATAAAAGTAAAAAAAAGATAATATATTAAATATTCTCACAAAAAAGAAACATTCTAACTCTTTATTTGGTGGACCCTGACAGGACGAAGGGATTGAGAGAGTGATATATCGACGGATGTTCACTCACTATACTAGTATAAGCTATATGATATGTATTATAAACATGTAGTATAGATAAGTATTGCAATAATAAAAGAAAGAGATGATGATGACAATGTTATGTTGTGTTATTTGTTTCACTATGCAAGTATTTGAAGAAGAAAATTTTGGTCACATGCAACAAGTATGGGAGAATAGATTGATTAAAATATCACAAAATAGAGTTCTGCAGCGATATATTTTTCAAAAAGAAAAATCGCATATGTATTACCATGTCATTTTAACATATTTAAGAATGATGCCTGCGGAAGTGCACGTGCCACCTTGCTAGTTAACACATAATAAGTGCAAGGGCCGTCGTGTGCTGGATCATTACAAAGGGCAATACAATGAAATTTTACAGCAGTGGTGTTAGCACGTAGCACATCTAGGAACACCAGCTGATGCCATAGAATGAAGATTACTTACTTTTACGCATGAACTGATGGGCTTTATTCAAAGAGCTTGTTTATTTTCTATGTACAGTACATTGTACTCCAGTATGAATATAGACTGTCACGAAAACCCACTTTATCGGTGCTTGTGACAAATGTGGCAGTCTTATATAAGAACTATAAACTTAATGAACTATCACAAATCACAACACAAATACAACTACGAGTTAACAAGAATTGGTACCTCTAAAATTAATAAATATGATAACAAGTCACCTTTTTGCTGAGTATGTCGTCAAAAGCTCGCACCTTCGATCAGGAAGGGCTCATGAGCAGTAACTAATTTTCCTCTTGGAGTTGATGGGGTGGTAATGTCTTGATAAGTGGTTTCAGGGATTCCATGATACTGGCAAACGAGGGTCGTCTCCAGGGTTCTCTGAAAATACATACAAAAATGTTCCATCAAAATAACTTTTAAGTACGAGTCATGATTAAAAAAAACATAATAGCAAGTATTTATTAGATACTTGGTCCAGCAGGACTCAATTATTGCCGCCACTTTTGGATCAACACTACTTGGAATCTCAAGCCTTCGTCCCTTAAAACCAACAGCTGCTACAACCTGCAAGTAGACCGGTGGACTAACATTCAAACCATATTTACTGAAAATTGAAAACAAGCTATGTGATGTTGTTCTATGGACAAAAATAACTTCAGGATTTGTTCAATACAGTACTTTTGAAGCTGAAAACATCAACATGATGCAGAAAACAAGAGCTGCCAACCTGAGCTGGATTTAAATTACTCCATGGCTGTTGCAATGTCATGAGCTCCCATAGGATAACACCGAAGCTGTACACATCAGACTTCTCATTTGATGGCTCATCACGTAGAACTTCTGGTGCCATCCACTCAGGCTAGAGAAAATGATACAGAAAAGCACTTGCATGCATGGATTTCACTGAGCAAAATCAAAAGCATGAAATGGAACAATGATATGTACAACTTACAGTCCCTGCTGCAGTCTTGGAAGACAAAAATGTGTTTGCCTTCAATCTGGAGAGACCAAAGTCACAGACCTGCAGAATTGTAAAAGTACTTTGGTTAAGGTAGTCTGAGATAAGATTAGACAGCAGGCAGGTAGCTGGCGATTAGACTAGAAAGCCAAATTCCTTACGCCCATTGAAATGAACTGAACTCGATCCTAATCAACATAAATATATAACAGATATAGCAAGAATAGTAGAAAAATAAAGATGAACCATAAAGATTAACTGAAGACAAGTTTTATCCAAATAGAAGTGAAAGTGAGATAAGACAACTCAACTAACTTGAAATGTCTGGAAAGAATGGATTCACAGGTCGTACTTTCACAGTGTATTTTTTGCCAACCAACAGATTTGGTGACTTCAGATCCCGGTGGACTATTGGCGGATTGCGCTTATGAAGATAGTTCATCCCCTTTGCCTGTGTATGAAAGATCAGGTGCAATCAATAATATTAAAGAAAAGAAGCACATTCTATTTCAATTAAAAGGTCAATTTTTACTTTATAAAAAGCATATGTCTACTCATCATTCAAGTAAATTCTGTATTGAGGAAAGTATATATGGTTTTACCACGTCGAAAGCCATACTTAAGCGCCGCCTCTCATCTAGAATTTCCCTTGCACCATGCCTGTGTAAAAGCCTGTATAGGCTACCTCTGCATTTAGGAAAAAAGGATTAGACTATCGCAAGCTAGACTAGCGTAAGTACTAAGCACACACCTATGGTTTGTTTCACTTTTGAAATAGTAATCAGAAAGTAAAACACACCTTGATAGATATTCTGTCACAATTGAAAGGTTAGGTGGCTGAGTAACAGCACCCATAAGAAGAACAATGTTTGGATGTCGCAGACTTTTCATAATTACAACCTACATAGGAGAATTCGCAACACGTTAAACAACAAACGGTCTTTACACGATAACATATTCTTATATATGCAATTCTTGGATGAGGCAACAGCTTAAGTTGTTAAGGATATTAGAGATAGAATAGGAATTGCATTATTTTTTTCTTTATATGCCTCGCTTTTCTTATCCGTATATAGCATATTCCCCTGTAATATCTCTTTATACTCCCTATATATACTACCCAATGGGCACCTTCTATATATATATATATATATATATATATATATATATATATATATATATATATATATATATATATATATATATATATATATATATATATATATATATATATCTGATCTTCTAAGGCCGTCGCGCGTCTTCTGCACCTTGTGCACTGCGCCACCACCGTCTTGGATTTCGATCTGCGCCGCCATGCTTTTATCTATTTCTCTTCGGTTTGATTTGATAATTTATTCAAAAGCTGCACGCAACGACAATATTATCAAGACTCGAACTTCGGTTTTTTCTTGTTTTAGTATTAACCCCTTTTCAAATGCAATGCTATTACATACGCCTTGCATTTGAGAGGGTGTTAAGGGTATAAGAGATAGAATAGGAATTGTATTATTCCTTTCCTTATATGCCTCGCCTTCCTTATCCGTATATAGCATATTCCCTTGTAATATCCCTTTGTATTCGCTATATATATCGCCCATTGGGTATCTTCAATATATACACAATATTCATAACATGATATCAGAGCTTAGGTTAAAATCCTAACCTCGATCTACTTCCGCTACTGCTGCCCCCGAGAGGATCGATCTCCTCTCCCAGGGGCGGCCATCTTGTTGGGCTACACCGACCGGCCACCGCCTCGTCTTTGGACATTGCTCAACAACGATGATGTCACCGCACCTTCTTCATGCCGCCGCCTCCCGTCGCCGAGCCCGAAGCCACCGTTGACCGTGTCAACCTGAGCCCGAGCTAGATCTGTTAGTCGCTGGAGTCTTGCTGTTGGTGATAGCAAGATCCTTACTCTCATCGAGAGGATGACACTTGGGGATGGGGCAATTTTCTTGCTTATTTCTCACACAATGCCATGCCAACCTGAGGGGTTGGGGATACAAATTTATAGGCTGCTAACCAGCCAAGCATATGCTAAGATGCTAGTCCTAGATGCTAGTCTAAAGCTGTCCTAAAGCTAGTCTAAGATGCTAGTCTAAAGCTGTCCTAAAGCTAGTCTAAGATGCTAGTCTAAAGCTGTCCTAAAGCTCAAGATGTTAGTCTAAAGCTGCTGTACAAGAACCATGTGCCCACCCCACAAAGACCACAGTACAGGGACTTATTCATCATTCTCCCCCTAAGTCTTGTGCGTCGTCTTGTGGGAAAGTTGAACCATCCCGATCCTAGAGCAGAGCTCGAGGAATTTGACCCTCCCAAGAGGCTTGGTGAGCAGGTCCGCAAGCTGATCCGTGGTGTTGATGTAACTCGCCTTGATGTCGCCTTCATCCAAATGACCTCGGATGAAGTGGTACTTCACCCGGATGTGCTTGCTCGCTCGTGGAAAACGGGTTCTTTGCGAGCAGAGCGGACTTGTCATCCCACCCCGAGCGCCACCGCTCGTGTCTCGTCGAGAGATCACCAAGCGATCGAGCGAGCCAAAGCGCTCGAGTCGAGCGGTGGAAGCCGCTATGTACTCGGCCTCACACCGACAGGCCACCACCGCCGCTTGATCGATCGCCACCTAACGAGGCACTTGCCGAGGAAGAAGAGAATCCCGCTTGTGCTCTTGCCGGTGTCGATGTCGCTGCGTGGTCGCCGCCGCCGCATTCGATGAAGCGCGCCGCGCGACACCTCGGGTAGTGCAAGCCGTGGTCGGAGGTGCCCGCAACGTAGCGGATGATCCTCTTCACGGCCGCTGATGCTCGCCGCCGGGCCGCCGTGATGAACCGATCGACGAGCCAACGGCGAACGCCAACCGGGCGCGTGTGGACGAGGTAGCGAAGGCGCCCACAATGCACCGCAGATCGCGTCGCGTCCACCTCCTCCGCCGTGCTCTCACGACTCGGCCACACCTCTCCATAGGAGCGTGGTGGGTTGCGCCGGTGAGCCCGCCACTTCGACAAAGGCGCTTGGCGAGGCGGTCCGACGGCGAGATATGGAGCGTCCCGGTGGACCTCGATCCCGTGTAGAAGGAGAGGAGCCCAAGTCGCTCATCCGAAGGCGGTCTTCATCTCCGCCTTGAACGCCTCGACCTCGGCCTCCTTGGAGCCGGTGATCACCAGTGTCGCCGACGACGCCACTGCCAGGCGTTGCCGCTTTGCCCCGCCGGTGACCGCAGCCTGTGTGCGCTCTGCTGGAACCCCATTTGCTTGAGGTGGAGTCCAGCTTAGCGCCTGTGCTCGTGGTGCTGCCGCAAGCCGTAGAGGGCCTTGCGCAGCGAGAACCTGCCTCCTGCCGGGATGACGAATCCCGCGGTGACGGACGTAGGCCTCCTCCTTCAAGTCGCCGCTGAGGAAGGCGGACTTGACGCCCATGTGATGGACGCGCCAATCCTCCCGGGCCGCAAGTGCGAGGAGAAGACGAACGGACTCCATGCGCGCGACGCGTGCGGCGCCATCGGTCGACTTCTCCCTGCGCACGAAGCCTCGTGCCACCAAGCGAGCCTTGTGCTTGACGATGGCGCCGGCCATCCCGCCGGCTTGAACACCCACTTAAGAGTGATCGCGCGGTGACCGGCAGAAGATCCGCCAGCTCCCACGTCCCGGCTCCGCACGACGGCGTCCATCTCTCGCTTCATTGCGACACGCCACGCCGCGCCTCCTCCGCCTCGGCGAGGAGCGGGCTCGCCGTCGTCGCACGCCAAGTGCGACTCCGCCTCAAAGTTGTGCCGCGCCCGATCCGAGGACGGCACTCGCCGAGGATATTGTCCATGGTACGATAGCGCAGAGGCTCGCTCGTCGTGGTAGGCGCCGACGCGGTCCTCGCCGTGAGACAATGAGTAGCGAACTCCACCATGCGCCGCTCGTCGTGGACCGAATCGCTGGGGCCGATCCGGTGGTGTGGCCGCGCGTGCAGAGAGTGCGAGCCGGTGCGGAGCGTGGAGTGGCCGGTGGTGAAGAGTGGGCGAGGCCGGCCGGAAGGTGGTGGAGCACTCGCCGAGCCGTGGCGAGCAAGGTGTCGAGGTGGACGAGCTCGGTGAAGACGAGCCGCTAGCTCCCCGCCTCTCTCGGTGGACGTGGTCGACAACAAAGTCCCCGAGTCGAAGTCGAACCGCCGCCCACCGCCTTGTCCCACGCCCACCGCCGCGTCGAACACAACGCCACGCGAGGCGCGGACGCTACCAGGTGACAGGTCGAGGATGCGATAGGCCTTCGAGCCCTCCGCGTGGCCGATGAACACTCCGAGTGCTCCTATCGCCGAGCTTACCGATGTGGCCAAGCTCCTTGGCGAACACGAGGAGCCAAGACCCGCAAGTGGAGACCGCCGGCTTGCGCCATGCCAAGCCTCGACGGCGTCCCGCTGCCGAGCGCCTGGTAGGCGGCGGTTGAGGATGTAGACGGCCGTCACCACCGCCTCTCCCGAGAAGACACCGCATCCTCGCTGAGGAGAGCCCGAGCCATCCCCACAACCGCCTGGTTGCGCGCGCCGACGACGCTGCTCGCTGCGGCAGACGGCGCGCGAGTAGTGGCGCGAATGCCCTCATCGCAAAGACGACGCGAATTCACCCGCCGTTGTCCAGGCGCAAAGACGCGCAGCCTTGCGCCGCACTCGCCTCCGCAGCAGCGACTGCGTGCGCTGATGGCGCCCGCAGCCTCTCCCTTGCCGCCGAGGACCATCACCCACATGTAGCGGGAGAGGTCGCCGACGAGCAGCAGGAAGTAGCGTCGTCCTCTCCGGTGTGGCGGTGTCACCGGTCACACAAGTCCCGTGCACGAGCTTGAGCCTCTCCTTGGCTCGAAACTCGCCCACTGGGAAAGGGAGTCGCCTCGCCGTCAACACGCAGACGCCGCAGAATCGCTCCACATGGTCAAGGCACGGCAGCCTCGCACCATTTCCATGGCACCGAGCCGCCTGTGGCCTCGGCGAAGGTGCCCAAAGCGCTGTGTTATCGCCACGCCGTCGTCCGACGAGCAAATGAGACAGAGGGGTTGTGCCACCGCACATGAAGAATGCAGAGTCGATTTGCGCCTCGTTACCTTGGCAAGAAGGCGGCGGCGAAGATCCCAAATCCGCAGCACCGTGCTCGATCTCGACACGCGAGCCGTTCTCATCCACCGTCCCAAGTCGATGATGGAGTTCCGCAGATCGGGATGTAGTAGACGCCGGTGAGCGGCTGTGCTCACCGACACGGTGGTGAAGATGACGAGCCGACGCCTTGATTTCCACGCCGAGCGTCCCCAAACTTGACGCGAGCCTCTGACGCTAGAGTCAAACTCGGCAAGAGCTCCGCCGACCGGTCATGTGATGGGTGGCGCCGGTGTTGAGGCACCACCCGCCGGCCTTGTCGTTCCGAGCCGTGCCGAGGAGGCATGTGCTTTTGGCTCGCCAAGGTGGAGGAGAGCCATCGCGCGGCGGTGCCGCCGAGGTAGTTCGATGCTCGCATGAGCAATGAACGAGCCGCCGCCCTCCTCCTCCTTTGCGCGACGCGGGCCTAGCCGCGTCGTGGCTGCCGACAATCCGACCCAATGACCAAACTTGCCGCAGCTTGTGGCAAGAGTCGCCTCGTCGCGCTTTTGTTTGCCGGGCCGCGCCGCCTGGCGCCCACGGCCATCACCCTCGCAGACGCTCGCGCGCCCGCTGGCGTCTTTGCGTGGCTTGCCGTGCTTGCCGCGCTTGCGTCGCTGTCGTGGAAGAAGGCTCCTTCTTCCTGTCACCTTGGCCGGCACCCACCCGCTCCCGAGCGAGGAGCTTCCGCCAATGGTGACGGTCCCGAGAGGCGCTGTGGCTCATCGCACAACAACCTTGAGGCGACCCAACGCCTCCTCGATCGTCATCGTGGAGAGGTCCAGAGAGACTCGATCGAGCGAGCCATCCGCTTGTACTTCTGGGACGCAGCGGAAGAGCTTCTCCACGCCTCTCTCTCGCCGTAGGTGTCGCCGCCGAACCGCACTAACTTCGCAACAGGTGTTGAGACGAGAGCAAAGTCATCAACGCCTCACCGCTTGAAGGCCGTGTTCTCCCACTCCGTCGTAGTGCCCGCAATGTAGACTTGCGCGCGCGGCCGCCGATCCGTCTTTGCAGCGATGGCGCCCCAAGCCTCTTTGGCACCGCTTGTTGGTAAGCGAATCGCATCTCGGCGGGATCGCAGCGGATGAGAGCATCCAGCGCCGCCGATCCCGGTCGTAGTCGACGCCGCCGCACGGATCGCATCCCACATATGCCGCACTGAGCTTTACCCTCATCACCGCAGCCCCACTCGACATAGTTGGTCTTGGCGAGGGTAGGCCACTCGCCGCCGGGCCGACGCCCTCGACGACACGGTACTCGTGGTGACCACGGTGCCAACCGGGAGAGAGCGCGTCGCTGTGAAGGCCGCGCTCTCCGTCGACCCGCGCGCCGCCGCGCGCGCGCTCTCCTCCAGAGCGTCACGCGCGCCGCGCTGTTTGGGCCGCCACCGCGCCGTGCGCGGCGCGCCGCCATCGCGCGCGCCGCCGCTCGCCGCTTCCTCTCTCTCCGCTCAAGATCCGTTGGCGCTGCATCGCGAGATGGAGCTGCTGTTGCCGCCGCTGCAGAACCTTGACCTCCGCTGCCGCCGCACGCGCCGTGCATCTGCCGCCGCCGTCGCTTCCACTCTCCGCTCGCCGCCGCCCGCTCCGCCGCCACGCCGCCTTTGCGCGCTTTTCGCCGCCGCAGCGCTGCCGCCGCTGCTGCTCAAGCTGCTGCTGCTGCGCGCGAGCTCGGCCGTCTCGACGCCGCGTGCTCGAGGCGATCGAGCGCCGAGATCGCCTGCGGACATGGCGCGCATCGGGGCCGCGTGCGTGGAGAGGGCTGCCGACGAGCCGCTTGCCGTCTCGGAGAGGAGTGCGGGGACAATGAGCTACTCGCTGCACGGGCCGGGGGCCGCTGCGAGGCCGGAGAAGGAGATGAGCAGGAGATGCTCAGGCTACAGGATAGTATAGCTCTGATACCACTTGTTAGTCGCTGGAGTCTTGTTGTTGGTGATAGCAAGATCCTTACTCTCATCGAGAGGATGACACTTGGGGATGGGGCAATTTTCTTGCTTATTTCTCACACAATGCCATGCCAACCTGAGGGGTTGGGGATACAAATTTATAGGCTGCTAACCAGCCAAGCATATGCTAAGATGCTAGTCCTAGATGCTAGTCTAAAGCTGTCCTAAAGCTAGTCTAAGATGCTAGTCTAAAGTTGTCCTAAAGCTAGTCTAAGATGCTAGTCTAAAGCTGTCCTAAAGCTCAAGATGCTAGTCTAAAGCTGCTGTACAAGAACCATGTGCCCACCCCACAAAGACCACAGTACAGGGACTTATTCATCAAGATCTAGGGTTCGGATACCGACGTGCCCACGCGCGCTAGTGCCCACACCGCCACAGGCCACTGCGTCCACATGCGCCCTCGCCCGCTCCAAATCCCGTTGGATCATCGAATCCCGCGTACTTCGTCGCCGATCTACGACGGATCCAGCCGCCTTCTACTGGATCGTCCACTCCAACGTCGTCCCGCTGCCGGACTGCAGCTACCGCCCATAGGCCGAATCTGCCGCCGCCGCTCTTGTATCTGGCCTCTTCACCGGTCGCCAGTTGCCTGAGCTCCACCCACGCCGCCTCCCGCCATCACCTGCGCCATCTCCTGCCCCGCCGCCCAAGTCGCCAGGCCACCTACCAGCCGCTCGCACACCCTCGGGTCACCACCGTCCTTCCCGTGGGGCACCAATCTAGTCGCCTCCCCTGGTCGATGGTAGAGAGAGGAAGATGGAAGGGCAGAGAGAGACGGGAGAGAGTGAGGGTGAAGAGAGAGGAAAGGGATAATATAAGGGGTGAAGAGAGGAAATAGTTTGAGTTTGTTTTTGTTTTAAGTCTTTCGTTGTGTCCATCTAAGCCCGTAGATTCTCTTTCAGTTCGTTCAAATCGTGCGAGTCCACAAATTTATTGTCAATCATAGAAGTATAGGGATTTTCTTTTGCATGGCAGCAGCCGCCGCCGCTCTACTCACTGAGCCGCGTGCAGACCGTAGAAGTTGTTATGAGCCACCATTTCTCTAGCCGCCGCCTCGAGCTTCTAAAACTGTCGCATGTCTTCTGCACCTTGTGCATTACGCTGCCATCATCTTGGGCTTCGATCAGTGCCACCATACTTCTATCTATTCCTTTTTGGCTTGATTTGATAGTTTATTCAAAAGCTGCACGCAACGATGATATTATCAAGATTCGGACTTCGGTTTTTTCTTGTTTTAGTGTTAACCCTTTTTTAAATGCAATGCTATTGCATACGCCTTGCATTTGAGAGAAATGTTAAAAAAATTAGAGATAGAATAGAAATTGTATTATTCCTTTCCTTATATACCTTGCTTCCTTTATTCGTACATAGCATATTCCCCTATAATATCCCTTTGTACTCCCTATATATAGGAATTGTATTATTCATTTCCTTATATCCTTAACATAAGCATCCTCTATGCAAAGTATACACTGGACATTAACTTCGATGTAGATGAAAATCAATCTGAATAAGCACCATCTAGTCATGTGCATTATTGCATAACATAAGTCCATTATACGCAGGCAAGTTCGAGTGTTGTTGCTGTCATCTCTATCGGATTTGGTAATCGCAAAGACAGCATGATAAAAATGTCCACTGGAAATATTTTTCATGGAAATGTATACAAATGCAGTCTTTTACCTCTCTCAGAAACTCTTTGAGACGCTCTGGGTGAAAGTCCTGCTCCATTAGAATCTTTACAGCAACATCCTGAGTTAAAAAGTTACACTGTTAATAGAACTCTACTATCCTATTAAGCATGATTGCCAGAAAATCAGGTTTCTTTTAATGTTTCAGGTTAAGGAAGTTTAATGGCTGGCCACTGGCCAATATTTTATTGGAACATCTGCCGCAGCCAGGAATATCTAAGTTCGCAAACTAACATAGGCTAGCATGTCCCCTAAATAAACAGACTAACATGCCAAATTCAGGATTTGAGAAAGGATATTATGACATGCATGCAAGTACACATTCGTGAGTTCATCATCCGAGTTGTAACTTGTAACATGCTTTACTTATACGTTATATGGAGATATAGAGAATATCCCATCAACCCCAACTGTAAATATGTGCTTGTGATAAGCAAAAAAAAAAAAAGAAAAGAAACATACCGAGCCATTCCAATCTGCACGGTGCACAGTTCCAAACGAACCTGAAACTTTCTCATCAGTACAATCTACAACTTTTGGAAAAAGGGGGCTTTGTGATTATTCATTCTTTTAAAAGATGTGCCCTTTGAGGTCAAGAGTAACTGAAATCCTCACTTTGGCTAAAATGTTCACCTTTGGCCAACAGTGTATGCGGAATATACAACTGCATGCTATTATGTGGTAATAATGGAGATTACACAACCTAAGTACAACTAAGAAGTATATTATTTCAATGATAAAACGTACCAGCACCAATTTTCTCTTTCAAAACAAGTTCGCTCCACGGAATAATCAAGTCTTCTATGTCAAGAGATATGTCACTAAAGGGATCACTTTGTCCAGACTGACTAACCTCAGGGTAACTGAAATCGTTATTAATATTATCAGCTTTGGATGCTGGAAATATCTAGTTACTTTTTAGGTAGCACAGTATCTGTGTACCTCTTATGCATTATAAAATTTCCATCTTGATCTCTTGGCTGAGCATCACCCTTAAGATGAGAAAAGGTAGCTTGAAAATCACTGTTTGTAGCATGTAATGAGTTTGGACCATGATTTGATCCCATGGCCTCATCTATGTCAATAATTGTTCCTGAAATTATTCAAAATACACATCAGATGATATTTTGAAAGATCCTGAATGTTTTGTTGCACTTGTCCTGAATGCTGAAAGTCCAACTTCATGAATTAAAATTGTGGTGATAAAATGGATTTGTCAGTTTACTTGCTTGCACTAAAAACTGAAGACAGGTTTTTTCTTTGGGAGACCATTCCAGCATAAATCAAACCTGAATGACGACTCTGCAACTAAGAAACATTATAATCCACATTATTGCATAAAAAAAGTTTCACTAAGTAAAACGATTGTGCTAGAATACGGCATATATCAAAACTACATCATTGACATAAAGTCTTTCAGGAAAATCTCCATAATAATGTTTATTGTTAACTCAGAACACAACTTTACATATGCGTTAATGATCTCTCTACCTATGCAGATGAACCCATTTGAACATCACCATCAGTCCATCACACAGTGCTTATTTACCCAGCACAATATTTAACTACATGGTGTTCACTGTTCAGAATGAAAAGGCATGATTGCAAAATTTTGCGCAAGCAGAGAGAGAGAGAGAGAGGTGGGGGAAGGGATGGAGAGTGAGACCTGCTGCTGGATCATTGAACATGAGATTCAGCGATTGGCAATCGAGGAAATATTGCTTGGCCAATGACTTGAAATTATCAACAATATCAACTGAGTTGTGTTTTGGTGGACGCAGTGGTGAAGAAATCGAGATAGATGAGAGGCCATTTAAGAGGGAGTCAGGTTCAGATAAGAAGCCTGGGTTCCCTATCAAATCGATTAGATATTCCCTGGTATTGAAAACAAATAAAGTCAAGAACTGAATAAGCACTATTACATCCATAGACATTGACGGCTGTGTTGGGTTGATCTCGGCTACCAGTTCCGAATTTTTAGGGAGGCACGCCTCCACCCCGCACCTTGATCGGAGGTGGTTACCAACGACTTGGTTTTTGGTCCCGATCACCTAGCGCCACATATATACGAGGGTTTTCGGCAGGGCTATTGGATGAGTTGAGCTATACCACGAAAACCCTAATAACCTGATCCATCACGGGCGCTGCGGTAAACGAAGACCGGACCTTCTCCGTTCGTGCACACGGCAACTACCACAGTCCCGGCGACCACAACTTCACCTACGCCGGCCACCACAACAGATCCGCAACCTTATGGCTTCGTTCAAGTCAGGTACGTCTTTTACGCTTCCGCTTAACTTGTATTAGGTGTTCTAGTATTTGGCCTAGGGTTAATGTTAATGTCTCATGATTAGACTTAGTTTATTCTAACAGGCTGAAAACAAATAAAGTCAAGAACTGAATAAGCGCCATAACATCCAGAGACATTGACGGCTGAGAACATAAACAGAATATAGGCGAGATTGAATAAATAAATTCAGTTAAAACATGATAACAATTAATTGGCCTCTAAGACAAATAATTTCTTTATTTATTTGATCCTCCAAATTTTCAAATACTTACAAAAAATGAAGACGCCAATAACAATGGGACCAACTTTATGCTTATGTATGTTTGCTCTCTGCAAAACCATCTACAAAGCCATTATTTACGCAAATCACTCATGCCGATGAAGTGAGTTAAGCATATGACTAAGGTCTTTTATTGTATGGATTTTAGGAATATATTCAAAGAGAAGTTGAGCAATAAAATAGTTACACTAGATGTCCTGACAAAGAACCTTGGCAACATAAGTTTCAGTTATCTATTTTGTTATCCTCATCTTTGTAATAATTTGGGATAGTCACGTAACCTAGTGGTAGAGCATAAGGTTGTGGTTGTTAACATCATGGGTTCGTAATAATCCAAAATGTAGCAAGAGTGCAACTCATTTGATCAGGATCACAAACCTGTCATGGCCAAATTGCACCAAACAAGAGGCGGCACCACCAGCTTTGCAATACTTGCATCCCCTCACTACTCGACATGGGAGATTGATAGAATCTGCTAGGGTCTTTTTTTTTAAGAAAAGAAAGTAAGATCAATAAAAAATTGAATAGAGAAGAAAATAAAGTTGCAATGCTTACACAGAAAATCCTACTTCGCCTGAAAATATTGCCACCGGGGATGAAGGACATAATGGCAGGTCAATATCTGTTTAGTACATAACTACGGAAGCAAAATCACCTTGAACAGCAACGCTCGGTGCCAGCAAAGGCCAGCAGATAACTTCCCAATCGGAAGCACAACAGACCCTGAGCTAATCTTCAGGAACCCAACGGAGTCCCTCCAACGGGGACCCAACTCGTGTTCTTCGGTCGATGCTACCGAACCCCTTCGACATTTGGGATACACGTAAGACAGAAAGCCAATGTACCAAGATGACACAGGCAATTAATTGCATTATCAACTCACCCCATCTTCGCGGACACAATGCCGGCAAGGCGAGTGGCGATTTCCTTGGAGTCGGCACGGCTCCGAGAAACGTCAATCGCCGTGCTTATTAGCTGCCTCATGTCATAGTCGGCCACCTTATCTATGAGGACCACCTCGATGGAAGATTCGGTGGGATTCACGGCCTTGAGGGACTCGAAGGAGGGCACGCGTCCGCCGTCTTGCACGTCGTTGCAGAGCGTCCATACGGAGGGATCCACCCCCTGGATGAGGTAGAAGCCGTCCGGGACCTTGTCGGAGTAGGACAAGCTGCCGTTCACCTGCCACGCCACGCGGTGGTCACTCGGGTCGCTCAGACATTTGTCAAATCTCTGGTAAATCGATCGGTAGAGAGAGATTTGTGCAAACCCAGAAGCGGTGGGAGAGGGATTGGGGCGAGATGGCGACGTGGTGGTGGTGGTGGTCGGCGGCGGCGGCGGCCGAGGAGGAGTCGAGGAAGTTGGGGTCGGCGGCGGAGGAGGCCTCGGAGCAGAGGCGGAGCGCGAGGGCGAGCTGGAGCTGGTAGGCCTCCTCCGCCTGCTGCGCCCAGCTCTTGCTGCCGCCGCTGCTGCCGGGCGGCCGATCCGGGTCGCCCTTGTACTCGGCATTGGCGACGGTGGAGACGGAGGAGGAGTCGTCGCCGCCGACGCTGCTCCCGCTGGACTGGCGCTGCAGCCGCGGCCAGTCCGCCACGCCGAGCTGCGGCGGCGGCGGCGGGTCAAACGAGGAGGACGCGTCGTCGCCGGATGCGGCTGGAGGGTAGTGCGGCGAGTAGCCGTCGTTGCTGATGCTGGTGGGAGGGGAGGTGGCGAGGAGGGCGTAGGAAGCGGCCGGGGCGCGCCTCCCGCCGCCCATCGGCGCGGGCCACCTGGCGTCCTTCATCTCGCGTCGCGCCGCCTTCAATTCGCGTGCAAGCTGCGGCAGCTACCTACATCAAAGGAAGATAGTTGTACATCTCGTGGTGGCGTGGCGGCGGCGCTGCGCTTTTGCGTGCTTGGGCGTGGCGCATGTGCGGGCGCTGACCAGTGGATGATGCGGTGGGAGCCGAGGCGGGGAGCGGAGACTGGAGAGCGCAGAGCGTGCGTGGGAACCTTGGAGGCTTGGACGGATCGAGCCGGGGAGAGAGAGAGAGAGGGAGAGGAGGGGGGGCCATGGGAAGCGGCAGGTTGACACGATACGAGCACGACACGAGTGGCCGGCCGGGTGGGCAAGTGGGAGTGCGGAGTGCCCGTTTGCGCGTTGGTTCCTCCGATGATTCCCGTTGCTCCCGTTCCCACGAGTCCGCCACTTCCACTTGCCCCCCCCCCCCGGTCCCGGTGGAGAATCCGGGCTCCTATTTCCGAGATAGATTTTGTAAAATCTCTCCCTCATCATGTCAAATGCATATGGAGCCTTCCAATTGGCTTGTTACATAAGTCGGAGTGTGCCACCATTACAACACAACATTTCGGGTCTATTTGGATCCACCCAGATTTTAAGAATCTGGCTTTTGGAAAACTGGGTGGGATCCAAATGACCAATTTTTAAGCGCTTTTAAAATCTACCTACCTGATTCTTAAAACCAAGAAGTCGTTGATACCCGCTTTTGCGGCTTTTTTGCACAAATACCCATTTACCTTCATTAAAGACCACGCATGGTCATTTAATGTCTTTGTTCAGAGCAATAAATGTAAGGGTATAATAGTCTATTAGCATCAATCATAAATGAAACCAGCTTTTAAAAACTAGGGGATCCAAACACCCCATCAGTTTTTGCTTAGAAACCAGTTTTTAAAAACTAGAAGTAATAGCTTGTTTTTAAGAATCTGAAACTGATCCAAACAGGGCCTTCTTCTGGCAGGGACTGTTTAGAATTGCGCTAGGTTAGACTAGATGAGATCTGAAAATAGGCTTAGGTTTTTATTGAATCACTTGTTGATCTAATAAAAAATATTTTCTTGTTGCTGTATTGAATTTCTTGTTGGTTTAGGTAAAGCTTGACCACTATGATCTTGGTAAAACATCTATCATCAAATTAATCTTTTATCTCATTTCTTCAAACAATTGTGGGTTTTTCCCCTTCCTTCCCTATGCCCAGAAAAATAGAGAGGCAAGAGTTATTCTATGTCAGTACAAATCAACATGTAAATACCTACAAACTTTCAACATGCAATGGGCGAAACAATACACCACCACGTCACTGGAAAGGGGTGGTTGGTTGCTTGTGTGAGCTTGGCCTTGCTCGATTGGGCTGAAAAGTTGTGGTTTATGGCTGAAATTACACTATAGCGGCTGAAATTTCACTGTATCTGAAGGTGACTTATTTGGCGTAATTAAATTTAAAAATAGAAAAAAAAAATATACTAGCTCATCACGGATAACGCAAACGAATACGGGAAAAAACCGGCAAAAAACTCAAAAAAGTCAAAAGTTCAGAAAAAGACGAAATTATAAATAGTGAAAAATAAGACAGAAGCCAGAAGCTGAAGCCGAAACAAGCGGAGACAAAAGTATTCCTAAGTTTCATAATATATTCACTTGGTACATATACTTTTTACTTCCGTCACTTGGGCCGCTAACCGAACATGGTCTCCTAGCAGACTGTGTAACATCATGCAATCAATCTAGCAATTCCTACTTGCATCCTTTCCGGCCTAGGAAAATCTTTTGCTTGCCGGAGACATTCATAATAATCAAACGAATATAGGAATGACTCAAATCCTCTCGAGCATAGGCGAAACAGAGAAAATAAAATAGAGGGATCGCCAGAGTAGATGACATAGTCACACACACAATTTTTTTTGTCCTAGTTTTAAAACCATATGGTTCTGCAATTCCCTATGCTCCTTAGTGAAATGACCCTAAAACTACAAAATTTTTAATTTTTCCTTGATTTTCACCTGAATTTGAATTTTAGCCAAATTGGGAGGTTTTCGTTGGTTTTCCACATTCCTCTTCTGGTTTTCCGCCTTTTGCTGGCTTTGGCACATTCTGGCTAGCCGCCTCCTCCCTTGTGTCTCGTTCACTTTGCCAAATGCCGTTCGTCACTGCGCTAGCTCACCGTTGCCCTTGATGTCAATCCTTGCACAGCACCCTACCACCTCGCTGAACAAGCCTTAAATGGCCATCACACCGCCTCCCGACCACACGCCGTCAGCACGTCGTTGCCAACCTCGCCACTGCCACCTCGTCCACCGCCTGCTTGATGCGCCCCAACACCATAACTCACCTCGCCAGCACCCGCACCCATGACAGAGGGATGCTGCACACCTTGAGGCTCCACCACACTTGCCAGTATTGCCGCGGACGTCACCAAAGCACCCTGATTGCCAGCGCCGCCATCCACACACCATTCTTGTCAAGAACGTTCGACTATAGCCACCACCTTCGAGGCACTATAAAGTCGAGCCAAGTTACACATAAGAATGCATTATCAACCAATTACACAACCAGAGCCTTCCCTCCCAACTCTGGCCAAAGAATAACCACTGCCACCGTATCCACACCAATGAGCCCCAAAACCTGATTTTCCTGCTAGCATCAATCATAATCCAATTACTTGTAACCCTAACACCACCTGGATGCCACTGCTACTCGACAGATTGGGCCATAGAGCAGGGGCAAGAAAAAATGGGCCGATCAATGGGCTAGTGGCCCAAATGGGTCCAGTGGACCAGGCCCACCAAATTTTATATTATTCTTTTGATTTTTATATATTTCAATTTGAATTCCCATTTTGTCTTCATATTTTAATTTAAGACTAATTTTTAGGTGCATATAATTTGTAATTGCTTTGCATGGATTTTTATTTTCACTAACTTGCTAACCATGATCTTCTAGGGCTGCTTTATTTTACATTAATCTTTTATGCTCATACCAATAGGTCTATTTATGCATACACACACATTTATGTATTTTTGTACATGCATGTGCACATTCATGCCTAACTCATATTTTTCACATATATACACGAGTATTCTTTCCTACCATTTAGCTTGGGTTTTATTTGCAATTAATTCTATATTCTAATTCTACAGCCCCTTTTTATTTGTGTTTAATTTATGCAATATTTTACATTGCAAATTCTCTTGCCCAAACTGATAGATCATCTTTTCAGATTCGTATTATAATTCAATTTAATTTCTTATTATTTACACTTGTTGTTTATGATTTTATTTCCAGAGCCTATTTATCTTTTAGAACCTTAAATCAAATCCAGAGAAACTCCGACAAAAACCAACTGCAAACAAGAAGCATTGCAAAAGGTCTTAAAAAATTGTAGATTTTTCACATCCTGATTTTTAGGATGTTACAAAAAGCAACAGCCCAAAAGGACCCACCTGGAGACACTCTGTGAAGTAATTTTTGTCTATTTTTTTTAGAGCAAGGCGACTCGGTTGCCATTCCCGGCTCTCCTCCATCGGGAACTCGTCCTGACCCCAGATACCCAGTGAACTACTTGAAAAACAATATAGAAGGCACACTGTATACGATCTGAATTGCAAACATCAACATAAAAAAACTAGGATGTTGACTTCTGAAAGATGCACAATTCCAAAGGATAGTGAAATTTGGAAACAAGACAAGCCCGGTCAAATCAAGGAGCCTTCTTCAAATTTGCTCCATGCAATATGTCGGGGAAAGAAGGTCAACGAAGACAATGTATTTTGCATGGTTGGCATGAATATGATCGAGAGTATAATTGTCCTGAAGATTGGGTAGGTGGACTAGAAGTACACAATTGTAGTTGAAACATCTTGATATAGGACCGAATGAAAACGACCTAATGGCCTAGAACACCCAGATTGATGGTTGGCCAACCAGATTAACTTGTGCAACTTGTGTGATTTTAGATTACTAAATTCGCCAATTTTATAGCTATCAACCTTTCTAAATTTGTGAAGAAACCGAAACTAAGAAGAATGGAGGATAGGTGTACCAATATAAAGGAACTGCATGCTGACACCTGGTTCTTGTGGCATGTCTATAGAGAGAGCGTATTGCTCCCGGCCTCGCATGGATTGGGCTGCTCGCCGCTCGTGCGATGTTTATCTTCTACAATTGGTAGGTCACACTTTCCAACTGCAGGTAGCTAGATCCTGCATAAGTAGGCAATGCAATGAGTATATCATGGAAAGGAAGACAAGCAAATAATTCATCCAGTGTGCTTGCCCTCGAAAAATTCCATCGAGTGCTCTCACTGCTCAGTGCTCATTGACGAAATCTCCTTAGAGCAAGTCCAATAATAGAGTCAAGTGTTTGGCTATAAGCCAAGTTATAAAACCAAGTTATACAATAATCTGTCTTCTATTTGTCTACAAAAGATTTTTTTATTATTATGTGGTACCATGTCTCATATTCTCTTTCCTACTCCTCCTCACATACATTTATTATCTGGACCCACCACTGCATAGGCTCCCGTGTACAGCTTGTTGCTTGCATGAGAGCCAAGCTCTCCTCTCTCTCCTCTTTTCTCTCCTCCACATCAGCAAAAATGCTGACTAGCTTGGCTATAAGACCATTGTTGTACTTGCTCTTAGAGCAAGTACAATAGTATAGCCAATTAGTAGTTATAACACTTGTCCATTTCATCTATAGTCTTCAAAAAAATAGTTCATACAATAAGGTAGCTATTACAATAACTATTTAGCCCCACGTGTAAGAGAGTGAAATGTATATTTTTACGTGCTATAGCTAACTGTAATTTAGTAACCAGTTTCCTTCTCTCTATTCCTTTCTCTTTCTACCACATAAAATTTTATTGATATTATATTTGCTATAACTTGCTGACTAAGCCTTATTATACTGCTCTTATCTCGCCACCATCCTCGCCTCGTTTGCTTTATCTTTTGAACTCCCGTTTCTGACTTCACTTTCAGAGCCACGACCATGCTGATGCTGCGCATCACTCTCACAAGCTCACAGGCTCGCAGCGGCCAACCCACCATTGCAGTAGAGTAGACAAATAAATATTCCCGGCTCTTGTCTTCTCCTGCTCCTCCCCTATCCTAGCCCACAATTAGCTACTGCCATACAGCTTTGCTCGGTGCTCTTCACTCTGTCTAGTTCCCAAGAATCCGCACTCGAATCCAAGTCTCTGACTGCAGATACCATTCGAGGTAGCTAGCTAGGCGAGCCAGCCATGGAGGCAGTGATGGCAGGCAAGCATCTTGTAGTGCTGTGTATGGCTGCAGCGGCGTTGGTGGTTTCTTTGGGTGCCGGCGCCGGCGAGGCAGCACCGGCGCCGGCGGCAGTCTCGGCGAACGAGCTACAGCGAGGCTTCTCGGCCGCCCACGATCCGTCCTACTCGCAGTTCCAGTCAGTGCTCTCCGACCCCACCGGCGCCTTCGCCCTCGGCTTCCTCCGCGTCAACTACACCATGCTCGACCTCGCCGTTCTCCACCTGCCTTCGTCTTTCCCCCTCTGGCGGGCCATCCCGGACCGCCCCGCGCCGTGGTCCGCGGCCGCCTCCTTCTCCTTCGACGGCAGCCTCGTCCTCACCGACCGCGCCACCAACCAAGTGCTCTGGTCCACCGTCGCCACCTCTCCAGCGGCCGGCGACCGCGCCGTCCTACTCAACACGTCCAACCTCCAAATCCAAAGCAGTAGGTCGGGCTCACCCAGTGTTGTGTGGCAGAGTTTCGACTACCCGTCCGAGACCATCGTCCAAGACCAGAACTTCACCTCCGCGGCGGCGCTCTACACCTTCGACCGGCGCTTCGCCATGCGGCTGGGGAGCAACTACTTCGCGCTGTACATCGAGCCGCCGCTGTCGTCGTCGGGCGGCATCGCAGCCGCCATGTACTGGAAGCACACGGCGCTGGAGGCCAAGGCCCAGATCGTGCCCGGCGGCGGCCCGACCTACGCGCGCGTGGAGCCCGACGGCTACCTCGGCATGTACCAGAAGGAAGGACCCCCCGCCGACGTCCTCTCCTTCGACACCTTCAACCACGGCATCCGCGCCCTCCGCCGCATGACCGTCGAGCCCGACGGCAATCTCCGCGCCTACTACTGGGACGGCTCCCGGTGGGTCCTCGACTACACCGCCATCACCGACCCGTGCGAGCTGCCCACCACCTGCGGCGCCTACAGCCTCTGCGTGCCGCCCGGCAGTCGGTGTGCGTGCCTGGCCAACGCGACCGACGGCACGGGCTGCGCCGCCGCCTCCGTCGGGGGCGGCCTGTGCGGCACCACGGGAGGCCAGGTGGGCGGGCTGTACTGGGAGGTGCGGAGGCAGGGCGTGGAGCCGGCGAACAAGGAGCTGGTGTGGTTCGAGCACGCGGCGTCCGCGGTAGACTGCGAGTCGCGGTGCGCCCGCAACTGCAGTTGCTGGGCTGCCGTGTACAGTAACGGGACGGGGTACTGCTACCTCATGGACTACCCGGCGCAGGTGATGGTGGCGGCCGACGAGAGGAAGGTAGGATACTTCAAGGTGAGGAGCCTGGAGGAGGCGGTACGCGGCGGCCGGGGCGAGAGGGCTCGCGGCGCCAGGGCGGCGCTGCTCGCAGTCGGCATCGCGGTGGTGGTTGCCGCGGCTGCGTTCGGGGTGTACAGGGTGTGGGACAGGAGGAGCCGTACGTCCGCGGACGTGAGGCGGCAGCTGGGCGCCGACGACGAGGGGCTCTCGCCGGGGCCGTACAAGAACCTGGGGTCCTTCAGCTCCGTCGAGCTCTCCAGCTTCAACTCCTTCCGGAGGTAGCCAAGTGCGAGTCTGAGACGCCTGAGATGCGGAGCAGTCCAAAGGATCCGTGAGATCGCCGGGAAGCTCTCGCCGTGGACGGAGAAGGCGCACGGGCACGGCGAGGGAGGCGCGACGGCGAACGCTGATCGGAGAGCAGAGGCCCAACCCATGACGACGGTGGTGTTTGGGCTGTGTTATTTTTTCGAGCTGGGCGTAGTTGTAATTGTAGGACTTGGGCTCGTTTAGACATTTTATTTGGGCTCATGGTGGCCCTGCAATGTGGATCGGTTCGATGAAGCCTAGAATCCAGTTGGTTCGTTGAGCGGGAGCTTAGGGCGTGTTTGGTTTCCTTCTCAACCCAGCCTGGTTCGTACGAGCCAGCCAGGCTACCGTTGGTCAGGCTCAGTGCATGCAAATAGGACGTGTTTGGTTACCTGGCTCGTTGCAGCCAGGACAGAAGCAGCTGGTGTTTGGTTGCATGCATTTGCATCAGATTCGAAATAAAAAGCTGCATGAACCTTGTTTGTTTGTCTGCATACAAGCTGCATGGCTGACTAGTTTTGTTGAAGTGGTAAGATTACCAACATTGAAGTCCAAGAATATATTGTAGCATACAAGTTTGTTTGCATTGCATATTACACCGATTTGGAAAGCAAAATTAGGATCACTAAAGCCTGAACTAATATTATTGCACCCTCCACTAAAATAACAATGTCTTTCCATTTGTAACCTCTCATCTTAATTTTAGGTACTCCAGGCTCTACTAAAGCCATGTCCTTTGGTCCAGGCTATATTTTTTTTGAAGTTGTGCACCATTGAATGCCGTAAAGGATTCTTCTCTTGTCTTATATTTCCTATAGCAAGCTCCTTTGAAGCCGATTACTTGCTCATGGCATGCCTCCCATGTGGAAAACACACCTGTTTTGCGGCCAGCATGCACTACGTACCAGGACATAGAGGCTGACAATAAAAGCATGAACCATGAATTAGAATGAATAATAAGAGTAACTTCAACAAAGAAAGAAAAACCAACTCTTCCTACAAAGAAAGAATAATAAGAGTATCTTCAACAAAGAAAGAATAATAAGAGTATCTTCACGCTTATGGAGGGTTCAGCCTCGAGCCCTAAGGCACTTGGTATTGCTAACCCAATAAAGCTGGCTGTGTGTGAGGAGCAAAATATGCACAAAATATGCAAATAGGGTATCTTCACAGTTATGGAGGGGTTCTGCATTTGAACATTAACAGTCAAGGCTTCTCATATGGCATACAGCATAGCATGTTTGATGTGTTTGTAAAAAGTCATGTGACCCAAGTCTCAAGTTCCAGTGACATTTCATTTTTCCCAGAGAAAAACTTGGGCTCCAAATCAGATCTGAAGAATCCTATTCTAAGAGCCAAAGCAGCTTTCATTCAGAAAGGGCGTAAGAAGCTATACTAGACATTGCACTCCAATGTAAGCATATCACTTCCTCTAAACTCCCATGGACACTTTCCTTCTGTGAAGTCCCAATGAAGACTTTTCATTTGCCAACCAGGCTGAAAAACAAGAGTGAACCTCCTATATTCATAATCCAACACAACCAGCGAGAAATGCAAAACCTGTAGATGAAAAATTGCAGAAATTGAGTAAAACTTGCAGCTAAGTCAACAAGGGAGAAGCGAAACCTGACCCAATGAAGACTTTTCTTTTCCTTCTCCTTTCCTTCCCGTGGCTAAAAGAACCAAGACCAACATTGTACATGAGACATGTGCTCGGTATCAAAAAACACAACATCGGGGCTTGAGGAATACATGCTCGAATTAAGAAAACAACATCACCGGCCGGAGGCATATGCTCGTAATTCAAAAACAACATCGGTGGCTTGAGGCATAGTATGCTCGGTATTAAAAAAACACAACATCAGTGGCTTGAGGCATACATGCTCAGAATTAAGAAAACAACATCACTGGCTGGAGGCATATGCTTAGAATTCAAAAAACAACATCAGTGGCTTGAGGCATATGCTTAGAATCAAATCATCTAGTCATAGGCAAGCAGGCCCATGCTCAGTTTAGGTTAACAGCATCAAGGTTCAGATGAATAAGAAGGGTCTGGCTTGGCACTACATATGCCTAAGGTTGCAGAAGTAATAGTGGCACATTGAAGTCACTAACTATATGTTAGTGTCAGTAAGAAAGCAGGATGAGGTGAACTGCACAAAAGTTTGGTAAACCCACTCCATAACCCAAAAGGAGCAAAATATGCACAAAAGAAGCCACCACTAACATATACTTAGTGACTAGCCAAGAAGGTCCTCACCACAAGACACGATGGGAGTCGACATGTGCACAAATGCGAACCCAAGGCCTTATTGTCCAGCGATGCCCATATGCAACCATCGGTGCTTCCTCACCAAGCTCGGCACAAACATGACAAAGACCATACAAGTCCGGATGAGAATCCTCAACCTTGGTAGAGCGAATAGCATCTGCAACATTATTCACTGCATCTGCCATGCCAGTGAACAAAATCATGTCCTCCTCTGACAGCAAGGACCTCTTCCTCTTGGATCCCACACCCCCCTCTGACTTGGTTCCCTCAAATGGTTCAGTTTTGCCACTTTTTAGATCCTTAGGTGCGTCGGTCTTGAGTGAGCTCTCAAAGAAAGTCGAAGGAGAACCAAGTGGCTCATTTGACCCCATAGCATATTTGCCTGTTGCCTGACCATTGCCAAAGATGATCATCATCTGCTTGTAGTGCTGGATAGGCTTGTTCAGGAAGTCAGCATCCTTGGGGTGTGCCTGCAATGACATCAGTAAGTGTTAGCAAACCTTGATATTGTGCTGGATAGGCTTGCTATTGTGCTATGATTACAGAATACAAACCTTGATATGGCCATTGTAGTGCTCCTCCTCAAGTACAATCATGGAGTTGTCCTCATACCACAAAGCTCCACTAAGCTCTCTCAGTTTTGACACTCTCATCCACCTCTGCCTCCACTTCCTTAAGTGGTTGTACACTTGGGTACCAGTCACTTCGTTGCCATTGAACTCATGTAGAGCCTTTGCAACCTGGTTCAGGTGTACTTCCTTAAATCCCTTATCAGTCCTCACACCAGTTGAAATAAGCTGGCACATGTGGTGGAGGACAAAACCGGACATGACATCACCCATCTCAAAGCAGCCTCGTGGATCAAGACTGGCACTGGCAAAGAAAGTTCCCACCCAGAACATTTCCAAAGAATGTAAGAAGCAGCGGTGGCACCAAAGTTCCCAGAAGAAGAAGCAGATTGACAGAGCCCCAAGTTCAGTCCAGAAAGACAAGCTCTTCAAAGAAGAATGATCTCCTCACCATATCCTAATTTCAGTGGCACACCCCACTCAGCTATATCTCACTCAAGTATAGTATAACCCAACTATAAGAAAGAAAGAAACATCACTGCACATGCCTCAAGTCTCAAATTAACCCAACTATGAGAAAGAAAGAAACATCACTGCACATGCCTCAAGCCTCAGTATAACCCAACTATAAGAAAGAAAGAAACATCACTGCACATGCCTCAAGCCTCAGTATAACCCAACTATGAGAAAGAAAGAAACATCACTGCACATGCCTCAAGCCTCAAATTAACCCAACTATGAGAAAGAAAGAAACATCACTGCACATGCCTCAAGCCTCAAATTAACCCAACTATGAGAAAGACAGAAACATCACTGCACATGCCTCAAGCCTCAAATTAACCCAACTATAAGAAAGAAACATCACTGCACATGCCTCAAGCCTCAAGTTCATGTGTAGTACCTTAGAAAAATATTAATCATCATTACATTTGTCCAATGCCTCATATGAAGAGTAGGTCAAACTGTTTATGGAAGCATACAAGAATGGACCAAGAAAGACAGAGAAGTTTACCAAACACAGAAAAACAAACTAAATGTGAGAGGAACACCTATTAGCCCATTCATCCCTAGTAAGAGCCCAAGCAGCATTGTCATCCACCTGAGTACCTTGGGCCTGACTTTCAGAGTTGTTTGGCACCCAAGAAAACTCAGCTGGAACTACCTCATCAACCCCATGCCCAAGAATCCAATTATGCAGTATGCAGCAAGCAAGAACTAACTTGACTTGTGTACTGAATGGATGGAAATGTTTGTTATCAATGATGCGAAAACGATTCTTCAAAGCACCAAAAGCCCTTTCAACAGATACTCTCAGACTTGAGTGCCTCAAATTAAACAACTCTCTTGGGTTGGTTGGGTAGTTCCTACTACCATACTCTCTCAGATGGTATCTAGTGCCACGATAAGGAGGAAGGAATCCAGGCCGACATGCATATCCCGCATCTACTAAGTAGAATTTGTCTACATCAAATATGGACATGCATTAGGTTCATGCCTCTGAATTTACATGTTTTATTTGTGTAACCAGTTTATTTAGTTACCTGGTTCAACCCTTAACCCATCCTCTCGATCTAGTGCATCAGCAAGAATGGTGGCATCATGTGCTGATCCCTCCCAACCAGCCAAGACATATGTAAATTTCAAATCAAAGTCAACTGCGGCTAGCACATTTTGTGTGGGGTAGTGCTTCCTACCCCTAAATGCAGCTTGGATCTTGGCTGGGACTTTAGCATATATATGAGTTCCATCTATTGCCCCCACATAGTCCTACATGGCACCCAACATTTCATTGTTACTTGATATGCACCCAGGCATGCAACAACATCCTATAAACTAAATGACAAGTTATTTACCTTAAAGTATGGATACCATCTTGGGCTATTGCTAATCTTAGCTGGTGTCTCATTAGATGGAGGTCTAATCATCTCTTGTCTAAGTTCACCAATAGCGTACAACACCTCTTTGAAATGGCGATGGACTGTCTTTATAGACCTCCTCCAGTTTTGATGTATCACACTAAATCGTTGGTTATGGCCGACTATATGAAGGAACATTGCAACTTGCTCTTCTACACAACTATGTATGGTGTCTCTGAGCAAATTTCTTTCCCCTAAGCAAACTGCACAACCGGAAAAAGGGAGCCCTTCTCATGCGAAGCATCTTTACACACTCTACATCATTACAGTTGTAAATCAAGTCCAGATTTTTTGGCGCTCTTCATCCATCTTGCTAAGTGGCCCATAAGTGAGCTGAGGCCATGAACAATGATGCAGTCTAAACCTAGTAAAAATGAATGCGTACATGACTGTGATAAGAGCGGCAGCCCGAGCAAAAAGCAAGCGTCTCTTCTCTTGTAATTCCATCTATACAAAGAAAGGTATTTGACAGGACTGAGTAACCAAGAACTCAAGAACAGCATAATTTTTTCTAAAAAATAACAGGACCACAACATTTGAGTGCAATGGACAAAATGCTCAGATTATAATAGCCATCATCATAGACTTGGACATATGCTCAGATTATAATAGCCATCATCATTGAAAGTGGGGACGAGAGAGGGGATGGGATGTCTCATATGTACCGAACACAAAGAACGCAGAACAAGTTGGATCCGTGCCTGATTGGCAACCAAGAACTCAGATCTGGTGAGCCCGAGGCGAGATTGCTACAAAAGGTGAGTGATGGTGTCATCACCAAGCATTAGGGTTACGAGATCAAGAGAAGAGACCCAAAAAAAACACAAAGAACGCAGAACAAGTTGGATCCGTACCTGATTGGCAACCAAGAACTCAGATCTGGCAACCAAGAACTCAGATCTGGTGAGCCTGAGGCGAGATTGCTACAAAAGCCTGTGTATGACTTAGATCCAGAGCACCTCGAAGACAACGAGACAGAGAGGGGAAGGATCAGCTCGCCATGAATCAGTAAACAAGAGCAAGGTCATAGAGACCAAAAAAACACAAAGAACACAGAACAAGTTGGATCCGTACCTGATTGGCAACCAAGAACTCAGATCTGGCAACCAAGAACTCAGATCTGGTGAGCCTGAGGCGAGATTGCTACAAAAGGTGAGTGATGGTGTCATCACCAAGCATTAGGGTTACGAGATCAAGAGAAGAGACAAAAAAAAAACACAAAGAACGCAGAACAAGTTGGATCCGTACCTGATTGGCAACCAAGAACTCAGATCTGGCAACCAAGAACTCAGATCTGGTGAGCCTGAGGCGAGATTGCTACAAAAGCCTGTGTATGACTTACATCCAGAGCACCTCGAAGACAACGAGACAGAGAGGGGAAGGATCAGCTCGCCATGAATCAGTAAACAAGAGCACAAAGAAGGGGAGACCGATAGTTCGAAGGCGGGGGAGGGGGATATATACGCGGTGAGTGGCGCGAAAGGGGGAGCGAACCCTAGCGAGTTCGCGCCATCTCCCGGCGGCCAGGTTTCGCCCAGCTCGTCCATGGCAGCGGCGAGAGCGTGCCTAGGAGAAACGCGGATATGTGCGTTTCCACGGCTGGCCGAGGGAAACTTTTTGCACGAGCGGGGCCTGGCCGAAGCAAGGAGCCAGGCAACCAAACACAGGTACCCTGCATCCCGCCAGCCTGGTTAAGGCGGGTGCAGGGAACCAAACACGCCCTTAGGCACTATCTTTCGTGAAGTGGCCCACTAATCTGAATACATGGTGCAAATAGGTTGGATTTAGGCAAATACAGAGCTCACTTCGGTTGGTGAAAAGTCGTGACTTATAAATTGAAATTGCATCAGAATCAAGGTGGTTTATTTGGTGTAATTAAATTTTAAAAATTTAAAAATAGGAAAAATATGTTAACTCATCACAGATAACGCAAACGAATACGAGAAAAAATAAACGGCAAAAAAGCTAAAAAAAGCCAAAAGTTCAGAAAAAGACGAAATTTATGAATAGTGAAAAATAAGACAGAAACTGAAGCTGAAACAAGCGGGGCCTTGATTTGGAGCCAGATTTGATCAGACTGAGGCCCTGATCAACTCGGCTTCGGCTTCTGGCTTCTGGCTTATTTTTTACTATTCATAAGTTTCGTCTTTTTCTGAACTTTTGGCTTTTTGTTGAGCTTTTTTGCCTGTTCTTTTTTCCCGTATTTGTTTGTATTATACGTAATGGGCTAACATATTTTTTTATATTTTTATATTTTTTTAAATTTAAGTATGCTTAATAAGCATCATCACACCATGATGCTTTTTTCACGATTCTGATGTTTTCAGCCATAAGCCATGAGCTTTTCAGCTGAACCGATCACCACCTGAATACGGATACAAATTTAGAATATTTTTGAGTTTCGGACACGATACCATCGAAACAAATATACAATAGGCTCAGATCGGACATGGATAATATAAGTAAATAGTATGTATATACAGAAAAGAATATATATACAGGAATATATGTTGAGTTATACCACAGTCAGTTCAACTATTCACCGTGAGTACATATGTAAGTAATAGTAATAGCCTAGAAGTTAGCTACATTTTAATCTTCTTTATGCGCCTAACAGGATATAACACCAAATAAAAGAATAAGAAAAGAAAAAGAATTAGATAGGAAGATGGGGCCGGCCTAGAACAACACCTTTAATGTGTCAACTTTGATTCAATTTGATGAATTAAAAGTGGCACACAACTTATGTGATGAAAAACTAAGCCTTGCAAGAGATGAAATAGAGAAGCTTAAGTCTAATGCCTTTGTTCAATCTAAAATTTGCGCTAAGTGTGATCTACTTTAGGCTAGACTCAATTCAGCTCAGGAGTCAATTCAACAAATGGTTTATCATGAGAATTGCTCCTGCTCTAACTGTCCGAAGCTTAACATCGAGGTAGAAGCGCTAACTAGATAACTCAATGATTTTGCTAAAAAGGAGAGATTGGCTCAGTCGAGTGCTTCTAAGGAAATCTTGAATGAATCAGTTAACTGCTCATCCTGTTCTTCTCTGTCTAAGGAAGTCGAGTACCTTAAGAATACTTTAGAGAGATTTTTGTTTGGCAAGACAAACTTGAACATGATTATAAACAGGTCAATAACTAGTGTAAAAAAATCATAGTCTAAGATTAAATTTCATTGAGCATGCTAGGAATAACCATCCTAAAATATCCAAGGTAGTTGAACCTAGCAAATTTGAAGTAGAATTAGAACCAAAACAAATTATTTTTAGATCTGCTGGCTTTGAAAAAAGAAACCTCAACTAATCGAGTGCTATTAAGTCGACCGATACGATCACCCACCAAGTCAAGTATCAATGTACGTATTGTCGGAAAAACGGTCATCTGGCTCAATTCTGTTTTAGAAAAACAAAGCAAAGAAAAGAAAGACAGAATAGAAAAACGTTTCCAACTAGAAGCTTTCCATGGTCAAACCAGTGCTGTTGGATCAGGTGCTCGACCAGTTTGCTCTCGTGATCAGACCAGAGTGACTGAACAAGATTTTCAACAAAGTGGTACGTGCAGTCGGACCATCTTCACAACAGACTATCAACCAGTGTTCTCTACTCGCTCAGACCGGTCAGGGGCCAGACCCATGCAACGTAGTCAAACAGGATATTTTTGACCATTAACATCCATACGATCTGACCAGCCTGTTGTTAGACTACCTCCTCTGAGAAGTCAGATTGCTTCGTGGGCGAGTCTGCCTTACATGACCGACTGGTTGAAACATGTTAAATGCTAATGCTTCACTAAAACCTTTATCAATACATACTTTTGCTCCTACAGATCGAGTATCTCAGTACTGGATACCTAAAACTTTACTGACTAACCCCATTACTAAGATAACCGGTGACTGTCTGTGATCTGTAGGCTCATCACAAGAGGAAGGAGAACATCTGGTTCATTGACTTTGGCTGCTCTCGCCACATGACTGCAGATTCATGTTGGTTCTCCTCCCTCACTCGTGCCTCTAGAGATGAGATGATCACTTTTGGAGACAATTCACAGGAATGAGTCCTTGCTAAAGGCTTCATACGCGTCAACGACATGTTCATTCTAAAAAATGTCGCTCTTGTCAGTAAGTTAGCTACAATATGCTTTCAGTTTTACAGTTGGTAGACGATAACCTTGAAGTGAATTTTAAAAAGCAATCTTGATGTATCTTAGACTCCTCTGGTGATCTAGTTTGCAAAATTAGTTGAGTTGGTCACTTGTTCAAGGGTGATTTTTCGTACTAAGCTTCCTCTGATCTTAAGTGTCTTATTTCTTGTAACATCCTAAAAATTCAAGAATTCAAAAATGTGGAGTTTTTAAATTTTTTCTTGCATTTTGCTAGCACTCAAATTTCTTCTGAATATTTACTTAAAATCTTTTTGAGATTTGAGCCATACAAATTCATAATCAAGAATACTCCCAAATGCAAATAATAATCTTGTAAATTATAAAAACGGAAAATGTCATTACAGATCATGAATTCGAAATGCCAACATCTTGAATTCAAATTCAGGTCAATAAAATAATATCCAAATTAAAAAACTTAGGCATTATATAATGGACATCAAAATTTGAAATCCAATTAGTGTAGCAATGGCTAAAGGAGTATTAAAAACTCACATTTTAATTGGTTGGAAAATTAAATTTAAATTTTATGCAAGAACTGAAATCAATAATCTTGAATGTGAAATAGAAATTCAATTTAAAAAGTCAATTTCCAGATTTTCTTAAGCCTTTGTTTTCTCATTCTTTTCCCTCTCTCTCATTCTTACACGTGGGCCCGGCCCCCACCACCTCTCTCCTTTCCCCTCCGGTTTCTCTTTTTCTCCCCCTCCTCCTTTCCTCTCTACCGAATGGGCCCGGCCCCTACGCCCGCATTCCTTCTTTATTCTCCTTTTTCTCCCTCCGTTCTTTTTGCTTTTCTTCCCGTGTGTTGCGTCATCCTCCGCACGCCTGCCAGTTGACCCGCCCCACTGTTCGTGCGTCACCTTGGTATCCGTGCCATGCTCCGGCGTCAGCCGACCTACTCCCGTCACTCGGCCCCGTCGCCCTCACATCTGCACCCCGCACGGCCTCGCCATCACCCGGTCATCAAGGCCATGCCCTGCGCGCGCCATGCCGCCATCCCGTTGCCCATGCCATTGCCCCGCCCCAGCTCCGCTCCTAGGCGCGTGCGCTCGCCTATAAGAGCCCTGAGCCGCCTCCTTCCTCTCCCTTGCCCCTTCTCCTCCCTCCAACTGAGTCCGCCGAGCACGCCTGCCTGCGCCTCCACGTTGTCCCGGCCTTCCGGCGAAACTCTGGCCAATCCGGCCGCGTCACTTCGCGCCTCTACTCCCCTTCTTCCTTCCGTTGCGTTTAATTGGAGTCCCATCACCGGAAACGGCCGTAGTGCCATTCTCCCCAATCTTCGACCGCCACCACCACTTTCACCGCCATTCTTTCCGCCGTCGGTCCTGGGCCAATTCGGCGTGGCAGGAGCACCACCTCAACACCCTGGACTTGCCCCCGCCACTGGCTGAAGCTCTTCGCCACCCAAGCTCCCCGGCCACGGTGACCTCCCCCGCACCACCTCCCGTGCTCACCGCCAGCCTGCTCCAGCGCCTCCTGGCCAGAGCCGCCACCTCCAAGGGCTTCCCCTCGTCCCCATGTACCCATTTTGGCTGTCTCTACCGACTCCCCGGCGGTCCCTCGCTGGCGACGCCGTCGGCCATGTGCCGCTCTGAGCTCCTCTGTTCTACCCAGGCAGTGGCTTGCTTCTTCTAACTTGTTTCCCCCTTCAAATCACGAGTGGGCCGCCGCCCAACTGGTCAGCCCAGCCAGTCCTCACCCCGCAGGTCCTAAGTTCGATCCCCCTGGCACCTTTCTTTCTTCCTTTTTAATTACTTTGTTTTGTTTTTGTTAATCATTTCAATTAAGGAAAAGCTAAGGAAGATAATTAGGAAATAATCGCAGGAAGCTAAGAAAATTAATTTAGATTCAAATAAAATTTACCTATACCTCAAATATAGAGTTATGTGCATATGGTCAATTAAGTGATTCAAGAAAAATATGAAATTAGTCTATGGAAGCCAACAGATTTTATTAGGATGTAAATGAAATTATTTAAAATTTAATATTTGTTTAGTTACCATACATGAATAATTAATGTGCCTTTATTAATTGTTTTAAATCTAAAAAGTGATAAAAGAACATTAATAAGAGATGGTTTTGGTATCAATGCGCCACAAAAACCTTAACTAAAATAAAAATAAGGATTTAGATTAAAGATTATCTTGATAATAACTAAAACATGTGCTCCAACCTTTAACATGCTGCCATCAAATAAACACCAATGGTAAATTTAATCAAATAGCAAGCTAGGCTATCACCTAAATGTATATATATACACAATCTTTTTCTTTAAGGCTTAATTTGCACCAAATAACAACTAAAGGTACATAAATTGATCGCAACCTTTAATCAAAAGGGCGTCTTCATGTACAAATGTCTTGTTAGAAGATGTGTGTGTGTGTGGCAATTATAATAAAGTAACCCCTAGGTCATCAGATGTTAAAAGTAATCTACCCAATGTAGCGATGTAAATGGTAGTTATCACTAGCATGTCATCGATAAATAAATCTTAGTGTTAGATTTTGCTAAATAGCAAATATTGAAATGTAACTTTGTAAAACAAGCCTTGCTAGATAAATAAATTTAGACTAAAAATAAAGCTAAGCCTAATAATGACTAAAATATAGCCAAAATAATAATGGTGTCATTAATTAAATCTTAACATTGGATTGAATAAATAATAATGTTGAGCATAAATGTAAACGACAAACTAGGACCCATATAAATAGATCCTAATTCAAACTATGCCTAGTAATATCTAAGGGTGCATAAAATGTTGTACCACAAGATGCTATGAAACCGGACCCTAAGATTAATTCGGTAAGCTACAAATCATATATACATTGCATACATAACCTATGCCCTGAAGATTAACGCTCGACAAAAACAATGCTCAGCTAAACTCGTACACCAAATCATAGGTCTAACCTAACTCATTGAACTTCCTAAATAAATACAACAATAATAAAAGAAGCTATTGACAACAAGATCGGGTCATCGTATCCTGCCATTAGCTATACCTAGCTAACTCCGAGTACTAAACAAGAAATACTCTCATGAATATACCTTTATAATAACCCAACCCTTGACCTCCATTTTGACAGTTTCCTACCATTTCCCACTTTGCTCCACCCACTGTGACTCAGACAATACTCCGCGCCAAATCAACCTTGCCTCAAATCACCCATTTAACCATAATACAACTTTAATCAAGCTCAGTTGGATTTATTTGGACCTTTTGAGTTATTTGTATTTTTTTTGGATTCAGTTGTTTGTCACGTAATTAGAAGTGGAGTCCTGAAGATTTATTGGATAAAGTAAGACCCAGAACCAGACAAAGACGAAGACCAGAAATTCAAGCCCATCACATGAGAAAGTTTTGAGTGAGCTCAAGACCGCGGTAAACCGCGCAAGGCGAGTCAATACTTTGATTATGTTAAACCTATATTTTCTGCAAATTTACTTTTGTTTAAAATATCAAATTGCATGCTGTTATTTCATATGCAAATATATGTTTGTTTGAAGATTCTAGTTACATACCCACTATTCGACTAGCTAGTATTATACCTCCTTTGAAACATTTGAATATCTAAGCGTTATCACCCTAGCAAAATTATAATGGTAACCTTTCGAAAATAAGTCCAAAACTATACGCCATGCTTAGTACTGCTTAGATAATCGGGGCACCAAAAATGCCCCAAAGCATCACTTTGAATCATGAGAAACTGGTTTGGGCAGTCATGGTGGAAATGACTGGTATATTTGGTTATGGATATTTTATGCTCCCAAAAACCTCAAGTTGCTTAATTATCTGGGCGGATGGTTCGAGGGGGTGTGTGTGTGTGGTGCAGTGGAAGCACAAAGTGGATAGTGGTAGAACCGCCTAGATAACCCTAAGGACTGAATCTTGTGATGACCTTCCAGTGTACAACAGTACAATCACAAGCTGGCAAAGTGTAGGCAGGGTTAACTAATTTGTGTGGCTCTAAGGTGGTTACATGAAGGTGTGAACACGAGCAAAGGGATGGATGGTCACATCCCCGCCTTTGCCTGTGATGGCTCACGGGAGACCCTTCTCGAGGGATGCACACATTCTACAGAAGGCAGAACCTAGCGGGCGTAACCACAGTAGGACTATGCATTGTAAAGGCCCTGTGATTGTCTACTCAACCGCATGGCTAAGGAATCATGTGGGGGCAACGAGCAGATTTATCTCTTGTGGGTAAAGTGTACAAACTCTGCAGAGTCTAAAACTATTCAAATAGCCGTGCCCACGGTCAAGGGCGGACATGGGAACTTGACTAGATATAGTTCTATTCAAAAACTTTGTGGGTGGAATTGGTAAAGTGGAGGGCAGAGAAAGGCCCTGATTTGTGTTGCCCTGGGTGTCGCCCCAGTGATAAGTTAAGCGGTTATGACACTAAAGGATTAAGCATATGGTGTAGAGGACATGTAACGGTGGATGGAATCTGGATCGCTATTACTATTGCATTCTTTCACAAAATAAGTTTTAGTTCAAACTGCTAGGTCTCAGGAAACTTCTATGTATCGTATTTTAAAAGCAATTTATGGCAAATAAAATAACCCGAGCCTTTCCTTGATAAGCCGTGCATATTATCTAATTGTATCCTATGTATTGCCTTGCGGAGCACGGTGGTTTGTGCTCACCCTCGCTCACTCAATTAATCCAGAATCAGGAATCAGAGCGCTATGCTTCGGCAATACAACTGGACATGATGATGAAGATGATGAGGTGTCAAAAATTAGGTCACGAACCTCCAGTTGGCTGCCTATGGGCATGTCCTAAGGGTTCCACCTGTGTGCTTCGTTCCGTTGCTGCGATTTATTGATTTCGGCCTAATCGGCCCATGAGTAAGTCTACTATTATATGTACGCTTCTGCATGATATGTACTTTGATGATCAGAACTATAATCTGTGAGCACTATCTACTGATCTAGGGAATAGTGCGGTGGAATCACAGAGGATGCCGGATGTTAAAATCTGGGTCCGACATTTCTTCAGCCTCTAAGGATTTGTTCTTCTGGCACCGTAGATTAGGTCAATTGGTTTTGCTCATCTAGCATGACTCAGTAAATTGAATCTGGTTAGAGGAATTCCTAGTCTTAAAACTGAAAAGTCGATGGATCTAATCAGTTCACCGTGCTGTCATGGTAAGATGGTCGCTTCATTCATCCCCTCCCTCACAGGTATTGACTAATTCCCCAGGACAATTACTACACATGGACACTGTAGGTCCTTCTAGGCTACAGTCTGTAGGAGGCAAGTGGTATGTTTTTGTTATAGTTGATGATTACTCTAAATACTCCTGGGTGTACTTTTTGGCCTCTGAGGATGAAGCTTTCGATCACTTTCGAGAGCTAGCTCTTAGTCTCTTTAATGAATTCCAGGAGAACTCATCATTTGCTACCTTTTGTGTCAAAAAGGGTTTGGACCATCAATACTCATCAGCTTAGGTACCGCAACAGAACGGTGTTGTCAAACGCAAGAATAGAACATTAGTCGAGATGCCTAGAACAATGCTAAATGAACACTCTACTCCTAGAAAGTTTTGGGCTAAAGTTGTTTTGGCTGCTTGCTATATTTTGAATAGGGTATTCTTGTGAGCTAAACTGCATAAGACGTCCTACGAGCTTCGCTTTAGTCAGACTCCTAGTGTTTCTCATCTGGGGGTGTTTGATTGTCGTTGCTTCGTTCTTAAACATTGCAATCTTGACAAGTTTGAAACTAGATCCTCAGATGGCATCTTCCTGGGTTATGCAGTTCACACTCGGGGTTATCATGTGCTCAACTTAGAATCTAACAAAATTGTTGAGACCTATGAGGTCACTTTTGATGAGGCTAGTGTTGGCACTAGACCTGACAATGTAGGTGTACAGGCCCCTGACGCACTTGAAGGCATTTTCTATGACTCTGACGACAGCTGTCAAGAGTTCCTGAGTTCTTCTACTACAACTACAAGTGCTACGTCTACTTCTATGACTACAGAGGCTACGACCGTTCCTACTACTACAGATGCTACGACCACCTCTATGGCTACAGATACTACAAGTGCACCAACGACTGTTGTTACAACTATCTCAATGACCATGTCTATGACTGACCCGCAAGCTCATCTGCACATTCAATGACACCATCCCCCAGAACTGATGATTGGTGACATTCAAGAAAGGGTGACATGTTTTAGGTTTACTTCTCCTGACTCACATGCTCATTCTGCTTTTGTTTCCTCTTTTAAGCCTAATGATGTAAGTCACTCTTTATTTGATGAGTCTTGGATTAATGCCATGCATGAAGAATTAGAAAATTTTGAGCGTAATAAATTCTGGACCTTAGTTGAACCTCCTCATGGACATAATGTGATTGGAACTAAATGGGTTTTTAAAAATAAATAAAGTGAGGATGGTGTTGTGATTAGCAATAAGGCTAGACTGGTTGCTCAGTGGTTTACTTAGGTTGAAGGTCTTGATCTTAGTGAAACTTTTGCTCTTATTGCCAGATTAGAAGCTATTAGAATTCTCTTAGCATTTGTTGCATATAAATGTTTTAAATTGTAACAAATGGATGTTAAGAGTGCCTTTCTTAATGACTTTATTGAGGAGGAAGTTTATGTTAAGCAACCACCTAGTTTTGAAAATCCTAAATTTCCTAATCATGTCTACAACTTGTCTAAAGCGTTGTATGGTTTGAAACAAGCTCCTAAAGTATGGTATGAAAGGTTCAAGACATACTTGTTAAAGAATAATCTTCAAATGGGCAAGGTAGACAAAACTCTTTTCATGCTTAGGCATGGCAATGATCTATTACTTGTTCAGATTTATGTGGCAATGATGTGAGAGTTAACTTACTTCTTAGGTTTACAAGTAAAACAAACTAAGCAGGGCACGTTTATTCATCAAACCAAGTACACAAAGGATCTGCTTAGGTATTTTGACATGGGAACCTATAAACCTAGTTCTACACCAATGGGTTCTACAACTGTTCTTGATCCAAATGAAGAAGGTGAGGCGGTGGACCAGAAAGAATTCAGAAGTATGATTGGTTCCCTACTTTACCTTACTGCTTCGAGGCCATGGCAAGCTGACTTCGACCATGCATGACTTTAACCACGGCAACACGACTTTGACCACGGCAACTCAACTATGACCATGACAAATCGACCACTAAAGGTAATCATAGCTACAATACTTTTACATGGTCATAGCTTCAGTGCTTTTGATAGTCGCGGACTTTACTGGTCTTACTTGATAGTTCTAGGATTTATTGTTGATAGTCAGTGACTTTGCAGTCGATGGTCATAGATTTTCCTGACTGCTCTTATAGTCATATATTTTGTAGTCTTGTCGATAGCCGTAGACCATGTAGTCTGCTGTCATTGTCTTCGGTAGTTGAAGGCTTTATGATCGGTCACCGTAAGCTTGTCGGTTGGTACTCATAGACTTCATTGTTGAAATGAGTGCTTCACTTTGATCTTTGAGTATTTTGAGTACTTGTGTTAGGCCAGTAGGGTGTTTGGCTGGTGCTTGATGGAACGGTGTCGGTACTTGGTAGTCGGAGTGACTAGGGACTCGATGGTCAGTGAGCAATAGTCGTGAGTGTTGCTATCGGTTGTCGGTTACGAGTACTTGTTGAGCTAGTGGTCGTGCTGAGTGGTCGTAAGAGTGAGTTAATTGGTAGTTTGAGATTGTTTTCTGGATAGCAATGAGGTGATTGGTTGTGGATGGATGGACAAGAGTGTTATGATAGTCAAGCTGGGAAGAGCTTGTACTGAAAAAATGTTTCTTTGGTCTTTGCAGGTGCAGGAGAGCATGGAGACGATCATGGTCAGTGACGAGGATGACCGAGACTAGGATAGGGAGATTTGAGGTCTAGACGGTTGAGGATGTCATGAGAGGTGGTTAGGCTAATGCTGGAGCACCTGGAGATCGAGGATGGTGAAGTGGGATAGAGCTACGGGAGGGAATATCCTGAATGCTTCATCGCGTGTTGAGTTGTGAGTGTTATAGATTGAGTCGTGGGCTGGAAGAGGAAGAGTTTGAATAAAACCCATGTTAGGAAAGGGTTTTGGGTCCCTTGATTTGAGGAAGAGATTAGGTGTTGTGTTTGTGTTTGAATCAGAAACGATTAGGGATATTGGTCTATAAAAGCAGGGAGAGGCTTAGGCTAACGTACTGGTCTTTAGGGCTTTCATCGAGGAAGTTTTTAGGGGTGCCATGAGGGCACTTTGTAGCCAAAGACCTATTACAAAAATAATAGATCAGATCTATTCTAAAAGAAGTTGATCGACAACATGTTTTTCTAAGCATCGCTTTTCATGTGTCTTTGGCGACGTGCTAACAGATCTCGTTCGAGTGCGATCGAGCACGCAGTTGTCTTCGGCTGGTAATCGTTTGAGCAAAAGTGTTTGAGCGATCGAAGGTTTCTGAGTAGCTGAGTTCTGCAAGCGAGTTCAATCACGTATAGAGGTTTTCATTGTTGATGACTGCAAGTAAAGTAGTACGACGAGGAATCATTCGAGCAGTTGTTTTTGTTGTCGATCATGAAGAGATCGAGTAAAGTGGAAGAAGCAGAAGTGATCATTCACCCCCTGATAGCGCCATACAGTCCTACAATTAGCTATCAATTTATCATATTTGAGCATGAGAGACACTGCAACAAAATGGTCTCATAGAGACACTTTTCTTTAGATGCTTTTTTGAGTGTTTGTACGTTAAGAACCATGCATCATATAAAGATGCTCCTTGAGACGTTTTTAGTGTTTTTAGTGTCTTTCACTACCAATGTGTCTCTACAGTCTTTGACACGGTCCTAGGAGCATCTCCCCATGGACTGTGTCAAAGACTGTAGAGACACGTTGGTAGTGAAAGACACTAAAAACTCTCAAAAAAAACATGTCAAGAAGCATGTTTATATGGTGCATGGTTCTTAATGTAAAGACACTCAAAAAAGCATCTAAACAAAAACGTCTCTATGAGACTATTTTTTTGTAGTGATAATCAAGGGAATTTACCTCATCATCATCCTCGGTGTAGGGATCATCCTCGTCATGCATGTTGTCATGATCAACATCGCTAGTAGTCATGAGGCACACACCGGTGAAGCCAGTGGACTTCTTTTTCTCCTTCCTTTGCTCCTCCTCACCGCTTGAAGTTGTAGAATCAACATCGCTCATGTCTTGACCATTGAGGGTTATGAGTAACAGCATAGTCACCTTCCTGATTGTGTTGTTGTGCTTGAAAGGTTGATGAGGCTTCCGGGTGTAATCCTTCTTGTGGTCCTTCTTGTACTCCTTCCTCCTATGATCATCACTATCTCTGTTCACAAAGTTAGGACAACGAGCATGAAAATACCCTATTTCACCACACTCAAAGCAAACAATGGGATCACCTCTCTTACACTCTCTTGCTTTGTAGTAGGCACGGGTGAATCGGCTAGTGATGAGGGCTAGATCATCTATGGAAAGATTCTCAAGTTGCTCATCACTCATAACTTGAAAATAAGACAAGGAAAAGTAAGAAGAAACATTCTCACAAGAAGAGCCATTCTTGACATGATCAGTCACAAGCACCATTGTCTGTAGACTTTTGGACTTCTTGGCAATGACACCTATCTCAGGGGTCTTAAGCCATGAATATATCTTATCCACAATCATAATTGCCGAGTTCGCCTTGTCACTGATGGATGTGAATTTCTTGATTTATGATGTTCCCTCATGATAATCAGAGTGGGTCTTCAAGATCTCATGTGCGGATGCAAGATGAGCTCCTCGATTGAACTCAGATCTCCCTAGGACTTGGATCAGAAAGTTGTGTGCCTTAGCGTTTGGCTTAATCTCAGTTGACTGAACAACATTGAGGACCACATCATCGGTAGACACAACAAAAGGACTTCTCACTTTGTTCTAAATGGCTAGACCTTGAGCCTCAATATACATCACCATCCTTGTCTTCCAATAGGGATAGTCAACCCAATAAAAAGTAGGAGACTTATTGTGATACCTCTCTGACGCCATTGCTCAAAAGTGTGGTTAAGATATATGAAGAAGAGCTTACCAGACTCTGATACCACTTGTAGGATCGGGTATGGTGAGTTAGAGAGGGGCTGAATGACTCTCTAAATTATTTCCCCAAGTATCAACACAACGTAGCGGAAACACAAACCCTCAAACACTCAAGCCAAAAGCAATCGCCGGCCCCACCCTACCCGGCCACGCCCCCACTCCCCAAGCGTGCCGCACTCCTCCCCACGCGCCTTGCCCCTCGTGCGCCCAACTCCCTCGCTTCCTCCGCGCCCACCTCCCTACCTCCGCCCGTAACCGCTGCACGCCCGTGCCATTTCCAGCGAGCAATCGCCGCCGGCCTACCCCTCCCCGGCTCCTATAAAAGCCACCTCGAGCGCCGCCTCAACCTGCCCCACCTCCCTCTCCACTTCCCCTCTCCTGCCGAGCTGCGCAACGCCGCCGCATCGAGCTCCCCCGTGCGCGCGCCGATGAACTCCTCCGACGAGGAATTATCGTCGCCTCCGGCGTCCTCGCGCCACGTCGCTGCCTCCCTCGGCCTCCCCGTGCCCGTGCGAAGGTCCTCCAGCCCTTGGTCGGGACTCTCCACCACCGGAGCCCCCTCGCCGTCGTCGACCGAACCACGCCGCTGCCTCTCCTTTCCACTCCGCCGGCGCGTTTCCTGCCACCCCGGTAATTACCGCGCCCACCCTCGGATTCCCCTCACTCCACTCTCTCGCCTCCGTCCTTCGCCGGTCACCACCGCCTGCCGAAGCGCTGCCGCCGCTGCCGTTCCTGTGCGCCTCGGCCGGTCTGCCCACGTCGATCATCGGGCTGATGTGGCTGCCAAGGTGGCCGCCGACGTGGTCGCCACACAGTTGCCACGTGGGCACCCGGCTGCCACGCCACCCACCGTGCCACCTCAACCCCCGCCAGTGCCCATGGACTCGGTCCACATGGACCGGGCCCACTGTCAGTCGGTCCACCCCTAGGCTGACGCAAGGGTGACGCAGTAATCTGGATTTTTCAGTAGAAAAATAAATTAGCCGAAATAAAATTCCCTGCTGACGCCATAATTCAGATTTTCCTTTAGAAAAATAATTCCAAAAAATTCATGTTTCCTTTTTCCCTGATTTTAAACTTCCCGGAGCCTGTTCTTCTTCGTCCTAACTCCGATTTACCCCATTCAAATTTCTAAATTCATCAAAAATTCCCCTCTATCCATTTCTGGCCTCAATTCAAATATTTGAAGTCAATTTGAATTTAGTTTGAATTTGGTGGGTTATTTTCACGTGTAGACTTCGACAATTCGGGAAAATTCTTCGACGAAGATTCAAACCGAGTTGAAGAGCAAGGCAAGTCACACTCCTTGATCATGTTGACCCAGATTTCAAAATAAAATTATGTTGTTTTAAATTATTCTGCATGCATATTTTTAATCCAACGTATTTCAATTCAGTTTTAAATTTAGTTATTGCCTACTTGTTAAATTCCTCCATTGATATTGAATTCCACACCTTGTCACCCTAGATTAAAACTCTAGTTAGTACACTAGTATTGACTAGAGAATATTATATCAAATGCTTAGACCTGCTTAGTTATAATATTTGTTTTGGGGATACCTTTTCACATAAAATGATGACCTTTTCACATAAAATGATAAGCTTTTCAAATGTATTCTTGACTTTGGTGAGTCAAGGAGGTTTATGAGATATTTTGAAAACAAAATATAAAAACTGGTTTAGACCTAGGCAATTGGTTAGACTTGTGGGTGCAGGCATGCCCTGTTGGTCGGAGCCGCAGGGTTGACTGCCATGCACAGGGGTATGTGGTTGGGCCTAAGTCAATTAAGGACCGGTCTGTGAGCTACTGTTGCAAAGCCCTATCGTACTACCATATGGCTGGTATAGGACAGCCCTGGCTGAATAATTTGCGAGGTCCCAACCTGTCGGTCCCTGGGTTTGAACCAAACCCAGAACCCCCTGTGATTTAACTGCACTATTCCCTGGATCAGTAGATAGTGCTCACAGATACAATGCTGATTCATTTCATACACGGTACAGGCCATATTATTACAATACCAAAGTACACAGGTCCCATATAAGGACAAGTATTACAAAAGGGGCCTTCAGGCCACATAAGTTCAGTGTACCATTGCATTATTGACGGAAGCAAAAGGGAGGGGCTCATCTCCCCACAGGCAAGTGAACGGGATAACCTAGGTGCGCTTAATATTACCCAGAGGAACTGGTTAATGTTAAGGGCACCTTCCAATTAGATTGGTCGGCCAGACTGTAAGGAGAGACTAGATTCTAGCCTAACTACCACCATCTTCATTTCCTTCGCCCTCTTGATCCTGGTAGTACTCGTATTGGTCTTGATTTGCAAACTCTGGGAAAGGGAGGGAGAGTGAGGTGAGCACACACAACCATGCTCCACGAGCCAACATTCACAGAATGCATGTAATTATATGCAAGGCTTGAACAAGGATAGTTTAGGTTCTTTTATTTGCGTAGAGCAACAGTTGCAATTAGTATAAGTACAAAACCCTAGGACCTGGCATTTTAACAAAGCGTGTTTCCAAGAGTTGAGTGATGCAATATGTATTTAGTGGTGTCGGCTACATCCACCGATGCTAAAATTCTGGATTTACTAGTCCATATCGACGCTGGAGTACTTCCCTCCAGGAAAATTCAAAGGTTGGAGTACTTCCCTCCAATTGGTTTTTCCTTCCCACCCGTAAGATTTTTAGAAAAAGAACTAACTCGAGTAAGTTTCCATGTTTGCCCTTGACCGTGGGCACGGCTATTCGAATAGTTTATTCTCTGCAGAGATCGTACACTTTACCCACAAGAGACGGTCCGCTCATTGCCCCCACACGATTCCTTAGTCATGTGGTTGAGTAGATCATCACAATAGCTTTTCGAAATACCTAGCCCCTTTCGTCATCTCACCTTATGGATTGCTCCCACTTGCAGTGGGTTCCATACTTTGCACGAGGTGCTGGGGGTGGAGGTGGAAGGCTGCGGCCTTGGCCTCGACCACGGCCTCGTCCTCGTCCTCTACCGCGGGTGGCTGCTCTTCTTGTCCTGGGTGCCATCTGGAACACATAAGATGTTAGAACTTAGAAAGAAGAGGAGGGGAAGGGCATATATGAGGGGTCACTAGCCCTCTAATCACCACACAGAAGAACCAAATAAGCTTGACAAGTAAAGTGATAAAACATAAAGCTTGCATTAGTCCATTACAAGGGACGGGTTGTATGACTTAACAGTGGGGCCTACAAGCTTCACTGAGTCATATTCACACCTCTACACAACGTCTACTAAAAGGGGAAGGGGGGGTACAAAAGCGAAAACTGATAAAGTGCTTGCAAAACCCAAAATCCTGCTAGCAAGCACGGCCAAAAGCTATCCTGCTACTCCTGCTGGTACTGCTACTACTCGAGGTCGATCGGGGGAATGGAGCGGCTGCGACCGCGGGTCGGCGAGCTGGAGGCAGTGTGCGAGTCACCGCTGGACGGCAAGCGGAGAAGACGACGGTTGCTGCTGGAACCTCGGGCGTCTGCTGCCGAGAAGCCTGGGGGCGGGCGCACACTCTTACGAGTAGTGAGCCTGGTACGAAGTCCATACCGGCGTACCGGTGCTGCACCTCTGACAGTAGGGGCAGGCAGAGGCAGGGTACGGCTAGTGGAAGCCCGTACAGGTGTAGGCGCCGGAAGTGCTGGTGCCGACGAACCGCTGCCGTAGGTAGTCGAAGTGGTGTCGCACCGCTGCCGCCATCGCGGAGGCAGTGGGGCTGGAACCCTCTCTGGTGAGGCCGGCGTGTAGGTCGAGGAAGCTGGCGTGTAGATCGGAGAAGCTGGCGTGTAATCAGCCTGGGACCGAAGACGCTCGAGCTCAGTCTCTGTAGCAACCCGCTCTCGCTCAGACAAGGCGAGGGCGGTGTCCAGTCCCGCCAACTGGAGGTGGAGTGCGTCTGCGTGCTCGTAGCTGGCTGTCAGTAGAGTCCTCAGCTGGCCAATCTCCTAGAGCGCCCGGCAGTAGGTGTTGACCATCGCCTGGGTCAACTGTACCTAGTGAGTCAGCCGGGGATCGTCTACTAGTACGTCCAGCTCCTCGGGGAGAGGTCCGCCCGCGTAGAAGATCGGGAAGTAGCAGAAGGGTGACGGCACCAGCTCTCTCCCGTGTAGCTGCATCAGCCTGGCTGATGCCAACTGAGCGGCGTCCTGCACGGCGTCGGCGCGACGGCCCCTGGGGTGGCTGGTGGAGACGACAACAGGCTCAACTCCTCCTAGTTGGGCGTAGATAAACGCCTCCATGATCCAAGTCTCCTGGTCTCAAATCTGAGTCCGTCGCCCCCGGAAAATGGGGTGCTGGTCATACTTGAGGTACTGCAACAACAGTCGAAGCAACTCGACGTGGTCAGTCTCGGTCTCCGCGTGAGAGAGGTAGTCCTAGGTAGCGGCTGAGGAGGATCCGGCCATCTACATTTTTAGAGAAAACAAAAGGTCAGATCAGGTAAAGAAAAAGGGAGTGCAGGAGAGTAAAGTCTATGGAATGGTAAGAGTAAGAAGTAATAGACTATATTTTATCAAAGTCTTTATTAGTTTTCAAAATTAGACACCATCCTTAAGGCACGACCATCTTAGCTAGGTTTCTCTGATCGTATGCTCGATACTCACCACATGCGGTCCCTAGGTTTGAACCAACCCAGAACCCCCTGTGATTTAACTGCACTATTCCCTGGATCAGTAGATAGTGCTCACAGATACAATGCTGATTCATTTCATACACGGTACAGGCCGTATTATTACAATACCAAAGTACACAGGTCCCATATAAGGACAAGTATTACAAAAGGGGCCTTCAGGCCACATAAGTTCAGTGTACCATTGCATTATTGACGGAAGCAAAAGGGAGGGGCTCATCTCCCCACAGGCAAGCGAACGGGATAACCTAGGTGCGCTTAATATTACCCAGAGGAACTGGTTAATGTTAAGGGCACCTTCCAATTAGATTGGTCGGCCAGACTGTAAGGAGAGACTAGATTCTAGCCTAACTACCACCATCTTCATTTCCTTCGCCCTCTTGATCCTGGTAGTACTCGTATTGGTCTTGATTTGCAAACTCTGGGGAAAGGGAGGGAGAGCGAGGTGAGCACACACAACCGTGCTCCACGAGCCAACATTCACAGAATGCATGTAATTATATGCAAGGCTTGAACAAGGATAGTTTAGGTTCTTTTATTTGCGTAGAGCAACAGTTGCAATTAGTATAAGTACAAAACCCTAGGACCTGGCATTTTAACAAAGCGTGTTTCCAAGAGTTGAGTGATGCAATATGTATTTAGTGGTGTCGGCTACATCCACCGATGATAAAATTCTGGATTTACTAGTCCATATTGACGCTGGAGTACTTCCCTCCAGGAAAATTCAAAGGTTGGAGTACTTCCCTCCAATTGGTTTTTCCTTCCCACCCGTAAGATTTTTAGAAAAAGAACTAACTCGAGTAAGTTTCCATGTTTGCCCTTGACCGTGGGCACGGCTATTCGAATAGTTTATTCTCTGCAGAGATCGTACACTTTACCCACAAGAGACGGTCCGCTCATTGCCCCCACACGATTCCTTAGTCATGTGGTTGAGTAGATCATCACAATAGCTTTTCGAAATACCTAGCCCCTTTCGTCATCTCACCTTATGAGCTGCTCCCACTTGCGGTGGGTTCCATACTTTGCACGGGATGTAACCACGGAAACTAGCGGCTTTGGACTCCACTCTCCATAACGCTAGCACGGCTGGAAACGTCACCCTCCTCTCGGTGTGCCTTTAGGCCCTCCTTTGCCCTTACAGCACTCCTTTCCACTACCGGTGAGATGAGTTCCGGGGGTTCGATAGATTTACTTAACTAAGTTGCAATTTGCAGACTTGTGGTCGTACTGTTGTACACGGAGATGCCATCACAGGATTAAGTCCTTAATGCGTTCAGGCGGTTCAATCCACAATCCAATGTGCTACTTCCACACCCACCACTCTTACCGTCCGCCCAAACAGGTATAGCAAGTTTTGAAGGTTTCGAGAAGTCTAAAATAAGTTGTCACAAAATATCTAGCCACGTACATCCCGTGACTAGCCCAAAACTAAAGTTCAAGTTTTTGGAAGCTATGATTAGGGCAGGTAATGCCCTAGACTGGACAGAACGCGCTTGGCATTTAATTTAGACATATACCTATTTAGAATAGTAGCAGTAATACTTATGGCGACAAGGTACATGGGCTATCAAAATTCAAGGAGGGTATAGCTATATACATTTTTAGATCTTCAAGTGGGAGGTAACTACCTTATAGTTCACATACTTTGTACATGAAATAACACATGCAGTTTGACTATTTTTAAGCAAAGATAATTTGCAAGAAAACATAGGAGTAGAATGATAAAAATGTTGACTCGCCTGGGTCTAAAGGTAGAGGGTCTTGCTGGTCTTGAGGTAGATCGCCCTGCTGCTCTGGTGCGACTTCAAATTCTACTCGAACGAAGCACACCGACAAAGCAGAAAATAGACATGGAGAACAAATAAGCATAAAATAACAAGCAAATGAACTCAAAAAATGAACCAAACCGAAATCCACAGAAAGAGCTTGAATTTAGAAAAATTTAGAAACAAGTTTCACCTAAATCGGAGTTACGACGAGGGAGAACGAGTCATTTGAATTCTCATTCCCAGGAAAAATCCCAGAAATGAAAAAGGAGAGAGAGTTCACTCTCTGACAAGTGGGTCCCGTGTGTTTTTATTTTAATTTCAGAGTAATCTTTATTTGGGAAGATACAGTGTATGACATGTGGGGTCCACGGTTAAATTAAATACTTCTTTTCTGAAAATGGGCCAGAGACCGACATGCGGGCCTAGGTACTGTGCAAGGGCCCACCTGACAGTGACTTAAGCTTTTACCCCTGGCTTAACCGATTCCTTTTAGACGGAGGGGCCCATGCGTCAGTCTAACCCGGGGGTTTTAAGCCTCCTCGGGCCCACTGGTCAGTGAGTTGGCTAACCTCGACGGTTAGCTAGAGGTTTTGCGCGGGAGCAGAGCTCCGCTGGCCGAGCAGCGGGGAGGCTTGCCGGCGGCGAGGGGGGGCTATGGGAGCTCGGGGAGACGGCCAAAACGGACCACCCGGCCTCGCGCGCACCCGACTGTGGGGTGAATCGGCCCGAGGTAGATCGGAGAGGCGCCAGCGACGAGCCCAGCGGCGGCGGAGCCAGGGGGTTGGCCGCGGCGGCGACCCCGGCAATGGGAGGCCAATCAAGCAGGAAGGGAGGTACTAAGGGTTGTACGCAACTCACCCGAGTGGAAGGGAAGGCCTGAGATGGCTTGGGGAAGGCTGTCGTCGGCGAGCTCAGACGGCGGAGGGGGGTCGACTGGTGCCGGAGAAGACGAGCGAAGGAAGCTTCAAATTGACGGTGCGGTCCACTTCACGGGGTGGTTGTGACGCTCTGGCCGCGAGGAATTGGCCGGAGATCCCTCGAATCGGCGGCGGCAAGGGATGGCCGGAACCGGGGAAGAACGGGCGCTGGCGAGCTGCGAATGGGAGAAAGACCGATTAAACGTGTGGGGAGGTTCTCGGGGGCAAGAGGAAGTAGAGGAGCAGGGCAGTGCCGGCCGAGGGTTGTCGGGGTGAGCTGGCAGCGGCGGCGGCCCGAAGAGCTGCCGCCGGCGGTGATTTTGGATTGGGGAAAGGCGGGTGGAAGAGACGAGCTATTTGGGCGCAATGCTCGGCTTTTATAGCGATGAACGAACGAGGGAAGGACGGGGCGCAGTATGGGCGGCGGAGCTCCCATTTCCTATGGCGTACCCGAGGGGAAGCGAGGCGCGACGGGGCTAGGCGCGCTAGGGTGGACGGACGGTATGGGTGGGGGTACCGTGCCCTCATGACCGCACAGAGGAGGAGGGGGTGCGCGGCATGGGCGAAGCTGTCCGGCTGCTACCACTTGGGTACGGCGGCGTGGCAGCGCGGCTACGGCGACACGGGCAGTATGGGCGGCGGCGTTGGAGCGGCGGGGGAAGGATGCCAAGCCGCTGTTGCCCATTAATTGCTTGCGGCGACAGCCATGCCGGAGTTGGCGAGCTAGGACGCGGCCAGGACGACGAAACCGGGGGCGGAATTGGAAGCCGGCCGCGGCGGCGAATGGGGAGTCGACGCGCGGGGCGCCTACGGTGAGGGGGCCGGACGCCTAGGCCGGCGAGGGCGCCGGGGATCGCGGCGGGACTGCCACGGGGGAGTCATGGGCGCTCGCGCAGGGAGAAACCATGGGCGGGCCGCGGTTTTTGGGTCCGGCGAGGGTGCACGCAGAACGGAGAGAGAGAGAGAGAGCGCGCGGAGCGCTGCGGGGAGAAGAAGGGAGGAGGGGCGCTGCACTGGGCCGGGCGAAGCCCAGGGGGGAAGAAAGAGGGCCCAGGGAAAGGAGCAGGCTGGGCCGGGAGAAGGGAAAACTGGGCCGCGCTGGGGAAGAAGAGAAAGAAGGCCGGCCCACCTGGGAAATAAAAGGGGAGAAGGATTTTTGGAGAAGTAAGAATTAAATTGAAATTTTGAACTAGCTTTTAACAAACCACATCAAATACAAGGCAGAAACACAAATTCAGAAATGGGGTGTCACACAACCTGAGTCAAGTCGTAGGTTGAAAGTGGGCGTGATTGGTGCCATGCGAAGTCCCACTTGGGTGAGCGTGGTTGTAGCCATGAGAAGTCTCACTCAGGCTCAAGAGGGGGTCCCGGTCTGGTGGATTCCTTACTGGGGTGAAACCTTAGAGTTGGCTTGGCCAGGTTGAAGGCTTTGCATTGTAAAGGCCTTGTCACGACTCCCCACCGCACACCTAAGGAAGTGTGTAATCTAGTGGTACAAAGGAATGATCGTGTCTTGTGGGTAAAGCTGTACAACCTCTGCAGAGTATATAACCAATCCTGCATAGCCGTGCCCACGGTTATGGGCATGCTGAGTAAAAGTTTTTCATGGATTAGACTTTGTTTTTCAAAAATGATTTTAAAAACCTTGTGGATGGATGGAATCCACGAGACTTGAAAACCTTGTGGATTGATGGAATCCGTGAGAGATTGAAACCTGGTGGATGGATGGAATCTATCAGGGTTGAGCAGTGAAAGCGTGTGGAATCCATACGTGATCTTTTGGAAAAGATGGTCCGGGTGGGATGCCCGTGAATAGGTTGGTGTATGGTCGGAGCCTGCACTGACGGTATTGTTTTCAATTACAATATTGTTTTTACCTATTGTATTAAATTCAACAATTTCAATCTATCTACTGTATTTTTTAAATGCTGTTTTATGCAAACTAACCATATAAGCCTTCCATTGAAGCCTTTATCATTATGTTGCATTTTCTCCATGTGACTTGCAGAGTACAAGTTTGTACTCACCTAGCAATTCCCCTATACAGAGGAAGATGTCGTCGACAACGGTGAAGATCAAGACGAGTAGGCCGCGTCTTACTGTCGTTTGCCTGTGGGCAGGCTTGGGCTTCGCTTCTTATCAGTTTGCTTCCGCAGTTATTTGCTTTATTTACTTTTGCCAATGGGCATTGATGTAAGACTTGACCATAAGGCCGTACTCTTTTATTTAATATAAGAAGTCATTTTGTCCTTGGTATTTATCTTTGTTGTCACTGTGTGCACTAGCTGATCCTGGACTAGTGTGATTTACACAGAGAATCCAGGAGTCGTTACTCTGGGTTTCGACACTATTCATCTTCTCCAAACAACCAAACAGACAGTGCGTAGCAAACCGAAATGCGATGGCTTCCAAGTTAACTCTCCATACAAGCTTAATCTCCACCTCATGCCAAAATGAAAAGTGCTCCAAATAGTACAAGCAATCAATTCATATCCATTTCTTAGCCATTTAATCAACCATTTTCAGTTTCCAAAGCCTTTAAACCTAGAAACCGACTTTGCTTTATTTCGCTCGTTTCCACTCTATTCCTCCCCTCTTTGCTTTATAAAATGAAGCTCTGGGACAGCGTTCTACCCCTTCACACCCTCCGTAGACCTCAGAACCTCCTATGCACCATCCAATCTTCCCGTGCATTGGCCTCCTCCCTCCACCGCGCCATCCCTCTCTCCAGTGAAGTTTTTCGAAATCCCTTTGCGTCATCTCATGTTCCAGCACCCAAGAAACTCCTCTGCCAAATTAATTTGATTTTTATGTAGGAAATCGCCCGAAAATCGAGTTTTCCCCAAAGTTTCCCGAAATTGCTTCCCGACGTCGATTCACCATCTTCGGTGAGCTTTAGACCATACCATCACCTTTCTTAGACTTGTCTTATGGTGTTCTACGCAATGCTTCCCTCCTTTTCCCTGGAAATCCTCCACAAATTTCTACTTTCGAAACCTAGACATGGCCGCCTAGGGTGTTTTGTGTTCCCCTCAATTTGGTAATGTTTTCTCAAAAAGGAGGGCGACATGGTCACAGAGTTCCAATCTAAGGCATGGGTGAAGAAAGGAAACTGACGAAAAACAGAAGGGAAGCAATGGCATTGATTTTGGGCACTAAATTTGGAAACAGCCGAATACAAGGAGATGGTAGGATAAATGGGAAATGAATAGCTGTGAATTGGTGCTTGTAAGTTTGAGAGGTCTTATAACCTTAGTTATAATTTGGATTAGAATTGGGATTTTGATATTTTCTTCCAATATTGCACAAATAATCCAAATAAAATCCAAACACTTTAAAATAATTAATTTTAAATTAAATGTTTAAATAAAGTAAAATTTTGAGATGTTATAGCTAGTTTGACCGCAACCACACAGCGGTCAAACTACCTCCCTAGGCGGTCTGACTGGTGCTACCCTAATAACAACACCAAAGGATTAGAAGACACAAAATCAAACTCAACCAAATGACAACACAACAAGAGCAGTGTTAAATACTCATTATCAATATGAAGCTGTCACCAGTGGCGAATCCACCGTGGGTGCTCGAGCACCCCTCCCCACCGTGGAAGAAGACCCCCCTCCTCCTCCCAGTCTTCCACTGTTGAACGTCGGGCGTCGGCGTCGCCGTGTGACCGTGTCGTCGCATGAAGATGTCGGGCGTCAGTCTATTCTTCTTAAGGCCCATCACGGCATCACCCAATCCAGCTCAAATACCTGGCGAATCCTGGCCCAAAACCCCAACGAGAACAGTGAACATTCAACAGTAATCTGTAGATACGAGATCAGATCTGGGAGAGGAGGCGGAGGAAGATCTGGTCACCGAGTACCCGAGTCGGAGAGAGACCGTCGCGGAGGGGGAGCCGGGGAGGGGGAGGCGGCCGCCGGCCGGCGTAGCGGAGGGGGAGCCGGGAGCAATGGCGAATCCACCGTGGGTGCTAGTGGGTGCTCGAGCACCCCCTCCCCACCGTGGAAGAAGACCCCCTCCTCCCAGTCTTCCACTGTTGAACGTCGGGCGTCGGCGTCGCCGTGTGACCGTGTCGTCGCATGAAGATGTCGGGCGTTGGTCTATTCTTCTTAAGGCCCATCACGGCATCACCCAATCCGGCCCAAATACCCGGCGAATCCTGGCCCAAAACCCCAACGAGAACAGTGAACATTCAACAATAATCTGTAGATACGAGATCAGATCTGGGAGAGGAGGGGGAGGAAGATCTGGTCGTCGAGTACCCGAGTCGGAGAGAGACCGTCGCGGAGGAGCCGAGGAGGGAGGCGGCGCCGCCACGGCGCAGCGGTGGGGAGCCGGGAGGGGAGGCGGCGCGCGGCAGGGGAGCCGGGGAGGGGAGGGCCGGAGGCGGTTGGCGTCTCGACGCGAGCCGCGGAGGGGAGGCCGGCGGCGGCTCGACGCGGCAGAGCGGAGGGCGCCCCGGCCGGGAGGCGGCCGCCACGCGCGCGCGCGGCGGCGAGGCCGAGCGGTGCTGTGGGCTGCGGCGGAGTGGAGTCGGGAGAGACGACGTCACGGGAGTTGCCGAGTTGGTCTGTGGATTGTGGAATACGCAGTACTGGAATGTGGTGAGCCTGAGGCAGTGAGGCGAGGCCTTATGGTGTGGACCGCGTGGTGCGGTGGTGATGATTTGCGGCTTTGCGCTTGCGCTGGGCACCAGTGGCGAATCCACCACTGAGCCAGTGACGCGTGACCAGTGGGGATCGACGGCCGACCGGCGACAGTGGATTCCATTTCCCTGGTCTGGTAGTTGGTACTTTGATTAATTGATTCACTGTTTCGTTGTGTCGTAATCAGATTTAGTGACTTAGGCCCTGTTTGTTTCCACTTAAGATTATTATAATCTAGCTTATAGGTGGGGATTATATAAGCTAGCTTATAATAAGCTGGTGGGAAATAAGCTGTCAGGTGTTTGGCAGCCTGGATTATCAGAGTTATGGATTATTGTATTCGAATGTTTAAAGACTACAACGCCCTTGACCTTTTGTGGTGAATGGCAAATGTGGGTAATATTCCTAAAGTTTTATGGTCATTAAGATAAAAGGTGGATCTATAAGCTGAAATAAGCTCCTTTTTTAAGCTTATTAGATTACAATAATCTGGGCTATTAGATTATAATAAGTTACTTTATAATCTGGGCTGTTTGTTTCCACTTATGATTTATAAGCTAGATTATAATAATCTTAAGTGGAAACAAACAGGGCCTTAGTGGTATGTTTTTATTTCATTTTTAATGTTTATGGACATTCATAATTTAATATTGTATCACTACATTTGATATTTTTTATCTACAGATCGGTACTCACATATTTATGAAGATTTGGGGGCATATTATCCATTAGCAAGGTACTAAATTTTTTGTATTGTACATTTTCAATTTGTTCTCTTCCTATTTATGTATGAATTTAATATTCCAATGGCAAAAGACTAGTGGATGTAGCTTTGGTATATTTATGTTGTGCTGTAGTCTCCATAGTAGAGCTCCCCCTCTATTTTCATCCTGGATTCGCCACTGGCTGTCACCACAGTCTAACATGTATCATAGTGATGGTGAAGTGTCTATTGTCATAAGTTGTGGGAATGACCATGTGTGCTCTCGTTTTCTTTTTCTACTTTGGATAGGACATGCATGCGACCGTATCCCTGAATTCGCCTTGCTTGCATTACCAGGGCTGTTTCCTCTCCATTGTTGCAGGGTCGGTTCACATCTCGGGAAGGGAGGCGAGATGTCTGCAACGCCAAGCCCGGAAGGATGCAGTGTCTTGAGAGATGGGAGTGTTGGTGCTTTGGGATGAAGCATCTGTGCCACTATGCTTGAGTAGGGACCACACTGCCATGTAGCCTGACGTGACAAACATACTTTTGACTCCCATACAACCTCACGTGAAACTCTGAAAGGCCTCCCATAAGGCCATCAGTATTCAGTAGTGCTCAACGTTATGAAAGAAGTGCAGGGATAGCTTCTTGTAAAATAAAAAAAAAACACAATTCTGATCAAGCATAAAGCATTGCAAGAGAAACAAAACATCTCTGCTTAACTGGCTGCCCAAATGGTAGCAATGATCCACGGGGGTATCACGATTTACAAAGATGAGCATGTTTTTGTCATAAATCCCTCTTGAGTTGAGAGCACAAAAGACAACAGTATGGTCTATGCAGCATTCGTTGAAGCAGAACCTTATTAAACCCATTCGCAGAAATTGCTCATAACATGAGACAGACCTTGCCACCTGGTTGTATTGGACAAATGATTTTCCTCGCTTACAACAGCCGCAAACTTGACATCTTGTTATATCAGTCCACCGGAGCATAGACAACACAGGTTCTACTAGGAGTATACACTGAGAACGAATGGGGCCTGTTGTCATGTGAACAGTCCTGCAAGGAACGGACAAAGCAGAAGTTTTCGGATTTGCCAGGAACGAGTTTACTCAAGCATACTATAAGCAACCTCGTAAGAAAGACTTACAGCAGTGAAGTGCTCTGCGGTGTGATGGATCCTACCAAACCCACCAAAAAGCCCAGCGTCCGAGTCTAAGACCACCTGATAGAAAACAGCATATATTATCAGCACACAGCACATCCAGTCCATCTGTATGAACGAGCAAAAATAGCTGCATACCTTGTACTTCCCGGGCTTTAAACAACCAACACGGTAGTCAAAATAGCTGTTACTCCAATGGAAGTTGAACACAAATACCAGATCTCCTCTTTCAAACACAATCACCTTATCCTCCTCATGTTTCCGAGATATGTACTGGTGGTCTGATGTCATGAACTGCAATTACGTGGCCCGTTTCATCAGCGAATCTTCATTGGTTCCAGAGATGTTAAGATGAATAACAATAATAATGAACTTGCTAAAATCTGCCTAGTGTAGAGCAATGGGTAGTAAAAGGACAGTTAAGCAGGAGCCATGAAATAAAAGTTAGTGATAATGAAAAATCATAATCCCTTCTCCAATTTCAGATATAGTACCACCCCTCCCCTTTTCAGTATGGGTGGGTGTGTGTGGTGTTTGTTTTCTGCGAGCTGGGTTTCTTTCTAATCCAGCTCGGTTTGTGCTCTTTCTGTCTTAATGAAATGACACGCAGCTCTCCTGCGTCGTTCGAGAATTTGCTGGCAAGGCCAAGCAGTAAATGGGGGTACTGCAAATACTGTATACCCATTTCAAATCTCAGTTAGCACCCGCAAAGTGAAAGTCAACCCAATGTTTTCCTTGCGACATTTATTAAAGTATCAAAAAACTAAATGAGGGAAACAACATACACAGTACATGCTACAAAATATTCATTTAGTTCCTTTTTTTTTCACCTGAACAGGTTTAAGTTTAACATAATTGGAGATAAATATAAAGTAAAAATAAGGAAGACTATTCCCCTAAAAAAAGAAAGAATGGAAGACTATATTATTATCCTACTGCATGCCACACTAGTGTGCTGCTTCTATTCAGCATATATTTCAGGCAAGTGGTTTTGTTATTTTTCATGCTTAATAATTAAGATATAGGTGGCATATCAAGAGGATTAGAATATATAGATATAGCATCAAATGAGACAGGATGTAATAAAAGGAGGATCTGGCTTTCTACTGTTTATTGATTAGTTCATCAGATTTAGAGGATGTGTCCCTTGCAGCATCGTACCAAATCTATATCTGACCAACCAATTGACACGGTGAGATTATTATGAATAAAATGGCATTACAGAAAGAATGTAACACATAATGTTATGTTGTTATTATAAACAGTAATGCAGTGACTCATCCTTGCAGGAACGAAAAGAAAAGTAAATACTAAATAGTACATACTCCGTATTTTTCCTCAAGGTGCTGCATTGCCTGATCAAACTGTTGCAAACCATGATACCTAAGATATTCCGCATCACCCTGACAAAGTAAAACAAGGGAACATTTCTTACCTATCAATAAATTTTAAAAAAAAACATGGTTCAAGGTTTCTGGCCCTGCCCAAATGCTAATGTGAATAAAGAAGAGTAGATGACCAAGATGAATTGTCATATAGGCAACTTGTTGAATAAAGCACTGGAGAAGAGGTAAATGAAGCACTAAATTTAACTTGATGGAGGTAGAAATTCCTGTTGTTATCGATAAGAAGCTAGTAGAACAAGGAACTTTACCAGGTCAAATCTTCGACGGCATTTGTCATAACTGTTGTTATTCCCTGGGATGAACTTACCATTTGGAAGTACTTGTGGACCTCTTGGAAAATCTATCCATTCTGCAAAACAGAAGGTAGAACAATAACCTTAAAACCAACTGCTGCCTGAAACATAGGAAAACTACATGTGCAAGATAATTGTCAAACGAAAATTAAAGATTTAAACAACACAACATGCAATAAATTAGTTGAATCTCACCGGGATGTCCGAACTCATTTCCCATAAAGTTAAGATAACCTTCTCCTCCTAAACCCATCGTGATAAGTCTAATCATTTTATGCAATGCTATTCCACGATCAATGCTAGGTGTTGAAGGTCTGTCCAGAGCCATGAAATCATACATATCCTGCATGAATACACACCAGATGAAGTTCCCTTGCCATTCATTATTAAAATTCTGTGATGTTGTGCTTCGACATGCATTTGCCTAAGAACAACTAATTCAGAAAGATTATCTCAAACAAAAGCATGAGCCATATTTGTTCTACAACCTCAATGAAGTATTAAAGCAAGAAAATCACACTACTACAAAACAAGCTATATTGAACGTCTCATCACACATGGTTCATGTGGAGCCGTCTGTGCTTGATTATTACAGACGGTTCATAGCAAAAACCGCCTCTAAAACTATCACCGATAGTTAGGTTAAAAGCCGTATGTGATATGCGCATTATCACATATGGTGTTTAATTAGAATCATCTATGAAACAAACCATTTTTGATACGTGCATTATCACAGACGGTTCGTATAACAAATCGTCTTTGATAATGACACATCACCGATCCGTGACGTATCCTCCAGGATTTCGATCTCACTTGTCCATTCTCTCCACATCGGATGGCAGGCACTGGTTCCTCCCACCGCTTGGCCTTTATTAATTACTCCCCATCTACCTCTCCACCGGCAGTCACAGATGAGTTCATCCACTATATAGCTTACTGCATCCTCCCCTCGACGACGCCAACTACCACCATGAGCTAGTGCCTCCGTTGTGAGATCACGGTCGACTGCATAACACACTCTTTTTGTAAGTGTCGTAAAAGTGTCTTATACAGTCTCACTGTTGTGCCACAAAGGTGGCGCTACCGCCGCCTCTCCATTGCCGGTGATATCCGGCCACCATCCGATGCATCCATCTTGTTCCTCGACGACGCCGACTACCGCCATGAGCTAGCACCTCCGTTGTGACACCACAGTCGACTGCACAACACTCTTGTCGTAAGTGTCGTAAGAGTGTCTTCTGTAGTCTCACCGTCGTGCCACAAAGGTGGCGCTACCGCCGCCTCTCCGTTGCCAGTGATATCCGGCCGCCATCCAATGCCCTCCCCTCTCTTCCTTGATGGCAGACGTCAAGGACATCGCGCGTTGCATCCAGCTTGTTCCTCAACGACACCAACTACCACCGTGAGCTAGCGCCTCCGTTGTGACACCACGTCGACTGCACAACACACTCTTATCGTAAGTGTCGTAAGAGTGTCTTGTGTAGTCTCACCGTCGTGCCACAAAGGTGTCACCACCATCGCCTCTCCATTGCCGGTGATATTCGGCCGCTATCCGATGCATCCAGCTTCTATTGTCTGCTAGGATCTCTGCTTCTTATATATTCTTGCCGTGTTAAAGAATTGGTTATCTTGTTATGCTGTAATGGTGGATTATAATCTTAATAGAAATGGAATGTACTATTGTGTTTGCCACTGTATTTGCTTGTTTTCAAAAGGCATAGGTAATATTATTTCTTGAGGCTAGCCGAAAAACAGAAAAAATTCTAGGCATAGAATGAACTATTACAGACGGTTGGTGCTATAAACCGTCTATGAAGGACTAACACAGATGGTTCTATATATCAATCGTCTGTGATACTTACCAATCATAGACGGTTGGTAACTAGAACCGTCTGTGATATGTGAGTATCACAGACGGTTTTTGGTTCGAACCGTCTATAATGAAAGCTTCGAACCGTCTGTGATGACTCTTTTTTATAGTAGTGTCAAGAGATAATTATTATACAACAAATATATTTCATAAAGAAACAAACGAATAGATGAAACAACATAAATTATGGTATTAGCTAAGGTCAGAATAAGTAAAAAGAAGAAAATTGATGTGTGATTACCTTGTCCATCAACCAGAATGCAATAGTCTTGTCACCAACTAGTGCTTGATCATGACTTTCAGCATAAGTAACACACTTCTCTGACCACCTCCTATTTGTTAGTGTGTGCACGATGTCACCAATCTTCCAAGCTTGATCACTTTTTCTGTACAAAATGAAAGCTGCAATCAGACACCACACACACACACACACATATCACATAAAAAAATCCAGCAGGCACATGAAGCCAGGGAAAAACTTACCTCTGAAACCACCGGTTATCGGTGTTATCGGTGGGTCTAGTAAAATTCAAACCGGGCAAAAGATTTCGGATTTATCTAAATTTCATCAATGTATAAAGGAAATTTGTAACAAATTTGTAGTACAAGTGTGCTCATGGCTTGGTGGGAAGGCTCTATATTTGGGCAGACTTGGTCGTGTTTACGAGCGCTGGTTTTGCCAATTTTTTCAACTTTTTCTTTTTTACATCTGAAAAAAAAATCAAATTTTAATTCAAAAATTTTGTCCAAAAAATCCTGTAACTGCCACTTACTGGTTCTATTGCTACCCTCTGATAAAATTTGCTTCTTTTACATAAAAAAAATTCAAATTTTAATTAAACAATTTCATCTAAAAAATGCGGTAACTGCCAGTTACCGGTTCTATTGCTACTCTCCGATAAAATTTTCTTCCTTTTACATTGAAAAATTCAAATTTTAATTCAAATTTTTTGTCCGAAAAATCTGGTAACTGCCGGTTTGGTTCTATCGCTACCCTCCGATAAAATTTGCAAACCAATAGTATTTTCCCTGCATGAAGCACCAATGTTTTACAGTTTCAAAAGAAGCCTAAACAATTGTGAGAATGTGAGATCCAAAGAGCAGAAGAAGCCTCTTTCATAGACACAAAATAGAGGGGCATTATTTAACAAAATGTAATGTAATTACCCAAAATCCTAGAAGTTGGTAATTGCATCTTATTTTTGTAGTTTTGCTGTATAAACTATGATGTCACGACCACTAACCCCTTTATGCCCAAATTCAATACACTAACAATAGTACATGCACATGCATCTGGAAGTTCAAATGTGTATTAGTGTTATACAATAAAATTTTGAATTATATTCATATGCAGTGCACAAGAAACTATTATATCCAGTAGATATAATGTTACCATCTGCAATAACCAGCATTCAAAACACTTACTTGAGAAGTTCAATCCATTTGTCAGGGACAGCCATATGCAGGCGATAGTCAAAACCAACTCCACCGTCTTGAACAGGAAGGGCAAATGTGGGCATTCCACTAACCTGAAATAGTTAAATGAATAACTAAAACAGTTGAACAATTAAGTTCTATTCATTTTATTTGGAAATTCCTGTTTATGTTTGGAAGCAACTGATTTAGAAATTAGAACTCTGGCCCATTGACGCTCCACCATAACCTATTAATGTGTCCATTCTAAAACAAAAACTGGTTAATGTGTATTTCATCAGATTTTCATTGAAATTATTGTCCCCAAGGAAAAGAAAAGGCTGTCACTCCATGGAACATACAACTATTTGAATATGGAAGATGACATGTAGCTAGTCTCATGTGGCTATTTGATAACCCTGCTACCTGATAATTCCATAGTAAGCAGACTAGAATGACCTCGCATATTTATGTACAAACAGGAGCTGATAAGCATGTCTCAATAAGTGGTGTTAAATGACCATACAAAACGTTGAAGAACAATGCTTTATCATACAAGAATACGAATGTAAGACAAAATGTCCATGGCCCTAGACTTTGACATAGTTGCAAAGTAACGGCGCAGTGTACACTTCATTTAAAAAAATCTAAAGCAATTTTTACGTGAAAAAACAAAGTCAACCTAGACTGCAAAGATGATCACCATAAATATATGTGGGATAAATACATACTGAAAGATAAATGCAGTCAGAACTTACATCTTCACCAATGGTTACGGCCTCAGGATAAAGTCCATGAATTAGATCATTTACCAGCATCAAGTAAACAACTGCATCTACATCGGTGGCAAAGCCAAAATACTCATTGTAGTTCCCCGAAAAAGAAACCTAAGATAAATTTCAGTAAGTTAGAAAAAGGAATAATAGGCTGTAAACTTGTAATGAAATATGATACTGTGACATACAGAAAGTTCTTAGATGTAATCCTATCACATTTACCAAGGTAGGAAAATAAAGTAACAGAAATCAAGCAATAAATTACTTGTAATCCATGGTGAGTATACATCATGGAGGTCACGCCATCGAATCGGAAACCATCAAACTTATATTCCTCAAGCCACCATCTTGCATTTGAAAGTAGAAATCGTATAACCTGTAAAAAGATAAAAATGTTGGGAGATATGTAGACAGATTAATGGGGATAAATATATAAGAGATGGCAATAGAAGATATCTTATTCCATACTTCCCAATTCCCGTAGTTGAACAGGCGAGAATCCCACATCCAATGATGGCCTCGTGAACCGCTATGAAAGTAATGGGTATCTGTACCATCAAAGCCATTCAACCCGTCCAAGGTATTATTCGAGGCATGACTGCAGGAAACAGAAAATTAGAGGTAATGCTATGTAACAACCGGTAGAGCTAGGAGTTTTTTGATGGGGGTGCAAACCTAACACAAGATTGTCCAACAGAAAAAGTTCAAATACATTGTAGCAAAAATCAAATAGTTCAAACCAGGGTTCAAAATCCCGGCGGTAACCGACTGGTTATCGCCAGTAACCGGTTTACCAGTCGAATAAAACTGGCAGTTTTTATTTAATTTAAATTTAAAATTTTGAATGTAAAAATTAGTTTTCCTAATGATGTTTACATTATTTAACACTAATGGAATGTATTAGGAAAATGCAAGCACCTCCTGTGCTTAACTTCATACTTTTTGTCATGAATGTATTAGTCTAGCGGTTTTTTATTACATTTAAATTTAAAATTTTGAATGTAGCAGTTAGTTTCCCTTATAATGTTTACATTGTTTAATACTAATAGAATGTATTAGAAAGATGCATGCACCTCCTGTGCTTGACTTCATATTTTTGCCATAAATGTATTAGACCGGCGGTTTTTTATTATATTCAAATTTAAAATTTTGAGTGTAAAAGTTAGTTTTCCTAATGATATTTAGATTGTTTAACATTAATGGAATGTATTAGCAAGATATATACACCTCCCGTGTTTGACTTCATGTTTTTTTGCAATGAATGTATTATGAATTTTCGATTTCAAATTTGGAAAACCGGTTTTTAATGGTTTTTCTGTTTTTAGCGATTTTTCTCTGGTTTTTGGGGTGGTAATAGGCTGGTTTTTCCGGTTACGATTTCAAATGCAAAATTTGACACTTAAAATTTGGCCGATTTTCCCAGTTTTTCCAGTTACCGGTACCAGCCCTTGGTCGAGATTTAGGCCGTAGCGGGTTTTGGAACCTTGGTTCAAAACACAAATTGTTCATACTAGAGCCGAAATCACAACATAATTAATAAAAACAACAATTGTAAAGGTCATCCGATTTACATTTCAACTCTATCCCACAAAGATTGTAATACCACCAGAATGAAAAAGGGAAGAAAAGCTAGAAATGAGAACAATCTAAGAGAGAAAAATGTGTTACCGTCGAAACCCATTCGACTTTAGAATGTTGAATAAAATTAACGCTCACAGAGGTTTCCAGACCGTCCAGGGCCGGTCGGCACCATCTTGCGTTCTTGGTTTTTTTCATCCGGCAGGAGGTTCCATTTGTACCTTTTACCAACTTACCTGCCGCATAGTAAGAAACCCCCCAAAGCTCATGCAGTGCCATTTGGGCCAAATTGCCCTTGGGGCAGTCAGCCATATGAGAGAAAGTGGGAATAAGGTGAGGGCATTCTAGTCATTCCACAAAGTCAGAGGGTAGACCAACCATGCCCTTAATTACAAGCCAGCACAGTACCAGGCAGCCCCCACACAAGCCCCATTCGCATTTCTTTCCCTGACCGAGAGCTCAACCAGGGAGCTAGCTAAAGACTGAGAAATAACCCAAGACCAAGCCTCACCTCAGCCCATTACACTTCACAACCGAGAGCCATCCATCTAGCCATGAGAGAGGGAAGATGAAGAAAGAGCAAGGGAGAGGAGGGGACCCCATGGAGCTGACGAAGGTCGCGGCGTGAGGATGGCGACGACGACAACGTGGGACATCAACAGCCGCTGGACCGATGCCAAGCCGACCATCAAGAGTGCCCACCTTCCCTCCACCCTTTCTTCCCTCTTACAATCCCTTGGCAAAACATCCAGCACGGGCTATTAAAGCCGCTGCCCAAATCTGAGGAAGAGAGAGAGATAAAGAGGTGAGGAAGGATGAGGCGTTTCGGCTGAAAAAATTGTAGAGAGAGTGTGTGTTCAGCCAAGTAGAAAAGAAATGGGGAAAAAAGGAAAGAAAAGAAAAGAGGAGAAAAAGAAAACAAAAATAGGGGTTTGGTACCTACGTGATGGGTCCTTAACCCCTTTTTATGCTAGCGTCAGGTCTTCCGCATAGAGTCGATGCTGTTCATCTAAGCGCATGTACCGAAATTCTATTCTGGGTCGGGATTAACTGCTTGTTCAAGTAGAGGTCCTGAGTCGACGCCGTCTACATGTCTCTTCGCTCCGTTTGGTTAATAGGCAAGTGCATGATAGAGCGATAGACCTTAGAGTTTTTGAAATACGTGATGTTTACATGATACGGTATGCTTATGTGGAAATGCGATGTTTACATGACATGATGTAGTTTATGCATTGATGTTGGAACAAGGTGAGCGATGGTGCTTACCTGCTAATGATGTTAATGTTGAGCATAAATATGACAATGGATATATGCATTCGCATCATGTGTACTCATGAGATGAGAACTGGGATCTGCCTGGGTGCATCCCGCAAGACCTACTTCGGTATGCCTCCACGGGAGTGGAGAGACTCCTGTGCTGATATGGGCGGGCCCAGGATTTTGGGTGAACATCAACAGGTGTTCACTCAGCAATACCGGTATATGCAATGAGATGAGCAAATGAGCATGTAGAGTAGTGCTGCATCGCACTAATGGTATGACAATGTAGGAATATGAAGTGAAAATATGAACAGGATAATGTATGTGGAGAATGCTATGGCTGGTTAAATTGCTTACATGTTCTGGTAGTGTTTATCGTTCTATTATGTACTTGCTGAGTCTCCGGACTCACTCTTGCTTCATTTGCTTTTTAGGTGAACGTTGAGGATGTCATGCACGGGCGAGAGTAGCATATGAATAACTTCATGTTCTTGCAGCACTTCATATATCATATTTTGTTAATATGTTTAACTCCACTAGTAAGCTAGTATAGTTGCTTAAAATGGTATGGTGTAAGTGGTTGCTGCTTTATGAATAAAGTAAAGTTTGCTTAAAATGATTAGCAATTATTCAAAAATAGTATTATTATGCAATGATGGTAGCACTCTAGGCCCAGAGGATGGGCGGGGTGTTATAAAGATCCTAGGTCTCTATTATTTATTTTTCAATTGTAAATTACAACAATAAAATTAACATATTAAACCTAGAAGATTAAGAGCTCAAGACATGACAGAAGATCAAGAACTCTAAGACATGCTTGCATGTTGGAGAGGATGGCTTAGTATTGCATTACAAATATTGAGTATAGACCCATATATGGAGTACATATGCATAGTATATATACTTAGTATATGTATACTAATACTTAGTACTAGTACTCTGCCTCTGTCCCTGGTAACAACAGGGCTTGAGTAAATCAACTAGGATATCCAATGGGCAACGAGTTAAAATCAATCTCATCCCGAAAGTAAAGCTACACAACCAAAAGGGCTTTGAACCAAGACATCCAATAGGTTAAAACCAAACTCATCTTCATATACATTAACATAAGAATTAAGTATGAAAACAAGCGGGAAGTTAGTTTTGTGTACTAGTATCCCTATTGTCTATGTTGTTTCTAGGAACATTCTTTCTTTCTTTGGTTTATCGGACATCATTACTTCTGTCCGCAAAGCAATAACTTCATATATTTTTATATTTCATAGTGGTTGACAACACTTGACATATAAAAGAGAAAATAGATGATGATTTCATATTCCAATCCACAAGAAAGACCACTAAAATTGAAATAAAGAATCAAGATTAATGTGAACTCACCTGTTCACAAATAAGAAAAAAAGGACAAAAACATTAACAAGAACTTACGTAGCAAAATGGATTCTAAAACCATTTAATTCTTTAAACGTTATCCTAAGACTCGAATTGAACTTAAATCCTACGAAAATTCTAGTAGTGATAAAAAGGTCAACACTGCCAAAGGGAGGATATAAAACAAAATAACAGGTACTTATGTGGGTCGCAAAAGATTAGACCATTCTGAAAGATGACAACAAATGAATAGGCAAACATTCTGAATAAAATAGAATAAAAACAAAATTCAATAAAGTATTATATTATACATCAACTTTTTCAGAATCCCTTTACAATTGTAAACTAAAAATGAGTTGTTTCATGATAGTCATTAAATCAACTCAAAACCAATCTATTATTTGCCAACACACACACACACACACATAAAAGCAGGAAGAGGGAACCTTACATACATAAAACGGGTGACCTAAGACAAAATTTCAAGAAACTTCATCGGGCAAATGACCTAAAGGTGTCGCATGTATTCAACTTCAAAATGAACATTATTTGAAATAGTATGACAGATCAATTAAAGTACCTGTGAACAATATCCATGAGGACAAGCAAACCAAGCTCATGAGCTCTATCAATTAAAGACTTCAAATCTTCTGGGGTCCCAAAACGGCTACTTGGTGCATAGAAATTGGTAACATGGTACCTGCAATAAAAGTAACAAAATAGCAATCAATGTTGTAGTATTGGTTGTGAAAAAAAAGAAAAAATACAGCATTTGCAATAAAAAATTGAGTTGAATGCTATTTCAATGGCCATGTCATTAGAAAGGAAGCCAATATAACACTGATACACATTATCATATTGCTACTTGCTAGTATGGTGGAGCTTATTATCATCCTTCTATACAAAGATAGTCAATATGTATGTAACCTTATTGTTATGTGAAGGACTATGTGAGAAGGTTCAGGATTTCATTTTGATGAACCATTGCTAAACTGGAGGAGTAGGAATTTGAATTTTGCGAATTTGTAGTTTTCAAATCTTCTTTCATCTGATCGACCTAAGAGGCTGTCAAACTAGCTATCAGTCAGATCGGCTGGAGCTAGCAGTCTGATGTGCCCAAGTGTTTGCTTTGGCTGGAATTTATGTTTTAGGAAATTTGGTCATGGAGTGATTTGAATTGTGTTTGGTCAGTGCATATGTATTGCATGAAGCATGTTTTGACTAACGTGGGTCAAGTTGTGAAGAACTTATACCTGAAAATGATTTTTTTGTCTTTGGATATGCAAAGAGACTTAGAGTCAACCATGGTCAACGGTGAAAATCGGGGCTACGCTCATAGAGGAGCTGAGGTCCAGAACGATCAAGAATACCGAGTGAGATGGCTGAGCTTAAACGTGGCACAAAGAAGGGGGGAAATGTTGAAAGGAAGGTTTAAGCAACGGGTTGCATCAAGTGGCTTAATTGATCCAAGTGAGGCATGGTTCGGTGGAACTAAAATGGGAGAGACTTGCCAACATATGGTAAGCCAGTGGTGTACCTATACATGGTAATTATTGTGATTGCCTGCAAGAAAGATGAAGATCGAGTCAAGTAAGGGTGTTTTGGTAAGATGGCCAAATACCGAAAACTACTTTGGATCAAATTCGCGGTACTTGAGCAGCATTTGGGAAATCAGTTTAGGTCAATAAGTTAAAAAGATCAAGTTGGATCAAAGCCTAAGGACTTAGCGAATTCGGGCTCATGTGCTTTGAAAAGCGTGCATAAGTTTAGTGTGTGAGTAAAACCTGTGTTGTATGGGGTTAACGTATTTTCCTCAAATGTGCTAGTGAATAGTATCCATTAGGGTTAGATATGAGCTAGTTGGCCTATCTATTTAACGTGTTAGGACAGAGATTTGCTAATTAACCATCCAACCATCATACCTTTCCTCATTGAAGGCAAGTGTTCTAGGGTAAGGGTTTGAGAAATGTGAGTGTTGTGGTGTGCTCTCTTATTCTCCAGGTGAAGTAGCTGTAAAATCTTCATCCTCAAATAGTAATAAATCAACTTTGTTCTTCATTCATAGGGTCTCTTTGATTTGGTTGATTTGCTCTTATTCTTAATTTGGGCTGATTCTTTGTTATGAGAATAGAGAAGCGGTCATACTGCTCCTAGGCCCTGTCAGACTGCCTTGCAGCCAGCAGTCAGACCTCTCAGGCGCTGGTTAGACCCCGCCACCTTGTTGCTGATCAGATCGCCAAGATATAGAATTTTAGTTCTTCAGTTTCAGAGTTGATTGCTTTTGTTTTCGCTTCAATTCCTAATCTTCACAGCTCAGTAGCTACTAGAGTGAAGGATTGGTGAATATTTAAGAGAAATTTTTGAAGGCACCATTTATCCCCCTCTGTTGCCATACCAGTTCTACATTATATGCGCATTCAAACCCAATTCTTTTTTTGGAGACCAAACCAAATTTTTTACATTTCCAGAATACCAAAATAAACTTGACCAGTGATAAGATGGCTACTCTGAACAAGAACACAGGAAAAAGTAGTTTAAAGATAGCAAGAAGCAGCAGTTTCTCGCATAAAAAATAAAGGGAAGAAAGGAAGCAAGAAATCATATGATGAAAAAGTTTCCAAGCATATAAGAGTTTCTAAAGCTGAAATAGGTATAAACTGTAAAGACAAGAAAGAAAACTAAAATGGATCCAGATCATACCCAAAGCTTCCATAATATGAGTGCTCTTGGATTGCCATTATTTGCAGTGCATTGTATCCAAGTCTTTTAATTCTTGGAAGCACCTCATCCCTAAAGTTTGCATATGTGTTTATCTTTGGTTCCTGATCACGAAAGAAACTAGTAGCTATCCAACTGTCTATATAATAATGCCGCCAGCAAGCATAATTTACAAAATAAGAGAATAATGAATTAATGAAAGAACATCTATAGACAACAATTTCTGAGTTCGATAGGATATATCACAAATTACGTGGCAATAGGATATAATGTAGAAAGATGGGAGACATAGCTGTGCTACTATCTAATTTTACGGTGTGAGACTTAAAAACAGAAGCACACCTGACAATAATTATTTATAAAAAATATTAATTTAACTTAATTAAACATTTTTTCAAGCATGTTGATATAATGACAGAAACATATATAAACTTATAGCAGCAACAGATGTGACATTCAAAAGTACATCAAACCAAAATTGACGGTGTACGTAGATCTTAGTAATGTGGTAATTTCTAAAACTTGACATCGAACATGGTGACTTCTTTTTCTCTTTGTTTCAACGATACAATAGATGTACAGTTTTGGGAGTTTGAACTGATAGATACCAGCTTTTGGCAACAAAAATCTGACACTTCCTCTAATTGTCAAAACATCATATTTGAACCAAGCTAACAACATTCTTGGATAAGCAGTTCTAAACTATCCTCGAATTACATTTTATGATTGTATTTACCAAGTAGCGTAGGAAAGTTTTATGACAAGTTATCACTGCAATTACTCATCTTCTTAGAAAAGGAAGCCAAGCTATCAATACCGAAATAGCATTGCGACACATGTAAGTTAACTTGAACTGCACATAGCTAGCATCATTTAAGGAATAAAGGTCAAAGGTGCAATACCGGGCTGCTCATTCCAATATGTGTTTCATATATCCGCAATGATTTTGGTCGTTTAGGTTGAGGATGCTTGAATACATACTTCTCCTGCATATGCATGTAAAGAATTTTAATAATTGGCTAGTAAAGAGAAAATTAAGATGCCAACAGCAAATAGAAAGTTGGACAGCTTGAAAGAACACTTCAGAGGCTCCATGAGACAAAAGATAACAGGCTTTTTTCTTTTTTTTCTTTTTTGCTGAAGCACATAAGTACTAATAAAGGAATATTTTAGAAGTACAAAAGAAGAAAAAAAGTGCCTCTTCAGGAGGATCGTAATATATCCCGTTGTATGGTATATCTCCTGGGGCCTGCACAGAGTACTTGATCCAGGCAGGAATTGAATCCTTTATCCCAGATGGTGTATCCATTCGCACCTGATGATCAAAAGAGCTGCTAAGTAATACAGGACATGCACATGAGCCAAAAACACTTGACAAGCAGAAGAAAGAACTACCTTTACACGTGAGCCATGAGGAATAGTTGGTGAACCATCTGCATTGTTAGGCAGAAAAATCTCCCAAACGCCGAACTCATTCTGGAAAAAATTACATTGCATATGAGCATCAGTAACTCTTTATCAATCATATGGAGCTAAGGTTCATGAACTATAAAACACGCCTACTCCAGATCCATCATTATTATGTAAAAACTACTCGGCTACTATCTTATGACGACATAAACTGTTGTGGACGCTTTTGTCGGCAAATACTATACACGCCGCAATAAGCAATCTGAGCCAACGTCCACAACAGAGTCCGGCGGCAAATCCACCTGATTTGGTTACCAAGTTTGTTAAGATTAGAGTCCTAGTTTGAAAAGGATTAGAGTTATCTTTTAGGAAGTAATGGCCTAAGGGCCTATATATATATATATATCTGTAAGCCCGATTCATGGGGGCAACAAGGAGATTAATAAAGTTAGAGAGATTACTCAGAGCCTCTTTACGGAGGGCGAGTTCTCTGTTCCCCTTGCGCATATTCTACCACAACATCTTTGGTATCAGATTCGTGAGATCCTCTGACCTCCTCATGGGCGCCTCCATCCCACCCGACGATTTCAAGGCAGCCATGGACGCCATCCTCGCCAATCTCTCCTCCATCAAAAACGAGATGGCGACGATGAAGGGCGACCAAAGCCGCCTCGCTGTGGCTGTCAATCGACTGCAGTCGGAGAAGCTCGATTCCGGCGGCTCCCACAGCGGCTCCGTTGCGGAGAAATCTGAGCCCGAGCCGCCGCCTTTGTCTTCCCATCACCAACCATCCCACAAGCTTCGCTTTCCGCGCTATGATGGCACGGCGGATCCGGTGGTCTGGCTCCACAAAGCAGAGCAGTTCTTCCGCCAGCAGCGCACACCGCCGGAGGAGAAGGTGTGGCTCGCTTCTTTCTATATGGAAGACGCCGCCCAGGACTGGTATTACCGCCTGGAGCAGAATCGCGGCGCTCCCACTTGGCCGGAGTTCGTCGAGAGGGTTCAACGCCGATTCGGCCCCCCGATGCGCAGCAATGCCCTTGGCGCCCTCATGCAACTGCGACGTACCGGCACCGTGGAGGAGTACCAGGCGCAGTTCCTTCCCTTGCTTGCCCGCTGCAGAAACGTCACGGAGCAGCAGCAGATTGACATCTTCACTGCTGGCCTCCGCAATCCTCTGCAAACCGATGTAGAGCTCCAGAACCCGGAATCCCTCGACGACGCCATGAGCCTTGCGCGTGCCTTTGAGCGCCGCCTGGACCTGGACGACGACGATGCCCGCGGCACTAACCGTGTGCCCCCGCGGTCCACACCCACACACCGGCCGACGCACATGGCGGCGACGCCCGCGCTGCGCACACCGGCTCCGCCCGCCAAGGCGCCGATCCAAACTCCTCCGGCTCCGTCGAAGGTCGCGCCGCCAGCGGGTACTCGCTTCAAGCGGCTCTCCCCACAGGAGATGGCACAACGCCGGGCAGACGGCCTCTGCTTCAATTGCCCGGAGAAATTCACCAAGGACCACTACAAATCTTGTTCGATGAAGGGCCTATACCTGATGGTGTTGGATGACGAGGCTCCGGACGACGGCACGGAAGAAGACGATACAATTTCAGACGCCGATGTCGAAATCTCTCTCCACGCCCTTACTGGCATAACCATGGCGGACACCATGCAGCTGTCCGTCACCATCGGACCCGAGCAGCTGCACGCCTTGGTGGATTCCGGCTCCACCCATTCTTTTGTGGCGTCCGCTACGGCACGCCGTCTGGGTCTTTCACCCGCACCGCGCCCAGGCCTCACCATCGGTGTCGCTAATGGCGACCGAGTTCCTTCCGACGGGGTCTGCAAGAAGGTGCCCGTGACCATTGGCGAGGAGCTTTTCTACATCGACCTTTATGTCCTACCTCTCGACGACTACGACCTGGTCCTTGGCTGCCGCTGGCTCAAGACGCTCGGACCCATCCTCTGGGACTTCGAGCGCCATTCTATGGCGTTCTGGCGCGGCGATCACCACGTCAAGTGGCATGGCCTGGATGCGCCGTCTGCTCCCCAGCTCAACTCCATGGATGGGAAGGATTTGCTGTCGCTCTTACTGGCGGAATTCTCCGACCTTTTTACAGAACCAACCGGTCTGCCTCCACAACGCCACCTGGACCACCGCATTACTCTGCTACCCGGGACTCCACCAATTGCGGTGCGCCCCTACCGCTATCCGCAGCTTCTCAAGGACGAGATTGAAAAGCAGTGCGCCGATATGCTCCGCCAAGGCATCATCAGGCCCAGCACGTCGGCATTCTCCTCTCCCGTTCTTCTGGTGCGCAAGAAGGATGCGAGCTGGCGTTTTTGCGTTGACTATCGCGCCCTTAACGCCAAAACCGTGCGCGACATGTTTCCAATTCCGGTCGTCGACGAGCTCCTCGACGAACTCAAGGGGGCTGCTTTCTTCACCAAGCTGGATCTCCGCAGTGGGTATCATCAGGTCCGTATGCACCCGGCGGACATCGACAAGACGGCATTCCGCACACATCATGGACACTTCGAATTCATCGTGATGTCCTTCGGCCTCTCCAACGCGCCCTCCACGTTCCAGGCTTTGATGAACGAGGTTCTTCGGCCCTTTCTCCGACGCTCGGTACTCGTTTTCTTTGATGACATCTTGATTTACAGTTCCTCCTGGGCGGAACACTTGCGCCATGTGCGCGCGGTCTTCACCACCCTCCGCTCGCACAAGCTCTTTCTCAAGCGGTCCAAGTGCACCTTCGCCGAGCGCAGCGTCGCATATTTGGGCCATGTTATCTCCATGGACGGGGTAGCCATGGATCCGTCCAAAGTTGAAGCAGTCCAGCAATGGCCTCAACCCCGGACTCTCAAGGCGCTGTGCGGTTTCCTCGGCCTCACCGGCTATTATCGCCGCTTCATCAACAACTACGGCGCGATGGCTGCCCCGTTGACCGCACTCTTAAAGAAGGATGCGTTCTGCTGGTCCTCGGCGGCCTCGGACGCCTTCATGGCGCTGAAGACCGCCCTGACGTCCGGTCCAGTCTTGCAGCTCCCTGACTTCTCCAAGGGGTTCACCGTCGATTGTGACGCATCGGGCTCTGGGTTTGGTGCTGTCCTCCACCAGGGCGACGGTCCCATCGCCTTCTTCAGCAGGGCCATCGCACCACAGCATGCCAAATTGGCCGCCTATGAACGCGAACTCATAGGACTGGTCAAGGCAGTGCGCCATTGGCGTCCCTACCTCTGGGGGCGATCCTTCACTGTGCGCACGGACCACTTCGCCCTCAAATACCTTCTTGACCAGCGACTCTCCACAATTCCGCAGCATACATGGGTAAGTCGTCTCTTTGGGTATGACTTCCAGGTGGAATTTCGTCCCGGCCGTCCGAACTCTGCTGTTGATGCTCTGTCTCGCCGGGATGAGGACACTACCGTGATGACCGCCTATGCTATATCCCGTCCTGACTTGGAGCTGTTCGATGACCTTCGGCGTGAGGCGGTGCATCTTCCTGAGCTGGTGGCCAAACGCTCGGAGATTGCGCAGGGCAGCGCCGGCGCCTCCTGGACCGTGGTCGATGGGTTTGTCCTCCACCGCAGCCGCATTTATGTGCCGGACTCTTCAGCGCTCTGGCCACAACTTCTTGCCACGGCTCACGGCACCGGCCATGAAGGAGTACAGAAGACGCTGCATCGCCTCCGAGCCTCATTCTACAACCCGCATACCAATCGACTGGTGCGGGAATTTGTGCAAGGCTGTTCCGTGTGCCAGCAACACAAGACGGACCATCTTCACCCGGCCGGTCTTCTCCAACCTCTGGCCATACCGAGCTCGGTCTGGGCAGACATTGCTCTTGACTTTGTCGAGGTTTTCCCCAAGGTGGCTGGCAAATCAGTGGTGCTCACGGTGGTTGATTGCTTCTCGAAGTACGCCCACTTCATTGCCCTCAGTCACCCATACACGGCAATTTCAGTAGCCCGTGTTTTCTTCGACAACATCGTCCGGCTTCATGGCATTCCATGCTCCATCGTCAGCGATCGCGACCCGGTCTTCACCAGCGCCTTCTGGACAGAGCTCTTCGCTCTTTCTGGGGTCGAACTTCGTCTGAGCTCCGCCTTCCATCCACAAACGGATGGCCAATCCGAAGTGATGAATCGCATTCTGGGAGTCTACCTGAGATGCCTTGCCGGAGACCGTCCACGCAGCTGGCTGCGATGGCTTCCATGGGCGGAGTACTGCTACAACACATCCTACCAGATGGCTCTCCATACGACCCCGTTTCAGGTGATCTACGGCCGCCCGCCTCCAACGATGGCCAGCTATCAACCCGGCTTGGCACGTGTTGCAGCCCTCGACAAGCAGCTAGTCGATCGCGACGCCTTCTTAGCTGACATACGCGACCGTCTCCTCCATGCGCAAGATCACATGAAGCAGTACTATGACTCCAAGCATCGCGATGTGCAGTTCAAGGAAGGTGACTGGGTATGGTTGCGTCTTCATCACCGCTCGGCTGCTGGAATCACTGACAAGTCCGGGGGCAAGCTTGCTCCTCGCTACTACGGTCCTTATCAGGTGGTGGAACGTATTGGCTCGGTGGCCTATCGTCTTCGTCTTCCGCCCAAGGCCAAAATCCACGACGTCTTCCACATCGCCTTCCTCAAGCCGCACCACGGTACTCCACCATCTATCCTGGTGGCCCTTCCACCCATGGTTCGCGGCCGAGTGATTCCCACCCCAGCTTGCATCGCGCGCGCACGGCTCAACCGGGGCACATGGGAGCTGCTTGTGCGATGGGTGGGGCAACCTGACTCAGAGGCTACCTGGGAACGCCTGGAGACCTTCAAAGAGGAGCATCCGGCATTCCAGCTCGAGGACGAGCTGTTTCTCCAGGAGGGCGGAAGTGTTGTGGACGCTTTTGTCGGCAAATACTATACACGCCGCAATAAGCAATCTGAGCCAACGTCCACAACAGAGTCCGGCGGCAAATCCACCTGATTTGGTTACCAAGTTTGTTAAGATTAGAGTCCTAGTTTGAAAAGGATTAGAGTTATCTTTTAGGAAGTAATGGCCTAAGGGCCTATATATATATATCTGTAAGCCCGATTCATGGGGGCAACAAGGAGATTAATAAAGTTAGAGAGATTACTCAGAGCCTCTTTACGGAGGGCGAGTTCCCTGTTCCCCTTGCGCATATTCTACCACAACATAAACTGTAAAAGATACCTACATCATAACAATATATGTGTAACATGCGTGCAATCACTATCAACCTCCTAAGACAAAATCAGCATCAACATTGATATCTAGTAGTGGACTCATTGCAGCAGTCAAGTGAAGGAACAGAGTCCAGCGAATTTAGTAGGCGCTTTCATGTAGAAAGTTTGGACGATATAGAAGTGCATTCATATTATATCTATGGCTCTAGAATACATATGAAATCTATGCCAAACCTAATTCAAATAGATAATTAGATCTATACAAACTAATCTAAAAAGACAAGATGAAATGCATTGGAAGCTAGAGGCGTACTTTGTTCATACGGTCTGCATTTGGATCCCAGTTGTTGAAGTCGCCTACTAACGCTGCAGACTGCAATTGGAAGCAGGAGTCAGTTCTAGCTAGTTGTGTAACTTTGGTATGCTATTCATTTGGGAGGTACAAAATCCGTACAAAATATATTAGGATAGCCAAGGAAGGGTAATTATTCACAAATAGTTCAAAGATGGAACTAGTATAGTACAGTACAATACAGGTAAATGATAAGACTATCAGAAGAACATACATTTGCTCCAGGAGCCCATTCTCGGTAAGTGATACCTTCAGCACTACATGGGACGAGGAAGGAAGGTAATAAGTTATTTGCTCGTATATAGAAAAAGGTGATACATACTTATGTAAGTAAAGAAATCTTACCTGCGATTAAATCCAAACTTCTCGTAACTGCGGGAAAATGCCTCCAAACCTCCTTCGTGTTGGTCAATGTCTGAACGCATTCTCCTATATAGGCTGTATCTGTTTTTGATTCATTAAGGCATAATAAGATTGCTAATCGAGTTGGGTATATATGGTCTACGGGTTTCATCCTTATAACAGCAATACAAAAGGAAGGAAACAAAGTTGTTGTTCAATTGGCAGAGGAAAAAAAGCAAAATATAGAGCCTATTATACCATATATGGTCATCACTTTAGCCTCTTAGAATCGGTAATTTTCAACGAGTGTAGTTTATACTGCAGTTGTGAAAAACCATCCTATCCTACAAGACATTTGTTCGGTTACCAGTTCCGTAAACGCTAAACCAGCCTGCCCTCAGAACCATGAATATACATTAGTAACAATAAACTTCAAGAGTCTCGTGACACATTAAGCAGCAATTACATCTTATGAAAGACCGGAATACCTTAATGTGCACAGGGGTGGAAACGAGGCATACCGATATTCAAGATGGTGCTTAAAGCCTTGCAGCATTGGGTCAATCTGGTATATTTTCTGTCCATCACTTGGTGTTGGGACAACTTGTGGTTTCTCTTTAGCAGCTGATTCTTTGACGATTTTGTTCACGCCTTGAAAATCACTTTCTTCAGCACCCTGAGCTGTCTCTAAAGACCCAATATTAACTTCAGCTCCAACCTCCGTGCTTGATTCATCATCAATGACTGGCACCTAGAACGATGTCCAAGAGAAAATGTGCAGAAGAAGAATGGTGATACACAAAGTTATAAATGCATCCAACGTGTATCCTTTGTGGCCTCATATATGGGGTTTTGGTCTAGATCTCGATTATCATGCAGAAAAAGTACTAACAATATCAGAATCCCCGTACGAAACAGAAATGTACGCGCGCAGATGCAGTTGTGCACACATTGAGGCATGAAAGAGGACGCAATGCAACGTACGTGTGGAATTCAGAAATTATTTGGTATCTCATTTCGTTAGATATCACTACTTCACTAGACACGTATTTCAAGCGAACCATGCAAATATGGTAGTACCAGTATTCTCAGCACAGGATGTATCACGCACCTGCAAATCACCAGACTCGAACTGAACCGCACCGGCTGAAGACGGCATCCCGTCGCTCTCGCCCTCAGGGGTAATCACCTCCCCGGACGCGCCCGCCGCGCGCATGGCCACGCGCCTCCCGGAACCGCCGACGCGAACGGCACCTACAGCCAACATCACGCCAACAAAGTAAAACCGCTGCATATGCCGCAACCTGACACGCCTGATGGAGCTGAGACACGCGACGGGCCAAGGACGAAGACGACAGAATTAACCAGAGTAAATAGCGAGTGAGGAAGGTGACGCGGATTATTACGAGCGAAGCAGGGGCCCTTGCTGCGGCCGAAGCGCAGCGACGGCGACGGCAGATCCACCCCGCGCGTCCTCCGCTCCGCGCAGCCGGATCGAGGAGCCCGCACGCCCCCGGAAAGCCCCGGCCCGGAAACTGCAGATGCCGGCGCTGCCATCTCGCCGCAGCCGGATCAGATCTAACCAACCAACTAACCACGCCTCTCCCCCTGCTTAAACCCTACGACCGCGGCTCGGAGCGAAATGAGGAGCGGAGCGGGCGCTGGGTGGTGCTAGAATTAGGAGGGGCGGGGCGGAGGGGGCGCTATATAGCACGCAGAGAGGAGGGCGCCTTCACGCAGAGTGGCAGTGGAGGCGGGCAACGCGCGCGCGAGGCAAGGCGGACGGCTGCAAGGGTGGTGGCGTACAAGGGCGGCGGAGCGAGAGGCAGAGGCCGTTGCGCGTCAGTCCAACGACGGCACACGAGTGGCGATGCCCTTTCTGATCGGGCGGGCGGGCGGGCGGGGTTTTGCGGTGGCGAGTGGCGATCGCGCATCGGTTTCTCGCGGAAAAGCGTCGGTTTTAAGTGAGGAAGCGGGCGAGGCGCGCGGGGGTGGGGCGTGGAGACCAGGCATGGCCGTGCCCCCATCCACCGTTGATTCCCCGTAGAAAAGCCATCCGTGGGGCGTCGCGTTGTGGCCATGCCTAGATATGGTAATGGGTACCCCATACTCGAATACCCAACGGGTTTTACCCGATAAAGAGACGTGTATGAAAAATTTTATGTACCCATAAATACGTTATTGGGCGAAATCCTCTACCCGCCGGGTAGGCGGGTGCGGGTGTGGGTATATACTACCCATACCCGCAGGTAATGAATACCCGCATTAGACAACTAGACATTCCACTCAAATGTTAATTTTATTATCTACTTGTTGTTCATTGTTTATTTGTTTGTCATATGTTGATATGGTCATGTCAAGTATGTTTATGTGATGTACTAATTTTGATCATTAGACGCTTTTGTGCTTGGCATGTATGATTAATGAATGTCTAAATTGATGATATTCTTATGCGTTGAACCGGTATGCTTATGGTACGGGTTACCCGTCGGTAGTAATACCCGCACGGCACGGTATGGGTAAATTTTCCTACCCGCGTGCGGATACGGGTAACCCGACGGGTAAATTTACACCTAGCGGGTACGGGTATGGAATGGCAATACCCGATGGGTATTTACCCGTTGCCATCTCGGCCCATGCCAGGTGCCAGGCGTGAGTTGGCGAGCGCCGGGCCGCGCTGGGTTAGAGCATCTCCAAGAGATGCTCTTTCTCACCCCCTATCTTAAAATATTGGGTATGAAGCTAAAAACAAGCCTCCAACAGATACTCTAAAACACGCCCAATAATTTTGGTACTCTAAAATTGAGGTGGATCACCATCAAATATACAGTGCCTAGATGGTAATTTTAGGGATCCAAGTTTAGAGGAGCTGCTGAAGGATGGGAAAGATTTAGAGGACAATTTTTTAAGAAGACTCCCAATATGAGATTTTAGAGGACAAAATATTGAGCCTCTCTTGGAGATGCTCTTAGGGGGGCGGAAACCTACCGCGGGGACGCTTTTCCTGTAGAGCCGTCGTTGCCTAGTGCACTAGCGTTACTCCCTCTCCCTGTTCCTTTGAGTTTTCACTTGATAAAAACAGACAAAAATGTTGCCTGAAAGTTTACACCATTTTCTGTTGAACACACCACCTGCAGCATGTGAATGTCCATGGATGACCAGGCATGGCCGTGCCTTTTCTCAAGAGGCTCACAGAAGGCACAGAGCCTCTGCTGCGGTGAACTGCAAACAAGTGCAGCAAGCAACGCACTGTACAGCACACACGTATTTGGGGTTTTTTTATTGAACGGGACTTGTTTGGTTTTTTGTGTATACCTTTCTATGGTTTACTGGCGAGTGTCTTTGATCCCATTCCCACACGAAATATCCTCTATTTAGTAAATATATATGGCATATATATTGATAATTGGTCTACATATTTCATATTTATACCCCAATAGATTTTAGCCCACTCGACACCTCTCTCTCAATTCATCTCAAAAACTATAACCCAGTTGAAGGTTCAAAAAGGTTAACTAGAGGGTGCGGGTGAATAGACAGTTTAAAATTCTTTTGCTAAAACTAAGTTTTATACAGAATTTAAATTCAAGTTAGCAAGCGAGCCATGGCGAGCACCAAGCGTGGCTTAGCCGGATTGCCTGTAGCCAAGGTCCCAAGAGAGAGCGGTGGCGGCGGTTGTGCCATCGGGACAACAAGGCAGGTTGTGCACGTCAACAACAGCACAAGTGCATCCTTATTTTTAGGTTCCAAATCTCATATTCTCAATTCAACGAATTTTTTAAATTATTTGAGATGTTGTTTCTACTACAAATAATTTATATTTTGATTTTGCTACTATAGACCTCTACTTGAACTTTGAACACACATCCTATAAATTCTGGATCCGCCACTGGGCAAAGCTCTTTGGCGATGGCTGCTTTTCCACGGTGAGCAATTCACTAAGGGTATGTTTGGTTGCCTGAATCTCCTTCGTCCTGGCTGGGTAGATCCGTATAATCTGAGAAAGAGCCTATTTGGTTGCTCAGATGAGTGGATGCACTGCATGAGCGGATGCAAAAATACGCCTCATCCTCGGATGGGTGGATACGCTCAAAATGAGCTTCACCGCCATCCCGGATGGGTTGATGCAGATGTATCTTATGCGGTCCCACGCGTCGCCTCTCGAGTTTGGTAGATCGCATCCGCTCATACAGCAACCAAACAAAGATCTCGCTTTTGCATCCACTCATGCAACCTCACCAAACATCTTCTTTTTCTGAAATACGATTCTACTCAGTCTGCATCCACTCAGTCAGGATATACGATACAACCTCCATCCACGAACCAAACACATCCTAAGTCCTCCTACCGTAGTTCCACGCCGAGCAATTCACCAAGTTCTTCTACCATAGTTCCATGCCAAGCAGTTCGCCAAGTCCTCCTACCATAGTTCCGCATGGCAGGGAGCATCGACGGTGATGGTACAGAGGCGAATAGGCTATGGTGATCTCGGTTGCGGACTCAACAGCCAGTAAGGACTAGTAGGTGGAACACAATGAAACTAGTCCTCCTACCATAGTTCCGCATGGCAGGGAGCATCGACGGTGATGGTACAGAGGCGAATAGGCTATGGTGATCTCGGTTGCGGACTCAACAGCCAGTAAGGACTAGTTTCATTGTGTTCCACCTACTTTTTCTCCTGTCTACTTACAATCCTCGGAACCCCCATGTGGCTACTGCAAATGGATCGATCTTGAGATCCACCTAGATGACCAGTGGGCTCTCAACTTCGAGGAGTGGAACGTCAAAAGGTCCTACGAGATCCGGGAGGAGCGCTGCAAAGATGAACAAACCGAGCATATGCATCGGGAGATGAAAACTTATCTTGAGGCGTGCACACTAGGGAGCGCAAGGCTCGTGAGAGGGAGTGCAGGAAAAAGAGGGAAATGGCGGCTGTAACATCCTGAAATTTCAAAGTGTTAAAAATGTGGAGTTTTTAAATTTTTCTTGCATTTTGCTAGCGCTCAAATTTCTTCTGAGTATTTAATTGAAATATGTTTGAGTTTTGTGCCCTACAAATTAATGATCAAGAGAACTCCTAAATATAAATAATAATGTTATAGATTATAAAAATGAAAAGATGTCGTTACAGAGCATGAATTTAAAATTACCGAAATCTTAAGCTCAAATTTAAGACAAAAGAATTTAGAATGTATCTCCAAATGATTAGACCAATAATAATAATAACAATAACAAATAATTTCAATGGTAAAGGAATATTAGATTTTGTAAATAGAAATGTGAACCAATATTTGAATTAAAATTTCAAATGATTATTTCAATAATCTTAAGCATGAAATTGAAATTTAAATTAAAGCCCAAATTCTAAAGTTTCGCTTTGTCTTTTCCTCTCTATTCCTCCTTTATTGCAAGTGGGCCCTACCCTTTCTTTCTCTCTCCCCCTCCTTCCTCTCTGCCGCTGGGCCCGGCGCCCTGCCTCCTCTTTCTCTCTTCTTTCCTTTCCTCTGCGCCGTGCTCATTCTTTCTTCCCCGTCCCGTGGCGAGCAATCCGCGTCACCCGCCCCGCGCTTCGTGCGCCCGTCACCGCGCTGCCGGCCACTATCTCCGCACGACGCTCCACTGCTCCCACGTCGCGCGCGCGATCCCCGTCGGCCCCCGTCGACTCGCGCCTCACCCGGCTGTCGGGCGCCCTGTGCGCGCCATGCCGTCGCCCCGTTTCCCCCCTCTGCCGCTATAAAAGCCAGGCGAGGCTTCCTGCGGCACTGTCGTGCTCTATTTTACCCTACACCCCCCGCCAATTGGTCTCCTCAAGTTTCTAGCGTCGCCGGCCGCCTATCCCCAATTTCCGGCCGTCGCAGCCATTTTCCCCGCCGCCGCCTCCTCGGTCGGCCATCTTCCAATTCATCGCCGTGGGAGCATCGCCACAGCACCCTCAACCGGCCCCACCCATCAATTGGGGCTCTCCACCGCCCCAGCTCGCCGGCGCCACGCTCCCCCTCGCGCCGCCCGTGGCTCCCGCCGCCGGCTCGTTCGGCGCTCCCGGCCCGCCAACCACGTGAGAAGGTTTGCCCCACCTCCTCCACTCATGCCCTCCTACTCGCCTCCTCCTCCACGCGGCGCCGCCGCCCTTTTCCTACCTCAATCCGCCACCGCGCTCGACGCCGACCAGGTTCCGGTGATCCCCGACCACCGTTGACATCCCAGTCGCCTTCCCCGGGAAGCAAGGAACCCGTTTTGCCGGTCGTTAGCCCCTCCCCGGCCCTCCGTCGCCGACGAACCCGCCACCGGGAATCCTGCGCTTCAGCCCCAAAGATCGGCTAACTCCTTTGAGCCCCACTCGGTCGGTAACACCCAACTCCCTGCTAGCTTAGCGCGCTCGCTTCGGTTCGCGCCGAGTTCGAATCCCGACCCGCATTAGTAGAATAGGTTTTTGGGTTAAGTTTTTGCAAAGCAATCTAATTAAATAAAAATCTAGGAAAAATCAGGAATTAATCCATAAATGATGCTAAAATTTATTAGAATACAAATGAACTTAATAAATATCTAATCATGGATTAATTATTATATGTGCCTTTAACCCACTGTGTTTATGGTCTAGCAATTAGGAGAATCCTATTTTAGACTATTAAATAACATGGACAATAGAAACCATATAGTGTTAACCATTTGAATAATAGTGACTAAATAAGTAGTCCCATGTGATAATAAATGAGGATATTAACCATTTAACTGATTAATTGATGGTAAAACTCACCTAGGATATCACAATGTGAAATGCTACAAACACAAGCTCTGCGATTAATACGATAAGTTAAATCGATGTACAACACGAGCAAAACTCCTAACCTAATTCTTAAAAACTGACCCCCGGCACATGACACTCAACATCTCTAGACAACTCTTACACCTGTTCATAGGTCTAATCTGACTCAGGGAACTTCCTTGATAAATACAACAATAATAAAGGAAGCTATGAATACAAAGATCGAGCCATTATATTCTACCATCAGTGTACCTAGTTATCTTCGAGCACTAAACAAAAAGAATCTCATGTAAAATCTCCGTATTCTAAAATCACAAGGTTCTGTCCCTTTTAATATCTCGAGTAATTTCTCCCATTTGTCCATCAGTCTTACCTAACTCCTGGAACTTTCCTGATAAATATAAATCAATAGCAGAAAGACATCAATTAAAAGATCGAACCTCGCCTTTCTCCAATCGGCTATGTTTGGCCACTTCTTTTTCAAAGCAAATAATTCCTGTAGATACTTTCTCACTTTCGACCTCTTATTATCCTACAATTTTCCCTCACGGTAAAGCTATTAAGATGACTCATTTTCTCACTCAAATCCAGCTACCACTGTGTTTGCAACACACTACACCAAATCATCCATCTATTATCAAATCGTAATAAATGCATAAATTAAATTAAATCGGGCATTTAAGTTATTTGGATCTATTTGGATCTTTTGAGTTATTTGCTTTTACTTGGATTCAGTCGCTTATCGCGTAGTTAGAAACGGGAGCCTTGAAGATTCAGTGGATCGAGTGAGATCAAGATCGAGGTGAAGATGCAGACCAACGATAAGAAAGCATTGTGTGAGCTCAAGACCGCGGTAAACCGCGCCAAGGCGAGTCAATACTTTGATCATGTTGAACCTACACTTTCTGCAAATTATTTTGGTTTAAATTATCAAATTGCATGCTGTTAATTTATATGCAAATACATGTTTAATTTACGATTCTAGTTATATCCCATTGTGTACCTTGATTAATATTACCCCTCCTTTGAAATATTTGAATTTGTGAACCTTGTCACCCTAGCAAAAATTATAATAATAACCTTTCAAAAATAAGTCCGTAATTATATGCCATGCTTAGTGTTGTTTAGATACTCATGGGCGCAAGAACTCTCAAGCATCACTTTTAATAATGAGAAAATTTGGTTGGGCAGTCATGGTGGTAATGACTGGTATATGTTGGATATGATTATTTTATATTCCCAAAAACCTCAAATTGCTTATTTATCTGGGCGGATGGTTCGGGGGTGTGGTGCGGGGGTGCACGAGTGTGGTTTGTGGTAGAACCGCCAGATATCCCTAAGGACCGAATCTTGTCATGACCTCCTATGTAAAATAAAGGCAACCACAAGTCCAGAAAGTACAACTTGACTAAGTAAATTTATCGAAACCCTGGACTCATCTCACCGGTAGTGGATGGAAGTGGATACGCAAGGGCAAGGGAGGCCTAAAGGGACACCGAGTGGAGGGTGAAGTTTTCCAATGTGCTAGCGCTGCGGGGAGTGGAGCACAGGGTGTGTGCTAGTATCCGTGGCGAACATCCCGTGCATAGATGGGACCCACCGCAAGTGGGCAGTTTCCCATAAGGTGAGATGAAAAAAGGGGCTAGATACTTTGAAAAGTCACTGTGATGGTCTGCTCATCCACATGACTAAGGAATCGTGTGGGGCAACGAGTTGATTGTCTCTTATGGTGAAAGTGTACAAACTCTGCAGAGTCAAAACTATTCGAATAGCCGTGCCCACGGTCAAGGGCGGACATGAGAACTTAACTAGATATAGTTCTATTTCAAAAACTTTGTGGGTGGGAATGGAAAAGTGGAGGCGTGAAAGCCCCGATTTGAGTTGTCCCGGTGTCGCCTCAGTGGTAAGTTAAGCGGCTATAACGCTGAAAGATGTCAAATGGTGTGATGCCATATGTATGGAAAATCATGTTAATATTCCTTGAACATTATGTTTTGTTCCAAAGCTGCTAGGTCTCAGGAAATTTTATGTATTGTATTTCAAATAGTGGCATTTCTATTCCTACAAAATAAAATATGGAAAGAATAAGCAGTGTCGTGAGTAAAGGAAATAGATGTTTGTAGTGTACACATAAAGGTATTGGTGGATTCATGTCGATCATAAATAGGAAATGATAGTGTGGGTTTTGGGAGAAATAAATTGGTGGAGTCTAGCTGAATAGATAGGCTAAATAGATGATCTAATTGAATTTTCGGGAACTTGGAGGATTAAGACAAGTATTGGATTATAGTTCTTGATTAGTGATTTACTTGGTGGGAGGATACTAGTGGATCGTAGAATTAATCAAAGATATTATTGGTGGATATATAATGGTGAATCGTAGAATTGATCAATGATATTCTTGTTGGATATATAATATTGAATCGTAGGCTTGATCAATGATATTCTTGGTGGATTTGAATCAATAATAAAAAGGATTGGATTGTTAGAAAATCTTGATGAATGCGGGTAAATATGGATTATTTATAAAAAATTTGAGCCAACACTGTAGACCACTATTCACACCGATCCGACCTGATACTATAGACCATTGTTCACTCCGACCCGACTTATTGTTCACTCCGACCCGACTTGATATTGTTCGCGGCCCCCTACTGTTACAATCCCGATTAATAATAAATAGTAAAACTGTAACAGCCCAGGTTTTTATGAAAATAAAAATAAATAATTAAAAATTAATTAAAATAAAACCTAAATTAAAATAAGTATATTTGTGCCTAAAGTTTAAATTTGGATTTGCCTTGAATTTCTGATTTTGAAAAGCTGGATTTGAAAAGCATTTTCAGAAAATCCTAAAATTATTATTAAATAAAATGATATTTTGATTTTCCATAAAAATCTTACGTGAAATTAATTATTTGGAGTTATTTGGCTTTTATTTGGTTTCCTGGATTTTTCTGGAGTTTAAAAATGTATTTTTGAAATTAAAAAGTATTTTAAGTATGAAAGTTAAATACCAATATTAGTTGGAAATATTTTTATTAAGTCCAAAATACCACCAGGAGCTTCTGTGAATTTTCCTGGAATTTTTGGAAGTATTTTCATATTTTTCTGAGCTTTATTGCTATTTCTCGGGTTTCCTGAAAATCAAGAAAACAGAATTAAAAATCCAAAACCCAACCCTCCCCCTCCGGCCGCCACGTGGACGGCCGGATAACGCCCACGTCACTTGCTCCACCCCGCCTACCTCGCTCCCCCGCTCGCCACGTGGGCGGCCGGGATTCTCCCGCCCCCACGCGCCCGGCCCATCCCGAGTGCCCACGCCGCCCTCTCTCTCTCTCTCTCCCCGGCCCCACCCGGCAGCCGCCCCCTCCTCCCTTTCCCGCTGCCGCCCGGGCCCGCCTGTCAGCGCGCCCTCCTTCCCCGCACCCCTTCTTCCTCCTCCCGCTCAGCCGCACCTTCACCGCCGCCATTTGCGCCGCCACCCCGCCCACCGAATCTCCTCCCTCTCTCTCCTTCCCCGAGCGGCCCGCGCCAGCCGCGCCATTCCCGCGCCAGAATCCCGCCGTCCCCGCGCCACTTTCCCCCTATTTCCCCGCCATTCCCGCCGCCCCCGCGCCGTCTCCGGCGAGAAATCCGGCCCGCCTCCGCCCTCCCCGACCGCTATAAAACCCCCCTCGGCCTCCCCTCTCTTCGCACCACCACCCCCTCCACTCCTCTCTCCCTCCCGGCCGCTCCACCGCGCCGCGGCGCGCCGAGCGCCGCCGCCGCCCTCTCGCCGCCGCGCCTCTTCCGGCCGCCTCCGGTAACCCGCGCCCACCTCGGGTTCCCGTCCTCCTCTTCCTCCTCCGCCACGCGCGGCCATCTCGCCGCCGGTTCGCGGCCGAAGCCGCCGCTCCCGAAGGCCGCCCGGCCAGCTCGGCCACCTCGGCTGTCGAGCTGACGTGGAAGCCGACGTGGCCGCCACGCAGGCGCCACGCAAGCGTCCGGCTGCCACGCCACCCTCCGTGCCACCTCAGCGCCTCCTCGCCAGACCCGGCCCATGGACCAGGCCCCACCGCTCGGCCTTCTCCTGGTCGACGAATGTCGCGCAATAAACCCATTTTTCAGTTCAAAAATAATTCGGCCGAAAACAAATTCCCTGCTGATGCAATAATTCGTAATTTTCTTTAGAAAAATAATTCAGGAAATTCCCTTTTTCCTTTTTCCCTCTTTGCAAACTTCCCGGAGCCCGTTCTTCTTCGTCCTAACTCCGATTTAGCCCATTCAAATTTCTAAATTCATCAAAAATTCCCCTCTATACATTTCTGACCTCAATTCAAATATTTTAAGTCAATTTAAATTCATTTTAAATTTATTTAAATTTGGTGGGTTATTTTCACGTGTAGACTTCGACGATTCGGGAGATTTCTTCGACGAAGATTCAAACCAAATTCAAGGGCAAGGCAAGTCACACTCCTTGATCATGTTGATCCCATAATTTCAAATAAAATTATGTTGTTTTAAATTATATTGCATGCATATTTTTATTGAACGTATTTTAATTCAGTTTTAAATTTAGTTATCGCCTACTTGTTAATTCCTCCATTGAATTTGAATTCCTCAATACCTTGTCACCCTAGAATCAAACTCTAGTTAATACATTAGTGTTGGCTAGAGAGTTTAATCAAATGCTTAGCCCTGCATAGTCATATGATTTTGTTTTGGGATGTCTTTCACGTAAAATGATGACCCTTTTCACATGAAATGATATGCTCTTGACTTTGGTGAGTCAAGGAGGTTTATGAAATATTTTGAAAACAAAATACAAAACCTGGTTTAGACTTAGGCAATTGGTTAGATTGGTGGGTGCAGGCATGCCCTGTTGGTTGGAGCCGCAGTGGTTGATTGTCGTGCACAGGATATGTGGTTGGGCCTAAGTCGATTAAGGACCGGCTCAGTGAGCTATCGTTGTAAAGCCCTAATCGTACTACCACATGGTCGGTATGGGACACCTGGTGAATAATTTACTGAAGTCCCAACTTGAGTCAAGTCGTAGGTTGAAAGTGAGCGTGGTTGGTGCCATATGAAGTCTCACTTGGCGAGCGTGGTTAAGCCATGAGAAGTCTCGTCTAGGCTCAAGAGGGTCCCGTGCCCGTGGATTCCTTCTCGGGTGAAACCTTAGAGTTGGCTCGACCAGTTGAAGGCTTTGCATTGTAAAGGCCTTGTCACGACTCCTCGCCGCACACCTAAGGAACTGTGTAACCCAGTGGCAATATGGGATGATCGTGTCTTGTGGGTAAAGCTGTACAACCTCTGCAGAGTGTATAATCTATCCTGGATAGCCGTGCCCACGGTCATGGGCATGCTGAGTAAAAGTTTTTCTTGGATTAGACTTTGTTTTTCAAAAATAATTTTCGAAAACCTTGTGGATGGATGGAATCCACGAGAGATGAAAACCTTACGGATGGATGGAATCCGTGAGAGATTGAAACCTGGTGAATGGATGGAATTCATCAGAGTTGCGCAGTGAAAGCGTGTGGATGGATGGAATCCATACGAGATCTTTTGGAAAAGATGGTCCGGGTGGGATGCCCGTGGATAGGTTGGTGTTTGGTCGGAGCCTGCACCGACGGTATTTTTTTCGATTACAATTATTGTTTTTACTTACTGTATTAAATTCAGCATTTTCAATCTATTATTGTATTTCTTAAATGCTGTTTTATGCAAACTAACCCTATAAGCCTTCCATTGAAGCCTTTATCATTATGGTGCATTTTACGTGTGACTTGCGGAGTACAAGTTTGTACTCACCTTGCTATCTCCACACAGAGGAAGACGACTTCGACTACGATGAAGACCAGAACGAGTAGGCCACGTCTTGCGCTTGTTTGCACGTGGCGTGCTTGGGCTTCGCTTTTCACCTTCGCTCGCTTTTTCGCAGTTATATTTGCCAATGTGCGATGATATAAACGCTGGCCATAAGGCCACACTCTTTAAATTAAATAAATGTCATTATGCTTGGTATTTATCTTTGTTGTCCGCTGTGTGCATTAGCTGATCCTAGACTAGTGCGATCTACACAGAGGATCCTGAAGTCGTTGCTCCGGGTTCCGACAAAAACCCAACACTGTGCAACCCATCGCTGCTACAAGCCCGTCCTGCAATGAGCAATAAAGATTCATTACTGTTCACCCAAAGTCCAATAAATACACACACACACACACACACACACACACACACACACACATATATATATATATATATATATATATATATATATATATATATATATATATATTATATATATTATCAATATATATTAAATATTTCCAACTCTATATATATTATATATACCAAACTAAACTCCGATAAAACCCATACCACTGCCTTTATTTGGTTTTTCTGAATTTATTTCTTTTTATTTTTGTTTTGTTTTCTTAGCTTGATTTATTTTAGTACTTTGATTATTCTACTTACTCATTGTTATTTAATTAAATTAATTGTTCAGAATGACATGATAAGTAGCTATGTTCTATCATCGGAAAAGTTATATTTTATTTGATGGCCATATTTACCTTGACAAGCCTTAGTAATAATAAGTTACTATAAGATATGCCATGGTAGAATAGAAAATCCAAATGGAAATTCGATGTCTTACCAGTAGAATTACAAAATGATACTGTGGTAAAGGATGAAGTACGAAAAATAACGAGATGGTTGGAGTCCACGACCTTACTCTAGAGAGGAGGCTTGGATTAGAGTGGTGACAGTGTCGTGGTATAATGGGTTATTGGTTTGTGGATGGGTGCCTATGATAAAAAGTAAGGACTAGAACCTTATGTTGAGTAATGAACATAGTGACCGCTCAACCACAAGTTTTGATTTATCAAATTTGGTCTAGTAATTGTTAGAATCAATTGAATATCTACATGGTGTTGGCATTCTAGAAATGAGAAGGGCCACGTATAAAGTAGATGGTATGGAAGCGGTAAAGCCATACTTACCAACGGTAGGAACACACAGAGTTGGGAGGCACCTTTCATGTTAGCCAGTGGAATGCCGACTGTGTGTGGCCCCAGCCCTACCAGGCAGAGGCTATAGAAAGAAGAGAGAAGTGAAAACCTTATTTTCTCAACTTAGTCATTAGGGTTTGGAAAATCTTGTAGGTAAAGTTAGGTAACTCTTTAGAGTCAAAATCTCAAATAGTATTTGAATATGCTATGCTTCCGATAAATGAAGTTGTGTTTAATGGGTGATTCCAATAGCAAGACATAAGTAACATTCATAATGTTTTAACCTAATTAACTTGTTGAACCCCATTTCCCTGGCAAGTAGTTAAATAGCATCCCTTATGTCACCTGTTGAGTACGGTAATGCTCATACTTGCTAAAATATCATTAGATGAAGCTTGGGGAGAAAATGAGGAACCTTAGAAAGAGGACTTTGAGGAATCCTACGGTGTAGATGATATCTGGTTTTAGGACTTATCCTCGCTCAGGCACGCCTTTGGTGTTTCTTTTGTAATGTAATATAACTTTGGGCCGTACACCCCGCTATGTAAACTAGGCTGCTAAGCCATAATTCTATCATAAGTTTGGCTTTTATGAAGGAGCTTGTGTTGGTATGATATATACTCGATTATAATACCTCGCAGCTGAACAGTTCTATACAATTACGAGAAAAACCTAATGACTCCAGAGATGGAGCACACAACTTTTCATCTCCCCCGGTATCTTCTCTATCTCCTCTTCTTGTAAACAATGAGAGGCAATCCGGACATTTCCATTAATTTTATCTTGCCTAATTGCCAGGAATGGACCGAAAATGTGACGATAATGTCATCTAGAATAATTTCACATGTGAGAAATATATTGCAGCCCAAGACAATTGCCATGTTATCTAGCAATAAATCAACAATATTTAGGACGCTCGTGACCAAGTTTCCCCCAAAGACGGTCGAGCACAACATTCGGGTCTTCGGGAGAGTAACATTTAGAAGGGCAATGGCTATAAATTCACTTCTCTCATTACTTCACAAGCATTCAAATTTTCATTTCTTCAATATCCCTCTACACTTCTTATTTCTTTAACATCTCTCTACACTCTCTATTTATTCACCATCCCATACAATGTGCTACCAAGGAGTCGGAGCACCAAGGAACTCCCGAGCGGTATACAGAGGAGTCGTAGCACGAAAAGGGCAGCAGGGGCGCCTTAGTGTAAGCTCTCGTCGTCGCTCCCCTAGTCCTCCCTCGACTCCAACTCCCGTTGATGCTCGTCGGCTCTCACCAAGTATGGGAGACTACGGCATGGATGACCGTCATATGGACGGTACGGAGGGCTACAAAGAGTATCAGGGCAGTCCGGAGTCAACGGGGACTCCAGAATTCTCTCCCCTGGCCACGGACGCCAACATTGGCGAGTCTAGACGATGGGCGAATTGCTGGAAGCACATGACCTGGAGCCAGGAAATCCGAGCCACTGAAACAGTAGAGATCGCAACTTGTAATTATTGCAATGCTAAATTAACTGCTCGTACAGCTGTAGGGACATGACACTTGAATCGGTACTACAAAGCATGCTTACGCAAGATGGCGGCATAGGGCCGAGGCGGAGGAGGAGTACAAATGCAGCTAAACTTCGAGGCCGATGGTTTTGTAAGTACTTGGGTATACAACCTGCTTTTAGTTTGTGAGGAAATTACTAGATATATTGTTTTAGACGATCAACCGATTATGATGGGTGTAAGTCACGCGTTTCAAAGAATGATCCAACGCAACTTTTGCCCACAGTATCAACATGTTAGTAGGAGAATTACTACATCTGATATTTTAGGATGTATCAAAAGGAACTGGTAGAGCTGAAAGAACTATTTCAACAAGTTCAGTTTTCTTTTGCCATAACATCAGATATTTGGACATCATCACACCAGAGAAGTGCCTACCTTAGTGTTGTAGCCCATTATTTAGACGATAATTATAAGCTAAACAAGAGAGTCATAGGATTTAAAGTAATAAATGAATCACACACGGGAGAGGTCATTGTCGAGCGTATACTACACGTACTTGATGATTTTAAGATAGATAATAAATTTGCTTCTACAACTCTTGATAACGCATCAGCAAATACAACGGCTATGAACATCCTTACCTTAAGATTGCAAACATATATTGGTGCTTATGTCCTCCACCAGAGATGTGCATGCCACATCTTGAATCTTGTAGTTCAAGACGGTATGCAAGCAATTGGTGCATATTTGAACAGTATCTATGATGCCATTCGTTACCTCACAAGTTCCCCACATGTGGTAGCCAGATTCGCGGAGTACTGCATAGCCAATGGGAAAGAGCCAAGAAAATTTAGTTTTGATATGTAGGTGAGGTGGAACTCGATATATATCATGTTAAAGAAGATACAAGGGTACAACACATGTTATATCTATTTTTATCAACAAAATAATGAATTGGTAGTTACTAATTTAGATTGGCATATTGCTAATCGTTTTTGAGAGTTTTTAAGATCTTTTTATAAAGCAACAAAGGTTCTATCTGTTGTTTATTATCCTACCTTTTACTTAGTTATAGAATTTATTTGGTTAATTGCAGGCAAAATTACCAAATTTAGGGAGGATCCCCTTTTAGGCTATGCCGTCGTGGCAATGTCGGAAAAAATTATTAAATATTTTAGTTCTATTTCACACTTGTATTTCTTTGCTATCATTTTTGATCTTACAAAAAAGTTGGCAGGTTTACAGGTTGGCATGGAGAGAATAGGTGAATGCCTTGAGTTTGATTATTCAGAAGCTTTCACACATCTCAAAGGCGAGCTTTTTCGTGTTTTTCGTATGTATCATGATAAGTTTGGCAGCAGCGGAAGATTAAAGGTGTCACAACAGATGCAACAAGGAAAGATAACCTTGACATCACACTTATGGAAGAAGCTAAAGTGTAAGTCTACTTCTTCGTCCTTTCAGTCTCAGGTGGCCTCCAAGTGGAATTCTGTTTCAGAGTTGAACCACTACTTGGAGCATGATTTTGCAAATATTGACCCTGATCTTACTGGTGGAGGCAAGATAGACTTGCTTGAGTGGTGTAAGACCAACAAGCAGATATTTTCTGTGCTGTTATATTTCACATGGGATGTTCTCCTAGTGCTAGTGTCCACTGTCTCTTCAGAAACAACTTCAGCATGGTAGGGAGAATAATCGAAGAAAGGAGATCATCCCTTACACGTAGGATGGTGGAGGTAATCACATGAGCCAAAGATTGGGAATTAACCAAAGAGCAGTAACAGCATCAACTGGAGGATTTTGAAATCGTACAAGCGTATGCTGACCTCGAATGCATGAACGACCATGAGTAGATATTATGTACGCATTTTGTTATAGTTAGTATGTACATATATTGGTATTGTATTCTTTTCCTTACTCGGAAAATCCCACTCTAGCATGTAAGATTTTTAACAAGACAGTAACATTATATTTTGAAAGTGTTAAAGAAATTTCACTTTTTAATTGCTTCATACAAGAAACCCCTATAATATTTTCTTTGAAATTCTTCCACTCCAAACAGTTGTGACAATGGATCGCGTCCGGACGAGATTAACACGCGAGCGCTAACACCCACTTTTGACGACCCACCCCCCACGGCCCCCCGGTCTCCCCCTCGACCGTCGTCCCAACCTTGCCTCCCATTGCGGCACCGGCCACCGCCCCAGGTACCGTCGCTGCTCGCGATCGCCTCGCCGTGTCCACCCTACCCACGCCATCCAAGCCCTGCTCAAACTAGCTTCACGGTTGTCGCCGACATGTTGCCCACCACCCACCCATCTCACCGTTTACAGTCGGGAAGAGGGTCCAGTAATGAACCTATCCTTACAGCGGGGCCGTCTGGTGAAGAAATCAGTGCGCGAAGGTGGTGGCGCGTTTCTCTTCTAGAGCGACAAAGCCGTAAGCATTGTCCATATTTTCCAGTCTGAACTTTGAGCAAATCTAAGAGCAACTCCAGCAGTAGCCCTCAAATCTAAGCCCATACTTTTCATTTGAGGGTTCCCCTACTTTTGAGGGCCCAATTGTTTTGCTTCTACTCCAACAGCACCCCTCAAATCTAAGCCCTCAAATCCATTCCACTACACACTGACACATGGGACCCACTCCTGACAAATCCATTCGGGCAAGGAGGCAGGGGATTTTGGCGGCGACAGACGGCGAGGTGACGGCAACACGCGATGGCGGGCGTCGCGGCGGCGAGGCGGCAAGGGAAGCGGAGGAGGCGGGCGAGGAGGCGCGCGAAGGGAGGCGGAGGAAAGAGGCGCGCGGCGAGCGGCGAGGCGAGGAGGCGGTGGCGAGGCGAGCGGATTTTGGCGGCGACGACGCCGGCGACAAGGAGGCGCTCGCGCGAGGAGGCGCGGGAAGCGAGGAGGCGGGCGAGGAGGCGGCGGGAAAGAGGCAAAGTGGAGGAGGCGCGGGAAAGAGGCGGCGGGAAAGAGGCGCTCGGGAGGAAAGAGGCGTGACTCAACAGAATTTGAGGGCTTGGCCTGAGCCCAGGAATGAGGGTGAAGGGGATTTGAGGCTTCTCAAATTTGAGGGCTCTAGTAGGGGCCTGCCGACCTCTATTTTTGCCTCAAGCCCTCAAATATGAGGTTTGAGGGCTCAGTAGGGTCTCGCCGAGTTGCTCTAAGAGCATCTCCAGCAGGCTCCTACTGAGCCCTCAAAACCAAATTGAGGGCTTAAGGCAAAAATAGAGGTCCAAAGAGGTCCCTACTAGAGCCCTCAAATTTGAGGGCCCCTTAAATCCCCTTCACCTCATTCCTAGGGCTCTTACTCCTACCCTCATTTTTCACTTTCCTCGTTTTTCCGTCATGAGTGAAACAAATTTAAATTGAAACAAATTTGAATATTCTAACAAATTTGAATTTAAATTTGAATATTCAAACAAATTTGAATATTCTAACAAATTTAAATTCAAATTTGGATATTCTAACAAATTTGAATATTCAAACAAATTTGAATTTAAATTTGAATATTCTAACAAATTTGAATTTAAATTTGAATATTCTAACAAATTTGAATTTAAATTTGAATATTCTAACAAATTTAAATTCAAATTTGATATTCAAACAAATTTGAATTGAAATTTGAATATTCGAACAAATTTGAATTTAAATTTGAATATTCAAACAAATTTGAATTTAAATTTGGAACAATAAAATTGAAACAAATTTGAATTTAAATTTGAATATTCGTATTTGAATTCATAAATTTAAATATTGTCCCTCATTTTGAAATCATAAATATTTTATTGTGTATTATGCTTTTGTCTCATACATATGCATATAGTGTGTGAGGAAATAGAGAGAATTGAGAAGTAGGGGCCTGCTTTGAGGGCTCTGCTGAGTGCAAACTTGCAAAATGGCCTTTAAAAGTAGAGGGAGTCTTCAAATTAAAAGTAGGGGGCCTGTTTTGAGGGCTCCTGCTGGAGATGCCCTAAGGTAAATCCCCTTAAGGAAAAGAAAACTAAGAAAGAAAAGAAATATAAAATGGGTGGAAAAACAGAAATAGAAAGAGGCGTGGAGAGAGAAAGAAAGAGGGTGGTTGGCGTTGAGGTCCTCGTTTTATCCCCTCGGTCTTCCTCTCATCCCCACACTTCCCTCCTCATTCTCCTCCGCGGCGCGGCCTTCCCAAGAGGCCACGCCACCTAGTCCCCGCCTCCTCCGGCGTCCGGTGGCGAGCGCCGCCCAACGAAGCGTGGTGGTGGTCGGCCGGTGAGTCCCTTACTTCTTACGCTACTTCACCCATTACGTAAGTTTTGTCAATCCAATCATCATTGGACGAGATGTCTGGTCTTATCAGTTGCTGTCTCATTCGCCTACTCTTGCGTAGTGATTCCTGTGTTGTTCTGTCTTGTGTGTTGAGTACTTGGAGGAATGCATCGCACGCTTTACCTCTTGACTTCAGTTTGTCCGATTCTTGCCGGATTCCTCAGATTAGATCTTTTCTTTCGGTGCCCAACCACTTCATCACACGCTAACATAGCCTTGCGCGCCCTCTTGCAGTCGCTTGTTGAGTTGGGAACAGGGCGCCAATGGGGATTGCGGAGGTGGCTCTCCACACCATGCCGGGGGCATTCGCTGGCCAATCCCTGGCATCCAATTTGCCCCTCAGGGCTGACGCAAGGAGCAGGAGGAAGAGGGGCACCAGTTCGTTGCCCAACTCCAGGGCACTTCAAGGCCCACCCAAGTTCCTCGGGTTGCGGTCCGTCGAGTGCCAGTGCCAGCGGATCGATGACCTTGAGAGGGTCACAGGAGGGAACGGGACATGGGTTGAGGATGCCATGAACAAGGCGAGCCAGGTTCTTGGTGATGTGAGCGTGCCGGGTCAGGCTGTAGGTGGCAATGGAAGTCTAAATGGGAGTGCTGCTAAGCCTCCGCCTCAGAAGCGGAAGGTTTCATCGGTCGAGGATGAGGCCTGGGACTTTTTGCAGGAGTCTGTGGTTTATTATTGCGGTAGTCCAGTTGGAACGATTGCTGCCAACGACCCAAATGATAGTAATCCGGTGAATTATGATCAGGTGTTTATCCGGGACTTCATACCATCAGGCGTTGCTTTCCTATTGAAGGGAGAGTATGAAATTGTGCGCAATTTCATTCTATACACCCTTCAGCTTCAGGTACTGGTTCCACCTTTCTGTGGTTAACGGAAAATAATGGATTGTGATTCTCTAAAGTACACCACTCTGTTTGTATTTGTTTTGACATAAGTTTGATGAGGTGGGCAAGTGCACCCAAAAGTAAAGACTATCACCTAAGTTAGATTACATGCTCACATGCACAGAAGATGTTGCCAGAAAGTTAGATTACATGCTCTCTTCCCCATGTAAAACTTAGTATAGTGACACAGGTGAACTGCTATCAGTGTTTACTGTTTAAGTGTACTAAAATTGGCAGGATATAACATTTCTTAAGAAATTTATCTCTTCTAGATACTGTTACAACAAAAGAATTTATACCCACTGCCCAAGGTGTGGCAAGTTTGTCTGAAACCTTGAATTAACTGCAGAGCTGGGAGAAGACAATGGACTGCCATAGTCCAGGTCAAGGCTTAATGCCTGCCAGCTTCAAGGTGCGGACTATTCCACTTGATGGCGATGAGGATGCAACTGAGGAGGTCTTGGATCCTGATTTCGGGGAGGCTGCAATAGGCCGTGTGGCACCTGTTGATTCAGGTAAAGTTGTTAGTGGAGTTATGAGTTTCCTTGTGTGCTATTCTGCATGTTCTAATTGTTAATCAGGTTCCTGATCACAATGGGCCTCAGGTCTATGGTGGATCATATTGCTCAGGGCATATGGAAAATGTTCAGGTGATCTGTCGGTTCAAGAGAGAATTGATGTCCAGACTGGCATAAAAATGATTTTGAAGCTTTGTTTAGCTGATGGTTTTGACATGTTCCCTACATTACTGGTAACTGATGGTTCGTGCATGATTGATCGCCGAATGGGAATCCATGGACATCCACTTGAAATTCAGGTTCTCTTACTATGCTCTAGTCAATTTTCTGTTTCATTTGGGTGTTTGTTTTAGTGGTAGATTGTTATTCCATTCAAAAGCAACTTTTAAAACTAGAGCAACTGAGAAAGATTCATCAGCTAGCAAAGTTTTCTGGCATCCCAGTATCTACAAGTCTGACAGAAAATCAGATATATGAAGGGGATTCAAACATTTTTTTAGTTTGCAATTCTAATATTCCTTTTTTTTAAAGAACGCAAATATAATATTTCCGTATCTTGGATTAGCAAAATATATCTTTGGAATTTGTAGAATTCTTGTGCAGTTCCTGCTGCAATGCATGAGACCAATTGTATATTGGTTACTAACTTGGATTATCGTAGGCATATTAGCAATTTCAGCTAAGGTAACTGTTTGTCTGATTATGGACTTCTCCCATCTGAAAGTTGACACCACTTGCAATCCTCATAATCGAAATGTAAGCACTTGTGATAAACCATATTCAAATCCAATTGCAATAAAAAATGTGTTCTGTTAGGACTAAAGTCAAGCTAGAAAATGGATGGACATAATGAGATGGCAGGAGTAACGGTGTGATATGGCTAGATTCTTGGCTTTATTGATCTAATTCCTCTTGATTCTCACACGGGGATGAGCCTGATCCCCTCCCTAGGAGGCGCAGATCATAACAACTCTTCTCCCCCTCTAATTCCCAAAGGATTACATATAAATAGCCATAGAGGCTAACTAATCCCTACAATTACTCATATCTTTCCTTTTATTCCTCTTAACTTCCCAAACTAATCTCCATGCAGATAACTATTTAAAAGACTTAACAAACTTGCCAACTCATGTTGTGGGCGCTGGATTGGACTTCTGGCGGCGAGTATATGTTTTGCCGACAAAAGCGTCCACAACACTACCCCCATCCTGGAGAAACAGCTCGTCCTCGAGCTGGAAATTTGGATGTTGTTCTCTGAAAGTCTCTGTGGCTTCCCAAGTTGCTTCAAAGAATGGCCTACGACCAAATGAACGAGCAACTCCCGGCCACGATTAAGACGGGCGCGGATGATGGACTCCGGTGTTGGGATGACATGGCCACGTGAGATTGGTGGAAGAGGCACCAAGGCAGAAGGAGGAGGGCCAACAAATTGCTTGAGGAATGCAACATGGAAAACATCATGTATCTTTGCTTTGGGTGGCAGATGGAGCCGATAAGCCACCGGACCCACGCGCTCCACAATCTGATAGGGTCCATAGTAGCGAGGTGAAAGCTTGCCGCCGGATTTGGAGGTGATGCCTGCGGCAGTGCGGTGATGAAGACGGAGCCATACCCAGTCGCCGGCGTTGAATCGATGTCGCGATGACCGCGCCATAGGACACTTTCATGTGGTGCGAGCTCGCAGCAGCCGCCGCGTATATTCGCGAGAATGCGCCCCGCCGGTGAGTTGTTTGTCCAGTGCGGCTACGCGCGCCACGCCAGGTTGATAGCTCGCCATTGTCGGTGGAGCTCGGCCGTATACCACTTGAAACGGAGTTGTTTGAAGCGCCGTCTGGAAGGATGTGTTGTAGCAGAACTCGGCCCAAGGTAGCCAACGCAACCAACTGCGAGGTCGGTCGCCAACAAGACACCGGAGGTAGACGCCCAATACCCTGTTGGTTACCTCGGATTGGCCGTCGGTCTGCGGATGAAACGCCGAACTGAGGCGTAGTTCCACGCCGGACAAAGCAAAGAGTTCTGTCCAGAATGCGCTGGTGAAGACGGGGTCGCGGTCGCTGACGATAGAACAAGGTATGCCATGAAGCCGGACTATGTGGTCGAAGAAGATGCGTGCCACTGAAGTTGCCGTGTAGGGATGTCCGAGGGCGATGAAGTGGGCGTATTTGGAGAAACGATCCACCACGGTGAGCACTACTGATTTGCCACCCACCTTGGGAAACCCTTCGACGAAGTCCATGGCGATGTCCGCCCAAACCGAGTGCGGAACCGCGAGTGGTTGGAGGAGCCCAGCGGGATGAAGATGCTCGGTTTTGTTCTGCTGGCAGACAGTACAGCCCTGCACAAAGTCACGGACAAGCCGATTGGCGTGAGGGTTATAGAAAGATGCCCGCAGGCGATGGAGCGTCTTCTGGACGCCTTCGTGCCCGGTGCCATGGGCCGTGGCAAGGATCTGTGGCCACAGCGTCGAAGAATCGGGTACGTAGATGCGTCCACGGTGGAGAACGAAACCGTCGACCACGGTCCAGGAAGCGCCGGCGACTCCTTGTTCCACTTCTCGCTTGGCCAGAGTTCCAAAGAAATGTCGCGCCTCGCGCGAAAATCGTCGAACAGCTCCAAGTCAGGTTGGGAGATGGCGCATGTAGAGACAACTGCGGTCTCCTCGTTCCGGCGAGACAGCGCGTCGGCGGCCGTGTTCAGGCGCCCTGGCCTGAATTCCACCGCAAAATCATACCCGAAGAGGCGACTCACCCACGTGTGCTGCGGAATGGTGGAGAGTCGCTGGTCGAGGAGGTACTTGAGGGCGAAATGATCCGTGTGCACGGTGAAGGAGCGTCCCCATAGGTATGGACGCCAGTGGCGCACTGCCTTCACTAGGCCGATGAGCTCACGTTCATAGGCTGCCAATTTGGCATGCTGCGGTGCGATGGCCCGGCTGAAAAAAGCGATGGGACCGGCACCCTGGTGGAGGACGGCGCCGAACCCAGAGCCGGAGGCGTCGCAGTCAACGGTGAATCCCTTGGAGAAGTCTGGCAGTTGGAGAACAGGGCCGGACGTCAAGGCTGTCTTTAATGCCATGAAGGCGTCGGATGCAGCCTGTGACCAGCAGAACGCGTCTTTCTTCAGGAGTGCTGTCAAGGGGGTAGCGATTGCGCCATAGTTGCTGATGAAGCGGCGATAGTAGCCTGTGAGGCCGAGGAAGCCCCGTAGCGCCTTGATAGTCCGGTTGAGGCCATTGTTGGGCGGACTCCACCTTGGACGGGTCCATGGCTACGCCGGTCTCAAAATGATGTGACCCAAATATGCCACCAACGCCGCGGCGAGCACTTGGAGCGCTTGAGGACAAGTTTGTGGGTGCGGAGGGTGGTGAATACCGCGCGCACATGACGCAAGTGGTCCGACCAAGTTGAACTGTAAATCAAGATGTCGTCGAAGAAAACGAGTACCGATCGGCGGAGGAAAGGCCGAAGGATCTCATTCATCAAAGCCTGGAATGTGGAGGGCGCGTTGGAGAGGCCAAAGGGCATCACGATGAACTCGAAGTGTCCATGATGTGTGTGGAATGCCGTCTTGTCGATGTCCTCTGGATGCATGCGGACCTGATGGTATCCACTGCGGAGGTCCAGCTTGGTGAAGAATGTGGTGCCCTTAAGCTCGTCGAGGAGCTCGTCGACCACCGGAATGGGAAAGACGTCGCGCACAGTTTTGGCGTTGAGGGCGCGGTAGTCGACGCAGAAGCGCCAGCTCTCGTCTTTCTTGCGCACTAGGAGGACCGGAGAGGAGAACGCTGATGTACTAGGCCGGATGATGCCTTGGGTCAGCATGTCGGCGCACTGTTTCTCGATTTCGTCCTTGAGTAGCTGGGGATAGCGGTAAGGCCGCACCGCTATTGGTGGAGTACCGGGCAGCAGGGTGATGCGATGATCCAGGTGGCGTGGAGGTGGTAGCCCGGTTGGTTCCGCGAAGATGTCGGAGAACTCGGCCAGAAGTAGGGACAGTAAGTCCAGGCGCTTCATGGCGTGAAGCTGGAGCACGGTTGGGGCATCCAGTCCATGCCACTTAACGCGATGAGCACCACGCCAAAAGGCCATGGATTGGCGTTCAAAATCCCAGAGAATCGGTCCTAGCGTCCTGAGCCACTGGCATCCGAGGACCGGGTCAGAGTCATCGAGGAATGACGATGTGTCGAGGCGTAACCGCTCGCTGCCGGCGGTCACGCCACCGCTGCGATTCCATCGGAAGGGACGCGGTCGCCGTTGGCGACGCCACCGTCAGGCCGGGTCGCGGCTCCGGTGTCAGGCCAAGGCGGCGCGTGGATGATGCCACAAAGGAATGAGTAGAGCCGGAGTCCACCAAGGCACGCAGCCGCTCTGGACCGAGAGTGACCGGCAGGTGCATGGTGGCCGCCGTTGCGATGCCGGTGAGAGCGTGAAGGGAAATTTCGACGTCGGTGTCAGAAGATGAGTCATCGCCTCGCGCGCCGATCGAGCATCATCGCCAACTCCATCAAGCATGTGCCCTTCATCGAGCAAGATTTGTGATGATCCTGGTGAATTTCTCGACGCTTGAAACAGAGTCCGTCCCGCCGCGCCGGGCCATCTCTCGTGGCGTGAGCCTCTTAAAGCGAGTGCCCGCCAGCGCGGCTTCGTTGGAGCCGGCGGAGTGTAAATCGGCGCCCTGGCGGCCGGAAGCGGAGTACGCGGCGTGGGCGCCGCCATTGCTGCCGGGCGCTGCGTCGGTGTAGGTCGAGGAGGCACGCGGGCGCATTGATGTCGCTCGCCGTTGTCGCCCATGTCCAAGCGACGTCAAGGCGCGCGCACAAGACCCATGGCGCTCCGAGGGTCGCCGACACCGAAGCTCCACATCGGTCTGAAGAGGGTTGCGGAGGCCAGCGGTGAAGATATCGATCTGTTGCTCCTCCGTGATGTTCTTGCACCGGGCTAACAGGGGCAAAAATTTGGCCTGATACTCCTCCACGGTGCCTGTGTGACGAAGCTTCATGAGTGCGCCGAGGGCGTTGCTGCGCAAGGGAGGCCCAAAACGTCGTTGCACTCTCTCGACGAACTCCGGCCAGGTTGGCGCGCCGCGGTTCTGCTCCAGGTGGTAGTACCAATCTTGAGCTGCGTCTTCCATGTAGAACGAGGCGATCCAAACCTTCTCCTCCGATGGTGTGCGCTGCTGACGGAAAAATTGCTCCGCCTTGTGGAGCCAGACCACCGGGTCCGTCGCGCCATCATAGCGGGGGAAACGAAGTTTGTGAGCGGTCTGGTGGGGAAGGGACGGCGGCTCCACGGGAAGGATCTCCTTGCCGCCGCGGTCGGAGCCCTCCGCCTCTATCTTGTTGGATTGCAGGCGATTGACGGCGACGGATCCTACTGCTGCTGTATCTTTTCTTTTTTTCCCGATCACTGATCGGGGTTGAGTCGCCCACCGCCCGTCGACCTCGCACGTATCTACTCCGACATCGGCGTTGACTACACCGCCTCTACCTTCGATCGTATGCGGCGTGCCGCACGCGATGTCGAGGACGCTTCGTGTCGCGTCTCGGTCATCCCGTCCGCACGTCTTCATCGCCGATTCGTCATCGCCACCACAAGATCGGACGCCCACCGACTTCTTCCATCGCCGCCCCGCCTCGCGCGCATTTCGGCTCGACACCGATTGCGCGATCCACTGCTCCGTGGCGTCCGCTGCCGAGTACTACGCGCATCTTCTCGAGCAACAGTGGCCGCTGCGTGTCGCCTCCTCGGGCGCAGCACCGCCGCATGTGTGTCCTCGCGGTGCATCTACATTGCCATCCCCGTGCATCGACGATCGTGCTGCGCAACCTCTTGTGCGCCATCTGCTCGCACATGGTCTTTGTCATCTTGACGGGCCTTTCATCGCCGACATCGAAGCGCTACCGCCGCCGTACCTTGCGTCGGGGCGCCGCGCCAGCGCAGAGCGCGCCGCCGATCGCCGCCGTAGGAGCATCCGCTCCCGCATCGCTTCTTCTTCGTCCAAAGACAACCATACTCGGTTGGGGCCTCTCCTTGTACGTCCGTGATCGCAACACCGGCGCGTGCTTGCCCCCGACGCGTTGCGGTCCGCACACGCCGCTTTAGTGGCTTGATCGCATCGACTTCGCATCGACCCTCCGCTCCGCCTCGCTCGCCTCGATTGCATTGCCGTTTCGCCTACATCCTCGACGGCCCCGATCGCCGTCGACCTCAGACGCTTCTTCCACGACGCATCGCCGACGTGTCTCGCCATCACCATGGCGCCTCTTTTGCGCCTCGCGCTTCATGAGTGACCGCCGACATCGGTAACGACCACGACTACGCCGACCACGGCCATCTCTAGCACGACATCACGACCACGACTACTCCGCCTCGCGCTCGGCTACCTCGACATCGGCACAAGGGCTACCGCCTTGCTTGAGCTACTCGTCGGTTCTGCTCGATCCAAAGATACGCGCCGCATCAACGGTTATGACTGCAGGGGGATGTTAGCTCTTCGGCTTCTTCTCCAGTCTCACCGTCTGCGACGCTCCTGTTGTGACTGCGGGGGATGTTAGAGTACAATATATGGTAGGATAGAGTCCATTGGGATTACAATCCCTTGTACCATCTTGCCTCCTAAGTCTTGTACCTCTATATATACCGCCCGAGAGGCTCAATGCAATACATCTAATTCCACTCAACTCTATCTTCCTTCATTTAGAATACATTTATTACCTCAATCCAAAGTTCCAAACACAAATCGAGCTTCAACTACATGTCATATTCAGACAACTTTACAAGGGTAGTGATTAGTGAGCATAAAACACTCAATCCAAGCAAGTGCCAGTATCCTGTGAAATGGCATGTTCACGCTATTCCTTTGTTTTATAGTTAGACATATTGGAAAATTTTCTTCTTTCTGATAAAACATTGTCTCACACGTTATTTTTTTGTGTAGGCGTTGTTCTATTCAGCTCTCTTGTGTGCACGTGAGATGTTGACTCCTGAAGATGGATCAGCTGACTTAATTCGCGCCCTAAATAACAGGCTTATCGCCCTGTCCTTTCATATCAGGGAGTACTATTGGGTTGACATGCAAAAACTGAATGAGATATATCGATATAAAACAGAAGAATATTCTTATGATGCTGTCAACAAGTTCAACATATATCCTGATCAGGTTTCTCCATGGCTTGTTGAATGGATACCTCCTAAAGGTGGTTACTTTATTGGAAATCTGCAGCCAGCTCACATGGACTTCCGGTTCTTTTCTCTGGGAAACATATGGTCAATAGTAAGCAGCTTAGCAACAACACATCAATCCCATGCCATTTTGGATCTGATTGAATGTAAGTGGTCTGATTTAGTGGCAGAGATGCCATTGAAGATATGTTATCCTGCTCTTGAGAATCAGGAATGGAAAATCATTACTGGGAGTGACCCTAAAAACACGTAAGTATTGGAATGATTTTCTTACCATCTACCTGTGTGCATATTGCAGTTCCTTTGCGCTTCTGCTTATTAATTTCTGTTGACGTAGGCCTTGGTCGTACCATAATGGAGGATCCTGGCCAACATTATTGTGGCAGGTTTGCATATTCTATATTCGCTTGGAGATTATGCTTTCATATTACTGATTTACTGTCCCTTGATGTGATATAAAATTGATTTTTATATTCCATGTATATAATAGTGTCATTGTTTTTACCTTGATGCACAGTGTAGCAGTTTGTAGTGACAATCAGCCATAGTGTAGTCACTAGGATTTCTTAGTACACTTGGTGTCTTGCTTGTAGTTTCTGACCAGTCGCTATCTTTACGTGCAGCTGACAGTGGCATGTATCAAGATGAACAGACCAGAGATTGCTGCAAAAGCTGTAGAGATAGCTGAGAAGCGTATTGCTACCGACAAATGGCCTGAATACTATGACACCAAGCGAGCTCGCTTTATAGGGAAACAGTCTCGGCTTTACCAAACCTGGTCTATTGCTGGCTACCTTGCAGCCAAGCTACTGTTGGAAAAACCTGATGCTGCTAGAATACTCTGGAATGACGAGGATGCAGAAATTCTTAATGCTTTGAGCACGAACAGGAAACGTGGCAAGAAAGTGTTGAAGAAGACATACATTGTATGAGTTCTCACAGCAAGTTACATCATATGGGTCCTCTAAGGTAGCATTTTTAAGTTATAGGATGTATTTTTCCTTTATATACTTACAAAAGGTTGTGTTTGTGATGAAGACCTGGAGAGGGATGCCCGCTGTTGGATGCTGTTATTGTGGATGCATCTGGCTTTGCGAGAAAGCACTCGCTTGAGCATTCCTCAATTGTATGCATTTCATCACTTTTTGTACTCTAGACCTGTCTCATGTAGGTTACCATATACTCCATTTGAAATGACAAACCTTGTGATAGCAGTCTGATCCTCTGACCCTTGACTTTCTGTGTTTTCTTGTGTAACATACAAACAGCTCTTTTGTGGTTTTGCTGTATTATTAGTTTTTGTGGTATTCCAAAGGAAATGGCATTATATTCCTGTGTTTTTCCTATTGCAGCCCTTTTTGGATTCCTACCTTCCAAGCAGGCCTGAAGCCTACTCCATCTTGCTATATTGTTTCCGGTACGTGGTTTGCTACATACTAGGAATAACCGTGGGATGCTGTGGACCTGCACAGTGTTTTTGCAATGTCTTATACTCTAATTTGACAATATTAATGACGAAAGTTTTGCTTCAGCACAAACGGGATTTGTATTTCCTGAAAGGTTTCAAGCAGAAAAGAAAAGGCCCTCGATCCCCAGTTAAACAGATTGTAGCAAAAATACGACCACTCTGAGCGCAGGAGAATTAGCTCAAGTTGTATCTATGCTTATAATTGGTAATGAACAGAAAAACAAGGTTGGTAATGAACCAAAAAAAAAAAAACAAGGAACACAAAATTACCCAAAAAGAAAAATACAAATTGTCATAGAAAATAGCGCAAAATGGAAAAACTAATTGTCAAGAAAAACATCTCAATCTTTTCTTATCAGAGAAATTTTCAAAGGTTCCTTTTCTCGTTAGAGACGAAATACCCAGAATATCTAGAGTCCGCCACCACTGGTTGTTCGAGCACATCTCCATGCAGCTGCTATGAACTAATCAGAAATAAGCCACAAGATTTGAGGTGTTGGGGCTGGTGGACTAGGATGGTGGAAGTGTGCTAGTGCGCTGCTTATCTTGTTCGATCACCAGCAAGACGAGGGTGAAAAACACCCCTGTTAAAAAAAAAGGAACAAAGTGGCAGAGGGTAGTTCGATGGTTCTCCAAAATCCCATTCCCTTTACTACCCTTCTCGGCAGTGGCGAAGTTAGGAATGAAATTAATAGTAGACTGAATTATTTATATAAGTAAACTAAGTTGATATAAATTTAGTTTTTTACTCTTATGGAATTTCAAATACATACAGAAATTACATAATTAAATAGAGACAAACAATAAAAAGGGAAATACAAAGTAAATACCTCGATAATAGAAAACACATACCCAAAAATATATAATTATTTTGCCATAAGTGCGGAGTAGCGATAAGTCACCTATGTATAAAACATATCAAAATTAGTGATATAAAAGCAAATTATGAATGGCAATGAAAATTTAGATCATATGAAATATACCAGAATTAAACTAATTTGAATCATGAGAAAAATTTGAATCACGGGGCAAATGCATTCTAGGAGACTTCATGCCTTGGAAGTGATTTATGATTTTATCATCATCAATACTTCTAAAGATCTTTCGCTCGGTGTAGTATACCATCAAGTCATTGAGCCACTCATCCGCTACCTTATTGTGCAAATCTGTTTTGATAATATTCATCGCCGAAAATATTTTCTCAATAGATGATGTTGCCACCGGAAGTATCAATGTCAACTCGATGACACGATATACCAACGGAAAAGTTCTATCTATGAATAAATTATAAGGACGAAACTATCTATATACACTAAATATAAAAGTCTAAACACTAAACTCTAATATACTAAATTGAGAAGGAAGAAACTAGGGAAAAATTAGTCACTCTCACTGTGTCTCACTCGGTCAGATCCGGCCGACCAGGCTCAGCCTCTCCTCGCGAGTCACGACCTCACTCCCTATTTGAGTCTCCACTCCCTCAAAGGCTCATACCTCAATCACAAAACTCTTTGTCTCTCAATTTCTCAAACTCCACTGTCTTCGTGTCTTCATCGTCTTCTCCAGGCACTCAGGCAGCGTAGGGCGCAGTCGCACAACCAGCACGGTGCTCCTGCCGCAGCGCTGCCCACACTCGCCGGTGGCAGCTCAGCCCTCACCGTCTTGGTCCGGCTCCCCCCACCCCGGCTCGGCCTCGGCCCCCCTCGCCGCCCCGCCCCTGGTCCAGCTCCCCTACGGCCCTGCCCCCGAATCAGCCTCCTCTCGGCCGGCTCACCGCCAGATCTGGCTCCCCTGCTTTGGTCTAGTGGTCCCCACTTCTGCTCAGCCTCACACCCTCACACGGTCGCCCTAGGCCCAACCCCCCTCTATGTTGTGCTTGTGCGGTGGCGCCATCTGAAATCCAATTGCTAATTTGCTAGGTTTGTTGGAGTTGGTATCTTAGTGGGCCGGTGAGATGGATTTGTTGGGCCTCTGAAGGGCAGTGGGCTGACCACTTGACTAGCTATTTCTTATTTTTGTTTTTCTTTGCAGCTGGTTCTCTCCATCTCCATGGGTCGGCGTCGCCAATCTTCCTGGTCACTGGCAGGCGCGCGCCGGGGGGGGGGGGATTCTTGCCACCAGGGAGAGGGGTTCAAGTCTTACTAAGCCTCCCTCTTAGCTTCGCCCTTGCTGCTCGGTGAAATGTTTAGTGAAAACTTGGGCATCGAAGCATTAAAATTTTCTCAAACAATTACCAGATATAGGGCAGGTTGTATGCTATAAATATGCAAAATTTGATGGTCAAATTCAATCGTGTTTGCAAGGTATGAAAAGGGCAAATACATAGTGAGTAGTGCATCTATCAATTTTGTTTTGAACTTTTCACATTTGGATTTTCACGGATTTTCAATACTTACGTTGTTTTCACTGTACATTTGACCTTTTTAAATTCTACAATGTTTATATTGATGGGAAGTCCTTACATGAACTTTGGTTTGCTCCAGTCTGAAAATATTTGGTTACAATTTTATTACTGGTACTGTTTACATTCATGTACATTACTTGATTAATCAATCCACGATTGGCCTTAAGGCGAGTTATGCGTGGTTGGCGAGCATCTTTGCATGGCCATGACTAGGCCGTAAGCCAAGCTCGAGCTCAAGCGAGTTTGGATTCGAGTCTGGATTTATATTCGAGTTCAGCTTGACCAAAACTCGAGTAGATCCGAGCTTAGCTCAAGTAAGCTTGTCAACCATGAACAATTCAACATGCACCGATTTTCAATAATAAGAAAACTTCAAGCTCGAGTAAACTTAGTAAGAGTCAACCTACAACAATATTCAACAAGTGAGAATAGAAAAATTATCATAACTCAATATAATAGCATGCATCTGTAGAACAGGTATGTCAACATAGTGGGTGAATAGTACCTTCATATTTCCTCAAACATTTACCCATTATTCACTCCAATAGTTATGAGAAGCTATCAAGATCAAAAACCCAAAATTCTAAAAAAATCTCGGTGCTACAGTAAGTTTAGCCAGTGAACAGTGCAAAAACAACACATTTCAAATCCAAAAATCCATGAAATTTTTAATCCATAGATATAAAAGACTTAAATCTTGAACCAAGGCTAGATCATAACCTTGAGAACCTATCCAAACCAAAAAAATCTTCAAAGAACTATAGGGTCAAGTATAGTTAGTCAGAGGGGACGAATGACTCTCAAAATCTTTCCCTAAATATCGACAACAACATGCAATGGAAAACCAAATTCATACTCTATCACTACCCTGAGCCAAGAAATGCAAAATCTTGACAGTTCAAAATAACACCTGTCAGACCTCTGGCTGGAATCGGTCAGACCGGACATTCTCAGCGGCTAGACCTCTGGCGGAGAGCGGTTAGACCACTATAAACAGTAATTTTAGGGAAATGAACTGTGTTTTCCTGTCAGACCTCCAGCACGTATTGGTCAGACCACTATGAATAGTAAAATTAGACGAATGAATAGTAATTTCAGAACAGTTTTAAAACAAAAAATCCATGTAACTTTTGATCGTTGATCCAAATGACTTGAAGCATTGCATACACTTTCTCTAGGATATCAGAAACCTATTCTAATCAACGATCGAAGAATATTTCCAAAGTTGTGACATTTTTCCATTTGAGTGAAGGGTGCACCAAAACTAGTTGAAAGATGAAAACTTTGATCTACTCTTGCTTGTAAGTCCTAGATAGTCTAGGTGATCTAGGATGTGTTCCCACATATCATAGTAAGTTAGAACACAGTAGAATTCAACCCAAAACACCCACAAGAGCAAAACTCAAAAATCACCTCTTTCTTGATAAAAAACTGCGTAAACTCAAGAACTTCCTCTAGATCATGCCTAGATGAATGAAATTTTATCTCCAAGAGGCATCCCCATCTCTTACATATACTTGGCACCAGAAAAGCTCAGTAGAAGAGAAATCCAAACAAGAAAGCCATGAAAATCAAAAACACTTGAGGGGATCTATGACACAACTTAATTGGACAAACTTTGGATGTTCATTTTACTTAGAGAGGAATATTTCACAGCCAATCCTTTAGGATAATAGAGCTCTAAGTCTAGAGCACACACACATAAGGCTCCAACGCAAGTAAACCCTAACCCTAATCACTCAAGTCTTTCACAAGACTCGACTCAATACAAGGCTTTATAGTGGAAACTCCTCACTGCTCACTTAATCCTTACAACTAGCCACTCCTTAGTAGATCACACCACTTATATATGGGGAAACCTAGCAACCCACACACAAATGGGTTTTACTCACACTTGCACACTTTTCAAAGCATGACTTCCAAAGGCACCACAAGCCCGATAAGACACTCCAACCACAAAGACGTGACCTAAACCAATTAGGCCAGTGCTACGGTTTTGCAAATCACCACTCTACCATGTTTTGGATAATTTCTCAAATTGCCATCTGTCAGTTTTCACGACGATGTAATGCTCATGACTTGTCACCAAGATTGTACGCCTATGCTGAGGCCATCACCACTCGAAATGCCCAAGTCTCATGGCACACCAATATCTGCCTTGTCGTCAAGATCGTACGTCTACTCCGAGAAATGTCACCACTTGAAACGCATAAGTCCTTTTGGCACCTCACATGCATACATTGCCTCTTCACGACCCTTGTCTTTCTTCTGTACTTGTTGGCTTGAGATGTTTCTTCACCTGGAGGGCTCCTTGCATAGCCTCAGTCTTGCTACTGGCTACAACAATCATCAACGTACCTGCACGCAAAAGACAAAGCAATTGATCCGAGCATAAATGACATATACTTAACTCTCCATTAGTAAACCATATGTATGGACACACGCCATGACTCACATACATAGACTCTCCCATGACTAATACTTGCACAGACTCTCGCCATGACTAACACCTAAAATTAGACTCAGACGGTAATTCGAGATAGTGTCGGTCTGACCTGGCACACACGCCGGTCAGAACGCCCACAAAGTAACCAGTCAAACCACCTCCCCAGGCCGATCTGACAGCACCGTCCTAGCGATCAGACCGCCTGGCCAGGCTAATCTAACTTGGACTCTAGAACAACATAGGGAAAATTCAATTTCGCAAAAATCAAACTCAAGAAATGATTGGGTTGCCACCACATGGTCTTACAATCTCCCCCTCAATGAGTAATTTGACAAACACCCCGATGGTAAGAATTTGAGTTTGAATTTTGGACATTTAAAGCACATAAATTGCATGAGCCACCAGTGGTCCAGATTTAAGAGAAAAAAGAACATGACTAAAGTGGCAAGGTATAGAATGGTGCTCAAACTAGAAAGAGAAAGTTTTCAACAAAAGCTTTATCGCCACCTAAAATACCTCAATTAGCACAATCGTGCTCATGGTTGAAATAAAAGAACAATTGTTCATCATGACCATCTTTATAGCAAGATAAAGCACAAAAGAGCAAATAGGAATAAATGCAATACCACTTGACAACAAAAGATCAAGAATGACCCAAAATGCATTTTCTCATATAAAAGCTCATTTTGCTCTAATACAACCTCACAAAGCTCATTTTCCTTTTTTAAAACCTTTCTAAGCATTCTTCCCTTTAGAAAAACCATTCTCCCTCAATCTGAATATTTTCACCCTTTTTTACTACAACCAAATTTTGCCTTGATCTTTCTCCCCCCTTGGCAAAATAACCATCAAGGGGTAAGGGGCTATATAAGCTCACTACCACTCCCCATCAAATGATGCATGAAACACTTGTAAGTAACAAGGGAGCAAGAAAGAGAATGTATGCATGAATAAAAATGCACAACCTAAAAGAGAGCTTGAAAAATTATCCAAAGTGAGATTAAAGATACAAGATACACTTGAAATTATAAAATACATACAAAGCTATCTAGATCATGATAAGGCATGCATAACCAATCTATGCAGGATAGCATAATTTAGAGCATTCAATTTAGTTTCAACTTAAGTAACGCATCAAAATTGACAAATTCAACTAGAGGTATCTAAGTATGAGCTAAGACATGTTAACAAGGCTAAACAGAATCAAGAAGCTCAAGTTGAATCATTAAAAGTGCTAGAAATTCAATTTTAGCCAAGTATGCCCAAGTACTAGATAAAACCATTCTTGAAATTTTTTGAAATCATGCTTTTCAAAGCATATAATCCTGAATCCGTTTAGTCCTTAGACATGATCCAACTTGATCTTCTTAGCTTCTCTTTGACCTAAACCACCTTCCTAATCGCCGCTCAAGCGCCACGGTTTTGATCTATGGTAGTTTTTGTATTTTGGTCAAACTACCAAAATACCTTGACCCGGTCTTCATCTTCTATTGCAAGCAATCGTCATACTTGCCACATGTAGATACATCACTAGCTTGCTACGCGTCAGCAAGTCTCTCCCATTTCAGTTCCATCGAACCACGCCTCACTTGGATCAATTAAACCACATGGTGCAACCCGTCGCTCAAACTTTTCTTCAACATTTCCATCATTCCTTATGTCATGCTTGAGCTTAACCATCTCATACGACATCATTGATCATTCTAGGCCTCAGCCCTCTATGAGCATAGCCCCGATTCTCGTCGTTGACCATGATTGACTCCAAGTGACCCTACACATACAAAGATCAAGAAATCATTTTTGGGCACAAGTTCCTCACAACTTGACCCATGTTTGCTGTAATATGCATCATGAAATACATATACACTTGCCTAGGTCAAACCAAATCATTTTATGACTCAAAGTCCCAAAATCACAAAATTCAGCCAAAGCAAAAACCACAAATTTGCAAAAGCCAAAATTTCACTTTTTCAAAATAACAATGGTTCATCACAACAAAACTCTAGACATTCTTATATGGTCCTTAGCATGTCTTAATACGAATAATCATGAAAGGGAAAGACTTAGGGTTGCAGGTGGGCTGAGAAATTTACTGGGCCCTGATGAGGTTTTCGAGCTCAGCTCATTAAGCTCGTGAGTTTAGGATCAAGCTCAAGCTCGGCTCGGCTCGAACTGAGTTTGAATTGAGCCATGAGCTTTTTTTTTATGGCCCTAGCCATAACGGCATGTGATACATTACAGGACCACATTCTTTCTAAAATCCCAGATATATAGTCTTGTCTCGGCCACCGAATGGACCGTATAAGTTTCCCAAAAATAACATCACTCTCAGTAAATAGAGCACTGTATAAAGAGAAGGGTTTGCATGGTGAAAAAGTTCATTACCGACTGTAATAAAGGCCGATTTCTTTGCCTCCTCTTTTGCCCTCCAAGGAGGAAACAGGAGAGAGGAGGCCAAAATCTACCTGCAGGTTCGGCCAATTCCTCTTGATAATTTCCATCTCATGTCATGCTCACTTCTCTCTAGTAGTTTAATTCGTCTTGTTAATTTGTTTGTGCTGCCTTCTTTGTTGTTACTCGTGATTATTTCTCGGTCTTTCTCTCTCTCTCTCTCTCTCTCTCTCTCTCTCTCTCTCTCTCCTCGAATTCTTTCTAGGTTTCTTTCTAATATGAAGATTCTTAGGTTGGCAATGGCATCTTGTAATTACATAAATCGAAATTTCGAATGAATCTGTATACAAAGGCAGGTGCCAGGTCAAAAAAAGGGTTGCTTGTGGTACTTGTTATGTCGTGCAGAGCCAGTATTAATCCATGATTTCTCATTTACAGCTGCGATTGTTGGTCTCATTTTTGTAATCGCAATGTAATCTTCAACTCTTTGATCTGCAGGAACTAAACTAGCTCCTGGCCTTAACCTGTCCCTTATTATTTACAATATAAGTATCCTAGCACTATATTCTTGACAACAAGATGCCTGTCCCACGGGGCGCCAAGTCTGCTTCCTCGAAGCCGAACCCCTTCGACTCAGACTCAGACTCAAACTCTGAGTTCACCTCCAAACCGGCGAAGAAATCGTCTGCTCCGAGCAGCGGAACGTCGTCGTCGTCCTAGCGGTCCCCGCCGACGCCAAGAACCGGTACAAGGACGACTTCCGCGACGCCGGCGGGCTCGAGAACCAGTTGATGCAGGAACTAGACAACTACGCGGCGTACAAGGCCGAGGAGACCAACAACGCACTCAACGGCTGCCTGCGTATCGCCGAGAACATCAAAGAGGACGCGACCAACACGCTCATCACGCTGCAGTGCTGCACAAGCAGGGCGAGCAGATCAACAGGACCCACGAGAAGGCCGTCGACATCGACCACGACGGCAGGACCTCACCAAGGTGTGTGCTCTTCATGGCTCAGTACAAACTGCAAAGTTTGTGCATCTCCTGTTGAAAACAATACGCAGAGCGAGCAGTACATTTCCCTGATGAGCAATGAACAGTACCATTTTACTACATAATCCACAAAAGATATTTTACACGTCAGAAGGATACGGGCTTTGTGTTGGATAAGTGTTGGACCGAAATGGCGACAGAGGAGAGGGGTGAATGTCGCTTCTTAAAAGTCAACCCCCAAAGGATCCAGGAAAAACTCAACTCCGATAGCTATAGTAGCTATGAAGTTGAAAAAGAATGAGCGATAACAAGATTAAGACAACTGAGCTCGAAACAAAGTCACGGCAGAAACTGTGCTCGAAGCATTGTCCCTGCAGCGGATACTGAGGAATCGGCTGCCACGGCGAAGCAAATCGGTTGCCACGGCTGCCACGGCAGGGAAACAGCTAAAAACAATGCCACGGCAAGACGTTGCAGTCACGGCACGAAAACACCAGAAAATGACTGCCACGGCAAAGAAACAACAGAAAAAATTCTGCCACGGCAAGGAAATGGCTGATTTTGCTGCCAGCCGAACTGAAAGCTTAAAAGAATAAAGAGCTTCTGTAGGCACAAAAGGAACTCCAGAAAGCCAACGTGCAGTAAATAAGGGGACAGCACCCGAGCACAACAATCAGCTCACCTACCCACTGTCAACCGCACAAACTTGAGAGCAATGCTTTCATCTTTTGACCGCAAGAATTAGTTCTTCTTGGGACTGCTTTTGGCCGCAAGAAACGGACACTGCAAGCTGAGATAAACAATGGGCTTTGCCAAGAAATGAGCTGCCGAGAAACCACTACAGAGCTGGCCTAAAGCCCAAAAATCAGAAAACCAATACAAGTCAGAGAGCACATGTCCTTCTCGGGTGAACTTCTGGCCGCAAGGATCATTTCTCCTTGAGATTACTTTGGGCCGCAAGAAACAGTCAATGCGAGGAGAAATGAAAAGGCTAGAGCTTCTTGGGAGAACTCTGGAGAGATACGTGCAGACCAAACAAAGACAAAAGAAAGAATCAACTCTAAAGAGTAAAATTACTCATCAAGAAAGACATAAAAAATATAACCAAAGGACAGAGTAGAACACACTCTTAAGACTGAAAGCTTACTGCCAAATACACAACCCATAAAAGCTCAAAGAATAGAGAAGGAGACATGAATGATTAGATGATGAAATTGTTTACACCCATCTCTCCTCTCTCAGATTTTAGAGCTAAAGACTCACATACATGGAGAGAAAGAAACATAAAAAATCTGAAACTCACTCTCTCAACCCTCTCCACTAGAGAGCCTCCTCTATTTATAGCCTCCACTAATGGGTTTACAACACACTTTACCCATTAGCTCTCAACAACTCATGGCGCTTTATCCACAATCCACTTCCTTTAGTGCAGCTTTGCGTATTCACCAAAACGCTCCTCGCGCACCTTTTAGGAAGCTTCCTCATTCCTTACCATCCAAGCCACGCAGCCACCTCGAGTCCTCGCCGTCTTTGGCACACCTCGACCGTTCTGACCTCGGCACCGCCCGTGCCTAGTCCGGTCATCCCGTGCCTCGCCACGACTCCACCTCGACGTCCTGCAGCCATCACAGACAAGAAACACATCACATAGCACCGCTCGAAATATTGTAACCATACATTAGCAGCAAAAGAAATAATCAGAGCCCAAACTGATCGAACCGAAAAATAAACGACTTAAGCACGTTCGACCTAGTTCGACAAAGTCAGACCGAAACCGATTGCACGGCGCAATGACATGGTCCGAACCTCACAAATCAAACTCGACTTTCCTAAAGCGATGTCAATTACTCATCACACACTCGGGGTCATCTCCACACGGTCCATCAATCTCCCCCTTGATGAGTATATTGACAAACCCAGAAAAAGCGTGAAGTTGAGTTTGTTTGAAAGTCAAACATGGTCCAAGAGAAAGAAAATGAAGCTAATGACCATGTCGACACAAGGAGCAAAAGAAAGAGCAAGTTTTCCTCAAAGCTCCCAATAACTCCCAAAAAGGCTTTTTCTCCCACTATTCTCCCCCTTTTGGCAATAAAATCATCAAGGATGCAAAAGAGAGAACAAGTCATGGAAATGGATGAAATGGCTGAAGTTTGATTATTCTAAGCATTTTAGAGCCATGAGAATTATCCAAAATGACCAACAAGTAATACATCAAGCCATAACTCAATAGAAAGCTATCTAGATCATGATAAGATATATATAAGATAGCTAAACCAAATAGATGACAATATGAAATTTAGTGCAATTTGTGAGCATGGTAAGTCATCCATGATCAAAGTCTAGCTAGAGGTATCCAAGGATGATACAAACCATGTCAATAAGCTAAGCGGAACCAAGAAGCTAGTATTGAGCCTAATTAGAGTGCTACAAGCTCAAGAGTGAAACATTTGTTTAAGTACTTGTAACCTTTGTAATTTTAGCAAATTGAGCACATTTGATAAGTTTTTCTTTAGAAATCTCATGATTGTTGCCAATCAGATTTTTGTTTTATCATGTGCTAGATCTCAAGCCTTATGCGGCCACTCCAAGCAAGAAGCTTAAGGAGACGATCTTGGTCAGCCAAAACTCCCCCTGAGTTCATGCCAAGTGCAATGGCAAGCAGTCTCATGAGAAAGAATTGGTGAGATCAGTTTTTTCGCACAAAAGAGATCTTTTTGCATTCATAAATGGTTGTACTAACTTATGCAACATTAAGAACAGCATAGCTCATCTAAAGCTCAACAAAGATTTAAGACTCAACTCAGTCTATTTGACATGGCATGAATCATAAATGGATAACTAAAGAAAGACTAGTCTCGAGAATTATCATGACAAGTTTTAATTCAAGTTGAGCAATTTTAATTAACCCATTATGGCAAAAGCTAGTCTACACATATGAAGTCATGATCAATCTAGCAGTGAAGCACAAGTTATGGCAGGATGTAAAGCAATGTACACATGTCATGAAAGGATAATAAACAAGGCTCCAAGTAGTTATGTACAATGCAGAATGACATGCAGGAAAAACAGCTCCCCCTCAACATATGATGCAACTTTTAGTTCAAGTTGAGTTATGTCAATATTAAGCTCCAGAAGCTCCCAAATGAACTCCCCCTGAACCAAAGCAATAAAACCGAGAAGCTGGCAAAGAAATCAGAACAGGTAGTCCTAAAGCATAGATAAGACATAGAGGATACTATGGCTCAGGCTAACTCTCATCTACCCCATATGACTCGAGGACTATCAGCTGGTCTACTAACAACCTAGGGAGCAAACACGTACCCTGTCTACCCGAGGGTGGCCCAACCCTCGCTAGAACTCATAAGAAGTGAGTAAGCTCAACCTAGAGAGAAGAGAGACAGTTAACAAGCAGCATCCTAAAATCACAAGATAAGAGCAAGAAGTCTAAGCAGCTAGGCAAGAGAACCACTCTAACCTATACTAGAAGGACTAACCCAATGCACCCGTATGCAATGCAGCAGAATGGAGTAAGAGCAAAATAAATATGATAAAGCAGTAAAGCACAAAGCTCCCCCTCACAACAGTCCATAAGGACAAACTACCCCAAGCTCTCCCCGCAGAGCTGAAAACCTAGTGCTATCCAATGGCTTGGTAAAGATATCGGCTATCTGGTGGTCACTCTCCACAAACTGGAGCACAATGTCACCCTTCTCTACATGGTCTCGAAGGAAGTGATATCGAATATCAATATGCTTGGTCCGAGAATGCTGCACTGGGTTCTTAGCAATGTTAATAGCAGAAGTGTTATCACAAAAGAGTGGAACACTGTCGATAACTAACCCAAAGTCCCGCAGGGTCGAGACCATCCAGAGCACTTGGCTACAAAGAATCGGCCGCAGCAACGTGCTCGGCCTCTGCGGTGGATCGTGCAACACCGGATCGCTTCCTCAAAGACCAGAAACGAGAAGTGCCAATGAATCGCAGTGCGAAGTGCTCTTCCTATCTATCCTCACACCGCAAAGTCTGCATCCGAGTAGGCTCTCAAGGAAAGACAGAGGAGGAAGAGTACCGATACCATAGTCAATGGTAGCTCGAAGGTACGGAGAATGCGCTTTCACCGCTTTGGCGGTGAGATACGCGAGAGAAGCTCAAACCGAGCACAAAGACACACAAGAAGTGTATGTCTGGTCTCGAGGCAGTGAGGTACAAGAGGGAGCCTATCATGCTACGATACTCCTTCTGATCAACTGGCTCGCCGTCTTCATCTGGGTCGAGTGAAACTGAGGTAGCCATAGGAGTGGACACTGGCTTACCATCACTCATGTCGAAGCGCTTCAAGAGGTCTCGAGTATACTTGCCCTGATGCAAGAAAGTACCCTCCCGAGTCTGCTTAATTTGGAAGCCAAGGAAGAAACTCAACTCGCCCATCATGCTCATCTTAAACTCCAAGCTCATGACATCAGAAAATTGGAAAACGAGAGCATGTGAAGAGCCGCCAAAGATGATGTCGTCCACATAAATCTGGACGAGCAGAAGATCAGTACCAAGCCGGTGGATGAACAAAGTCTTGTCTACTTTACCCAGCTCAAACCCATGACTCAACAAGTAGGACTTAAGCCTCTCATACCAAGCTCTAGGGGCCTGCTTAAGTCCATACAGCACTTTGGAAAGCTTGAAGACATGGTGTGGGTATTTAGGGTTCTCGAAACCAGGAGGCTGTCTCACATAGACTTCTTCCTCAATGAACCCATTAAGAAAGGCACTCTTGACATCCATCTGGTAAATCTTGAGACCCTTAGAAGCCGCAAAAGCAAGCAGGATTCTAATGGCTTCAAGTCTAGCTACAGGGGCAAAGGTCTCCTCAAAATCTAGACCCTTAACCTGGGAGAAGCCCTGAGCTACCAGTCTAGCCTTGTTTCGAACAACCACCCCATCCTCACTCTGCTTGTTCTTGAACACCCACTTGGTCCCAATGACATTGTGATCACGAGGGGGCTCAACAAGCGTCCAGACCTTGTTTCTCTCGAAATTTTCCAACTCCTCATGCATGGCATTGAACCAAGACTCGTCAGAGAGAGCATGACAAACGTCCTTGGGCTCAAAGGAGGCAACAAAGGTAGAATGGAGACAGAATTGAGACATGCCAGATTTTGAACGAGTGACTCGCTCAAACAGGTCTCCAATAATCTGCTCGGAAGGATGGACTTTCTGGATATGTCTAGGAGGTCCAGGATGAGATGAAGAAGTGACCTCTACTTCATGAGCTGACGAGGTAGGAACAGAGCCACTAGCTCCAGAAAAGCAGAGGGCATGGGCTGATCGCCTCTAGGTGCGGTGGAAGAAGGCACCTCAAGGGGTGGATGAGGGACTGGATCGGGTAGACAACCCTCATCTCCATCGTCCTCATCATCCACAAAGATGGGCTTGGATTGCTCTAAAGAACCTGAGATATCAGGCCTAGTCCCCGGACTGGCCTCGTCAAAAGTCACCTCACAGGTCTCTACCATTTTGCTAGACTCGCAATTACAAACCCGATAAGCCCACGAAGAAGTCCAGTAAACTAGAAAGATCCCATCACAAGAACATGATTCGAACTTGTCTAGGTTCCCGGACTTCAGAATAAAGCACCTGCAACCAAACACACGAAAATGCGATACACTGGGCTTTCGCCCATATCTCAACTCATAAGAAGTGCGGTGCAAGTGTGCCCTAAGAAAAACTCGATTTGAGACATGGCACGCGGTGGCTATAGCCTCATCCCAAACTTCCACGGTGTAGAGTACTCATCGAACATCATCCTGGCCATCTCGACCAAGGTACGGTTCTTCCTCTCCACAACGCCAATCTGCTATGGGACGTGCGGAGAAGAGAACTAGTACTCTACACCTGTCTCATCACAGAACCTCTCAAAGTAGGGATTCTTGAACTCTGTGCCATTGTCACTGCGGATCGCTCGTAAGGCACCCGAAAGCTCAACAGAAAGCCTACTGAAAAGACCTCGAAAATGTGTGAACGTCTCATCCTTCGAGGCTAAGAAAAACACCCAAGAGTACCTCGAGAAGTCATCGACCACGACAAGAACATACCACTTCCCTCCTGCTGACTGCACTCGAGCTGGTCCAACTGTGTCCATATGGAGCAGCTGTCCTAGTGCATCGGTCATAGTCACTGTGACCGGAGGGTGAGAAGCGGCAACCATCTTGCCATGCCAGCAAGGAGCACAAATAATATCTTTGACCATCTTGAGTTTCGGCAGACCACGAATGAGATCGTGGCCGCTAACTCTGGTCAAATGGTCAAATCCAATATGACCAAGTCTCCTATGCCAGAAAGTAAGATCGCGGGACTCAGAAGCAACCAAACACCGGAGAGGATCACCAGAAGTCTCAGAAAAATCAGCACGAAAGATCCTCCCAAAACGAGAAATCCCGCAAACCAGACTACCCGAAGAATCAAGAATTTTGCAAGCATTTTTCTTAAAGCTCACCTCAAAACCGTCATCGGTAAGCTGAGAAACGGAAAGCAAATTATACTGTAGCTTACTAACCAAGGCAACATCTTTCAAAATGAAAGAATCATTAATGCACACTGTACCTTTGGCGATGACGCGCCCAGATGAAGCATCTCCGAAGGTGATCATCTCATCACCTGGAGCATGGGCAAGGGAAGAAAACCAACGGGAGCCTCCGGTCATGTGTCGTGAACACCCGGAGTCTACAAGCCAAACCTTTCCCTTCCCTGCCCGGCGAACCTGAGTCAAACAGAGAGTAAAGTCTCAATACTGGGGTAAATCAAGAGTGATTTTGGCACCCAATACTGAGTAACACGTCGAGTAGATGAAGTAGTCAAACACGACTGACCTCTATCTACCCTACGCTCTCCGTTGCTCAAAGAAGCAGAAGGTCTACGTGTAGACCTAAAGCTGTTGCTGGGTCTGACTGCTACGGGAGAGCGAGTCGGAGCACCGGCAACATGCTGATCACGCCGCGAGTAGCCATCTTGACGGGGAAAGCGAGATCTACTCTCAGAACGGCGGAAGTCATGACCAAAGGGAGCATGAGGACGAAAACCAGAAAACTCAGAAAAACCAAGTCCTCGATGCTGCCCAAACCCATCAGCTGAAACAAACCTAGACCTCGTGTGGGTCTTAGGGGCACTCAAGGTCTGGGGCTGACCCTGAATACGCCTAAGAGCCTCAGCACGGTCTCTTCGCGCGATCTTGGCGCGCCTGAAGCATCGATCAATCAGATGTCCATCCTTCTGACAGAAGGTGCAGTGGTACCTCACCTTCTGAGAGGTGGAAGTAGCACGAAGAGACTTCGCCTTCGAGAGGTCGGCGGCAGGGAATCACCTTGCTGTCAGAAATCCCTTGGACAAAGCCCGCAGACTTAAATTGGACTTTCTCGGTCCTGGGCTTAGTCTCGATCACACCTGGTGCTATGGGTCTGATCACGGCAGGTGGATGCTTCCTCATGTCCTCATAGAAATCATATCCTAGACCCTGATTAAATCTGCAAATCTTGGATTGGTCTAGAATAAGATTAAGCTTCTTCTTGCCTCCTACAAATCTCTCGAGAGTGTTCATATGGTTCAGATTTAAGTTTGTTACAATTAATGCATGGTGAGCTAACATGGTCCTTAGAAGCATTTTGAGCCAATCTATTGTTGTCATCAACTAATTCTTGAAACTGTTTGGAGACAGCTTCAAGCTCAGCAGTAAGCTTGGAACAATTCACACAAGAAGCAATAGGCTCAAGAAGAAAAGCTTGTAATTCAGCAATTTTATGATCTACCCGTTTTAGGTTCATCTTCAGATTATTGTAATTTTCACAAGTCTCGGGCAGATCGAGAAGCATGGTATAAAGACCTCTAAAAGCGTTGTCCTTATCCTCACATGCGGTGCAAGCAATAGTCTCAACAGAAGTAGATGAAACAGGAACTACCCTACTCATCTCAAGCTCAGTAAGAAGACTAATGTTCTCCACCTTAATCATATCAAGTTCAGAGGACAAACTATCATGTGAGGTCCTTAGTTTCTCTATGTCATCCAACAGAGCACAACATGTATCACAATCATCACGGGAGGGAGCAGATGTAAGTGAAGTAAGCTCCCGTGATAGTCTATCTACTTCCTTCTCTAACTCGGTAACCCTAGCCCTAGCTCTAGCATGAAATCCATCTAGCTTAAGAAAAACATGATTTAGCTGGTCGTAGGTGGGGGATACCTCGTCGGAATCGGAGTACAGCTCGCTGTCGCTTAGTTCGCCCTCAAGGGCCATGAAGCACATGCTGGAGAAGTCGTCGCTGCCCTTGGGTTCTTGCTCACTCGTCTCGTCGTCGTCGCTTCATCCCTCAACCTCGCTGAGATCGAGGTCGTCGAAGGTGGTGAGGACGCGGTGGAAGAGCTTCTTGGCCTTCCCGAAGTCGCGAAACTTCTTCTTGCCTTGTGCGGGAACTGAGGGCTTCTTGTTGTTGCAGTTCTTGTCAGTGTAGTCGTTCTTGCCTGAACCGCCGTAGTCACCTTTGCCCTTCCCCAGCTTGGGGCAGTTTGCCCGAATGTGGTTGGGGCCACCACACTCGAAGCAAATCACGGGTCCTCTCTTTCCGTCCCTCCTCCTCTTGTAAGCATGGGAGAATCTCCGAGCTAGGAGGGCTAACTACTCATCCGCAAGCTGCTCTAACTGATCATCAGTTATGTCACAGAGAGCAGCAAGGGAGAATCCACACAACGAATCGTAAGAAGAAGGACCGAAGTTTAATCGATCGGTGACTAGGGCCATCGATCGTGACTTCGACTTGCGAGAGACAATGTCAATCTCGTGAGTCTTGAGGCGCGAGTACAACGCATCAAGAGTCAAAGTCGAGAGATCCGTGGTGTCCTTGATGGTAGTCACCTTCATCTCCCAAACCCGCAAGTCAAGTGCAGCGAGCATCTGTCGAGCGTTATCCGAGTCGGGGTATGTGAGACCAACTGCTCGGAGGTTGCTCAGAATCTTGTGAAAACGCGCAAAACACTCATCAAGGGACTCGCCAGCGAGCATTTCAAACTTGTTGTAATCTCGCTTGAACTGATCCTGTCGCACCATCTTTATTTGGGTGGTGCCCTCATGGTAAGCATCGAGGGTCTCCCAAATATCGAAGGCGGACGAAAGATGAGATATGCGGTCAACTCGCTATAACTCAACCCCTGGATAATGATGTTCCTTGCCTTAGCGTTTGCCTCAACATCAGCCATGTTCCCGGCATTGATGTTCTCATCGGCAGGAACAACAAATCGTACTTTGACCTTACGCCAGATGCCGTAGCCCTGAGCCTGGATGTAGGTCTCCATCTGGCTCTTCCAGAAGGGATAGTCGATCCCATCAAAGACCGGGGGCTTAGTCGAGTACTTGTCCGTCGCAATGGCTATAGAGACCGGTTAAGATCTATGGAAAAGAGCTAACCGACTCTAATACCAATTGTTGGACCGAAATGGCGACAGAGGGGAGGGGTGAATGTCGCTTCTTAAAAGTCGACCCCAAAAGTATCCAGGAAAAACTCAACTCCGATAGCTATGAAGTTGAAAAAGAACGAGCGATAACAAGATTAAGACAACTGACCTCGAAACAAAGTCACGGCAGAAACTGTGCTCGAAGCATTGTCACTGCAGCGAATACTGAGGAATCGGCTGCCACGGCGAAGCAAATCAGTTGCCACGGCAGGGAAACAGCTAAAAACAATGCCATGGCAAGACGCTGCAGTCACGGCACGAAAACACTAGAAAATGACTGCCACGGCAAAGAAACAACAAAAAATTCTGCCACGGCAAGGAAATGGCTGATTTTGCCGCCACCAACCAAAGCTTAAAAGAATAAAGAGCTTCAGTAGGCACAAAAGGAACTCCGAAAGCCAACGTGCAGATAAATAAGGGACAGCACCGAGCACAACAATCACTCACCTACCCACCGTCAACCGCACAAACTTGAGAGCAATGCTTTCATCTTTTGACCGCAAGAATTAGTTCTTCTTGGGACTGCTTTTGGCCGCAAGAAACGGACACTGCAAGCTGAGATAAACAATGGGCTTTGCCAAGAAATGAGCTGCCGAGAAACCACTACAGAGCTGGCCTAAAGCTCAAAAATCAGGAAACCAATACAAGTCAGAGAGCACATGTCCTTCTCGGGTGAACTTCTGGCCGCAAGGATCATTTCTCCTTGAGATTACTTTGGGTCGCAAGAAACAGTCAATGCAAGGAGAAATGAAAAGGCTAGAGCTTCTTGGGAGAACTCTGGAGAGATACGTGCAGACCAAACAAAGACAAAAGAAAGAATCAACTCTAAAGAGTAAAATTACTCATCAAGAAAGACATAAAAAATATAACCAAAGGACAGAGTAGAACACACTCTTAAGACTGAAAGCTTGCTGCCAAATACACAACCCATAAAAGCTCAAAGAATAGAGGAAGAGACATGAATGATTAGATGATGAAATTGTTTACACCCATCTCTTCTCTCTCAGATTTTAGAGCTAAAGACTCACATACATGGAGAGAAAGAAACATAAAAAATCTGAAACTCACTCTCTCAACCCTCTCCACTAGAGAGCCTCCTCTATTTATAGCCTCCACTAATGGGTTTACAACACACTTTACCCATTAGCTCTCAACAACTCATGGCGCTTTATCCACAATCCACTTCCTTTAGTGCAGCTTTGCGTATTCACCAAAACGCTCCTCGCGCACCTTTTAGGAAGCTTCCTCATTCCTTGCCATCCAAGCCACGCAGCCACCTCGAGTCCTCGCCGTCTTCGGCACACCTCGACCGTTCTGACCTCGGCACCGCCCGTGCCTAGTCCGATCATCCCGTGCCTCGCCACAACTCCACCTCGACGTCCTGCAGCCATCACAGACAAGAAACATATCACATAGCACCGCTCAAAATATTGTAACCATACATTAGCAGCAGAAGAAATACTCAGAGCCCAAACCGATTGAACCGAAAAATAAACGACTTAAGCACGTTCGGCCTAGTTCGACAAAGTCCGACCGAAACCAATTGCACGGTGCAATGACATGGTCCGAACCTCACAAATCAAACTCGACTTTCCTAAAGCGATATCAATTACTCATCACACACTCGGGGTCACCTCCACATGGTCCATCAATAAGTCTTGTGCGTAGTCATGTGCGTGGTCGTGGGCATACTCGTATGCATGGTTGTGTGCATGGTCGTAGGCGTGGTTGTGTGCGTGGGTGTGGGTGTAGTCATGTGCGTGGTCGTAGGGTGTCAACTCGACGTGTCCGTTGTTCGCATGGGAGCGGGTTGTAGTGGCACCATACACGGGCGGTTTATTCATGGCGCGAGTCTTGGAGGCCATGCAAGCCACGTTCTGTACATAGTCATATAAATTCAGTAAGACAAGCAAGAAAACGCTACTGCCTTGCAGCACAAAACTTGTTGTTCATCATATTCGAGTGTATTCGTAACTTGGTTTTCCCTAACATTTGGTATTAGAGCTGCGTTGATGGTCCAGGCGCAGCTATGTCATCGTCGTGGGCTCCGGCCGGTGGGCAATCAAGGACTCCTCTATGATGAGGCCGTCCTTGGTCATTGACACCTCCTCCACGCTGACCGTGGCACCATGATGACGGTGGTTATGAGATTGTTGTCCAGCGCGTCATCAAGGAGGCATGGGCTCGGTGGTCTACCCACGCTCACCCAGACAAACTACACCGATTGGGCGCTAGTGATGCGCGTGAACGTCTTTGGGAGGTGATTGAGCCCGACAGCGGTGACTACCGTGATGATAAACTAGCGTTGTCCGCCATTCTCTCCACTGTGCCGCCAGACATGCTCTTGACCCTCGTCGTAAAGGACATCACCAAGGATGCCTAGGACGCGATCAAGATGATGTGCATTGGTGTTAAGCGTGTCAGAGAGGTGAACGCACAAAAGCTGCAATGTGAGCTCGAGGAGATCGCGTTCAAGGATGGCGAGTCCGTCAATGACTTCACCATAATAATCACAAGCCTTACCAACAACCTTCGAGTCCTGGGGGACAACGTCATCGATGTGGAAGTGGTGAAGAAATTTCTGCAAGTTGTCCCAGAACATCTCTCGCAGATCGCCATCTCCATCGAGACCCTTCTCGATCTGAGCGTGCTCAACATTGAGGTAACCAGGTGTCTTTGCGTGGTGGAGCAGTGGTACAGGCTCGGCCCTAACCCCAACCCCAATGGCCATGTCGATGCCAGTGGCCACTTGCTTCTCATGAAGGATGAGCGGCAGGCCCAGCTCTAGAAGTGCAAGAATGATGGGAACGACAGAGCTAACAGCTCCAGCGGAAATCGCCATCACAGCAAAGGGGGTGGGCACGGACGCGGTACTAGGCCACATGATGGTGGTGCAAATAGGGCTAGCTAGGCCGACAGCCATGACACTCCCAAGGACCAATGCTGCAACTGTGGCAAGTAGGGTCACTGGGCTAAGGACTGTCGTAGCAAGCCCAGGCAAGATCAACCCCCCTGGGCCAAGGGGACGATGATGAGCCCACTTTGCTTGTGGCTAGGGCACTCATCAACCATGATTCCCCTTCGCCACCATACCACGAGTCCCCACCACTGACACCGCCGCCGCCACGCTGCAAATCTCCATTGCAACCGTTGCGCACCTGTCTCAAGGAGAGCAAGGACAAGGCCTTCGTCTAACTCGACAGAGGGAAGAGTGCAACCACTGTCAATGGGTCCTGGACATGGGAGACACCAACACATGACCGTGTCAACATCGGCCTTCTCTGAGCTCGACACTGGCATCTGCGGCACGGTGAAATTTTGCAATGGCTCATCCATGGAGATCGAGTGGCACGACACCATCCTCTGCTCCTGCAATTCGGGCGAGCACTGGACACTCACCGAAGTGTACTTCATCCCGAGGCTGATGCTGAACATTGTCAGCCTTGGACAACTTGATGAGACCGGGTGCAGGGTGGTGATCGACGGCGGGGTCCTGTGGATCTTTGACCAACAATGATAGTTGCTGGCGAAAGTGAGGTGCTCTCTGAGCCACCTCTACATCCTTGAGCTTGACATCACTAGGCCGATCTGCTTGTCCGCACGTAGCTCTAAGCAGGCTTTGCGCTGGCATGCTAGGTGTGGGGCACCTCAACTTCCAGGCGTTGCGCAAGCTTGCATAGCAGGACATGGTGTGTGGACTGCCTCCAATCGACCAGGTCAACCAAGTTTGCGACAAGTGCCTGGTAGGGAAGCAGAAGCGCTCTCCTTTCCCGCAACAAGTGAAGTACCGCGCAAAAGACGCCCTCAACCTCATCCACGACGACTAATGCGGGCCAATCGTGCCTGTCACCCCACGCGGCAACAACTACTTTCTCCTACTGGTCGACCACATGAGCTGCTTCATGTGGCTCATGCTGCTCAAGTCCAAGGACCAAACACCGATGGCAATCAAGTGATTCTAGGTTAGCACTGAGGCAAAAAGCGGGTGCAAATTCATGTCAGTGCAGTTTTGGGAATATTGCGTGGAGCACAACATTCAACGTCAACTGACGGTGCCCTACTCCCCTTAGCAGAATGGAGTAGTGGAGCATCGGAACCAGACGATCGTCGCCACCGCTCAGAGCATGATGAAGTTGAAGAACGTGCCCAGGAGGTTCTAGGAGAGACGGTCACCGCCATCTTCATACTAAACCGAGTGCCAACGCGGAGCCTGGACGGCAAGACTCCCTACGAGGCATGGCACGACGAGTGCCCGACAGTGCATTTCTTCCGTACCTTTCGGTGCTTAGCGTATGCCAAGAGCACCAACCTGCACCTCAAGAAGCTGGAAGACCGCAGCGTCCCGATGGTCTTCCTCGGCTATGAACCAGGCAACAAGGCCTACGCCTCTTTGACCCGGTCAGTGAACACGTGCACATGTCACGCAACATTGTGTTCGACAAAGACACGCGGTGGGACTAGAGCGCAAATGGCAGAGATCAAGGTGCAGGAGCGGAACCTTTCACCATGGAGTACATGGTCACCAGGGAGCTAGTGCGCGGCATGCATTTGAAATCCCCGGACCATGGTTGAACACCTTCACCAGCAACACCTGCGGTTGCGGTGGAACGAACCTTAGTGGTGATCGAGCACACCACGCCACCTCCGCATGACACCGGCCTTGGCGCGGATGTTGATGAAGATGTTCCCCAGCACTACCACACCATCGACAACATCCTCAGTCTAGCCACGCCACAAGGGTACACACCGCGCCAACTCGACCTTGATGAGCATCACGTGGTGAGTGTCAAGGTATTGAGCACGCTCACTGAAGTAGAGCGGAGCAATAACTGGAGGAAGGCAATGTAGATAGAGATGGACTCAATTGCTGACAACAAGACCTGGAGCCTTGTTGATCTTCCTATAGGTCACCGCGCGATTGGCCTAAAGTTGGCGTACAAGGTGAAGTGCGATGAGCGTGGAGCCATTGTGAAGCACAAAGCGTGCCTCATCGTCAAGGGATACGTCCAGCGATAGGGGGTGGACTTTGATGAGGTCTTCGCCCCTGTTATCCGTCTGGAGTCAGTGCAGCTCCTACTCGCCGTTGTTGCGCACCAATCTTGGGAGGTTCACCATATGGATATCAAGTCGGCATTCTTGAATGCTGACCTCCAGGAGGAGGTTTACGTCGTACAGCCGTCCGACTTCATCAACAGCAAGCACAAGAACAAGGTGCTGCATCCCCACAAGGCACTTTATGGCCTCCACCAAGCACCGCACGCCTAGAACGCAAAGCTGGATGCCACTCTACTCTCGCTCGGGTTTCATCGTAGCAACTTCGAGTACAAAGTGTACACACGAGGTGAAGGCGGGAGGCGGCTGATTGTGGGTGTCTACATCGATGACTTAATCATCACTAGTGGCAACACTAGTGGCATCCACGAGTTCAAGGGGAGATGAAGAGCCTGTTCCGGATAAGCGATTTGGGGGCGCTCAGGTACTACCTCGGTATTGAGGTGCACCAGAGCTTAGACGGCATCACGCTTAGTCAATCTACCTATGTGCTGAAAATTCTGGACAAGGTCGGGCTGGTGGACTGCAAACCCTGCCAAACTCCAATGGAGGAACACCTTAAGCTCAGCAAATTGAGCTCATCCCCGAAGGTCGATGCTACTCTCTACTGGAGTCTGGTCGGGAGCCTCTGGTACCTCGTCCACACCCGGTCGGACCTAGCCTACTCAATAGGCTACGTCAGCCGTTTCATGGAGATGCCACGCGAAGAGCACCTTGCACTGTTAAGTGCATACTACGCTGTGTTGTGAGGACAAGAACATGGGGTGTTTTCTATGCGGTCGAGAAGAAGAGCACACAGCCGTGTCTACTGGGCTATAACGACAATGACATGGCCGGGGACATCGATGACAAAAAGAGTAGCTCGGGTGTAATCTTCTTCCTCGAGGATGGACCCATCACTTGGCAATCTCAGAAGCGAAAAGTGGTGGCTTTGTCCTCTTGCGAGGCAAGTATATCGCCGCAGCATCCACGGCTTTCCAGGGCGTCTGGCTGGTGCGACTTCTGGCAGACATGCTCTGTTCAGAGTCTAGCATGCCGGTTCTGAAAGTGGACAAAAAGTCCACAATCTCGTTGGTCAATAACCCAGTGTATCACGATCGGAGCAAGCACATCAACAAGAAGTTTCATTACATTTGGGAGTATGCAGAGAGGCTAGATCAACGTTGAGTTCATCAGAACAGTAGAGCAGCTTGATGACATCTTCACCAAGCCACTCGGCCACATTAAGTTTCAAGAACTTCGTTCCAAGATTGGTCTCATTGACATCGAGTAAGCGTAGCAAGACTTAAGGGGTGTTTGTTGGATAAGTCTTGTGTGTAGTCGTGTGCGTTGCCGTGGGTGTAGTCGTGTGTGTGGTTGTGGGCGTAGTCATATGCATGGTCGTAGGCATAGTCATGTGCGTAGTCGTAGGCGTGGTGTGTGCTTGGTCGTAGGCGTGGACATGTGCGTCGTCATATGCGTGGTCGTGGGTGTAATCGTGTACGTGGTCGTAAGGTGTCAGTTCAACGCGCGCGTTGTTCACGTGGGAGTGAGTCGTAGTGGCACCATACATAGGTAGTTCGTTTGTGGCGCGAGTCTAAGAGACTATACAGGCCACGTTTTATACATAGAGTCTTATAAATTCAGCAATACAAGCGAGAAAACGCTGCCACCTTGCAGCACAAAACTTGTTGTTCATCGTGTTCAAGTGTGTTCGTAACTCAGTTTTTCCTAACATTTTGATTGTTTTGATGTTGGTGTTTGCGCTTCTAGAGCGAGTCGCTTCTCGGGAGTCTTGGAGGGTTCTTCTGCATGCCATGGAAGACCAAGAAAACCAGGCAGATCAAGGGACCTGCCTTCGTGTCGCGAGGTATGATTTATACCTACGTTGAGAATGCCCAAATCATGCATGCGCCCGCATGGGTGTTTCGTGATCTCACTGCTCTTGGCAACTCAATGAAAATGGAACAGATGATACCTTCAAAAAGAAGGCAAGCCGCATGGAACCGAGGGATAAGCTAGGGCTGAGCCCTCGAGGGAGGTCGAATCCTCGCAGCTACGCCGACACCATCAATGCCATGGATAAAGTTCAGGTTTGTGTTCACCTAAGTGGTATTAATGCAAACTATCTACACGATTTTAGCATATTTAGCAGCCATTTTTTGTTTGGCAGGTGGAGAAACAAAAGCAGGATGATGCCCTTGATGATCTCAGCGGTGTGTTGGGCCAACTCAAGGGCATGGCTGTTGACATCGGTTCAGAAGTTGATAGGTGAGCTCCTTGTTGAGTGAAGATACTTTGGTCTTATCAATGTAGAATCATTTACAGAGTACTACTAGTACTGTCAAATTGAGTTTTGTTGAATAATCTAGCGCGTTCATTATTGTTTAACTCAAACTAGTTTAGAGTCTGAGTGCGGCAAAGTTTTCCCTTGTGCTTATTAAGATTAATTCATTGCCAAACTCTGTTTTTTTAAAAGACTCCTTTTTGGCTTAACTTTCTTTTGCATTTTTTGTGATTAATGCCAAAAGGGAGAGAATTTTTTGTGATCATTGCCACATTTGGATGATTGATATATTGTCTTGTGATTTCACCTTATTTAATGTATATCTTGAGGAGGAGCATTTTATTCGTACACCTAGCCTCCTATATACATCATGTGCATAAGCATGCCATTCTCATATGCATAATACTTGAATTGTTTAGTGACATGCATATATATATATATATATATATATATATATATATATATATATATATATATATATATATATATATATATAGTTAAATAACTTAAATTCCTATCATATATTGATTTATATTTAAATGTTGTCATTAATAATGGATTTGTTATCAATCACTAAAATGGGGGAGATTGTAAGTTCAAGCACTAATTAGATTGGTTTTGGTGATTAATGACAAATCTAAATATAATCTTAACTTTTTAATGATAAATCTAAATGTAAGACTAACTCGTTTGTTGAGTATGTTATTGTTTAGTCTCATTTAGATAAAAAAAGTGAAAATCATGAATGTATACATTCGACATCATATTCTTATATCTTGTTACATTCCTCAGATCCAATATATAGGTTAAACTCCACAAAAAGTCTAACTTGAATATGTGCATATGTTTTTATTACACATTCTTGTATGCACATATTTAGAGAGAGTTTACTCTATGTTTTGTGGTTTTATTAGTATTGATCTATGTTTTTCCATATATATTGGGATCACTACTTTGAAACATATCCTTTGAGTATATAAAATTTATGTAGTTCATATATACTCACATTGACTCATATTGCTTTATACTCAATTATTTGTGTATAGGACTAACATGATTATGAAGTGTTTGAAAGGTTTAATCCCACATTTTGCTTGATGACTTGGAGATGAATGCTAATGTTAACAAGAAGATCAACATGGCTCGAGACAAAGGTCATGTATAGATTTGAATTTAAATTCTAAAGCCAATTATGCACTTCAGGATAATCGGTAGTATCAGTGTATAATTGGCGGTACTACCACAATGTTGTATGACCGTACGGTATATGCGGTAGTACCGCAACCCAGAAGTACTGAAGTTTAGTTGGCGATACGTTTTTTTCCAGAGAGTTCCTTTGAAGCTCTTCTGTTTCTCTGAAAAACTGTAGTACCGAAGTATGAATGGTGGAACTACCACAGCGCGGTATGACCACAACTCCTGAGTTTTGGTAATTAATGACTCTTCTGTTTCTCTGAAAAACTGTAGTATCGAAGTATGAATGGTGGAACTACCACAGCGCGGTATGACCACAACTCCTGAGTTTTGGTAATTAATGATAATCGATTTATGAGACTAACATTTTTCATGAGTTGGATGAATAGATTAGATTCTATGATAATGAAGACTTTAGAGAGCTTCATGAGTTGAAGCTCATTAAGAAGAGGATGCATCATGTGTTGATGCACATCAAGATCTCAAAAAGGATATGATCATGAGTTAGTCATCAAGTCAAGAGAAGACAATAACCCAGACTTGAAGTGAAGATGTGCATCATCAAACTTTGAAAGGATGCTCAAGGCAAATGTATAACTAGCTAAGGCTAAGGATATGTTCCTAATCTTTTACCGGTCTTGGTGCTTGGTTGGAAGATTGGATTGCTAGTTTAGATTGTCGTACTATTAAGAGGGGTCATGTCTAGTAGCTTAAGTCTCATTATGTGTTGATAGCTCAATCTTGCTTGCTTTAGCTCTTTGTAGTATGATGCCATTATTTGCGAATGTGTTTTGTAGATAGTTGAGCCTCATGTATCTAATCCTTGTAACATGTGCAAATGTGTTTTGCAAATGGTTGAAGTCCATGTACCTACTCCATGTGGCATGATATAAATTTGCAAATGTATTTTTTAAAATGTTGGAGGTCATGCATTATCTCTTGGCATGGTCTAAGATTGTTTATTGCTATTTCCTTAGACTTAGACCATGGTAGTGACTTTTTGGATCTCTTATGATTTATACATTGATGTAATGCATTTGAAATCATGCAAACAGATGGGTTGTGTGGCCCTCTAAATAAGCTTTCCATAGAATCTCAGATCACTCAATTCCGACATCGAAGTCAAAAGTTATGACCATTTTTCTAAGTGTCATCTGTGCTGAAAAACCAAAAACGGAAGTACCACTCTTATAACTACGGTAATTCCAAAAATGGAAGTACCGCTATTATATCTATTGTAGTTCCACAAATGGTTGAATAACAGCTATTTTTCTAGCTGTTATGATGAAAAATGGTACTATCAGAGTTTTGCCTGTGGTACTTCTGAAAATCCTGATTTTTGTCCCCAATGGCTAGTTTTGAGATGTGGAGTACAAATACTCCCTTATGGCTGGTTGAGGTATGATTTTTTGCACTCTATTTCAATCTCTTGAGCTAGTGTGACCTTCTCCTCTCAATTGTGCATGTATTGCATCTTTTGAGCAAGGAAAGAGATCTCTAGTTGCATATGTAGCATCTAAATGTGGATTTTGTATCTACTTGAGCTTTGTATTTGTTGCACATGGTGAGAGTTAAGCAAGCGGTTTGCGTTATTACTCTTGGAGGTTGCCGACTCTTAGACGGTGTTGGAGGTGTCGTGCCCGATGATCTTCTCAGAGAAGCCTGTGAGAAGGTCTGACGTGTTGTGAAAGTTGGAGCTCACCTATCCGGAGCGAGAAAGAGCTAGCACTAGTAGATTTGAGGCGGAAGACTTAATTTGTAAAGCCAATTCAATTAGTTTGGACTTACCTCAACGTGAACTAAGAGAGACTGGTAAGTCTCTGAACACCACAGTAAAAAGAAAACGCGTCATTGTGGTTTGTTCTCTTGTGCACAATTTACATTCATTGAATTAAAATGATTGATTGTCATCCTAGGATTGCAAATCTTGATATAGACTTAGATTGTTGATGCACTTAGGTGAACCTAGTTGATTCAGGTATTATTTGTGTTAAACCAAATTGATTAAAGCTTTCACATATTATATACTTGGTTTTAACCAAATAGAGAAATAGTAATTATAAAAGGTAAAATTTTAAGACTACCTATTCAACCCCCTCTAGTCGGACTTCTCGTTCTTACAAAGGCCAATGCTCAGAAGCTCCACAAGGAGTTCGAGAGTATTGCATTCCGTGATAGGGAGTCTATTGATGACTTTGTGATGCGGCTCACTAGGCTGGTAAACTAGCTTAGCATTCTCAGCGACCCGAAACTTCCGCACAGGGTCATCGAGAAGTACCTACTTGTCGTCCCTTCCAAGTACTCCCAAATTGCTCTGTCAATTGAAATTATGCTTGAGCTCTCAACACTCTTGGTGGAGGAGGTGATCGGGAGACTCAAGGTGGTGGAAGATTGGCTAGACCTAGCACCTGTCGCTGGTGCAAGTGACAAGATGTTCATCATGGAGGAGTGGTGTGCATGGATGAGGGAGCGGCAGCAGGGGGAGGGATCCTTTGGCGGCTCCAAGTCCGGCAATAGGCGTTGCAAGCCGCCGCATTGACGGGCTGATAGCGGTGGCACGGACGAAAGCAGAGTTGGGCTAGGATTTGGTGGCGGCCATGATTTTTCGAAGAATAAATGCTACACTTGTGGCAAAATGTGCCATTGGGCCAAGGATTGTCATAGGCGGCTGAAGCAAGCCAAGGCCCACTTGACTCAGGGGATGATGACGAGTCCACACTCTTGATGGAAAGGCCGTCACCATCCCTGAGTCATTGACACCACAAGCCGCCGTCCCCAATTCCCCATCACCGCGATGCAGTCCCCTCTGATTGGTTGAGGCGAAGGTCTTCATGCAGCTAGATCAGGAGGAGGTGTGTGACAACGAGCTTTGGTACCTCGATACATGGTTATCAAGCGCATTCTATACCATCAAACCATCATTATGCTAATAAAACATTAATAGCATTACTATTACTCGTAGGCAAATGAAACATACCTCTTCTTCAAGGGTTTCACCAGATTTACACTAATTCCAACTGTAATATCTCCTAAATCGTAGCAAAACCACATAAAAAACTAATTTAAACTCTCTTCTACTCTCTTTTTCTTCTCCCTCAGCTCTCTCACTCGACAGAGAAAAAACTCAACTGCAAAGTTTCAAATGAGAGGGCAGAGAGAGACACGAACCATTTTATACGCGTGGTGAGGCATTGGCAACAGGGCACACGCACACAGATGCGGGGGCGATCACCAAGCTCTACTGAAGACCATAAGAATCACTGTCGAGTGCGTCGCATTCAGCAGGTTGGCCACCTAGCCACATGCCGAGCCAGGATAGCTCGTTAGGAGCTGCCAAGCTAGGGGAGCTCGGCACCCCTGTGGGCCCCACGGCTCCTGCACCATGTCGTTGCTTGCTGAGCTCGGGAACGGGGTTAGATTTGCAAAAATAGATATCTTAAGAGCTAAATTTGAAAAAAAAATTGCACTACAATGCCAAATATATGAACAGTTCCCTAGCATTGCCAAGATGCAAGAGACCAGATACAGCCCACAGGCAATAAAGAAGCTTTCACCAAAGTGGAAAGTAATAAAATGAAGTGGAAGATAAAAGGATACATTACAGTAACTTCGTCTCTAAGGCAAACAGTCAGTTGTTCCTGTTAAGAGACTAACACCAGCAGCAACAAATATGCGAAGCATCAGCAAGTCAGCAAGCAATATGACTGTCACTGTGCAGCTCAAATGGACTAGACAGAAAATTCACATTCTGCAGCTCAAAGGGTGTCAAACTCACGATTCCTCATCAACATTAAAACTATTGTACAGAGAAAATTTCTCCAGATCTTACCACACAGGAATTAATGACAACTATTCGAATCCCCACCCTTGAGTTCTACATTTGAACAAGATAAAAGCTGAAAGACAATTCAGTGACTCTGCAAAACCCGAATTTCAGAAAAGAACAGCCCTATTTGCATCATCATTCGAACCAAAATTATAAAAGTAAAGATCAGTTTTTAGTAGTCACTACCCACTAGTACAAGATCAAGTGTTCCAAGGGACCAAACTTTATGACCAATTTCCCTTAAAGGCTTAAATTTATTCTTTGATATCAGAGGAGTTGTACAAGTATTTCCGACAATAGCCAACTTTCCAACATTTTATGAGACAAAATATCCATTTGCCTCAAACAAGGTCAAACATCATCAAGTTGGACATCGACCAGGATAACATTGCATATTTACCATTTAAAAGAAAATTCAAACGATAGAATGCCTCTAAATATTTGGCTGGAAGCTGAAACTAAAATCTTGATAATTCCCTAACCAGGTACCAGTGAATCATCAATCCATTATATAACTTTGTAAATTAATGATACATCAGAAACAATAGGGGGAAAAGAAAATGTAGTCATTTCCCCCTTAAAAAGCGTGGTTTTAGCATTTAGAGAAATGACAAGAAGCTAAAGTTAGAAATGGAGATAAAGAAAATTAGGATTTCAGTGCTATACTTCCTTTTCTTACATAATTATTCAAAATCAGTAATAACTGGGTGCTTCAATAGTTATTCTGATCTTCCCAGACTGTGCAAGTATGAACGGGATAGGGATACAAAAATTGCAAAACTTGAACCGTTGTTGGACTAAACTACAAATTTTAGGCATCAAATAAGACAGTACTGCAAATACTACCAAATGAAGAAGACATAACAATACTAAAGTTCAGGGCATTTGGAGCTCCATTGGCAGAAATTAGTGAAGTACTATGGGATTAGATGTTTTTAATTAGCTATGCAAAATGTTTTTGCTTCATAACTTCACTTTAATGTGCCATTGAAGACAAGATAAAAAGAACTCAAAACTACTACCAGGTACAAACTACAGCTAGCGCTGGAATAAAATGCAATACAAAAAGTGAGGTTATTTCCTTCTGATTTTAGCTCCTATCACGCTTAAACTCCATGACAAACACAGCTTGCAATAACTAGCTGTTACATAACAAGAACGATTCGTGAACAAAAAGAAAAACAGAACAAGAGTGGAAACTAAAGCAACATCATCCCCGAGCCACAAAATGCTCTAACCTTGAAGAGAGCAAAAGCAAGTATGCTATCGCCGTACCACCAGCTCCAATCGAAACCTTCAAGAAGTGGTCGATATCTTGGCCTTCACATCAAGATTCTCCTTGTCGTCAATAGGCTTGGTGCTCTGATTTTTGATCCTCTTGATCTTGGGGCTTTCCAGCCCCTTGTGCGCAAAACCATAGAGTCGTAGCACCTGGTTATCAGCAAAGTTAAATGCTCGCTCCATGCTCTTGAGGCACCGCTCCACTGGGTAATCCCCATAGCTCCCACACGGTTTGCACCCGACAAAGTGCGTCACGAACGGCCACCGCTCGTCGCCAAGCCCTGGGTGGTGATTCTCCATCATCTCCTCGTACTTGTCCACCAGCCCAGCCCAGAAGCCGTGCAGGTAGTATGAATTCTCTATGAACACCTTGTCCATCCACTTCTCCTTCTGCGAGAGCAATAGGTATATGAGCGCAGACTGGTCATCGGCCTCAAACGCCGGGCGGCCCTTCAGGTTGGCCGTGAGTATCTTCCCAGCCTCGTCGCGGATGAACCCCTTGGGCCCCATGGGCGCCCACGCGTCGAGAAGGTCGAGCGACCACTGGCAGTTCCGGAAGAGGAAGCTGCCGGTGTTGAGCGCGATCCACGAGTGCTTCTCGAAGAGGAGGTCCTGGTACCCGTGGATGATGAGGTTGTGGCCGTCGTAGCGCGCGAGGGGCAGCTCGAACGCCATGTCGGTGAAGAGCGCGTCGCTGTCCATCCACCAGATCCACTCGGCCTCCGGGTGGGACAGCATGAGGCGGCGGAGCAGCGGCAGCTTGGCCCAGTAGCCGGCGAGCTCCGTGTCGAGGTGGGCGAGGTTGTGGACCATCTCGATGCCGTGGAGGCGGCAATAATCGATCTTGTTCTTGGTGGTCTTAAGCAGGTAGTGGTCGCCGAGCGGGTTGTCGCAGGGCCCGGCTGCGACCCCGTGACGAGCAGGATCCTGGGTTTGCCGCCGGCGACGGTGGCCGGGAATCCCGGGTTCTGCGCGAGCCAGCGGCGGCGCTGCTCGTCCCAGCCGGAGATCTTGGGGCCGAGCGCGTAGCTCCCCACTGCCGCCTTGTAGGCCGCGGCGGCCTCCGTGGCGTTGAGCGCGGTGGCGTTGAGAGAGAACCCGGAGACTCCGAGGTCAGCGGCGTCGTCGGGGTCGGAGTCGGAGCGGATCTCGCGGAGGATGCGATCGATGTCCTCGACGGCCTTGGCGCCGGCGAGGGCGTCGGCGTCGGAGGGGTTGGAGGGGAGGGAGAGGTTGAGGCCGATGGTGCCGCGGAGGACGAGGATGGTGACGAGGCCGCAGAGGACGGTGATTTTGACGTTGTTGAAGGTGCGGTGGATCTTGCGCGAGCGGTGGGGGTGGCTGCTGAGCGGCGACGCCCCCCCGCGGCCGCGGCGCCGTCATCGGCAAGCCGCCGCCTCCCTTGCCGTTGTAGCCCATCCCCTCCTGCCCCATCCCCAATCCTCCCTCGCCTCGGATTTATTGGCCGCACCTACTCCCAATCTATCTCCGGACGATTGGAAATTGGCGCGTTGCGGTTTGGGGACTGCGGGCGCAAGTGGGAGTGTCACATGAGCGCTGCCTGCGCGGCGCGGTGAGCTGCTGAGGTGAGATGGGATTGGAGGTGGGGTTGGGGATTTGGATGGGATGGGATTAGAGATGGCAATGGGTACTGATCACCGAATACTGACGAGTTTCTGCCGATAAAGAGACGGTATGGAAAATTTTATGTACTCCATGGACGTTATTGGCGAATTCTCTACCCGCCGGTAGGCGGGTGCGGTGTGGTATATATTACACATACCACCTACCCGCGTAATGAATACGCGCATTAGACAACTAGACATCCCACTCAAATGTTAATTTTATTATCTACTTGTTGTTGATTGTTTATTTGTTTGTCATATGTTGATATGGTCATGTCAAGTATGTTTATGTGATGTACTAATTTTGATCATTAGACGCTTTTGTGCTTGGCATGTATGATTAATGAATGTCTAAATTGATGATATTCTTATGTGTTGAACCGGGTATGCTTGCGGTGCACGTTACCCATCGGGTAGTAATACCCGCGGAGTGCAGTGCGGGTAAATTTTCCTACCGCGTGCGGATACGGGTAACCCGACGGGTAAATTTACACCTAGCGGGTACGGGTATGGAATGGCAATACCCGATGGGTATTTACCCGTTGCCATCTCTAAATGGGATGGGAAGGGAAGGGAGGTGTTTCTTTCTCTTTCCTTTTCTTTTCCTCAGCTTCTGGGGCAGTGGGCTGTCGGCCCTCCTTGACTCGGATTGCGTTCGAGGCTTCGGCTGTTCGGCTCGGCGTGGCGGTGGGTGGTGCAGCCGTGCCGTGTGATGTCGTAGCCGGGCCGCGTTTTCTGGGCTGTGCCGTGCGTCGTGCGGGCGCGTCTCCGCTCCGGCCGGGCGGAGCAGTTTCGGCCAGGCACAACGGAACGTACGTACGCGCCGCGTTTATTTAATCTTCTCATTTGGGTTTTCTAATCTTGACCGACTACTTAGGGTTTTTGGGATGCGACACGGAATTAATTGCAGAGCGCCGCGGTTTTCGACTCGAGTTCACTCGTCGGTGAGCTTGAGCTGGGATCTGACTGCGTGGGTTCTCTGACTTTTAATTTTTAGCTTTTTAATTTTTTATTTCTTTATATTGCTTATGATTATATAATTTTTAAAATTTAATTACGCTAAAAAGTTAACATTAGCTACAATACATTTTTATCTGATACAGTGCAAAAAACCAGAAACATAAGTTTATAAACCCAAATAAGCATTACCTTACCATTTACATGTTATTACTACCCAGGTAGTGGTCTACTGGTAGGCACCAGCTCGGTGGCGTAGATAGCGCGAGAGAGTGGCATGATCTTCACAGTATATGATACATATTGAAAAAACTAGCGGTGAACAATCGGATAATTAGATACTCAGGGAGAGACGATGAAGCTTCTAGAAACGAAACAACCCAAGAGCAAACTAGAAATAATCCACACAAAACAAACATTGAGCATCAATAAGATGAAATCAGATGTTTTCTCTCACAAATCCAAAAGAACTCACAAGAACAAAAGTAGCAATAACAACTCTCAAGTTCCTACAATTTTCATACGTGTATTCATAAAATTCATAAATTTTGTGAATTTTAAAAACTTGCCTACGCCTGCGCGGCGAGCCCACCAATGCTCAAGCCCACTAGTGCTTGAGCCAGCCGTCGCTTGCTCTCTTTGCCGACCAACCCCACCTGTCAGTATGAGATAGCGCCAAGCCTTCTCTCGCATTCTCTTTCTCTCTCTGTCATCGAGAGAAGCACATGAAGGAGACACACTAGGATGCCTGCAGCCACCCGCCTTGAGCCATTCCCCTCCTCTCTAAGCGTTGCGACCTTATCACATCAACACCAAAGCACGCATCACTTTGCCACTCGCGAGAACTCATGCAAACCCATCGTGCTCCTTGCGAGGAGACGCTGAGCTCCGCAACCTTATAAGATAAGCCAAGCGTGTCACCATCTTTGCCTCATCCCCTTATTCATTTTCCCCAGCTTACTCCACCATTTCCCCACCAAATAGAGGCTAATTCGGCCGAGCAATCTCTTCTTCCCTAACTCCGGCTGCAGTTCATTTTTGCAATTCCAGGCATTAGGGATGAGCTCCTCCCTTGCCATGGACTCCTTTGAGTTAACCATGCTCTGTTCTACATGGTTCTTGGCTCCCTCTCCCCCCCCAGAAAAAGAGACGACAACCTCACGTTTGCCCATGCCAACTAGAGTGCGTTGCAACCTCACCACGTTGACCAATTGGGTGAGTTTTGACCTTGGTGAGCTTGTCTGCCAGCTTTTCCTTCATCCCTTCTATCTAATGCATGCCTTTGTTTTTCCCACTTTGGTCCAAAACTGTCAAGACACCTTCATCTTCCTTAACGTCAGCCGGACCCTCCTTGCTATCGTCGCTGCCCTAGCTCCTCACCTAGCTTCCCAGTAATCCCTTCCATTCCCGTGTTCCTTAGATCAATACAAAAACTATTAGGCTAGCCAATAAACCCTAGAATCAACGGTAAAGCTTTGGCCTCGCTAGACCTCCCCTTGCCACTACTAGTCACCATGGCCAATCCGAGCACTACTAACTATCACCCTTAGCATCGCCTTGTAGCATAAATCATGAATTCGGCTTCAATTTGAGGATTTAGACTTGAATTTATGGTCCTCACCATCATCAGTGTCACTGTCGCCACACAACCTCACCGTCGGCCAAGCACGATAACCTTAGGTCCGCGAGCCACCTCCATGGTGATACAGTTAACCCCATTAGCCTAGGAATCAAAGGAATCGTTTCCTACCTCTCCTATGTGCCAAGGTTGTTCTTTGGCCACACTGCTTCGCCGCTCATCGTCGGTGAGCCACCACTCCGGTGCACCTCGTCAACCATTTCCACCACTCGTAGCTAGTGTTTGAACTCCGCATCTCGTTTTGTCCCTTGACCGAGCACCTCAACGTCTTCCTCGTCGCTAGTGAGCATGAAAAGGACCATTGCCAGAGCTCCTCTGTTCCGTATGTGATCTCTGTCTCGATGACAAGTGAACACACATAGTTAACGATTAGTTAGATGCTTATAGTTTGCTTAGTAGCTAATGTATGACTGACAGTAGGTCCCACCAAGATTAAGAAAATCTAATTAGCCTTTGATTCACACCTTGAGTCACAGACATGTGGGCCCCGCATCCTTACAACCCTACATAGACTGCGGACCACAATCCCTGACAAGTGGGTCCCATTCCCTTTAAACCACCACTTGGACCAAGTCCATATGGACAATGGCCTACCTATCAGCCTCTCATATTTCCCCAATGAAAATAAATAAAAGAAGGAATTAAAACCAGTTGGACCCCACTTGTCAGTCACCGAACCATTTCCCTTAAGAAAAATAATTAGAAAAAAGAAAATCTCGGCCGACCCTACCTGTTAGAAGTTTCAGATTTTCTAGAATTTTCTCCTGGTTCAAACTTTGGAGAGCTTGTTCTCCCTCACTTTAAATCCAACTGAACTGGTTTTTATTTCTAAATTCATCTAAATTCAATATCTTTCCAACAACACCAAAATAATATTTTTTGGATTTTATTTGAATTTTATTTAGAATTTATTTGGATTTATGTTGAATGTAGATGTTTGTGTGTTTATAGAATTTGATGCTTTGGACGCCCCTGTCATTGCAGATCAAGATCCAACGCTATCCTCACCTGAGCAAGGCAAGTCCTTATAATTGATCATGCCGAACCTAGTTTTTTAAAATGCAAATATTTTGCTTCCAAGTGCAAGTTGTATGCTTATTATTGTTATTTAATTAAATGATATGCTAAATGTTAATTGCTTAGCTATACCATGCAATTGATACTTATTAGACCCCTTCCTTAATTGTTGATATTTTCTTCGTCATATCATCTGAGGATACTTATAATAGTAATAACTCCACCATTGGTTAAATCTCACTAGATTAAGGTTGTGCTTAAAAATATTTTAGTGGTGAAATTGAATACAATGCAAACATTGCTAATTGAAACTTGAGACATGATGATAGGAATGGTAACAGGGATTACCACTGAAACCAGGAAAATATTTTATAAACCCGTTTGAATGAAGTTTGCACTAAAATCGAGCAAAAAGAAGAAAAAAAGTGAATATGACTTACTCGTGGGTGAATGGTAGCCAAGATGGCTCCAGATATATTTCCACATATCACAGTAAGATAGAACACCTGAGGAATCGAGGCAAAAACAACTTGATCAAGAAATCACTCAAAGAGGCTAAATCAAGCAGAAACCGATCAATTTCAAGAATTTGCCAAACCTGATGTCTAGATGGATAGAAATTGATTTCCAAGGTATATCTCCATCACTTACTCATTCTTGGCATCTAGCAAGATAAAAAGGCAAAAGATAAGATCAAAACTAACCAAAATAAAAGTAAATCAATTAAAACAAAAGGGATCTATGAGAGATGAATAAAGTTGATATATTGGACCTGTTCTTTTTGGCTACGGCTTGTGGCTTTTAGGCTGTTTGTACGAGAGATTACAAAGTAACAAAGACTCACGTGCGATTTTTGCCGATATAAATGAAGTTAGTAAAGTATGTACTACAATTAACCAGTAGACCCTATCTTGAAAAAAATACTCCGTTTAAAACCTAGTTACTGTAGAAAAACCGAAAAGCAGCTTTTAAAAGCTGAAAAGAACAGGGCCATTGTTACTTAACGATGAAGACTATCTGGATCTCAGATTTCCCCCTCCTAGTTTGGGTTCTCGTCACCGACCATGATTGTCTCCACGCCCAACATGCATATATAAAGACCAAAGATAGCACAACTTCTCTACACCCCATCCACCTTTGACTTCCACGTGCTCTAGCGTGAGCCCGACCACCTCGCGTGACATCCTCAACCACTTGGACCTCAGATTTCCCCTTTCTAGTCCTGGTACTCCTCGTCACCGATCATAATCATCTCCACGCCCAACCTGCACATGCAAAGATCGAAGAAACTTTTCCCCGGCATAAGATCTTCCCAACTTGACCGACATTACTCCACACATCAAACAACACTCTTAACCATCATTAACAACAAACTAGATCATCTACAACCACCAATTCCACGCTCTGCAAAAATCAACTTCAGACCACCCAGTAAGACCAATTTGATCGCCATACACGGGCCGGTTAGATTGCTGACCCATCAGACATGAGTACACAAGGCACTCGAAGATCACTGGAATAGAAGTACTCGAACTCTATGAGTACCAACCATGAAGTCTACGACAACCGATTGCAAAAACCTATGACTACCGATAAGTAAAGTCTACGACTACCGATCACAAAGTCTTTGACTACTGACCAGCAAAGTCTACAACTACTGATCACAAAGTCTTCGACTACCGACCAGCAAAGTCTATGACTACTGATCACAAAGTCTTCGACTATCAACTGCAAAGTATTCGACTACCGACTATTAAAGTTTACAACTATTGATCACAAAGTCTTTGACTACCGACCAACAAAGTGTACGACTACCGACCACAAAGTCTTCGACTATGACAATAGTCTGCGAAGTCTACAACTACCACAACATACTACGAAGTATACAACTACATAAAAGCAATGTAGCTACGACCCTAGACCGGTTATTGTAGTTACTTTATTGATCATAGATCATGGTTAACGCCTCCAACTATTGACCATAGTCGTAGTCTGCAGATCGACTAGTCCAACACAAGGCTACAACTATCGACCGTTCACTATAGCTCATGACCGGTTCACTATAGCTCATGACCAGTTTATTGTTTCATACAACCGGTTCGCTGTTGCATATGATCGGTTCACTTTTGCATACGACCATTTCACTATTGCATATGACCAGTTCCCTGTAGCATACGACCGGTACACTATAACTCTGATGGTTCATAGTAGCTTAACACCAGTTCACTGTTCATGGTCGAAGCCTACTGATTACCTGCTATGTCGCTCTGCCGTGATCGAAATGCCATGGTCGAAGTGTCATGGTTGATTGCCGTGATCAAATTGCCATGGTCGACATGCTGTGGTCGAAGTTTGCCGATCGAACCGCCGACTACTAATCGTGGTCAAAGCCAGCTGGTTAGACCGCCCAATACAAGGCGGTCAGACTGCTTACCCTAAATATTCCTGCAATTCAAGTTTTCCAAAAGAGCATCGACCAAAACTTTCACAAACACAAATTTCAATGCAACCCCAAATGTCAATTATTCATTATCACTAAATTCACGATCTATCCACATGGTCTAACAATCTCCCCATTGATGAATACATTGACAACACGTCAATATCTCTCGAATGAGTTGAGTTTTGAAAGAAAAGCAAAATTTGAAAGTTTGAAAGCTGCAGAGAAAAGAATTTGACAAACCACAGCAGCAAATTCTTGGCAAAAACTCATAAAACTCCCCCTCAACGCAAGAGAGGAATTTGAGCAAAATTTCTCCAATTTTTCAAAATCAATCTCTCCAAGTTCTCCATTTTCTCCCCATTTTTATCCCCCTTTGGTAATGTAATAATCAAGAACTCCAAAGAAAGAAAAAATTCTAAGAAGGAGCAATGAGAGTAAACATCCAGAAGTTTTGTAGATTATCCAAATCACTTTTGCATTTAATTAATAGATTAACCAAGCCATCTTCTGAGTAGAGCTCCTTGGATCATATAAAGTCATATATCATATAGCATTGTCAAAACTAGACTTTAGTATGATTAAGCAAATTAGATTAATGACAAGTATCTCACAGTGACCAAACCGATCTATAAAGAGCACAATGGAATATCACACCAAAAATAGTAATCCTAAAAGTGAAGCAAACTTTAAGTTTAGACAAGCTAGCAATCTCATATAGTAACCTACTGCTCTACACTCAATTCTTAAGCGTGTGGTATACTTGTAGCATACTTGTTTTCATGATGACATATTTGTAGCAAACTTCTTTTAAATAGCAGCATGCTTTGAAGCATACTTATTTTCATTTGTGCACTTTTTGTGCATTTTCTTTTGTTTAACCATGGTATGCTTGAAGCATACATCTTTTCAATCTTTTCTTTCTAAATTTTTTTTCTTATAACATGCCAAATTAAGTGAACATAAAAAAGATTGCAATAATAAATATACGAGCCTCATAGCCAAGATTTAAAATAAAACACCATAAAATACTATCTATAATCAATCTAGTTAAAATATTCCGTCATACCATGCTTTAGTTCAAATGTAGCAGATTTGTATAACCAGTCTTGATCAAAATTGCGCATCATATGAATCAATATGATAAAGAAAGTTCTACTACTCATTTGTTTTCAATGACTTGGACTCGATGAATTATTTGACAAGTATAATAAATAAAGTTTCTAAAACTCTTTACAACACCAAGCTCCCTCTCAGAATAATCCATTTGGATGCAAGACGCCTAAAACACTTTGCAAAAGAGCCAAATGAGAAGAATCAAATAGATTTGAGATAATATCAGTAATCTGAAAATGAAACTCAACAGGGTGTAGAACAACATCACCTATTCCACATGGTTTTATCAGAAGGTGAAATCTCTTGGACACCATCAAACAAGGAGAAGAACCATCATGTGTTCCAGTCAATTCAATGAGGTAAAAGATCAGAACCCAATCAAGCACATGTTCTCCAACCCGCGTTAGCTAGTCTTACATCACAGGAAACATCGGTTTCACAGTACGAATAGGAGCAACAGTAGGCAATGATAAAGATTTAAGTGAAGAATTAGCATTGTCAAATTTTGACCAGATAATTGTTGAAATGATGGTTCGACCATGGGGTGGTCTAACTACCGATGCAAGGCTAGTCTGACTGTCGACTGCATGGAAAACGTTGATCTGACCATGGGGCAGTCTGACTACCTCACTAAAGCTGGTCTAACCACTAACTAGTCTAATCACATGAAAAACGCTTGTCAAAAATGATTTGACTGCTTCTGTAAGGCTGGTCTGACTGCCAACCAGTCTAATCAGTAGAAAACGCTGGTTGAAACTCTGGTCCGACCACGTTGATATGACCATAGAAAAAAGTTGGTTTGACCGGTTCTATTGTAAAAGCTCCTGAACCTACAAAAGATTGATTAGAGGGAGCAAAGCGACAACATGCAGATGATTGATTTAAGGGAGCAAAGTGACAATAAGGAGCTTACACATACTCCACTCGAGAAAACTTCCTTAACATGTCTTTCTTCTCTTTCTTTGCATTTTGAAAGAAAAATTGAATCAGATGACCCTCTCTACTACAATGAGTGCATTGATACTTGACTTGATGAGAAGTCATATCTGTTGACTTCACAACACCCACTTTGGTAGATGGATCCTTTGCTATACTAGCAGATTTAAACACAATTTGTTTTGGTTCAGATTTTACTTTAATTTTTCAGGTTTAAGAAGCTTAACAATCTTAGGAGGATTATTTTTGGCATACTCGATAAAATTAAATCCTAGACACAATTTTCACACTTGTTTTTAACTTGTCTAGGATCATATTTAGATTTTTCTTGTCAAAAGAAAACCTCTCTAAAGTGTCCATAAGGTACTCATTTTTCTTTAGCTAAAACATGATAGGTTATGCATTTAACATGTTTATTCACTAAATTTTGGAAGTACTAAACTGAACCAATCTACCATTTTCAACAAAATCATTCAATTGCCTAGTTAAAACATCCATTTCAATATTTAACTTAGGACAATTTGAGCAAGACAAGTTTTTACGATAAATCATTTGTTGGATAGATTCCTGAGATGCATTAAGTCTAGCTTCTAGCAATTCACAATTAGAGCAAACTTTAGATCGAAGATTTGAAGTACTTGACTCTAAACATGTAGAAGAACTAGACTTGAGCTTTTCAATTTCATCATTGGCAAGTTTTAATTTTTTTATCACAAGAATCATGTGCCAATTTTATTTCATCAAATTTATCAGTTACATCACTAAGTTGGACCAGATTTTGTGCATTAATTGATCTACCCATTTCCAACTCGGAATGTAAAACTTGACAACACTCATATGATTCATTATTAGGATATTCAAGCTTTCAACAACAAAATTATTTTTTTCAATTTCTTTTTGATCTTTTTTAATTCAATAGCAAGTTTAACCAAAGCATCTTCAAGCTCATCATATGACAATCTTACCTCATCAGAATCACTGTAGTCGTCGTCGTTGTTGCTTGCCATTAAGCACATGCTTGTGAAGTCGTCGTTCTTCTTTTTATCAAGACCAAGCACACAACGCAATAGCCTCTCTGGTACCATAGTAACCTGTTCTAATACCACTTGTAGGATCGTATACCGCAATCATAGGGGGGGTGAATGATTGCCCCTATTTCCTGGTACCTGAAAACAAATCTCAAACCAAAAGAAAAAACAATATAACTTACCAAATATGGATTTCGACCACAAGACACTTGACTGTTCGCTCGACCACTCACTTGTCCCTTGCACGTGCTTGATGAAAGTTTTGACTGCTCGCTCTACTGCTCTCTCTGCTGCTCGATTTGCACATACTCGAAATCTTCGACAAAGGAAGCAGAACCTCTCAATCACCTGTGCCTTCGAGAAAACAGCGCCTTCGAGTAGACGTGCTCTGGTCTACTCTCCCTGCTAATACTATTGGTGATGATCGAGTAGACGACTCGGCGTGTGATCATGTCGATAGAGGGACTCTATCTCGCCATGCACAACTCTGCTTGGAACAAGAACAAGTCGAAGACAACGCCTAGAAAAACACACTATCGGCGTCGACTAACTTTTTTGGAATAGATCTAACCTTTATTTCTGAAACATGATTGGTGGCTCTAAAGTGCCCTCATGCCATCCCTCAAACGCTAGCACAAAAGCTTTCTCTCCAAAGCCATCTCAAAGCCACCGATTAACTCTTAACCTCTCCCTCCTATTTATATGCTAGAGTCCCAAATCATGTCCTCATCAAACTTAGACACGAAATCCTATCTCTTCTGAAAATTAAGGGACTCGATACCCTTCCAAACATGGGATTTCCAATATCTCTAAACCTTCCATGTTATGGACTCCTTCCATAACTTCTCTAATTTCATCACATGACGAAGCCTTCAGGACCGCGCCTCCTGTAGCTTCTCTGCGCATCAACAACCTTTGATCTCCACATGCTCCAGCCTAAGCCCGACCACCTCACATGACATTCTCGACCACCTGGACCTCAGATTTCCCTCTCCTAGTCTAGATCCTCCTCATCACTGACCATAATCGTATCCACGCCCAACCTGCACATGCAAAGACCAAAGACTGCACAACTTCTCCACACCTCATCCACCTTTGACCTCCACATGCTCTAGCGTGAGCCCGACCACCTTGCGTGACATCCTCAATTGCCTGGATCTCAGATTTCCCCCTCTTTGTCCCGGTCCTCTTCGTCACTGATCATGATCGTCTCCACGCCCAACCTACATATGCAAAGACCAAAGAAACTTTCCCCAGCATAAGTTCTTCCTAACTTGATCGACATTAGTCCACACATCAAACCATACTCTTAACCATTAGTAACTACAAACTAGCTCATCTATGACCACCAATTCCATACTCTGCAAAAATCAACTTCAGACCACCCAGTAAGACCAGTCTGACCACCATGCACCGGCCGGTCAGACCGCTGGCCTATTAGACACGAGTACTCGAGGTATTCGAAGATCACTGGAATTGAAGTACTCAAAGTCTATGAGTACTTACCGTGAAGCCTACAGCAACCAATCATAAAAGCATATGACTACCAACCATCAAAGTTTATGACTACCGATCAGAAAGTCTTTAATTATCGACCAGCAAAGTCTACGATTACTGATCACAAAATTTTTGACTACCGACCAGCAAAGTCTACGACTATCAATCACAATGTCATCAACTACCGACCGCAAAGTCTTCGACTACTGACAAGGAAATTCTACAACTACCGATCATAAAGTCTTCAACTACCAACTAGCAACGCCTATGACTACCGACCGCAAAGTCTTTGACTATGACAACAATCTGTGAAGTCTATGTCTACAACAACAGACTATGAAGTCTACGACTACGATAAAGCACTTTTGCTACGATCCCTGACTGGTTACTATAGCTCACTCTATCGACCACAGATCGCAGTTGACGCCTCTAACTACCGACCGTGGTCGTAGTCTGTTGATCGACTAGTCCAACACAAGGCTATGACTATCGATTGTTCATTATAGCTCACGACCGGTTCACTATAGCTCACGACCGGTTCACTGTAGCTCACAACTGGTTCACTGTTGCATACGATCGGTTCGCTGTTGCATACGACCGATTCACTTTTGTATACAACCAGTTCACTATTGTATACGACCGGTTCCCTATAGCATACGACCGGTACACTGTAGCTCCGACTAGTTTACAGTAGCTTATGACCGGTTCATTGTTCGTGGTCGAAGCCTATCGATTACCTACCGTGGTCGTTCTGCCGTGATCAAAATGCCATGGTTGAAGTGCCGTGATCGATTTGGCATGGTCGAATTGCCGTGGTCGATTTGTTGTGGTTGACATGCTGTGGTCGAAGTCTGCCGATCGGACCACTGACTACCGATCGTGGTCGAAGCCAGCCATTCAGACCACCCAATACAAGGCGGTCAGACCGCTTACCTTGAATATTCCTGCAATTCAATTTTTCTAAAAGAGCATCGATCAAAACTTTCACAAATGCAAATTTCAATACAACCCAAATGTCAATTATTCATTATCACTAAGTTCATGATCTATCCACACGGTCTAACAGTAACTAGCATTTAGAAAAGAAGCTGTAACAGCGTGATCACGACAGAACTCATTTCACCCTTTATATAAGTAAAGTGGAACTAGAAATCAGACAAGATATCCTTTTTAGAAGGCTCATATACATATAAACTGTTGAAAGATGTGTGGTTTTTAGAAAATTACTAAATTACGCACAGGATTAGCACAAAATTTCAGCAAGGCATGACAAAAATTCTAGCAAATGTAAAAGCACAATGAAATATATAAAGTGCCAACAATAATAATCACAATTCACTATTATGAATGTATCACAGATATCAACAAAGAGATGGAATATTGCAATAAAGCACATGAACATAACTACTGGACTTGTGCCTGTATTAAGGCAGTTGTTCAGTTGCCTCTATTCGCCAGACACCTAAGCTAAGAGCAACCAATTGTATTTCATTCAGATCACTGATTGCCCCTGCTGCAGCTAAGATGGCTTTGAGCTCTTAGTGTTGAATACAGTGATTGTGTTCCTATGTTGAATACAGTGATTATGTTCCTATGTTTTATGGCATTGTTCCATTTCAGTATTAATCTGGTGCAAGCATATTGCGGTTCTTATGTAAAACTTATCTACTTCATTACAATTTTATACTTGCCGCAAACTTTGACTTACCTTCTGAAATTTCGAAATTTTCTTTCCTTAGTTTGGAAAACAGTTACTAAACCCCCCAAAAAAATCAACAGTAAACGCTATGCCATTCATCCTATTGGACAACTAATATGCGAGTTAAATTTAACCAGCTTTAAGAAGTAAGCAGCTCTAACAAGATAATCATGCAACTATTGTCCCTTGACAAAGTGGGAACTTGCAATTCAATCTCCCAACCCGTTGTTTCCAGCAGGCTAAAAATAAATCTTGATGGGGGCATTCCCATTTTTTTTTAAAAAAAATGCATCACAACAACATCTGAGAATAGAGGGAGTTAACCAGTAAAATTAACTGACTCCAGAATAGTTGTAAGATCCTCTGCGGAAAGGCTAGGGTTACCAGCAAGGGTGGCAAGCAGATATGCAGCAACGAACTTCATTCTGAACATATCATAGAGACATTACAACTGGGTTGAAGAGCATAATTATTCGACCATCAAATGTACTAAAATAACATGGCAACCATTACAAACCAGCGCACATCAGGCAAATAACCAAATATATAATAATTAATATCTTGAGAAACAATGAGCGAGCATCTTCGGCAAATTCAACTACCAAACACAACATTGAATGAACAATTTAATCCTAAATCATTCCCATATCTAAAATTTTCAACCTAGCTCTCCCATATCTAAATGAGCCAAAATTAGCAAAAAGAAACATAGAATTTATCCTAGGGAAGGAACACCCTGATGCTCATTCTAACATTAGTACCACCATCTCATTATTAGTACGTCGGTACCAAATTCTCACGCCCTCCAAGTCTCAACCATGCTTCTAAGTTCTCTCCAAGAGCCCGCTTCTCCTAGAAGGCCAGAAACCTCATCGGATACACTCCCCAGAGAGATCGATGGATAGGGGCTTAACAAAACACAAATGGGTAACCCATAGAACCCTATTCGGAACGATAAGCATAGGTCCTCCCACCATTACCGTACCACGCATTCCAGAGCCACTACAATGTTGTCGCATCCAGCTTGTGCCTAACCTTGTCTTCGTCTGCACGATACACGCGTTCATTCGAACTCGCAGCATGCATCAAACAGGAGAACAACGGCAACAGCATTCTAACAAGAACTTGCAATAAAAGATGGGTGGAATCGTTGCACTTACTTGGACGACGGGATGCTGGATCCGGGCGCAGAAGACGGGGGAGAGGTGACGGCGGCGAGCTCCGAGCTCTATTGTTCCTCCCTAGGGTTTCCGAGAAGATGGCAGGGGAGAGCTTCGCACTAGTTTATTTGTTCCTAATGCAAATGTTCATGTTCATCCGGAAAATTGATTATGCTATATAGGGCCTGTTCTTTTTGGTTGAAGCTTATGGGTTTTAACTATGATTTGTAGCTTTTGGGCTGTTCGTACGAGAGATTATAGAGTAACAGAAACTCACGTACGGTTTTTACTGATATAAATGAAGTCGGTACAATATGTACTACAATTAACTAGTAGACCCTATCTTGAAAAAATACTCCGTTTAAAAGCTAGTTCCTATAGAAAAGCCGAAAAACAGTTTTTAGAAGCTGAAAAGAACATGCCGACTAAGGGGGTGTTTGGGACTGCTCCACAAACTCTGCTCCACAAACTCTACCGTGGAGCAGCTCCACAAAAAACCTGGAGTTTGTGGAGTACCCCTTTAGGTGCTCTCACAACTCCACCTTTTTTTTCCTCGAACAGAGTGCGTGGAGTTGAATCTGTTTGGCTAAAAAACGTGGAGCGGAGCTGAAAAACGTGGAGTGAAGCAGTCCCAAACACCCCCTAACTAGTTAGTTTTTTTTAAGAGTGAAGTATAACCACCGTAGGACAGTGTGGAATGCGATAATTTTTTTGAATCCTATGGAAATTGAATTGTTTCCTGTGAAATTCCTAGTTTAGATTGGGCCCATAATAGTTGAATTAATGAGAATAATTTAGCACTGTAGAGGAAAATTGTTAGACGAAAATTTTATCGTGGTATTATGCGCATCCACCAGGTAGGTACTAACCCACCTTGTCAGTCTCATAAGTGATAATTCTGAAATTCTCTAGTGGAATGCACTACCTTTTCTATTGTGACATAAATAATTTAATGGAGGAAACTTTGACAATTGACTTCACATATAAAATCAAACAAACATATATCACATGCAAGCCTGCAATAGGATTTTTTCTTCCGCGATGGCACAATTCTCTTTATTAAATAATAATTTTTACTGAGTTTATTGACACACTTACTTCCATATTTTATGAAAGGAGATTCGATTTTTTAACCTGCATCCTATAATGAGATTATGCTGTGATAACTGAAGTCCCATTACTTTTCAGCGTCTGTCTGATCATCCAAGAAAATACTTTCAAATTTAATCAGAATCACTGTAACATCCTAAAAATCTTAAAGAATATAAAAATGAGGGTAACTTAAAAATTCTTGCATGCATTTGTTCTCCCCGTTGTTGTCATTGGAGTTTTTTGGAAAATTTTGATTTTTAAAAATCAAAAGCACATAAAATATAAATCAAATCGAATCCGAATCAAATAAGTATACTTAAACTTAGCGAGAAATCTTCTCAGATTTTTTTGAAAAATCAAGAGAAATAAAACTCTAAAAATTTACCTAATCGTCTACACCATTCGAAAAGTTATTCCCCAAATCTTTCGAGTGCATCTGGTGAGTGACTGAAGTACCCGAACCTCTCAGCTTATCTCACCTCTTTCCCTCTCCCTTGATTACGACCACTTGTAGTCGTTTACGACCATGTTGGGTTTGATTTTGACTACGACCATGTTGAGTAGTCGTTTACGACCCCGTGGGGTTCTTTGGATGTCGGCTTCGATCACTTGCTCGTAGACGACTTCGATTAATCTACCTGATCTCCGTAGCTACTGAACATCATTCGATTCTTAGTTGCTAGTCATACACCGTCCAATCTCCGTAGTAACTCGAGCAAAGCTCCTAAACACTTTGCATGTCGAGTGTATACCCAAAGAATCTCATCAGGCCATCTCTCTTAGCTTGCTAACATGCCGGGCCCGCTGGCAGTAATCATCTTCCACTTCGCATGCATGCGCCAGCTCCACCATAGTTTCTCCTCTACTGCTGCCTACTCCTGCCTAACCTATCGCTTCGACACAACAGATCTCTTTTCAATTGTTGTCGACTTCACATCGCACTCCACGGTGAGAGCCCAAGATTGTGCCTATAAAACCCCTCCAACCATACCATTTTCCCCTCAGGTCGCCCCCTCGGTCTCTTGTGCGCATTCCTTAAGCATTCCACTCTCTGGATCATCGAGAAACCAAAGTCGTACGTGACTCTGGCGAGCACGCCACCGTGCTCTAGCATCTCCAGTGAGCTTCTCTCCTTGACCCCACCTCAATGCGGCTTGCCTCTCCTTTGAGCACCCTACTCATTTGGTTGACCTTTCATGCAGAGGATCACTCGAGCCAGACATTCGTCTTCATCTCTGACCAAATGCCGACCATAAGACTTTCTCTCTCTAATGAGCCATACCTCTATTCCTATCACCCGTACTTCCACTGTTCAACATGTAGGCATGCAAGCTCATACACACCTCTTTTTTGTAGCTTCACCACTGCCGGATAAATCTCCATCGCCACAGACCCTTTACCACCGACAAGATCTCTGATGCTAGCTTCTTCCACTTCTCGTGAACCATTCTTCCTCTCGTGAAACGTCATCGCTTTCGGTGAGCTCCTCCCCCCTCGTAGTTTGCTTAAGTTGAAAAGGAGTAATCGTAGTCGAAAAGATAACTATGGTAATAGAGGTTGACAGGAGAACTAAACCGACTGTAGTCGAAAAGAAAACTAGAATAATTAAGAAGATAACTAAAGTAATCATAGTTGAAAGGAGAACTAGAAGTAATCGTAGTCGAGGAAAAAACTGAAGTAGTCGAACTGTAAAAGGGAACCATAGTAGTCGAACATGAGGACAGAACCATAGTAGTCAAGGATGAAATCTTTGACCACTGCTCAGTCGTAATCTCCAACTGCTAAAGTTGTTGAAATATTCGACCGCTCACGCCGTCGAGATCTTCGACCGCTCGCGTCATCGAGATCTTTGACTGCTTGCGTAGTCGAGATCCTCAACCACATGCGTAGTTGAGATCTCTGACCACTAGCATAGTCGAGATCTTCTGTCGAGACCCGAATATGCAAATCCGGACTCTCTGTGTATACTGCACTAGTCCAGGATCACGCTAGTGCACACAGTCAAACATAGAGGTAATCATCACCACAATCACAATATTAAATAAGGGAAACTCGAATTATTAAACAATATCCAGAAGTGGGACCTTATGGTCAAGCTTACAATCTCAATAGCCTTAGGGGCTTAACAAAAATTAGCAGCAGAAAATCCAAAATAAACGTAGTGGCCAATTGACATGCCCACGGGCAATCGAGTGGGGAGCGAAGCCTAGAACGCGTAGTCGTCGAAGTACTCGCCTCCTGGAACCTCCTGCTGGTAGCACTCCTCTTCCTCAACTGAGCAACATAGGCGTAAAGCCGTGAGTACATTGGTACTCAGCAAGCCGTTTGTAACAAATGATGCAATATAGTATGCAAGGCTTACCAATGGAAGGCTGAAAGGGTTAATTTGCATAAACAGCATTTGAAATTACCATAAATAGATTGAAGGCGAAAAGCAAATAAGACAATAATGAATAATCAAAGGAATTGAAGTAAACTACTTATGGACCTCCCATCCATAAGCTAAACCAACCACTCATGGACCTCCCATCCACAAGTTAAACCAACGATGAATTAACCACCCACCGACCAAAGCTACAAAATTTTCCAAGAGTAACTATACCTCGTGTGAAATCACGAGCATTGTCCATAACCGAGGACGCGCTATTCGAATAGTTTTACACTCTGCAGAGGTTGCACAATCTGTACCCACACGATGCGATTAGCCTCGGCAAGGAAATCACAACAAGGCCTTTACAATGTTCAATTCCAACCCAATCCCGCCCGCTAGGGTTTCGCATCACACCCTCTTGCGCCCGTGGAATGTATCGACACCCATCGACATCCCAATGGCGGAACCGAATTGAAACATCACAAATTAATCAGCCAGTGTCTGTCCCATACCGGACATGTGGTTTGCAGTAAGACTCGGATCAATGGCGCACAAAGTTAAGTCCTTAAGTGTTCTTGGCGAGACTACCACATCCTCGAAGTGCTCCAACACTTCCCCTTTCTTGCACGATCATTCGCCGAGTGAAAACCAATTTTGAATAACCACCGCCAATGGCGCACCAACGTCACGGCACAAATTTTATAACAGGCACCAACCACGATTCAATATCTCATTAAGTCAAATTAATTAATCACATGCGATGATGAACCCTTTCGCAAAATAAGCAAGGCTAAGCATTCTAATCGTACCAACCCAATGTGACAAATAACATAGCATCACTAATTAAATTCCCAACCTAAGGTGACAATGGCATCAAGGTATTCCAAAATATCAAGGAGGGAAAATAACCAATTGGGACGATAACTACCAATACAAGGGTTTGACTAAAAATAGCAATGCAAGATAATTTAAAACAAAATAATTAAATAATAGATTGCAAACTGGGTTCAACATGATCAAAGGACACGACTTTCCTTGGCCTTGCTTAGCTGAGGGCTCTTGATCTTCAAATCCAACTTCCGCTCCCTCGAACACGCGATCTAACGAGAGAGAAAACGCAACGAAAAGACAAAAATAAAATCAAATAAAATTCAAATGAACTCCAAAAACTTTCAAACCTGAACCAAAAGATAGAGCTCAATTTTAGATGAATTTAGAAAAAAGAACGGGGTCAATCGGAGCTAGGACGAGGGAGAACGGGCTCTTGGAAAATTAAATCTACAGAAAATCGGGGAAAATAGGAAATTGCACTGTGCTGTGGACCGGGTGCACGGGGAGCTGGGTCTACGGTGGGCTCGGCGCACGGAACAGTGCGGGCGGCTGGCTGCTGACGCGGGCGGCAGAGGCTGACGTGGCGTCCACGTGGCGACACGTGTGCGCGGAGTGGCCGGCGTGGCGGCGACCGATCTTGACGGGCAAGCCGGCGTGGCGGTGGGGACCTCGGTGCGAGGTGGCAGCCACGTGGACACTAGGCCGAGGTGGCGCCGACTCGGCTTGGCGGCGTGGCACTCGGCGCACGCAGTCTGAGCTCGGTCGGCGACGGTGGGCCCGGTTTGTCGCCGGGCGGCTCACGGTGGATTGGGTACACGAAGGCGGCGGCGGCGCGGCCGCGTCGCTGGCCGGCGTGGCGCGCGCGAGGACCGGGCGGCGCGACGGAGCGGCCGAGGCGCGGCGCGCGTCATGGCGCGCGCGCGGCACGGCGGCGGGTCTGGCGGCGGGAGGGTAGGGCGGCGGGCCGCGGCGGCGGCGGGCGGCGAGCTCAACCGGCGGCGGCGATGTCTTACCGGGCGCGGCGGAGACGGCGGCGATGGCGGCTGCGCCACGGCACCGTAGCGCGGCGACGGCGAACTCCGCGAACGGCGCAGCGGCGGCGAGCGCACGGCGGCACGCGGCGGTGCGCGGCGAGGCGACGAGGCGGCGGCCAGATGGCGAGAGCCGAGGCGGCGGTTTTATACGCGATGCCGAGGCGTCCGACGAACCCGGCGGCGCGCGGCGAGTCCGGGCGGACACGGAGGAGAGTCCGCTCGGAGACGAGGACCACGACAGTGGGCCCCACTGCCGGTGGCTCGGAGAGCGGCGCGCACGAATGGCGCACGGAGCGGGCGGCTCGGTGGATGGATGACACGCGCGACCATCGGGAGGCCAAGGCGGGCGCGCGGGCGGATGCACGACACGTGGCGCGGTCGGCTGGCTGGGGCCGGCGGCCGACCGAGCTGCGCTGGTGGACCGGCCGGCCGGTCTTTGGCCGACCGGTTTTAGGAATTTAGGATTTTCTTTTCTTTTCTTTTTCCAGAAATTCAAATAAATTCTTTTGAGCTCTAGAAAATAGCAAATAAATCCAGAAAAACCCAGGAAAATACCAACAAAGCCCTTGAGGCTCAAGGAACTCAAATAAAACAATCTTGGCAAATGTTAATGTTTATCTTAATCATATTAAATCCTTTCAATTTAATAAAATTCCAATTAATCTTTAATTAATTCCAAAAAAAATTCAAATGGTGAATTTTATTTTAAAAGCTTCAAAAAGGCTCTAAAAATCAGGATGTTACATCTTCGAACACTCATGTGGTCGTGATATTCGACTGCAGCCGTAGTTGACTTATTTGACCACATGCATAGTCGAAACCGCTAACTGTAGTAGTCGTAATCTTTGACCACTGACCGTAGTCATAACATCATTTGCTAATGATAGTCGATAGACTTGTAAGTCGTAAGTTATAGTACCGCTCGATAATTGATAGTCGTAAATTGTGATCGATAGTCGTAAGACATGATCGATAGCCATAAGCCGTGGTCGATAGTCGAAGGCCATGGATGATAGTCGTAAGTCATGTTTGTAATCATAAGTTACAGTGCCCGACCGTAGTCGTAAGTTATAGTACCCAGTTGATAATTGGTAGTCATAAGTCGTAGTACCCGCTCGGTGCTCAAGAAACCTTCGTGGTCGAAGACCGGAAGCTCCGACTCTATGTGATCAGTACGACCGAAGTTACAATCAGAGAAAGACCTTTGTAGTCGAAATGCTGTGGTCGGTGGAACAACATTTGAAGTGTCCAGAGTTTGTAGTCATAAATAGCTTTGTACCCACGGAGAAGGAATAACTCAAACAAGTCAAAACTCAAACGCTTATAACTTTTGTATACGAACTCCAAATTTAGTGATATTTGTTTCTAAATTTTTATAAAACAAGATCTTTCTGAATTTACAAAAACATTTGAGTCTTGTCCCTATTTATTTGGCTCTTATTTGCTTTTATCTGGATTTATTTTTCGGTTAGACGACTCCATGCCAAACAACGCCGAACATTCTCTGAGTAAGAGGAACAAGGCAAGCACCCCCATTGACCATGTTGATCCTAGTATTTCAATTATTGTATATTATTTGAAAAAGCTCTATGCATGCGCGTATGTTCTGTTAAACTGCTATATTGTGGGTAATGGCAGTTCCGACCACTCGTATGCATTAAATCTCCTCGAAAACTTGATACCCGCACTATTGTAACCTTTAGGATATGGTTTAGACAATGTATACTGTCAATTGGGAATACTACTTGGATATATGGTCTAGATGCTTAGACAAGCACTAGTTTCTACTAAGTTTGAATTTGGAACAAAATCTTCATGAGGGAATGATGGTTTAAAAAATGTTGCACCAGAGGGAAAACCTCTGTTACTTTGGTATCAAATAAAATGAAAAACCTAGTTTTGGACGTGGGCGAGCCATATGATAATCTATCAAATGTGAGAGGGAACTTCACACGAGAGGGAATCTCGCATGTATATAGCGGGAGATTCTCGCCTAGGTCAATTAAAGACCGAACGCTATTGTGGCATATCTAAGTCACACCGTACGACCACATGTGCTATATGGGCTCTGGCATTTATCTCATTAAGTTGTCTAGATCTAGCCCTACATTGTGCTAGGCACAGAAGTAGTAAGGGAACTTTGGTTAGGTTTGCTTGTAGGGGCCTTTGACACCAAGGTGCTCGGGCCAAGACTTTTAAGCAACGATGAATGCCCACTTAGGGGACGGACTTAAGTGAGGGTCTTCACTTAGTGGTGTACCTAAGGATGATTCGAATGCTTTCTTAGGGGTGTACTTAGGAAAGGTTCAATGTTCATTCGGGCTGATGCAAGGTTGGGACTAGGTAACCTAAAAGCTTAAGATAATTAACTTTCGTCACACGCCAAAGGAAGCATGAAGTTGCTGACAGTAAAAATTGATTATCTCGTGCGGGTAAATCTGTACAACCTCTACATAGCGTTAAAAACTATTTAAATAGTCATGCTCACGGTCATGAGCAATCTTGGATGTAGCTACAAAGGGTATAATTTTCCTTTTCAAAACTGCTTCACTGAACATATAGGATGGCATGAACGTTTAATTGTGTGTCATGCCCATGGGAGAGAATTGTGCGATGTTCACAGCCAAGGAGGGCTGCAAATTGTTTTGGTCTACTGTTATGGAATTTATGCAAATGTTATTTTATTACATGTCAAATGCTCTTTACAACTCCACTTGCAAATTAATACTTAGTGTTATTGCAAAATGAACCCTGCGTTATGCTGAAAGTAACTTAGTGTAGAGCCTCATCCATTGACAACCTTGCATATATGTAAATTTTGTGATACACTACAAGTCTTGCTGAGTACGTAATGTACTCAACCTTGCGTAATTGTTGTTGATAAGAAAATCAAGATCTTTTGCCCGACGATGCATATTTCGCCCCTAGCACCAGGTAATTTGACGAGGGATCCTTCTAGTGTTTGACTCCAGTCAGTTGCCTATGGGTTATAATAGCACATCACTGGATACTTCTATTTACTAGACTTCTGCTGCTTGTGTTCGAGATGCTGTTGGTCTTTTGGCTGGTCGGCCTTTTGTGTATGTACTCTTTTATGCCCCGCATAAATAATATTACCCCTTTTATGTAAGCTATTTATGTGTGACGTGTATGAATGTGATCACAATGATGTGAATGTGTGTACTAGCTATTGATCACAGAACTAGTACAAAACACATGCAATGACAACGGGCGCTCCCGCGCCTGGAGTCCCCACAGCGTTGGTATCAGAGCCATACTGACTATAGGTTAAGGCCTAGGTAGAATGGTTGCTAGATTAAAGAGTTATTTTTAAATACAACTTATTTTTTAAATTCGAAAGGTGAAAATGGTTAACATTCCTGTATTCTTTTCCTAACCTTCTCCTCTTACCTAAAGTCACCTTATTATCAATGGTCCTCACCTTATTCAAATAGCTCTAGTTTGAGAGAAGATGGACAAGAACTTGCAAAAATCTTATCCTATCTAAGGACCTTTCCTATTCTAGCCCTTTGCTTAATAGAAAATTGATTTACAAGCTACTGATTCTCTGAATACCAATTCTCAGGTCTGTGCTTCGGTTGGAGTCTTGGTTCACGGGTGGAGGTTCACGAGGGGGAGATTCTGAACCTGCTGCTATGGCATGTTGCCAGTCGATACAACTTGAAAGCAAGACTTCATTAAGCCTTTTATAAATCCATAACTAATCATAGGCACTTTTAAAATTTGCAGATGCCTGTTCACTGGACACCCCAATATTGGACTAGTGCATTCGAGGAGGGCACCTTGCCGCACACTCTATGGGTGATGTTGTAGCATGTTTGCATTATCCCAAGCACCCAAGTACACCATCTACACCACTCCTTCTAGCCCGACATCCAAGGAGTACCTTGCGGAGGTGCTTATCCATGGACGATACCCTGAAGACCAACCACTACGCTACTATGGACGAGGATCAAGCGTAATGATGTCAATCTTCAATGCAGCTTACATCGCCATCGCCTGTGTTCACCATAGCCTCCCTAAGATGGAGGACATGTTCTATTATTTCCCCTCTCAACGAGGAAATAATGAGAATAATGTCTATCAGGTGCCTGCCATGGGATTTAATACCCCTCTGCTTCATCTCGTAGGCCTGGAGAGGTCACCTGATGGATATCTCCATCGTCTGACCTACGAGCTCCTGTAAGCATGCCGGAGGATCGCCACGCTCGAGGACCATGTTGCCCTATTTGTGGGTCAAGGCTTTTTTACATGGGAGCTGTTGTATGGGGAGGATGCCGTACTTGCACCCACAGAGGAGTTGCCTAAGCCCAACTATGTCATCGAACCACCTACTCGACGTCCTCGCATGTTAGTGGTTGAAAGCCACCACCGAGTGATGGCCTTCCGTGCAGCACCACCTTCCTCTCCACGCGGGATGTGAGGAGGAGCCAGCTGCCCCTGTTGCCCCAGTGCACACAGCACCTAGAGCTAGACAACTAAATTAGATCGTAGTAAGAAGCTGACCTTAGGAAGTATATGTGAGCTGCTTTTGGAAATGTAAAGGTGCTAAGATGCTAATGTATGATGGCTGTATTTTGTTACCTAGTATGTTGCTAGTTTGTGTTTTAAGTAAGGATCTTGCAAACCATGTAAAACTTAACCGTTATGTTAAAGTTTCATGCTAACTATCCTATATCGCAAATCAAATTGGCATGAGATACCCTCCTTGCTAACCCACTTAACTTGTGCCCATTCCCTTCTATCTTTCATCTAAATTAAATATCATTCATGTTGATTTTGTCCCCCTAACACGAATTCTACAGGGTGCTGGTAACATGCTCCCTAAGTCAAATCATGGTGAGCAGAGAAGCCTCTAGTTCCTGTCATCCTAGAGGCGAGACATCAAATCCTTCACACCCCAATCTTTCTTTAGTTGTGCCTGCTCAGACTGGTACTACTCAGGATGCACCGCATGCTAAAAATCCGTGGGTGGGAGACGCTACCCCCACCACCCACGATTGCACAAGTACTTGCTATGATCGAGCAAGGACACTAAACCAACACCCTCTTGCTATAGCAATTGGTCCAGAACACTGCCATCCTGAGCTCTATGGCCCAAGGAGGTGCAATTGCTGCTTAGCCCCAGTCAAAGTTGGGCAAGTTCATGCAGACTCGGCAATCCACCTTTGCATCGGCCAAAGATCCTTTGGAAGTTGATGATTGGCTTCATTCTACAAGAGCAAGCTAAACATTGCTCAGTATAGCGATGCAGAGAAGGTACTTTATGCATCTTACCAACTCCAAGGCGCTGCATCGGCTTGGTGGGAAAATCACCAAGCCATGTTTTCCGAAGGCCATGTCATCACTTGGGCTGCCTTCAAGGAGGCCTTCCACAATGCTCATGTCCTGACAGGTCTTATGAAGATCAAGTAGCAGGAATTCTATGACCTTCAACAAGGGGACATGCCTAATGGAGTTTCTCCACCGCTTCAACTAACTCGCTCGGTATGCCGCTGCTGAAATACTGAACAAGAAGAGGAAGGTTGCTCTCTTCTGGGTGCACATTAATAAAGAGATGAAGTGGTCACTTTCTGCCCATGACCCCTTAACTTCTGGACCTTGATAGACAAGGCAATTCAAGTCAAGCACAACACTAAGGTGGTGGTGGAAAGCCACAAGCGCAAGTGGATAGCATAGAAATCAGCAAGCAGTAGCTTGCAAAAATCGCGCATTTGGCAACCATCCACTACTCGTCTTTCAGCACCACCACCTCCAAGGAAACAAGGGCAAACTTCTTGTCCTCAACAAGTTGCAGTTCAGCCATATAACCATGGAGGACAGCAGTCTAGAGAGCAAAACCAGTCTGTTGCTGTCACTTGTTTTAGTTGTAACGAGCGTGGGCATTATGCAAGTAATTGCCCACAAAAGAAGTCTCCTGCACCTTGCCCTCGACCCCAAAATGTCTAGTCCCACTCTCAAGGCCTTGCTCGAGGTCAAGGAGCAAGCCCCCAAGCCTGTTCAAGGTTTCAGGCATGGACGCCTTAACCATACGACCGCCGAAGAGGCCACCGGGGCATATGATGTGGTGTTGGGTACGTTCCTTCTGCACTTAGCTCCTACTTTAATTCTCTTTGATTCTAGAGCTTCCCATTCTTTCATATCTAAAAAGTTTGTCATGCAAGAAAATATAAAAACCAAACTCCTAGATAACATCATGCTAATCCATTCGTCGAGGTCAGTCATGAAAGCCAAACATGGTTGTTTAGGGGTTAAAATAATAATTAATGAGTATAGTTCAAAGCCAACCTTATCATGATAAACACTTCTGGATTAGATGTGATTCTTGGGATAGATTGCCTATCCAAACACTAGGAGTTCATAGATTGTGCCAACTAAACCATCTTTCTTGTTACTTTCGATGGAGAGCAAGTTGCCTTCTCTTCCGCTCCTGCTATGTCTTTGCAGAAGCCTATCCTCAACTCCCTTTCAGTTCCAGAGCTTAATCAAGTGCTCATGGTGTGTGAGTATCCTGACGTATTTTCAGATTAATTACCAGGGATGCCACTAGACTGGGACATGGATTTTGTCATAGATTTGAAGCCCGGGACATCACCTACCTCCAAAAGACCATATCGTATGCCCCCAAATGAGTTGGTCGAATTAAAGAAACAGCTCAAGGAGTAGCTTGACAAAGAATTCATCCATCCTAACTCATCCCCATGGGGAAGCCCTGCGTTGTTTGTGAAGTAGAAAGATGGTAGTCTGAGGATGTGTGTCAACTATCGGTCTCTAAATGAAGTCACCATCAAAAACAAATATCCTCTTCCTAGGATTGGTGATTTGTTTGACCAAATGAATGGTGCATGTGTCTTCTCCAAAATTGATCTAAGGCTCGAATATTTTCAACTCAGGATCAAGCTGGAAGACATTCCAAATACTGCATTCACCACCCATTACGACTTGTATGAATACACCGTAATGTCATTTGGACTAACCGATGCTCCCGCTAGCTTTATGAATCTTATGAATAAGATTTTTATGGAGTATTTGGACAAGTTCATGGTGGTCTTCATCAATGATATTCTCATTTACTCCAAGAATGTAGAAGAACATGAGCAACATTTGTGAATGGTGGTCGAGAAACTTTGAGAACATCAATTGTATGCCAAGTACAATAAGTGCGAATTTTGGTTAAAGGAAATTAATTCCCTAGGCCATATTCTTTCCGAAGGAGGCATTGCTATAGATCCTAGCAAAGTACATGATGTACTAGCTTGGAATCAGCCTCACACTATCCGTGAAGATTGAAGTTTTCTCGGTTTGGCGGGATATTACCGCCGATTCATCGAGAACTTCTCTAAGATTTTAAGACCAATTACCCACCTTCTAAAAAATTAGAAGAAGTTCGAATGGTCAACAGCCTGTGAGGAGAGCTTTCAAGAGCTGAAAAAGAAACTTACCACAGCCCCAGTGCTCATTTTGCTTGACATACACAAAGGCTTCATTGTGTATTGTGATGCATCCCGACACGGCTTTGGTTGTGTGTTGATGTAAGAAGACAAAGTTGTAGCATATTCTTCACGTCAGTTACAACCTCATGAAAAAAATTACCCAACTCATGATATGGAATTGGCTGCCATGGTTCATGCTGTCAGGATCTAGAGGCATTATCTCATCAGCAATTAGTGTAAGTTGTACACCGATCATAAAAGCTTGAAGTATTTCTTCATGCAACCGGATCTGAACCTAAGGCAAAGGAGGTGGCTTGAATTGATCAAATATTATGATCTTGACATTCATTACCACCCCAGTAAGGCCAATATTGTAACTGATGCTCTCAGTCGAAAGCTTCACCACATCAATGCGTCAGTTGAAGTTCATCAACTAGCATCATGTGGAGAGTCGTGGAGACTCAACCTCAAGGAAGATGAGGAGGGATTTCTTGCAACATTAGTGCTACAAACTACCCTTCAATCTCAGATCCAAGCCACCCAGCTAGAGGACTCTGCAATCATAAAAATCAAGTGCGATATGCAGAATGATGAATAATCGGAGTTTTCTAAAATAGTGAGTGGAATGATTATGCATGGATAGCAACTTTATGTCCCAAATGACCAAGTAATCAAGGAGCTAATCCTCTGAGAAGCTCATGATTCGCCACTCTCTATTCATCTGGGGAGTATAAAAATGTATCAGGATCTCCGAGAATGATTCTGGTAGCTCGGTATGAAGAAAGACATCACCACACACGTTGCAAATTGCGATGTGTGTGATAGGATCAAAGTAGAGCACCAGTGACCAGTGAGATTGCTCCAACCTTTGAAGGTTCTCGAGTGGAAATGGGATGACGTTGGCATGGATTTCATTATCGGATTACCAAAAACCCAAAACAGACATGATTCAATTTGGGTCATTGTGGATCGTTTGACCAAGGTGGCTCATTTCATCCTAGTAAACACATCCTATCATGGAGCTAAGCTCACTGAGCTCTACATGAACCATATTGCCCGATTACATGGAGTACTGAAGACGATAACTTCTGGTCGAGGTCCTCAGTTTACCTCACGATTTTCGGAAAGCTTACATGAGCTTATGGGAACTGAGTTATTCTTTAGCATGGCGTACCACCCACAAATGGGAGGCCAAACTAAGAGAATAAATCAAATTCTAGAAGATATGTTAAGAGCCTACATGCTTTCCTACAGCATGATTTGAGAGAAATACTTGGCGTTCGCTGAGTTCTCTTACAATAATGGTTTCCAATCAAGCCTCCAATGTCTCCATTTGAAGCACTTATGGAAGAAAGTGTAGAACCCCTCTTTTCTGGTCTGAGGTTGGTCCAAAGCAATTCTCTGGGCTTACTATTATCCAAGGAGCCCAAGAGCAAGTTGATGTGATACACAACCAACTGAAGGAAGCCCATTCCTGTCAAAAGACCTATGCTGACCACCGCCGTCGGGAGTTGCGTTTTGAGATAGGTGATTATGTCTATCTCAAGGTCTCACCACTCCATGGCACTCACCATTTCCATGTCCATGGTAAATTGGCACCTCGATACATCGAGCCATACCGCATTGCTACAAGGAAAGGTGAGGTGGCATACCAATTGGAGCTACCACCTCAACTTTCAGATGTGCATGACATCTTCCATGTCTCTCAGCTTAAGAAGTGCCTCCGCGCATCGAGTGAATATACCCAATTGAACAACATTACTTTGCAACCCCATCTTTCTTACCGGGAGCATCCAATCTACATTCTAGATCAACCCGAACGCAAAATGATGAAGGTCCAATGGAGTAATCACACTGAGGATGAAGCAACATGGGAACAAGAAGATCGACTTAGAACCGACTTCCCAAATCTCTTTACTGATCCAGTTGAATCTCGGGGACGGGATTCATTATAGGGGGTAGGCCTGTAACATCCTGAAAATCCTAAGGAATATAAAAATGAGGGTGACTTAAAAATTCCTACATGCATTTGTTCTCCCTGGTTTTCATTGGAGTTTCTTTGGAAAATTTTGATTTTTGAAAAATCAAATGTGCATAAAATATAAATCAGATCGAATCCTAATCAAATAAGTATACTTAAACTGAACGAGAAATCTTCTCAGATTTTTTTTAAACTCAAGATAAATAAACTCTTAAAATCTACCTAATTGTCCACACCGTCCAAAAATATTTTCCCCAAATCTTTCGAGTGCATCTGGCGAGTGACTAAAGTACCCGAACATCTCAGCTTACCTCACCTCTTTCCCTCTCCCTTGATTATGACCACTTGTAGTCGTTTATGACCACGTTGGGTAGTCGTTTATGACCACATGGGGTTCTTTGGATGTCGGCTTCGACCACTTGCTCGTAGACGACTTTGATTAATTGACCCGATCTCCTTAGCTACTCAAACACCATTCGATTCTCAGTTGTTGGTTGTACACTATCTAATCTCCATAGCAACTTGAGCACAACTCCTAAACACTTTGCATGTCGAGTGTATACCCAAACAATCCCGTCAGGCCATCTCTCTTCACTTGTTGACTCGTCAGGCTGCTGGCAGCAATCGTCTTCCACCTTATGCGCATGCGCCAGCTCTACCATGGTCATGGCCCAGCTGCCCTCAGTTTTACACACTGCCCACAGTTTCTCCTCTACTACTGCCTACTCCTGCCTAACCTGTCGCTCTGATGCAACATATCTCTTCTCAGTTGCCGTCGACTTCACATCGCACTTGACAGCAAGAGGAGACTGTGCTTATAAAACCCCTATGACCATACCATTTTCCCCTTGGCTCACCCCTTCGGTCTCTAGCGCACATTCCATGAGCATTCGCCTCTTTGGATCGTCGAGAAATTAAAGTCGTACATGACTCCGGCGAGCACGCCACTGTGTTCTAGCATCTTCGGCGAGCTTCTCTCCTTGACCCTACCTCAATGTGGCTTACCTCTCCTTTGAGCACCCTACTTATTTGATTGACCTTTCATGCAGAGGATCACTCGAGCTAAACCTTCGTCTTCATCTCTGATTAGATGCCGACCGTAAGACTTTCTCCATCTGGTGAGCCGTACCTCTATTCCTATCACCCACACTTTCGCTGTTCCGCATGCAGGCATGTAAGCTCATGCACACCTCTTTTTGTAGCTTCACCGCTACCAGATAAATTACCGTCGCCACAGACCCCTTCACCACCGACGAGATCTCTAACGCTAGCATCTTCCACTTCTTGTGAACCATTCTTCCTCTCATGAAACATCATTGCCTTTGGTGAACTCCTCCTCCCTCGTAGTTTTCTTAAGTTGAAAAGGAGTAATTGTAGTAAAAAAGATAACTATGGAAATCGAGATTGATAGGAGAACTAAACTGACTGTAGTCGAAAAGAAAACTAGAATAATTAAGAAAAGAACTAAAGTAATCATAGTCGAAAGGAGAACTAGAAGTAATCATAGTCGAGGAAAAAACTAAAGTAGTCAAACTTTAAAAGGGAACCATAGTAGTCGAACACAAGGACAGAACCATAGTAGTCGAGGACAAAATCTCTTACCACTGCTATGTCGTAATCTCCGATCGCTGACATTGTCGAAATATTTGGCCACTCGCATCATCGAGATCTTTGACCACTCGCATCGTTGAGATCTTTGACCACTCGTGTAGTCGAGATCCTTAACCACATGCGTAGTCGATATCTCCGACCGCTTGCATAGTCAAGATCTTTGAACGCTCGTGTGGTCGTGATATTCGACAACAGCCATAGTTGACTTACTCAACCGTATGCGTAGTCGGAACCGCCGACTGCAGTAATCATAATCTTCGACCACTGACCGTAGCCGCAACCCCGTTTGCTAACGATAGTCGATAGACTCATAAGTTGTAAGTTATGGTTCTGGTCAATAGTCGATAGTCATAAGACGTGATCAATAGTTGTAAGCCGTGGTCGATAGTCGAAGGCCATGGACGATAGTCGTAAGACATGATCAATAGTCGTAAGCCGTGGTTGATAGTCGAAGGCCATGGACGATAGTCATAAGTCGTGATTGTAATTGTAAGTTATAGTGCCCAGCCATAGTTGTAAGTTACAGTACCCAGTCGATAATCGGTAGTCGTAAGTCGCAGTACCCGCTCGGTGCTCGGGAAACCTTCGTGGTAGAAGACCGAAAGCTCTAACTCTGTGTGATTAGTACGACCGAAGTTGCAGTAAGAGTAAGACCTTTGTAGTCAAAATGTTGTGGTTGGTGGAACGGTACTCGATGTGTCCGGAGTTTGTAGTCGTAAAGAACTCTGTACTCACCGAGAAGGAATAACTCAAACAAGCCAAAACTTAAGCACTTATAAATTTTGCATACGAACTCCAAATTTAGTGATCTTTGTTTCTAAATTTTTATAAAAACAAGATCTTTTTGAATTTACAAAAGCATTTGAGTCTTGTTGATCGTGCAAAAATAGCACACCCGCAAGTGCACGGGTTGCCACTGAAATAGCGGCGAGTGTCGTGTTCTCCACAGGGACTAGACTGAGGCTACCGGTGCTCGGCTAAAGCTAGGTCAATCGAAATGGGGGAGAAAACTAAACCTACAATGACTACCAAAGTAGTCGAACGAATGAACTCTAACCCGCACGATCAAAACGACGAACGAACTAAACAATCGAAAAACGACGGGATGAACGAACGTATGAATGGACGTCGTACGACCGAACGAACTACACGATGACTGACTACATGAATGACGCACGAACAACACTGACGACTACACGAACAAACATGACTACCGACCGATGATCTAACTAACTACCGACCGCGAGACAGAAGGAGGAAGTCGAGAAGCATTGGGGTATCACAAGTTAACATAGCAAAATCACATGAGCTGAACAATTCGATTAGATACAGAACTAACAAATTAACAGAGAGCACTATTGCTTAACAGAGATCACAATCATTGAGCAGATACCACATGAACAGATTGACACCTAATCTCAAATAACATCTCAGTGAGCACAAGCATTCATCAGTGCATAATTCACCATCACACAGATCACATATCACAAGTTAACATCCATTGGACAATAGAAATTAACAAGCACTAATAGTAATTCAGTAACACAGTAATTGAGATCAGCAATTAGAGAGAGGAACAAGGATTGGAGCATGAACCGAGTAGAGCAGTAGTAGAGGAAGCAGAGGAGGGCACGGTGAACTGGATGCAGCGACAGTGTGGTCCCTCGTGGTGGCCGGCTCAACCGGAGCAGAGCTCAACATGAGGCACCGGCGTCTGGATCGTTGTCGACGTTGGCTCTGGAGGAGATCCACTAAGGCGTGGGTGGTGGCCGTGGAGATGCTGCAGCGGTGGCGCCGAGGTGGAGCAGTAGAGGGGAGGTGCGGAGGAGGTGCAGCGGAGGAAGAGCAGGAGGAGAAGTGGCGGCGCGGATGGAGAAGTGGTGGTGTGGCGGCGCGGATGAGGAGGAGGAAGTGCGGTGGAGTGGCAAGGCGGAATAGAGGGGGCGGAGTTGAGAAGGCGCGGTGGAGGAGCAGATGCGGCCCTCGCCGGCGCCGTCGGTGGAGAAGAACGGGTGCGGCGGCGTGCTGGTGAGTGGCGGCGTTAATGGAGGATGCGGCTACCGGAGAAGCAGTCGGGAGGAGCGAAAAAGGGTGCTACTTTGGCCACTGGTGAGTCTGGCCGACCCTGGCCGGCGCCGGTGGGGAGAAGACAGGGGGAAGAGAGAGAGAGCAAGGAGGAGATAGGGAAGAAGAAATGGTCGGCTCCAAGAAATTGCAGGCGGCGGCTAGGTTTTAGGACCGGGTGGGGAATTGCTTCTTTTGTGAATTAGTCCTCGAAGTTTCTGGCATTTGCAGCCGAGTCCTTCCCCTTTAGTGTTTTCTTCTGTTCTGGCCCTCTGGAAGTCCAATTTCATCGCGGTTTGATCCTACGCATCCGTGACGGTGCGCACATCTGTACGGAGCAATCCTGAAAGTCCAGATTTGTCGTTTATGTGCCTTGATCACGCCGACCTGCGAAAAAATATAGAAAAATGTAAAATGGTCCATTTTGAGCAACTAAATATGGAAAAGTATGTAAATGATGATAAATGGTCTTAAAATGCGAAGAATATGAGGGTAAAATGACGGCTAAATATATGCAAAAAATGACGCATGTCACTTGTGTCTATTTATTTGGCTCTTATTTACTTTTATCTAGATTTATTTACCGGTTAGATGACTCCACGCTAGACGTCACAAGAACGCATCCGAAATATTCCCTGAGCAACAAGAATAAAGCAAGCACCTCCATTGACCATGTTGATTCCAGTATTTCAATTATTGTATATTTTTTACAAAATCTACTATGCATGCACGTATGTTTTGTTAAGCTATTGTACTGTGGGTAATCGTAGTTACAACCACTTGTATGCATTGAACCTCTTTGAAAACTTGATACCCGCACTGTTGTAACCTCTAGGATATGGTTTAGACAATGTATACAGTCAATTGGGAATACTACCTGGATATATGGTCTGGATGCTTAGACAAGAACTAGTTTCTGCTAAGTTTGAATTTCGAACAAAATCTTTATGTGGGAATGATGGTTTCAAAAATGATGCACCAGAGGGGGAGCCCCTATTACTTTGGTATCAAATAAAATGAAAAACCTAGTTTTTGGACGTGGGCGAGCCATATGATAGTCTGTTAAATGTGAGATGGAATCTCACACGAGAGGGAATCTTGCATGTATATAGGGGAAGATTATTGCCCAGGTCAATTAAGGATCGAACGCTATTGCTGCACATCTAAGTCACATTATACAACCATATGTGCTATATGGGCTCTGGCATTTAGCTTATTAAGTTATCTAGGTTTAGCCTTGCATTGTGGTAGACACAGAAGTAGTAAGGGCACTCCGATTAGGTTTTCTCGTAGGGGCCCCTAACACTAAGGTGCTCGGGCCAAGGCATTTAAACAACGATGAATGCCCACTTAGGGGACGGACCTAAGTGAGGGTCTTCACTTAGGGGTGTACCTAAGGAGGATTCGAATGTTTTCTTAGGGGTGTACCTAAGAGAGGTTCAATGTTCATTTGGGGTAGTACAATGTTAGGACTAGATAACCTAAAAGTTTTAAGATAATCAACTTTCGTCACACGCCAAATGAAGCGTGATGTTGCCAACAGTAAAAATTGATTATCTCATGTGGGTAAATATGTACAATCTCTAGAGAGCTTTAAAACTATTTAAATAGCCATACTCACGGTCATGAGCAAGCTTGGATGTAGCTATAAAAGGTATAGTTTTCCTTTTTAAAACTTCTTCACTAAACATATGGGATGGCATGAACGTCTAATCGTGTGCCATGCCCATGGAAGGGAATTGTACAATATTCACAGCTGAGGAGGGCTGCGAATGGTTTTGGTCTATGTTATGGAATTTATGCAAATGTTATTTTATTACATGTCAAATGCTCTTTACAACTCCGCTTGCAAATTATTACTTGGTGTTATTGCAAAATGAACCCTGCCTCATGCTGAAAGTAACTTAGTGTAGAGCCTCATCCATTGACAACCTTGCATATATGTAAATTTTGCGATATACTACAAGTCTTGCTGAGTACACAATATATTCAAACTTGCTTAAATTGTTGTTGATCAAAGAATGAAGATCTCTTACCCGTTGATGCATTTTTCACCCCTAGCACCAGGGAATTTGTCGAGGGATCCTTCTAGGGTTTGACTCTAGCTGGTTGCCTGCGGATTATAATGGCACATCACTGGATACTTCGGTTTATTAGACTTTCGCTGCTTTTGTTCGAGGCTCTATTGGTCTTTTGGCTGGTCGGTCTTTTGTGTATGTACTCTTTTATGCCTCGCATAAATAATATTATTCCTTTTATGTAAGCTATTTATGTGCGATGTGTATGGATATGATAACAATGATGTGAATGTGTGTACTAGCTACTGATCACAGGACTATTACGGAACACGTGCAGTGACAACGGGTGCTCCTGTGCCTGGGGTCCCCACAATCACTCGACAAATCTCTTTGTTTTGGCAAGGTAGAATGGCTCAAAGAATCTTATTCCATTCAAACCAAATATATTACAAAGAAAATTATGTACATTGTACACAATATAATACCTATACAAATATACAGCAATCTGCTGTTATAATCCACTTCATGTGCCACTGTACTGTACAGTAAGTCTGCTGAATCTTTTGTAATAATACCATCACTGATCTTGCTGGTTGGCAAAAACATTTCCAAAAAAAAAACTACATAAACAGAAATTTGTGACGCAATACTGTAGGACTAGTGACTGGGTAAATTCTTGGTACTCTGGCGAAAGAGGCTCTGTACAACCTACAAGCTGACGACAAGTCATGAGCATACATCCCTTTCGAGTTTGGACAAGTCATGAGCATATCATTATGTTAGTGCTAGAATAACTTGTGAATGATGGATAGGGCCTTTCCCTGTAAAGCATTTGTTCAACAGCCACCTGGAAGTCTTGCTAGCTTGTCTGCTGCAAGCTTCACAGTTTTGACATTTCCATTTTCTTTGGCAGCAGAAGAAAGTGAACTCCAGGCTGAAGCACCAGATTCTGAAGGTACAACACTATCAATGAAATGCTCTGCTTCGTTGAACATCCCAGCACGACCCAAAACCTCGATCATGAGGGAGTAATGCTCTTCTGAAGGTTGTATTTTGTAATCCTCAGTCATAGATACAAAAAACTGGAAGGCTTCACTTACCAAGCCAATTTCTGCACAGGCCTTCAGCACAGATAAGAATGCTAGTGAAGTTGGCGATTTGTCCTTTCTTAACATCTGCACAAACAGGCGAATGGCTATCTCTGGACAGCCATTTTCCACATTAGCTATGATCATTGAAGTCCAAGAAGATGCATTCTTGTCAGACATATATCTGAAGGCATCAAATGCATCTCTGAGGCTACCACAATCAGAGTACATGTCAATAAGATGATTGCTCATGCAAGCTTTGGAAGCAAGGCCACGCTTTGTAAGGTAGGCATGTGCTTGCAATCCTTCATCAAGAAGTGCCAATTTTCCACAAGAACTCAAGATGAGACATGCAGTTGGGTAGTCAAGCACCCCACCAGAACGTTGGATAACGTGAAAAAGAGTAACTATTCCAACATGATCACCAACTTGTGCAAACGCTTGAACTAATGTATCCCAAGAAATCTCACGGTTTGAGAGTGATAAGCACAATTGAAGGGCCTGGTGGAACTGCCCTTCTCTTAAGTAAAGGCTAATCAGACTTTTCAGAACAGAAGCATTGGTTCCATAACCATTTCTGATGGAGTTGCTATGGATCTCCATGCCACTTCCGACATCTCCAAGTGCCATACATGCTGTAAGTACAGAGGTATAAGTGAATTCGTTAGGCCGCACATGCTCCAATTGCATCCTTCTAAACAAATGCATTGCTCTTTCAAACTGGTCATTCAAACAGTTGCCTGATATCACTGCAGACCATGCGGCTGTACCTGGATCCTTGGTTCTTGAAAAGAGAAGATGTGATTCCTCCAGAGAGCCGCATTTAGCATACATGTCAACCAATGAACTAGTCACAAAAGGATCTGAGTTCATATTAAACTTCAAAATGCAGGCGTGTAACATCCTTCCCGCTGCTAAATCTAGATCAGAAGTGCATGACTTCAAACTGCTGGCCACGATGAACTGATCCAGCTTTCCCTGGACCAACAAATAGTATCTCAGCATTATCAAAGGAAACATACAGTGTCTCTTATGAAGAGTAGCCCAATTGACATACATATCCATGAGAGCACTCATGACATGCTTATCCGAGTCCAAACCTGCTCTAATGAGGTAACCATGTATTTCCCTTCCATAATCAAAAGCTCCTCTTCTGGCAACAACATGCAGAATGCTACCCAATGTAAACTCATCACATTCTGAGAATTCAAACATCATTTCACGAAAATGGTCCAAAGCTTCCTCATCGCACAAGTTATCCGCATAGCAATGGATGATGGTATTCCAAGAAACCAAGCCCTTGCAATTCATCTCATCGAACACCTTCCGCATCAGCTGCAATTCCCCAGATCTCCCATAAAACTCGATCAGGCAATTCTGCAAGAAATCACTGTTGACCAACTTCATCTTGATCATGCAGCAATGCAGCTGATGTCCCAAACCCACATGGGCCAAACTCGAAGCTGCCCTGAGTGCGACAGACAGAGTGAACGCATCACATGCAACGCCAGCATGGACCATTTCCATGAACAGAATCAGCGCCTCCGCGTCGCAGCAGTTCTCGGTGTATCCACTGAGCATGGAGGTCCAAGAAACCAAATCAGGCGAGGCAATGCCATCGAACACCTTCTCGGCGCTGCCCAGCGACCGGCAGCTCGCGTACATGGTGACGAGGCCATTCGCCACGAAGTGGTCGGCCCCCACGTAGCCCAGCTTGGCGGCCGCGCAGTGGAGCTGCCTTCCTAAGCTGAGGCTCCCGACGGCGGCGCAGGCGCGCAGCGCGACGGAGAAGACGAACGCGTCGGGCCTCAGCGGTTGGTTCAGCATGCTGAGCAGCAAGACCAGCGCCTCGGAGGCCGGGCCGTGGGTGGCATACCCGGACATGAGCGCGGTCCAGGCGACAAGGGACCTGTCCGGCGGCGGCATCGCTTCGAACACCTGGCGCGCGGGCTGCATGCGGCCGGCGCGGGCGTGGGCGCGCAGGAGCGAGAGCTGCGCGGTGGCGGGAGAGGAGACGGCATCTGGGATGGTCGCCGCGGCCTTGTGGTGGTTTGCCCGGGTGACGCCTCTGCATATACAGGAAGAGCGCGGGAGCAGAGGAGGGAGCGTCATTGGAGGCTGCTTGGCGAGCGAGGACGACTCGAATGGAGTGGCCAGGAAGATGAGGGGGATAAGGTGCAGGTGGGCCTGTTGGGCCCACTTGGAGCCTACTATTTGCTGAGCTATGGGATCTAAGCAAATACAGGCCCGAAGCTTGTAGGAAAACCGGAGGAGTAAGCATCTCCAACAAATCTTCTAAAGTGCTTATATCTCCTATATTTTAGAAGAAAAGGTAAAAAAAGGGCTCCAACAGATCCCCTAAGTGGTACCCAAAAATATAGAGGACTCTATCCCTGATTTTTCGTCCCTCATATATGGAGGACGCACACCATCCCCTAAATCGGTCCCAACGCTCCTGCGCCGTCCGATCCCCTAAATTCTTTGGTTGGTAGTTTTTGTGGACCCAGATTTTAATTTAGGGGACCATATTTAGAGGACTTGTTGGAGGTTACATATTTTTAGTCTTCTATATTCTAGATTGTGTCCTCTAAAAAATGATTTAGGGGATGAGATTTAGAGAACATTGTTGGAGATGCTCTAAGCCCAGCGTAAGAGGCAAAACCAACAACAGTTCTGTTCCAATTTCACTCCGAGGTGGCTTTTTATCGAGACCCAAAAATATAAATTCGGACTCTCTATTTATATTGCACTAATATAAAATCATGCTAGTATACACATAAAAATACAGATAGAACATCAACCATATTCACGATTAACTAACAAGAAGACTCAAATATTATTAATTATTAGAATTACGATCTTATTGCCAAGTTTACACTTTAACAGCTGGAAGGGCTTAACAGAACTAGCAGCGGAAACACAATGAAAAACGAAGTGGCTATTCGATATGCCCTTAGGCAATCGACTGAAAAGCGAGACCATAATCCGAGAAGTCGTCGAAGTATCCTCCTTTACGTATCTCCGATTGATATGGCTTTTGTTGTTCAATTGAGCAAATATGGATATAGTCGTGGATACATAGAGTACTCAGTAAGTCGTTTGTAACAAGAATACAATATAATTATGTAAGGCTTACCAAATGATAGCTGAGTGGTTATTTTGCGGAAAGCAATAATTTGAAGTAAATATAATAAATAGATTAAAATCAAACTTCAAAAATAATTAATGTGAGATGGAATCTCGCATGTATATAGGGGGAGATTCTCGCCCGAGTCATTCAAGGACTGAACGCTATCGCCACACATCTAAGTCACACCATACAACCACATGTGCTATATGGGCTCTGGCTTTCGCTGATTTAGTTATCTAGGTCTAGCCTTGCATTGTGGTAGGCACAGAAGTAGTAAGTGCATTCGGAGTGAAGGTTTGCTTATAGGGGCTCCCTTCATCAAGGTGTTGGGACCAAAAATTACCAATACAACGGTGAATGCCCACTTAGGAGAAGGACCTAAGTGAGGGTCTTCGCTTCGGAGATGGACCTATGCAAGGATTCGAATGCTCTCTTAGGGGATGGACCTAAGAGAGGTTCAATGTTCATTGAACTAGTGCAAGGTTAGGACTAGATGATCTAAAAGCTATATGATAATCACTTTTGTTACACGCCAAAGGAAGCGTAAAGTTGTCGATAATATAATTGATTATCTCATTTGGGTAAAGTTGTACAACCTCTCAAGAGTATTAAAAATTATTTAAATAGCCATGCTCATGGTCATGAGCAAGCTTGGATACAGCCACAATGGGTATAATTTTTATTTTAAAAACTGTTTCATTGAACATAGTGGATGGCATGTACGCGTCTTTCATGTGCCGTGCCTATGGGTGGGAATTGTGTGATGTTCATAGTCAACAAGGGCTGCGAATGGATTTAATCTACTATAATTAAAGCTATATAAATGTTATTTTATTACATGTCAAATGCTCTTTATAATTCTATTTGTAAATTATTACTTATTGATATTGCAAATAAAATTTGATTCATGCTGAAAATAACTTAATATAGAGTCTCATCCTTTGATAGCCTTGCACATATATGTGTGTGTGTGTGTGTATAAAATTTTGCGATACACTATAAGTCTTGCTGAGTATAAAATGTACTCAACCTTACTTAAATTATTGCTGATCAGAGGATGAAGAAGGATATGTGCCAGACAACGCGTACTTTGCCCCGGAATTAGGGAGTATGCCGATGGCTTTTTCTAGGGGCCTAATTTCTAGTCGGTTGTTTGTGTGCTATGGTGGCATACCACTAGATACTTCTACTTATTTATTTGTCTTTCGCTGCATTTTACTCTTGATTCTGATATTTATTGGGCTAGGCGGCCATATGTTATAAACTTTATCTTGCATCGCTTATATGTTCAACCCTTTGTCATAAATTAAATGTATATGATGTGCATGGACGTGACCTCAATGTTGTGAATATATGTACTAGCTATTGATCTGATGAGGACATCACTTCCATGCATACAACTAATAGATATTAACCTATGCACTTGCAAGGTCCAATCACAAGAGCTCTCGCACGTCAATTGAACTATCAAGTAACTTCATTTCTGAGAGTGCATTTTGTTTCTAATAAGAATATGCTGCTACCTAATGCATGTGATGTTCTTTTAATCAGGAACTTAGGAGCTGATCATGCAAAAACAAACACGTGTAATTCAATTCAGCTTCTAGAGACAGCATCGAATTCAAATTAGCATAAATTTCACATATAAACTCTGTTTGAGCTTCACGAGTACTTGATGGAAAGCTTATCTCATCCTCTTTTCAATGGATCTAGCCTTACCTCCAAATTCCTTTTGAGCATGATGCAATCTACAAAACAGTTCATTACTATCTCTGATTCCGAACTAGGCTGGTGTTGTGCCACCTCCACTTGGGCCCATGGGCCTTGTAACCGCAGAGGCGTGCGTCCACCCCCTGGCCACCACCCTCTGGCTATCATCCTCATATAGTCTCATGTGTGCTACACTTTAGGGTTTGGATTTCATTTGTTTAGTTGTTTCCTTTGTGAAAACTCTTGTTCTTCGCTTGTGTCAACTAGACCAAATGTAAAGAAGCTCTGCAGAATCCCACCTTTTGAACTCAATTATGTATTTGTAATTTAGATTACTTGTTTCTTTATTCTTACTTGTTCTTCGATTTCTTACAAGAATTGATCCTCGTAATCAGGTCAATCGAGTCTTTAGCACGGTTGATAACAACTTAGTGATTAGTTCAGCGATTGCTTGGTTCGTACGTGCTACGTTCGTAGCCTGGATCATGAGAGTTGATCATCATCCATTCGGAATTATCCTTCTCATCGAAAGATCACAACAACACCGGTTCATCAAGTGGTATCAGAACTCAAGGTTGCTCGGTGAAAGTTTACAGTCTTTCATAGTTAGATTTCTTAATTCCGAAAGTTAAAAAAAACCAAAAAGTTGTTATTAGGGTTAGTTCATCATGTCCAAACCAATCTATGCCTTGCAAATTTTCTTTTCGGTATTTTGCTTGTTGAATTTTTGGTTGCATCGTCATGTCTAGTTATTGATTTCTAGTTCTAGCTGGAGTCTGGTTTGATCATTATCTTTTGTGCACTTTGTGTGTTTTGCTCCCTACCGTGCCACCACCAATCCCTTCTACACCACTCTAAAATCCCTTGCCGCAGCCAACACCAGTTGCTACCGTGGCAACCAAATCGCCCTACCACGGCCGCTTCTTCCTTGCTGTAGCAAACCCTAACCAAGAGTATTTTCGGTTTGTGATATAAAAAAGAAGAGTTGGTTTTGGGTTCAAGTAAAAAAAGAGAAAGAGAAAAAAGGGAGAAGAGAGAGAGAGAGAGAGAGAGAGAGAAGGGAGGAAGAGTTGGTTTCGGATCCACCTTCCCAAAAAATTGAAAAGTGCATCAAACTTTTTCCAAAACTAGCAAAAATTGGTGGAGAGCTTCTATACATATAGCCATAAGCTTCCACAAAAAAATTCAGCAAGTTTGGCCCATGAGATTGGAAGATATAGTAATTGCAAGTTGAGCCTGAGTTGGTTTCTAGTCTTAGTAGGAATTCAATTCCGAAACACCTTCAGATAAACGAGCATAATTTTTTGCATAGGTTGTACATTTTTGATATTCTTGTACTTGTTGGAATGCTAACGAGCATAAATTTGCATATGGTGTCTGTGCTATGCTTGCTATTCGAATTACAAGAGCTTGTATACTTCACTTAAATTATCAGGTGAGCTCATTTTTAGGAGTGTCTTTATATTATATGAACTATATGATGCTACCTAATAATGAAAAAATATATTTTTATAGCACCACATCACTTTTGGTCCAATTCAAGCAAGAGTTCAAGTTGGACATATTTTGGAATCCAATTCAGCCTCTAGATCAATTCGGATTCAGTTTGATAGGCCCAACTTCAAATGAGCATAACTTTCACATACAGAGTCCGTTTGAGGTTCACGAGAACTTGTTGGAAAGATTTTCTTATCCTCTTTTTGATGGATCTAGCCTCATCACCAAATTCCTCCTGTGCATACCATCATCATTAAAAAAGGTGACATCACCTGTTTGGGCCAAATTGGGTCTTGTATTGCTTGGACCCAAGGGGAAGGCGCCCCTCTCTTGGTCTGTACTATTCATGGCATACTAAACAATACTATAAATAGTATCACCCTTTATTTCTTAGTTTTGCATAGTTTTCCATTCCCCTATTTAAGGAGGCTGCACCCTTCTAGTTACCTTGGATTTCATTTGCTTAGTTTCTCCATTGTGAAAACTCTTGTTTTCCGCTTGTGTCAACTAGACCAACCATAAAGAAGCTTTGCGAAATCCTGCCTTTTTGAACTCAATTTATATATTTGCAATTCAAATTGCTTGTTACTTTGTTCTTGCTTGTTTTTCGATTGTTTGCAGGAATTGATCCTCGTGATCAGGTCAATCGGGTCTTTGGCATGGTTGATAATGACGTGGTGATTAGTTCAGCGATTGCTTGGTTCATACGTGTTGCATTCATAGTCTAGATTATGAGGGTTGATCATCATCCAATTGAAATTATCCTTCTCATTGAAAGATCGGAACAACATTAACTCATCAAGTGGTTCCTACGTCGCCCCGTTGTTGTCGGTGTTACACAACCACACCGTGACCCATCCATTGCTCGCTCATGAGCCGATGAGGTAAGAGATGAAGAGAGCCCATACATTGCTGATACAGAGTTTGAGGGTGGTTTCAATCCCGACAATGATCATGAACATCTGCAACGACACTTCAATCATCAAGGTATGAGAAGAGAGCCACCACGTGAGGTAGGAAATCATGATGATGCACTTGGTAAAATTAAGTTCACCATACCTCCTTTAGCTGGTAAATCATTAAAAAAAGATGAAAAGGATTCAAACACGTGGTGGCTCTCTTCTCATACCTTGATGATTAAAGTGTTGTTGCAGATGTTCACAATCATTGTCAGGATTCAAACAAGTGATAAGTTTTTTAGCATAATTGTGAAACGTGTCCTTAGTGCTCAAATGGAACATGCCAAATAGAATCAATGCCACAATCTATTTCAAACAAAATTTGTGATCAATGAGCGTTCTTGTCGAGTGATTATTGATGGAGGAAGTTGCAACAAGTTAGCTAGCATTGATATGGTTGCGAAGCTTTCCTTGACCACACAACAGCACCCTCATTCTTACTACATTCAATGGTTTAATTCATGCGGTAAGCTGAAGGTAACTCGCATTGCGAGAGTTCATTTTTCTATTGGTTCATATCATGATTATGCTGATTGCGATGTCATACCTATGCAAGCATGTTCATTATTATTAGGTAGACCATGGCAATATGATAAAGACACTACACATCATGGTAGGACTAACCAATATATTCTTATGTATAAGGGAAAGAAAATTGTTTTACTTCCAATGTCTCCTGAAGCTATTTTAAAAGATGAATTTGAACGTGGTGAATGAGTAAATAAGGAGAAAGAAAAGAGTGAAAATCAGATTGTAACTAAAGAATGCTTTCTATTTAAAAAGGAAGATACAAGAGGAACAAGTGCCATGAATAATGAAATTAAACAGAAAGGGACTATTCTATTAGCTACCAAATCTGATTTGAATGAGTTGGAAGTGAATAATTCTTTTTGCTATTCTCTTTTGTGCAAAGATGCTTTGTTTTCACTTAAGAATCTTCCTACTTCTTTGCCTCCCGCTATCACTAATCTTTTGCAAGAGTTTGATGATGTGTTTCCTACTGAGATACCCGCAGGGCTGCCAAATTGACTTGATTCCAGGAGCTTCCCTACACAACCGCGCTCCATACCAAACCTGAAGGAAAGCGCGTAGGCTACGATAGCAGAAAATAAAAAATTTCTACCGCGCACACCAGGACATCATGCTAAGGAGGGATCATAGATCGTTACCACTAGACGCGCAGCGCAGCGGAAGAAGAGTTGGAGAAGCCGATCCAACCACGCGCGTCGAGGTAGTAGTGGAAGTAGCCAATCGTCCCGAACAGATCGTCTCCTCCAAGCGATCAACCACACCACGAGCAGATCCAATCTGTAGTTTGTTGATGCCGATCAACGCCGCAACGAGCAGCGCCTCCACCGGTATCCACACGTCCGGGTTGGAATGCCGATCGCGAGTGTACCAAAGACTCGCGAGCGCTAGGGTTTGGCTCGGGAGGTGGCGGCTAGGGTTTTGCTCGGGAGGAATGTAGTGTGTGTACATCCTCACCCCACCTCCATATATATAGACCTCCTCACTTGGGCCTCGTGGACCGAGGCCCAATAGGAGTCTATCCGGATCTCTATCCGAATTGAGCCCACATCCGAATCACATTCGAATTAGTGTTCCAACCCGTTAAGTGTGCGACCAGAGGTTCACGTATACTTGGTCGCGACCGAAACGCCTTTCCGGTCACCTCATTAATAGCGGCCTCTAGCAAGACATATTAACCCCAAAGTATACGTAAAGATCATATCGGCTGAACTCGTAATGTTCTCATGTACGAATCCCTTTGCCTCACGATATAGATTAAGCTCAAGGCGAGACTGTGTCATCCTCTTAATAGCTCAATCACTCTCTCGATTCCGTGATGGATTATAAACTTGTGATTGACTCCTCAATCACATTGGCATGGCCATGCACTTTCATAATCCATTACATCGAGGCCCAATGATATCTCTCCCATAAGGAGGGCAAATTCTATCTTGATCATTCACATCCCACTACATGTTTCATAGCAAACCCGAAGACTACTTTTATGACTACCCAGTTACGGAGTAGTGTTTAGTAGTCCCAAAATAAGCTACTAGCATGTTGGGAACCATGATGATCTCAAGTCTAAGGATTCCACATAAACACTACTTGAGACCAACTGATGACACATGGAATCTCTGCAGTGTCTCATGGCGAGTCTATCCAATATATGTTCACTAACACATGTCCATATTATTGATTTGGTATCTCCATACCATGATCCATGAGACATGATCATCAATCAATACATATGCTGATCTTTGAATCATATTTGTTCCTCATATGATATATAATCAGGGATCATTTAGAAATAGCAACATTTTGGCATTAAGAGTCTCATGAATAAGTCACATACTCATTGATCAATAATGATAATGTCTATTTCAAGGAACAAACAAATACATCATAAACATAGTATGTGATATATATATAACATCTCCATGTTGCCTCTAGGGCATATCACTAACAAAACCAACCCGGAAGAGACTAAGGAGATTGAGTGTCAAGTGTAAGACTTGCTTGACAAAGGATACGTACACAAGAGACTTAGTCCATGTGTTGTTCCTGTTGGTTCCAAGAAAGATGGATCGTGGCACGTGTGTGTATGTTGATTGTAGAGCTATCAATAATATTACCATTAGATATCGTCGTCCTATTCCTAGGTTAGACGACATACTTGATGAATTAAGAGGCTCTACTGTGTTTTCTAAAGTTGACTTATGTAGTGGATACCAATTAAGACATGAATGGAAAATAGCATTCAATACTAAGTTTAGTTAATGCAAGTAGTTAGTAATGCTTTTCGGTTTAACTAATACACATAGTACTTTTATGAGATTGATGAACAAAGTTTTACGTGTTTTCATTGGAAAATTTGTGATGGTATATTTTGGTGACATATTGATTTATAGCAAGTCACTTGAGAAACATCTTAATCATTTACATGCTATTTTTAATGCTTTTATGTGATGCACATTTATTTGGTAACCTTGAGAAATACACTTTTTGCATCGATCGAGTATCGTTTCTTGACTATGTTATTACTCCACAAGGCATTGAAGTTGTTCAAGCCAACATTGAAGCTATATAGAGTTGGCCGACTCTTAACATGGTCACACAAGTGTAAAGTTTTCATAGACTTGCTGGATTTTATCGATGCTTCGTTAAGGATTTCAGCACTATTACTGCACCATTGGATGAACTCACCAAGAAAGGAGCTCCTTTCCATTGGGGCCCTGCACAAGAACAATCCTTCAACCTTCTAAAAGAGAAGCTCACAAATGCACCACTTTTTCAACTTTCTGATTTTGGTAAAACTTTTGAACTTGAATGTGATGCTAGTGGAATTGGACTTAGAGGTGTGTTATTACAAGAAGATAAACCTGTTGCTTATTTTAGTGAAAACTTGAGTGGGTTTAGTTTGAACTATTCTACTTATGATAAGGAATTACTTGCTCTCGTTCGAACTTTAAAAACATGGCAACATTATTTACGGCCCAAATAATTTGTTATCCATTCTGATCATGAATCATTGAAACATATTAGAAATCAAGCTAAACTGAACCGTAGACATGCTCGTTGGGTTGAATTCATTGAATCTTTTACTTATGTCATAAAACAAAAGAAAGGAAAGAAAAATGTGATTGCTAATACTTTGTCTAGACGGTATACAATGTTGTGTCAATTTGATTGTAGAATTTTTGGCTTAGAGGCAATAAAAGAACTATACACTTCTGATGATGAGTTTAGAGATGTCCTGTCCAATTGCAAAAATGGTAGATACTAGAATAACTTTGTTTTCAATAATGGATTTTTGTTTAGAGTTAACAAACTATGCATTCCAACCAGTTCTATTTGTCTTTTTTTGTTACAGGAGGTGCATGGGGGAGAACTAATGTGTCACTTTGGCATCAAAAAGATAGAGGACATCCTCACGAAACACTTATATTGGCCAAGGATAAGGCACGACGTTGAGTGCTACGTATCTCGCTACACTACATGCAATAAAGCTAAGTCCCGACTTAATCTACATTGTTTATATATGCCTCTTTTGTACCTAGTGTTCTTTGGAAGGATATTTCAATGGACTTTGTTTTAAGACTACCTAGAACAAAGAAGAGAGAGATAGTGTTTTTGTTGTTGTAGATGCCAAATACCATTGCTTCAGATTGGGATGCGAAGTTTTTGAGTCACTTTTGGCAAGTTGTTATTTTCTACTACTTGTCACCCCCAAACAGATGACCAAACTGAAGTTGTCAATCGCACGTTATGGGCTATTTTGAAGAAGAACTTGAAGATGTGGAAAGAATATCTACCTCATGTCGAGTTTGCTTACAACAGATCGCTATATTCTACCACAAAGATGAGCTCTTTTCAGGTAGTATGTAACTTTAATCCTAACGCTTCTATTGATTTATTGCCTATTCTTACTTTTGAAAAAGTAAATTTAGATGCTAAAAAGTATGCTGACATTGTCCTTAAACAGCATGAAACAACAAAAGAAAACATAGAGCACATGAATGCTAAGTATAAGGTTGCTGGTTGTCAGGGTAGAAAGAGTATAACTTTTAAACCTGGTGATTTAGTGTGGTTACATTGCGCAAAGATAGATTTCTTGAATTGAGAAAGTCTATGTTGATGCCTAGAGCTGATGGTCCATTCAAGATGTTAGCTAAGATTAATGATAATGCATATAAGTCCCACATTTAACATTGTAGATTTGAAGCCATTTTTGGGAGAAAAATATGAGCTTGAGTTGAGGATAATTCAAATGCAAGAAGGTGAGGATGATGAGGACATCACTTCCTTGCATACAACCAATAGATCTAAAGCTATGCACTTGCAAAGTCCAATCACAAGAGCTCGCACACGTCAATTAAACTATCAGGTAACTTCATTTCTACCTAATGCATGTGATGTTCTTTTAATCATGATCTTAGGAGCTGATCATGAAGAAAAATATGTGCAATTCAATTTGGTTTTCGGAGACAGCATCAACTTCAAATGAGCATAACTTTTACATACGGACTCCGTTTTAGCTACACGAGTACTTGATGGAAAGCTTATCTTGTCCTATTTCCAATGGATCTAGTCTCACCTCCAAATTCCTTCTGAGCATGACACATTTTGCAAAATAGTCCACTTCTATCTTTGATTCCGAACCAGGCTAGTGCTACGCCACCTCCACTTGGGCCCATGGGCCTTGTAATCCTAGAGGCGTGCGTCCACCCCCTGGCCGCACCCTTTGGTCGTCATCCTCATATAGTCTCATGTGTGCTACACTTTAAGGTTTGGATTTTGTTTATTTAGTTTTTCCGTTATGAAAATTCTTGTTTTTCACTTGTGTCGACTAGACTAACCGTAATGAACCTCTGCGGAATCCCAACTTTTGAACCCAATCATATATTTGCAATTAAGATTGCTTGTTACTTTATTCTTACTTGTTCTTCGATTGCTTATAGGAATTGATCCTCGTGATCAGGACAATTGGGTCTTCTATACGGTTGATAATGATTTGGTGATTAGTTCAGTGATTGCTTGGTTCATACATTCTACGTTCGTAGCCTGGATTATTATAGTTGGTCATCATCCAATCGGAATTATCCTTCTCATCGAAAGATCAGGACAATATCTGTTCATCATGATCATGGGACTAGTGCAGAATACATACGAGACTACAGGTGTTGCACTCCTAGGGTCCCCACATTTAATTTGTAAAATTCAATTTAACCTTTATTTAATTCTAGAAACATCCAAATGGTGAATTTTATTTTAAAAGCTTCAAGAAAACTCTAAAAAACAGGATGTTAGAAACCTCCCCTCTTAAACGAAATCTCGACCTTGAGATTCAAGCTTACTAAGACAATATGTTTGGAAACTCCACTCTGAGATCCTACTCATGCTCCCAGGTTGCTTCCTCTTCAAAATGATTGCTCCACCGAACTTTGCAAAAATGAACGACCTTACTCTTGGTCACACGCTCTAACACTTCCAAGATCCTGATAGGGTGCTCCTTGTAAGTCAAATCCCCCTGAAGATCAATGGCTTCTATTGGCACTGCCACCTCTGGCACTCCCAAACACTTCTTTAACTGTGACACATGAAAGACGTCATGTATCCCACTGAAAGTCGTAGGTAGCTCCAGCTGATAAGCAACCTCTCCTTTATGCTTCAAAACTTTGAACGGTCCAACATATCTTGGCATAGGCTTCCCGTTCATTTGAAATCTCTTCACTCCTTTGAATGGTGTAATCTTAAGATACACATAGTCATCTAGCTCAAAACTCAACTCTCGACAATGAGCATCCGTATAAATTTTCTGTCTAGCCTAAGAACTTCTTAACCTTTCTTGGATTAGGCGAACTTTTTCCTCAGCTTCCTTTAAACATTCTAGACCAAAAACATGACCTTCCCCAGTCTCTTTTCAATTAAGAGGGGTTTTGCACTTTCTACCATGTAGAGCTTCAAATGGTGACATTTGCGAACTAGTCTGATAACTGTTGTTGCAGGAAAACTCCGTGAAAGGCAAACATCTGTCCCACTTAGCTCCATGGTCTAGTACACAAGCTATCAACATATCCTCAAGGATCTGATTCACACACTCAGTCTATCCATCGGTCTGAGGATCATACGCTGTGCTAAAATTTAGATGAGTACCCGCAACTTCATGGAAACTTCTCCAAAATTATGAAGTAAACTACGATCCACGATCTGACACTATTTTCTTAGGCACCCCATGGAGACTTACAACTCTTAACATGTCTAGATCTACCAACTTTTCACCTGCATATGTTATCTTGACTAGTATAAAATGAGCAACTTTCATCAAACGATCCACAATTACCCAAATTGAGTCAAATCCTTTCGTTGTCTTAGGCAATCCTGTTATAAAGTATATATCAACTTCTTCTCGCTTCCACTCAGGAATTTTCAGTGATTGCAATAAGTCTGCTAGCCTCTGATGTTTAGTTTTAACTCTCTGACACACATCACAAAGCGCAACTTACTCTGCTATCTCTCACTTCATACTTGGCCACCAATATTTGTTCTTGATATCTTGATACATCTTAGTACTACCCGGATAGATTGAATACAAAGCCTCATGAGCTTCTTTGAGTAACAACTCCTTTAACTCCTCTTAGCTTGTCATACACAAATGCTCCTTGAACCACAAAGTATCATGATCATCCTTGGTAAAACCTGAAGCTTTAACTTTACTTAGATTAGTCTTAATTTGATGAATACCTTCATCACTAGCTTGAGCTTGGCGCATCTGATCATCCAATGTTGGCTGCAACCCTCGGCCTCGCCACCTCTCTGCGACCACCCTCCACCGTCGAGAAGCATCGCCGAAGCTCCCTCCCCGCTGGAGTCTGAGCGCCATCGCCGTTCTTCGCCATTGCCAGCCGCCTCGGGTCATCCTCATAACGCATGCCCAGGTGAGACGAATCCCCCGTGGCCTCCTCTTCCCCCTCCGCTCTTATCGCCGGCGAGTCCTAGGGCCCTCTGCACCGCTCGCCGTCGGTGCCGCCACCTCATCTCGCCAGCCCATGTGGCCACCACGCAGCGCCACATGGCGGTCCACGCCAGTGTCCAACCTCCCGGTCAGTGCCACTCCAGTAGCCAGCAGCTGCTTCAACTCTTCAGCCCTATGGCAGCCACGTGTACTGCCACATCAGCGCTCAAGCCCACGTGGCACACACGTGGCAGACATGTGGATGCCACATCAGCACCCAAGACCTCCTGACCCACATGGCGGCCACATCAGCGCCACCTAGTTGCAACGTCAGCAAAATAGCCCAGTCATCTGCCACATCAGCACCATGTCAGTCTCCCTGCCACCTCAGCCTTTTCTCTGGTCCATGGTAGATCGGGCCCACATGTCAGCCTCTGTCCGAAGAATTTGCCCCAGGGCTGATGTCAGCATGACATCAAAAATCTAATTTTCCTTTAGAAAATAATTCCATTAATTACAGCTGACGTCATAATTCCAATTTCCTTTAGAAAAATAATTCCAGAAAATCAGCATTTTCCATTTTCTCTGATTTTAAACTTTTGAGAGCCTGTTCTCCTTCATCCTAACTCCAATTGAACCCATTCAAATTTCTAAATTCATCAAAAATTCCTATCTATCCATATCTTCCATCCTTTTAAATTTTGGAGTTTATTTTAATTTATTTAAATTTGATGGGTCACTACAAGAAACTTGTTAATCCATGACGGATTCTCGGTGACGGATCTAGAGACTGTCACTGACATACGCAATCCGTGACGATAAATTTTTTCCGTCATGGATGTGCACCAGTGGATATTCCTGGCCCGCTAACTCGTGACGGTTTTATCCGGACCGTCACGGTGTATGATTTTAAATTCGTCATACTCTAGTTAGCCCAAAACAATAGGCCCGCTATCATGATTGCAAAAAGAATCAAACCCAAAAGCCGATTTGTTAAATTATTTGAACCAAATAATTTTATTACTTTGTTGCATGTATATGGTACATATGGTAAAACTAAAAATATTCTGCATATATATATGGTGCGGAAGGGAAAAAATGCTTGGGAACGCATATATTGTGCAGAAGGGAAAAAATGCTTTGGAACAAAAAAAATTCTGCAGCACACGGGATTTGAATCCAGCACCTGGTGCAGACCAACAAAATGTCCTACCACTGAGCTATTGGTTCAATGTGACTAAATGTGCTATTGAGTACTTTTATTTATTTTCTGCTCGTGTTTTTTGCGACTGGTGTGTGCGTGTGCCGTAGCTACTACTGATCCACGTTGGCCCATCTGTCAGCACAAATGTTTAAATGGTAAATAAATAGAAAAAAAGTTGCGCCAACTGGAGATCGAACCCAGCACCTGCACGTTGAAAACCATCAGACTTACCACTGCGCTAGTCATTCAGTTGTGTACGAGTAGTATTCTTTATTTTTTTTGTTCTGTATATGCACGAGTATGTTTCCTGAATCCACCTCCTCGCTTCGAACACAGGGAAACACTTCAGTCTTGGACACCGCCGCCGACGCGCGAGGTTAGGCAGGAGCCGCGTTGCCGCTGCCCACCATTGCCGCGCCGTCCAGCAAAGCCGCCATCCTCGTAGCCGCCTCCAACGCCGCCAAAGAAAGCCGCCCAACGCCATCTGCAGCACCGCCGCCTCCAACGCCATCTGCAGCACCGCCGCCTCCATTGCCGCACCAACGAGATGCCGAGTACGGCCATGCGTCCACCTGGTGACAGATCCAACTGTTGAGCGGACTCCTCTGACCTCGAGCACGCTGAAATCGTCAATCGCTGAGCACCTGCCTCTTGCCCGAGGAGATCCCCATCTGCCTCACCTGAACACCTGCCGACAGCCAAGGTATATCTCTTCTATTTTTTGTTGATTTTGTTGGATGTAGCGTTTGAATTGGTGCAGTTTGCTCATTGTGGTTTATCTGCAATGTTTGATTAGATGGATAGAAGTTGGGTGCATAGCAGACTATTTTCCCCTGAATACATGGATGGTGTCAAAGAATTTATGAGTTTCATTCAAGGGAAATTCAATGAGAATGTTGAAATTCTATGCCCCTGTAGCAGATGCCTTAATCAGAAGCACCTAAGACAGGCTGTTGTGAAGAAGCACATACTGATGAATGGCATGGAAACTACATATACTCGGTGGATTCATCATGGAGAAAGCTTAGATGTCAATGTTATTGAGCATCCTATTGATATGCATGACAGTGATGATGGTTCCACACATGGGGTAGGTGTGACAGAGGATGACAACTATGGCGATCGTTTGGAAGGAATTTTAGGAGACCTACAGATTGCGATGGCACAAGCAAGACCGGATGTAGAAAATCAAGTTGGTGCTGAAGAACCTCGTGATAAAGAGTCATTTTTGAAAATTGTCATGAGAGAGGCAAAGCGTCAACTTTATCCCAGCTGCACCAAATTTTCAAGGTTCTCATTTGTGGTAAGGCTTCTTCATATGAAGTCATTATATAGGATCAGCAATTCTGCTTTTTCTGCACACATGAAGCTATTGGCTGAAGCTTTCCCAGAATTTAATACACTCCCAAAATCATATGATGAAGCAAAGAGTCTTCTAAAGGAACTAGGTCTTGGATATGAATCAATACATGTGTGCTACAATAATTGTGTGCTGTTCAGAAAGGAATATGCCAAGCATGACAATTGCCCGGTTTGTGGTCTCTCGAGATGGAAAGACGCAGAAAGAAAGAAGATTCCACAAAAAGTGTTGCGGCATTTTCCATTGGCACCTAGGCTAAAGAGGATGTTTTCGACCAAAGAAGCATCAGAAGCGGCACAATGGCACAAGTTAAAGCGGCAGCCCATTGAGAAGAATATGAGCCACCCAGCTGATGGTGAGGCATGGCAAGATTTCGACCGTGAATATCCAGATTTCGCAAAAGATGCAAGAAACCTTAGACTTGGCCCAGCAAGATGCAAGTCTAACACCAAGTGACATTTGTGTGCCACCTCCATCGCAAGCTAATGAGAGCCACGCTGGAGAACTCGTTGGCAACTTAGATGACCCCACACAGGCTGCTGTTGAAGGCCAGTTCTACTGCTACATTACTTAGTTTCATTCCATTACGATGAGTCAGCTATGAAAAATGTTGAACCTGCTGTTTGAAGTTTATCTATGTGCTGTACCTGTTTATCTAAGTTTAATGCTTGTTTAGCTTGTGAAAATGTTAACTAGAGTTTTAGGTATCAAAATTCATTGAACCAATTTTCACAGTTTTACGTAACATGCTCTATGCAGAAAATTTTGAAATATGTTGTTTGACACTAAAAAGTGGGCTGAACTCGTTAAGTTGGTCTAAGCTTGTTTTGTTTGTCCTTTTTGTATATGATGCTTTATATATCCAAATGTGATGTAATTTATGCAGTATGCTAGTTACAGCATGTATGTGCTGCTGTATTTTTCTGGGCATCAGATTTGTACAGCACATAGCCTTTTCCTTTTTGTGCCTTGTTTAATAGGTAACATGATGAACTCACCCTTAATTACGCCATTGTTTTTAGGTGATATCTCGCCCTACTTGACAACACTCACATGACCACTGGGCTGATGCAATTGCCCAACCCTAATCAAAGACAAATGCGTATGGACGATGGAGGTGACGGTTTCTTCTTGTCATTCTATAAGTTCTGTTTGTATGATGAATGCATTCTTCTTGGCTGCCCTTTTTAGATGGCTTCGCCCGAATGATGACAACACCCTCGTGGTGGCGTGGTGATGGCATTACCCAACATGGTGACGACAACCAGATTACCAATGAAGGTGATAGTTTGATTATCTGTTTTCCATATTCCATATTGCCTCAGTGGATCAATGTTTGTATACAAAGCTTTAAATTCATGACTAGCTTGGATCAATGTTTGCTTCACCTCACTAATTTTAATTTCAATGTACATTTACAACTAGGGGGAGAGGAGAGAAGGGACCGGGGACATAATATGGGACATGGTCTCCAAAGGTTAAACCGAGCTCGCCGTGGCAAGCTGCAAGTTGTCATAACTGAAGGGAATATAAGGCCAGTGGTTCCTCTTGTTGCTGCAAAGTTTGCAACTGAATGCAACATCATAGTTAGGAACCATGTGCCTATACTCACGCACTGGAAGCTATACAAGAAAAAACATGCATCTGCGTTCGTTACTCTATTCATGGGAAAACTACAGGTACATATATTCTCCAGTCCTTCCCACATTAAGTCTCAATATAAGAACCATTGTTTGTAAACTATTTTATGCCATAAATTACTGAATTGATATTCTTTTTTATACATGTTCTTCCATTCGATTAGTCAAAGTTTCACATAAACACAGAGATGAGACAATTAAAAAGGCTTGTCTTGAGATGATGAAGTCTGCAGTTCGCCAACAAAGATACAGGATGAAGCAAGAATATTTTGATCCTTTTCCACTACATTTGGTTACAAAAACTTCTCCTCTCAAATGCATGACTAATGAACAGTGGATTCAACTTTTAGAATCATGGAAGAGTCCCAAAAATATGGTATGTTTTCTCTGAAAAACCAGATTGTTGCCTTGTACATGCTAATCTATCACCAACCTTACATGTATTTTGTCTTTGATGTAGGAGACATGTCAAAAGAACAAAGACAACCGAGGGAATGTTAAGTACCATCATACAACTGGCTCCCGTGCCTACATGGTTCATGTTGAAAATTTGGTAAGTGAACCATGTCCATTTGTGTTGCTACACATATATAAATGGCAAAGCTGTGTTGTTGTATAAATGGCAAATCTGTGTTGCTGTATAAATCTGTGCTGCACATATATAAATGGCAAATTTGTGTTGCTGTATAAATCTGTGTTGCTGCTATATAAATGGCAAATCAGTGTTGCTGCTATATAAATGGCAAATCTGTGTTGCTGTATAAATCTGTGTTGCTACACAAATATAAATGGCAAAGTACATGGTCTTTCTTCAAATTTTTGCAGCTATCAAGTGTTGTGGACTAGAAATTATTGCTGTGTTGATGTAGTGAGCTGCTGCTACTTAGGATTCTTTTCAGTTCAACAGTAGCTGCTGTAACTCAACATTTGCTGCACAAATAATCAAATATATCATGCTGGACCTAATTTAGTTGAACATCAGCTGCTGTAACTCAACATCAAATATATCATGCTGGACTTAATTTAGTTCAACATCAGTTGCTGCTACTTATTTTCTTTTTAGTTGAACAGTAGCTATCCTATATGTGTATGCCTAATTCTCTATATGTGTATGCCTGATTCTGTCCTGATTTTTGTAAACCCTGATTCATGCTGGACCTGATGCATATAAATGTTGTTTTCAAGGAGACAAATACAATGATGAAGAACCTAATGCATTTGATTTGTTCAAGGAGTGCCACTACAGCAAGAAAAAAAATGCTATGCCCCTGCATGCAGAGAGGCTATTGTAAGATAACTTTCAGACTTTGCTCTTTGTAATGCTTATTTTTAATTCTCTCATCATCAACCATGTTTGCTACTTGCTTGCTAGACTCAAATGGAAAACAAGCTGTCTACAACAATAGAAGGTGAAGAACTCAAGTCTGCGGCTCAGGTTGTTGGTGATGTGCTTGCTGAGAACACCAAGAAGAATCGGTTCTTGCAGAATGTGGGGTTCAGAATGCCGGCCTAGATCCAGTGGAGCGAACACCGAGGCGTAATCGAAGCAGAAAAGGGCCAATCTTGAGCTTCGTGTGCAGTGGCTGATTTGTCAAAGAAAGTGCAAGAATCGAGCGAGCAAGGATTATGGACCGAGAGGAGATGAAGAGGACTCAATCGAGATGGAAGCAAAACTTGATCTTTTGCTCAGTCAAGTTCGACCAAGTTAAGACATGCATGGTGCTATATCTTTTGCTACTAACTTCATGCATTTTGCTGCTGCTAACTTGTGTCAAGTCAATTTCGACAAGTTAAGCTATACATGGTGGTATATCTTTTGCTGCTGTTGCATGCATTTTGCTGCTACTGCTGCTCTTGCATGCATGCATTTTGCCGCTACAGCTGCGTGCATTAAGCTGCTGGAGTTGTATGCATTTTTTGGAATCTCTATTTGTTGTTGGCTTGTGCCATGGTAAACTGCAATGTTGATGGGATGTTTGATGAAACTTTGTTAACTAATGTTGGATGAAAACTTATGTGATCTGATGTTGGATGAAAATTCATGTGATATGATGTTGGATGCAAACATAAGATTTTTTATTTGATGTGCTGCTACAGTTGCTGTATGTGCGAAAATGGGCTGTGTATATGGGCTGTATGTGCGAAAATGGGCTGTGTATATGGGCTGTATGTGCTGTAGTAGTGGGCTGAAAAGTGCGCTAAAAATTGGTGACGAAATTGTGCTGCAAAATGGCTGAAATTGGGCTGCCAAAGTGGCTGAAAAAGAGCTGCGAAAATGGCTGAAATTGGGCCAAAAATTGGTGACGAAATTGTGCTGCAAAATGGCTTAAATTGGGCTGCCAAAATGGCTGAAAAAGAGCTGCGAAAATGGCTGAAATTGGGCCAAAAATTGGCCCATCTTTGATTTTGGCCTGTTAATAAATGGGCTGAGGTAGTGTCCACATCATTATCCACGTAAGCATCCATGATGATGTGGCAATTCATCCATGACGGTTATTTTTCGTCACAGGAAACGGGCTTGGCCTGGGCTAACTACGCCTCGGGCTCTACCGTGATGGTTTAAGACCGTCACCATTTCCGTTAATCCATGATGGTTTTCGACAAACCGTCACGCAGGTTAATCCATGACGCTCAATCCATGATGATATCTGAAACCATCACAGATGCTGCTTGGTGACGGTTTTTTGGTGATCCGTGACAGAAATTTTCCATCATGGATTAACAGGATTCTTGTAGTGGGTTATTTTCATTGACATTGAATTCCTCCATTGACATTGAATTCCTCGATACCTTGTCACTCTAGAATCAAACTCTATTTAGTACACTAGTATTGTCTAGAGAATTTTATATCAAATGGTTAGACCTGCTTAGATTTAATCTTTGTTTCGGGATAACCTTTTCACATAAAATGATAAGCTTTTCAAGTGTATTCTTGACTTTAGTGAGTCAAGAAGGATTATGAAATGTTTCAAAATAAAGTATAAAATCCGGTTTGGGCTTAGGCTAATGGTTAGGTGGTGGGTGCAGGCATGCACTGTTGTTCGGTGACACAGTGTTGATTGTCAAGCACAGAGGGTATGTGGTTGAGCCTAAGTCAGTTAAGGACCGACTGTGAGTTACTGTTGCAAAGTGTACTACCATAAGGCTGGTATGGGACAGTCCTGACGGATTAATTTGCGGGTCTCAACCTGAGTCTTGTCGTAGGTTGAAAGTGAGCGTGGTGTAGGCCATGAGAAGTCTCACTCAGCTCAAGAGGGGGTCCCGGTCTGGTTGATTCCTTACTGAGGTAAAACCTTAGAGTTGCCTTGGCTAGGTTGAAGGCTTTCCATTGTAAAGGCCTTGTCATGATCTCTCCGCCGTACACCTAAGGAAGTGTATTAATCGCATGGCAATATGAGAAGGTCATGTCTTGTGGGTAAAACTGTACAACCTCTACAGAGTGTATAATCTATCCTGGATAGCTGTGCCCATGGTCATGGGCATGCTGAGTAAAGTTTTTCATGGATTAGACTTTGTTTTTCAAAATGGTTTATGAAAACCTTATGGATGGATGTAATCCATGAGTGATTAATAGCGTGTGGATGGATGGAATCCATATGATATCTTTTGGAAAAGATGGCCCGGGTGGGATACCCGTCGTTAGGTTAGTGTGGGGGATGGACTTGCACTAACGGTACTAATTTCATTTACAATTACTGTTTTTACTTGCTGTATTAAATTTAGTGTTTTCAATCTATTTATTATATTTCTTTAAATGTTGTTTTATGCTCAAATAACGCTATATGCCTTTCTTTGTTACCTTTATCATTATGCTGCATTTCTTCGTGTGATTTGCAGAGTACAAGTTTGTACTCACCTTGCTATCTCTACACAGAGGAAGACGACTTCAACTACAATAAAGACTTGGACGAGTAGGTCGCATCTTACTGTTGTTTACCTGTGGGTAGGCTCAGTGGGTTTCTTCCGTTTCGGTGTTTTTCTTTTGCTGCTATGTTTAAATTTGGCTTATGTGCCATTGATGTGAACTTTGGCCACTAGGCCCATATTCAATTAAATAAAGTTTATCATTGTGCTTGATATGTATCCATATTATCACTGTGTGCACTAGTTAATCCTGGACTAGTGCGATTAACACAAAGGGTTTCGGAGTTGTTGCTCTAGGGTCCAACAGATAAGCATTGAAATGAGCCTTCTAGGACTATTGCATCTGGGCTCCTTGTTGTATCATCCTTCTCTTATGAGACTCTTCCAACTCACGACAACTCTCTTCAAAGAGTATTGCTTTGTCTACCATATTCTCAAAACTGGCATCATTGTTGCCCATAACTAGAACTTTCAATCTAGGATTTAATCCCTTCTTGAATCATTTCTAGCATGTCTCATCGTTGGCAACATCCTTAGGTGCATAGCGAGCCAACTGAGTGAACTTGTTAAGATATTCACTCACTAACATATTCTTTTGTTGCAACTCGGGGAACTCTTCCTTCTTTATTTCAATGACCCTATCCAAAATATGGGTATGGCGAAAAGCCACTATGAACTCAGCCCAAGCAACGCTATCCTGATCCTCATGAGTAGCATAGTAGTTTTCCCACCACTCTGCATCAGCGCCTTCCAAGTGGTGAGCGGCGTAGAGAACTTTCTCTCGGTCTGTGCAATGGGCAAGATTTAGCTTCTCTATGGAACGAAGCCAATCATCAACTTCTAAAGGTTTAGAGGAACGAGAATATGTAGGTGGCCTTGCACTGGCTGAGGTGCAATAGCTTCCTGATTTTGTCAGTTCATCATGGTATTCATGTTCTACATCATTGTGTTCATCAACTAGGTCTATGCTACCATAAACTGACTTAGAATTGGATCCAGTCCTAATGGTGTTGACTGCGGCCCCTAAGTTGGTAGATCTACAGTGCTGCTGCTCGGTTCCGGGTTCATCGAACTACGACCAGCTGAGTTACAGGTGTTTGCCATCTTTTAACTGCTCTAAAAGTGACAACTGCTGAAAGACTGGCTCCACAGGTCTAAAAGAAGAGAGGGAAAAGCATATATAAGTGGTAAACTCATCTATGGGGATACTAATAGTAATCCTAAACTAAGCAAACACTTAGCTAGAAGTCTAACAAAAGAAGCATTAAATTACTCAAATAAAGATTCTTAACATGACTGCAACATAATGCTTAAAAGAAAAACTGCAGCTTACGTCACAAGCAATTGCAAATAAAAACCAAAACGATATATTTGAGACTAAAACTATACAAGGGTCTAATCTAATGGCTCCCACTCAGGTCCTGCCAAGTAATGCTCGCTTGGTTCCAACTCGGAGTTGCTGTAGAACACCCACAAATTGCAAACTGGTGGCGACGGCTCTCTTGCTACGACTAAAATGAGGTGCCAGAGATACTCCTGATATTTGCCTGTTATGCATCATCTCTCCTCCAGATTGGGTGGTGTAGGTGAAGGTAGAGACACTGGTAACTGCGGTGGGGGTTCCTCCATAGCTTCCTGGCGTAGCTACATATTGCTCTTTAAACTTTTGAATAAGCTTTGACATACTGATCCTGTACAGCATGCAAAGGCGTTGAACATCTTTACACGCAACTCCTTGCATGGACATGTCTTCATGAGCACTAGTATACTTTAAGCCATCGTGGAGAACTTGGAAGCCGATCCTTGTAGTGAAGTACAATCTTGTAATGAATCCTTCTTATCCTTGGTGAAATAGACAGGCTGCCTCTTGGATCCAAAACTTTGCAGTAACACTCGGAGAATTCCAAGCCAACCTCTACTCTAGTTGTGGGAAACTTGAGACACCTATGGCACCACAGGGGAGAGAAGACAAATTAAGAATTTGAAACCAATTTCAGAAAAAGGTGAAGAGCGAGAACCTTAAGAATGGCAAAAGAATAGAGAAATTACTAGGTATCCAATTTGGTTAGTTTGATTTAGAAAAAAGTTTTTGAAAATTTTTCTAAGTCGACCATTCTAACTAGGGCTTCATCCTACAGTCAATATGGCTCTGATACCACCTCTGTCAAGACCCGAATATGCAAATCTGGACCCTCTGTGTATAGTACACTAGTTTAGGATCATGCTAGTGCACACAGTGAAAATATAGATGGAATATCAACCATATTCACAATTAACTAATAAGAAGACTCAAATATGATTAATTATCAGAGTTACAACTTTAAGGCCAAATTTACACTTCAATAGCTGGAAGGGCTTAACAAAACTAGCAGCAGAAACACAATGAAAGATGAAGTGGCCATTCGACATGCCCATAGGTAATTGACTGGGAAGCAAGACCCTAATCTGTGAAGTCATCAAAGTATCCTCCTTCAAGTTTCTCTGCTTGATATGGTTCTTCTTCTTCAACTGAGCAAATGTGGATATAGCTATGAGTACATAGCGTACACATCAAGTCATTTGTAACAAGAATGAAATATAATTATGCAAGGCTTACCAAATGATATCTGAGTGGTTATTTTTGCAAAAGCAAACTTAAAAAATGATTAATAAGTAAATAAACAAAGGAATTGAACAGTTACCAACTCTTGGTCTTCAGATTCTGCTTCAGCTCCTCTGAAGATGTTATATAAGGGAGAGAAAATGAACGCAACACAAATAAAATCAAATAAAATTTAAATAAACTCCAAAACTTCAAAACTAGAACCAAAAGATATAGCTTAATTTTAAATTAATTTAGGAGAAAGAATCGGGTTAATCAGAGCTAGGACGGAGAAGAATGGGCTCTTGGAAGATTTAAATCTAAAGAAAAAGGAAAACTAGCTTTTCTAGAATTATTTTCCTAAAGAAAATTCAGAATTATGACATCAGCATCTAATTTAATTGAGGCCAAATTATTTTTCTTAAGGATATTAGGATTTATGATGTCATCATTGACGTGGTGGTTGACTGGGCTTCTAGAGCTAAAGTGAAATGACATGTGGCACTGTGGCTGAGTTGACAGGGTGACATGGCAACTGGTGTGGATGGTGACGTGGCATTGACACATGGCTCGAGTGGCTGACATGGCAGACACGGGTGAATCGGATGGTTGAGACAAGGTGGGCCGGAAAGAATTGATGGGGCGAAACCTAGGTGGTTTGGGTTGGATATAAGGATTTCAGTCCAAATGCCTTTTTGGATTTTTAAGGAATTTCCTAATTTCATAATTAAGATTTAATTCATTTGAGCTCCAGAAAATAGCAAATAAACCCAAGAAAATTCAAAAAAATTTCTTGAAGCACAAAGAATCCAAATAAAATATTATCAACAATAATTGAAGTTTAGATTATTCACATTTAAATCTTTTTAATTTGTAAAAAAATCAATTTAAGCTGTAATTATTTCCAAAAAAATCCAAATGGCGAAATTTATTTTAAAAGCTTCAAGAAAACTCTAAAAAAATAGGATATTACACACTTAGAAGCCAGAAACCGAATCAAACATGTTTCAAAAGTGACTTTTGTAATGTCTTGAATATAATTTTGGAATGCTATACTATAGCCCATGTAGATCTAGTTTTTTATCATTTCATTTTCTTTTTCTTTTCGAATATAGACTAATTAAGTGTAATAATGAAATTGATTTGTTATGTAATCATATGATGTGATGATTGTTATTAAGATCTACTAGTGTAATTGCCAGCATCAAATAAGCCATCACTTGTCTTAAGGACAATTCAGACCTTTATCAAATTAGCTCAACCAAAACTCAAAAGCTTCTGCTGAATCAAACACTTCTTACTTTCAGCCACTTTTATTTCCAGATGCTATTATTCAAAAGCCAAAAGTTACAGCCCCATTTCAAATGCCCTTGTAGCATGTCGTAGAGTTTTCGCTCCTATCCATTTCCCAGTGACCCTTGACCAACCCTCCTCACTCATTGGCACCGCCACCTGAGTCTATCTCTCTCTATGCATGTCCTAGGTTTTTGTTCTCCCCACAAACTAGAAAGGGAGTACCAGTCCTTATTGATGTTTCTAACATCTTCTTCTTCTTCTTTAAATGTTCCCTTTTGCAAATCATCATTCCTAATTTTGTTTACAGTTGTTTGCTTTCATTTCTTGATGTTATGAAAAGATTTCTCTTTAGATTCTCTACATTTGTTATATGCAAAAAAAAATATTTGCAGTTGTTTGCATTTTTTTCTTTCAAGTAATTGCAAAGTCTTTTTGACTGGAACTATTTGCAAACTTGTGTAGAGTTTAAGGAACATTTTTGCCATATATAGTGGGTATTAGGGATGCTATAGTAGTATCGGTATGGCAATAGAGGGGGGGGGTAAATGGTGCTTTCAAAATTTTTTCCTTAAGTATTCACCAATCCTTCACTCCAATAGCTACTAAGTTATGAAGATCAAGATTGGTATGCACATTATTTAGGATATCAGAAACCTATTCCAATCAACTATCAAGAAAATTGTTGTCAACGTTCTGATTTTTTTTCATTTGAAGGCAGATTACATCAAAGACGGGTCAAAAACCGCAAATGGTGAATATGACTTGCCTGTGGGTAAATGGTGGCCACTAGATGTGCTTCCACATGTCTCAGCAAGTAAGAACACCAAAGAAATTGAGGTGGAAACAGCTAGATCAAGAAATCACATGGAAGAAGATAAAAAGAGCAAAAATTGGGTTTCTTCATGAACTTGCCAACCAAGTGTCTAGATGAGTGAAGATTGATTTTTAGAGATTATCTTCATCTCTTATATGTCCTTGTCACAACATGATCAAGAAGAGGAAGGAGAAGAGATCAAAACCAACCAAATTAAGAGTAAATCAATCAAAATATGAAAGATATATGGAGATGAACAAAGATTGACGTATTGCCACTTAAGGAGGAAAGTTTTCCAGCCACTTTACCTTGGAGGACAGCGAGCACACCACAAGAACCCAACTTCTCTCAAACCTTAACCTTAAAACTCATGAACACTAAGTCTCAAGAGAGGATCACTACAACAAAACAAGCTATATTGGACGCCTCACCACAGACGGTTCATGTAGAGCCGTCTGTGTGTTAATTATTACAAATGGTTCATGGCTAAAACCATCTCTGAAACTATCACAGATGGTTAGGTTTAAAAGCTGTCTGTGATATACACATTATCACAAATGGTTTTTAATTAGAACCATCTATGAAGCTATCACAAATGGTTTTTATTTACAACCATCTGTGTGTTTGTTCTTTGTCGTATGAACTACAGAAGCTACGGAGTTAGAATAGATAAGTGTGCCAGTGTGACTAGTCACTTTTACAAAAGACAAATTCAAGGCAAATTTATTACAAAAGTCCAAAAAAAAGAGATTCCTAAATCTTAGTCTTCTAGGGTTCATGTGCTTCTTCTTCGAATTTTAGAGTTGGAGGATCAGCCGTTGAGTTCTCGAATGCTGTGAAGATTGTCCTTTCCCTCTCCACTTTCTCCTCTAGCCTATGAAAATCATTAGCATAGCCCATAATCTCAAAGAGGCCGCTTCTTCTTGATTGGCAATGTTATCCATGTGTCTCTCCACTACCGCAAGAGCTTCTTCTGCTTTGCGTACATTGCAGAGAAGAACGAGGCAGAGGGTGGTTTCCTTTTCCTGAGCAGCAATGAGACACCTCTGTCGACGGCAGATGATGAGGTCCAGCTGACAGATGGAAGCAAGTCGAGGAAGGAGAGCAGGGTGTGAGCGGAGGAGCTGCTCCAGACATAAATTGTTGGTTGCCTGTGTAAGATTGTGGCTGAACAACTCATGATGGATAAATGAGAGGAAGGAGGTCAAAAGAATATTAGATGCCATTATTGAGATATCTGGTGAAGAAGATGAGGGAGAGGACAATTTAGAAGAGCTGGATTAGGGCACGCATATTTAAGTGTTATCACAAATGGTTCGTATACCAAACCGTCTCTGATATTAATATCATAGACAACTCGTATAACAAACCATCTTTGATAATGACACATCACCGATCCGTGGCGTATCCCCTAGGATTTCGATCTCACCTGTCTATTCTCTCCACATCGAATGGCAGGCAGCAATTCCTCCCACTGCTATGCCCTTATTAATTACTCCCCCTCTCCCTTTCCACTGGCAGTTACGCATGAGTTCATCCACTAGCTTCATGCATTCTCCCCTCGATGACGCTGACTACCACCGTGAGCTAGTTCCTCCGCCTCCTGTTGTGACACCCCGGTGCACTACTGTTCCTACCTAGTTCATCCACTCATAGCTTGTTCCTCAATGACGCTGACTACTGCCGTGAGCTAGCACCTCTGTTGTGATACCACGGTCGAGTGCACAACACACTCTTCTCGTAAGTGTCTTGTGCAGTCTCACCGTTATGACACAAAAGTGACGTGACCGCCGCCTCTCCATTGCCGGTGACATCCGGCCGCCATCCGATGCCCTCCCCTCTCTTCCTTCATGGCAGGCGTCAAGGACATCGCGCACTGCATCCAGCTTCTACTGTATACTAGGATTTTTGCTTCTTATATATTCTCGCTGTGTTAGAGAGTTAGGTTCATTATCTTGTTATGCTGCAATGGTGGATACTAATCTTAATGGAAGTGGAATGTGCTATTGTGTTTGCCACTATATTTGCTTATTTTCAAAGGGCATAGGTAACATTATTTCTTGAGGCTAGCCAAAAAACAGAAAAAATTTTAGGTATAGAATGAACTATCACAGACAATTTGTGCTATAAACCACAAGTCTTCATCTCAACCCCTTAAATAGATGGGCTAGTTAGCCATATTTAACCCATAGTGAATACTATCCACTTAGTATAAGAGGGGAAACTTGATAACCCCACACAACGGTTTGAACTCATTCACTCAACTTTTGCATGCTTTCCAAAGCATATAAGCCCGAATCCGCTAAGTTCTAAGTTTTGATCCATCTTAATCATACCAGTTTTTCCATGACCTAAACTGCCTTCCCAATGCTGCTCATGCGCTGTGGTTTTCTTCTAAAGTCGTTTTCAGTATTTTGGACCCTTCCTTGACCCAGTAATCTCCTTCTATTGCAAGCAATCTTTATACTTACCATGTGTAGGTGCACCATAGGCTTGCCATGCATTGGCAAGTTTCTCTTATTCTAGTTCCATTAGACCACACCATATTTGGACTGACAAAACCACATGGTGCAAAACCACCGTTCGAACTTCCCTTCAGCATTTTTCACTTTTCTCGTGCCATGCTTAAGCTCATCATCTCACCCAGCATCTTTGATCATTCTGAGCCTTGACTCCTCCATGAACATAGCCTTGATTCTCACTGTTGACCATGTTTGACTTCAAGTGCCCTACACATCCAAAGACAAAGAAATCATTTTTGTGCACAAATTCTTCACAACTTGACCTACATTAGCAATGACATATCTCATGTAATATATAACCACTAGCCTAGGTCACCAAATCATCTTATGACTCAAAATTCCTAAAATCATCCATTTCTGCAGGTTGTCGAGAAAAATCTACAAATTTGTAAATTTCCATTCCTCCAAAATGGTATTGGTTTATCACAACAAAACCATGAATCTTCTCACATGGTCCTTTGAACTCGAAATTTGAATAGCCGAAACCTTGCACCTGGTGCAGTCTAGCCATCTACCAAGCAGCGGTTTGATTGGCACCCAAGCTGTCTGACCAGTGGCAAAAGTGTGGTTTGACTGGTGACCCTCTAGTGGTCTAACTGCTGCAACAGTGGTCTAACTAGCCTCCGGTATGATGGGGCCTGAAACCAGTATGACCGCTCCCTTGTTCCTGGAACAGAAAATCAGCTCGAATCCAAACAACTTTTGGTGTAACTCTAAAAATCCATGGCCAAATGATATAAAACTTTACACACACCTTGATTAGAGTCTTAGAAACCTATTCTAACTAAGATAATTTGAATCCTTATCAAAGTTTAGACCTTTCTTAAGAATACGCAAAGTTACATCAAAACCTGGCAAAAATCGAAAACTCAAAATATGACTTGCTTGTGTGTAAATGATATCCAAGATGGCTCCAGATGTATTCTCACATATTATAGCAAGCTATAACTCTCAAAGATTTGAGACAAAAATCATTGGATCAAGAAAACTTGCGATGAGGTCAAATCCAAGTAAAACTAGGCAACTTTAAGAACTTCCAAGACTTGGTGTATAGATGATAGGATATGATCTCCATAAGTTATCTCTATCACTTACACGTCATTGATGCGCAACAAGATCAAGAAAGGGAAAGAAGAGATCAAACCAACAAGATCAAGAGCAAATCAACAAAAACAAGAAGGCTCCATGAGAGATGAACAAAGTTGATGCATTGCTAATTGAGGATGAAGATTTTATAATCACTCTACCTGGAGAACAAGAGAGATATCATACCACATTACTCAAACTCTAGAACACTTGCATAGAATGATGGATTGTTGGATCGTTAACAAGTAAGTCTCCATCTTAACCCGTTAAATAGATGAGGTAACTAACCCATATCTAACTCTAATTGGTACTATTTACTAGCACATTTAGGAGAAACCCATTAACCCCACATAACATATGTTTTACTCACACACTTTACTCATGTTTGTTTTTCAAAGCACATGAGCTCAAATCAAGTCTTCATCCTTTGATCTAACTTGATATTTTTGGTTTTTCTTTGATCTAAACCGCTCTTCTATGCACCATGATTTTGGTCTAAGATAGCTTTCGATATTTGACCGTCTTATCAAATACCATTTCTTGACTTTTTCTTCATCTTCCATTGCAAGAAATCACCATACTCGTCACGTGTAGGTACACTAATGGCTTACCACGTATCGGTAAGTCTCTTCCATTCCAGTTCCATCGGATCACACCTCACTTGGACCGACCAAACCACTTAGTGCAACCCATCACTCGAACATTCTCTTCAACATTTCCCGTTTCTCATGCCATGCTTGAATAAGTTCCTGCTTCCAAGTACACACTTTGGTACGCAAATAACCGCATTCTCAAATTGGCTTGGTGTCCGTAATCACACCGTATTTGCAAAGATGCCATCTTTGCTCTTAAGTTCAATCTGAATTCTTAATAATGACAAAGAGAAAATTAGTTATATACGATTGAAAGTTTTACAGTTTTGTATATACCATCAAAATACTTAGATTCACTTTAATGCTAAAAGAGGTTAATGAAGAATAGGATTGGCAATCGCAATCATCCGCTTGGGATCTCATTTCATATATATATATCAAAGAGAACAATCAGATCCACATCTTCAGGAGAGAGTGGAAACGTGTGAACTAACTTAGTAACTAATCTACCACCGTATCGGCAACAGACAAGCTACAGCTACGCATACGCAACAGAGTCAGTTGGGTTACCACGCAGGGCCCTATACTGAGTACTGACCAAATACATATCTCTGAATACATAATTCTTAACACTCCCCCTCAATCACAACTTGGTAAAACCAAGTTCAGATTGCTGCAGATATGATTGAAAGGTCCTTTGGACAATGGTTTAGTGAACACGTCTACAAGCTGATCCTTTGATGAGATAAACCTGACTTCCAGAGCTTTCCTTGATACTAATTCCTGGACAAAGTGAAAATCAACTTCAATGTGTTTAGTACGGGCGTGGAAAACTAGATTTGTAGTGAGGTATGTCGCCCCTAGGTTATCACACCAAAGCAAGGGAGGTTTGTTCTGAACAACATGCAGTTCTTTAAGCAGCGACTGGATCCAGACTACTTCAGTAGTGACGTTAGCTATTGCCTTGTACTCAGCTTCCGTGCTTGAGCGTGACACTGTTGCCTGCTTGCGAGAGCTCCAAGAGATCAAGTTAGACCCAAGGAAAACCGCAAACCCACTCGTTGATCGCCGGTCATCGAGACATCCGGCCCATTCGGCGTCCGAAAACGCACTAAGTATTGTCGATGGTGACTTCTGAATTTTCAAACCCATATCCAATGTTCCTTTGATGTAACGAAGAACTCGCTTCACCACTGACCAGTGAGCATCTGTTGGAGACTGAATATACTGACATACTCGATTGACTGCAAAGGAGATGTCAGGCCGAGTAATTGTCAGGTATTGTAATCCACCGAAAATACTGCGGTACTGGAACTGTTCTTTTTCCTTCTACGGTTGTCCCTGACTCTTTGACAATTTCTCAGTAGGAACCATTGGTGTTGAAATCGGATTGCATCTCTCCAAGTTAGCTCTTTTAATGAGATCAAGAGCATACCTTTTCTGTGACAACATAATACCATTACTCTGTGACTTCACCTCTATGCCCAAGAAGTATTGCAGTTCACCAAGATTTTTGACAGCAAAGTCACTTTCCAGTTGTCGAATAAGTTTTTGCGTTGCTGAGGAAGAAGAACTCACAATAATTATGTCATCAACATAAATGAGCATATAAATAGTTACTCCTCCATAACTGAATATATATAAAGAAGTATCAGCCTTTGAAGCTCTAAACCCCAATTCTTGGAGCTTGCTTGTGAGTCTGAAATGCCAAGCCCTCGGGGCCTGTTTGAGACCATATAAAGCCTTCTTGAGTCGACAAACCAGGTTGGGCTGATTAGGATTTTCATAGCCTGGAGGCTGCCGCATATACACTTCTTCTTCCAAGAAACCATGAAGGAAAGCATTCTGGATATCGATCTGATGCAGACTCCACCCTCTGGAAATTGCCATGGATAGAATAACACGCACAGTAGTTGGTTTGACGACTGGAGAATAAGTGTCAAGGTAGTCGACTCCATACTGCTGTTTGAACCCCTTTGCAACAAGACGGGCTTTGAATCTATCAATGGACCCATCAGACTTCCTTTTGATTTTGAAAACCCATCGGCTGTCGATCAGATTCATACCATGCTTCGGTGGCACAAGCTCCCAAGTATCATTCTTCAGTAGTGCAAAATACTCACTATCCATAGCTGCCCTCCACTCTGAAGAATGCAAGGCTTCATGTAGGCTTGCTGGTTCAGAAACTGCAGCAATTGCTATTGTCAGATTTCTGACAGAAACCAAACCACCAAATCCACGGGCTGTTGAATACCGAACTGTGCCATCTGTAAACTCCTTGGGCTTCACAATATTATCACGGAGCCGAGTCCTCATGGGATGCTGGATGACTGGCACAGGTGGAGACAAAGCAATCAGTATCATGAATGAGAGTACTGCAATTTCATTCTTTGTCGAAACGCAGCCTCGAGCTCAAGAATCGCAAGCAGGAGAATTTAGACCAGTAGTATCAGTATGAATAAGGCGACTAGTTAAGTCATTACTCGCGGAAGAATCACTTGTCACTGGCATAGTTGTCTGTGGTGACTGGACAGAAGTTATTCCAGTTAGAAACGATTCTTGATAAATTGTCGGTGTACTGGCAACGGGAAGAAGTGTTGGATGATGAGCAGAACTAGATGCAGTGAAATTAGGCTGATCAGTGAAAGGAAATACATGTTCATCAAAGATGACATCACGGGAAATATAAAGTAGACCGATCAAAGCATTTGTAACCCTTGTGGGAAGAACTATAGCCCAAGAAAATACATTGCTTAGTTCTAAAGTTCAGTTTTCTAGAATTATATGCCCTGAGATTAGGCCAGCAAGCACAACCAAATACTCAAAGCAAAGAATAGTTTGGTTTAGCTCCTAATAGCCGATGCATGGGCGTATCAAAGTTGATCATTTTGCTGGGCATTCGATTGATCAAATAGCATGCTGTTTGAAACGCTTCATCCCAGAACCGCAGAGGCATCTGAGACTGTGCCAGCAGGGTTAAGCCTGTTTCTACAATGTGGCGGTGCTTCCGTTCAACGACTCCGTTCTGCTGATGTGTGTGAGGACAGGAAATATGGTGTTCTATGCCTGACCGATTGAAGTAGTGGTGTAAACGGTGATACTCTCCTCCCCCAATCCGATTGGACACAATGAATTTTGCAGTTTAGAAGGGTTTCAACATGCTTCTGGAAATGAAGAAAAATGGTTTCAACCTCAGATTTGCATTTGAGGAAATAGATCCACACGAATTTGTTGTAGTCATCAACAAAGGAAACATAATATTTTGAATTGTTGACTGATGGGAGAGCTGGTCCCCAGACATCAGTGTGAATTATTTCTAGAGGAGACGAGGTTACATTAACTGAAGACTCAAAGGGCAGTTGATGTGCCTTGCCGCATTGACAGGCATCACAAATTGAAGAAGAACTAGTCCTGTCTAAGTCTACATTAAGATTATTTTCACGGAGAATGCGAAGAGTAACGGGTGCAGCAGGGTGGCCAAGACGTCGATGCCACTGCTCTTGGGAAATCTTTGAAGAGAGAAGAGCTTGAGCTTGACTGGGTCTTTTATTTGGAAGAGCTTGAGCTTGACTGGATCTTTTATTTGGAAGAGAGTAAAGTCCATGCTTACACCCTCCTTTTAGCAGAGTGGTCTTCGTGATTCGATCCTTGACAAAAAAGGAATGTGGGTGAAATTCAACAAAGGCATTATTGTCAATTGCTAGTTTACGAACTGACAAAAGGTGACGATTAATTTGGGGAACATGCAAAACACGATGCAAGTGAAGAGGTCGAGTGGAGCCAGTGATAACTGAATTACCAACGTGAGTAATTGACAAACCTGAGCCGCTTGCCACCTGAACTTGGTCGTTGCCTGTGTATCACTCCTTGGTTGTCAGTTGTTCCAAATCATGGGTTATGTGATCTGTGGCTCCTGTATCAACATACCAGTCAGGATCGATAGCATAGCCACCTGAGGCAGCAGTAGCAGCAGCAACTTTGGTAATTTCTTCAGGCTGGTAGTTCTGGTCATATCGATGCCAGCACGATGAAGCCTCATGGTTTGGTTTGTGGCAGATCTGACAAAAGATCCATCTTTCTTGTTGTTGTTGGATCCTCCACGATTGCCGCCGAATCCGCGCGTGCCACCGTGGCCACGGCCGCGACCATTGCGACCACCTCCACGCCCATGGTTCCTGTTGACAAGATTAGCTGATACCTGAATCTCGGTGTTGTTGCTCTCGAGACGCATTTCATGGCTCAACATGTGGGCGTAGACATCACTGAGAGTATATGTGTCTGCGCGCGTAGTGATGCTCGTCATCAGGGAGTCGTATTCACTCCCAAGACCACGTAGCATATACGCAATCATTTCTTCATCGTCGAGGGGCTTGCCGATCATCGCAAGAGTGTCTGCCAACCCTTTCATCTTGCGGTAGTAAGCACTGATGCTCATGTCGTTCTTCTTGGTCGTCGTCAGCTGCATACGGATCTGCATGATCCTTGCGCGTGAGCTTGCTGAGAAGGTCCTCTCCAGTGTGCGCCAAGCGTCGAACGCCGTGGTTACGCCGACGAGGTTCACGAGTACATCTTCAGAGACTGAAGATAGTATCGTGCTCAGGACCATCTGATCCTGGTGATACCAGGTAGTAAATTCTGGATTGATGACAATGCGACAGCTAGTGCCGGATTCCTCATTGGGCGGCACAACGATGGTTTGGGTCGGGCGCTCAACGGAACCGTCGACATATCTTAGGAGATTCTGACTCCTCAAATATGGAAGCATCTGTGTCCTCCAAAGCAGGTAATTCTCCTGCGAAAGTTTCACATGAACAACATGATTGAGCGAAGGCGTGGGCAGCTGTGTCTCTAATGAAGTTGAGATGTTGGAGACAGCGGAATGCGGTGTAGTGGCATGGTGATTGGATCGGTGGCTCTGATACCATATAAGAGGTTAATGAAGAATAGGATTGGCAATCGCAATCATCCGCTTGGGATCTCATTTCATATATATATCAAAGAGAACAATCAGATCCACATCTTCAGGAGAGAGTGGAAACGTGTGAACTAACTTAGTAACTAATCTACCACCGTATCGGCAACAGACAAGCTACAGCTATGCATACGCAATAGAGTCAGTTGGGTTACCACGCAGGGCCCTATACTGAGTACTGACCAAATACATATCTCTGAATACATATTTCTTAACAAATGCTACTAAAAATTTCAAAACTTCATATATATACCACTTCGACAAACGTCAAAACTATTCAATGCACTAAGAGCCTGGCTATGTTTGGAACGGGGAATTTCATAGGAATTTTACAGAAATTTTACATAAAACAATTTAATTCCTATAGAAATCAGAAAAAATCCCATGTTCCAAACAAGGCCTAAGCTGGCTAGCGGCTAGCCCTCGTGCTCCTGCTCACGCCCATTGTTCTTTCTCCGCTAGAATGGTGTGGACAATCTCCCGCATCCTTGCCGATTTCCAAGCAGCCAATACATTACATATTCAGGTAGGAATATAGCCTCATGTCAACATTTGTTGCATCATTTTTTTTTGCTGCTTCGCGGCCTTTCTAAAACAATACTACATTTTCTTTAGTTTCTCCATTAACCCTAGGCTTTCACTACTTAGTTATCTGGTTTACATTTTTCATAACTTATCAAACACACACAGTCCTTTGTTTTGTTGCTATGGGCTTCAAATATTGAACAATTTTGGTAGCTGCTATTTATTACTCCCGGAAAATGGAACATTAACTTTACTGGAAGTTGATTCATCACTCTTTCTTTTTTACAGCATTGTGTCTGCCACAAAAAGGCCGGAGCTACTGAGCCGTGGAAAGGCAAATAGATAATCCAACCAATCCTTGTATTTGCTAACCCGTAAATGCATAAAAAAAAGATACGCGGAGGTTCACGAACTGTGACCTTTGAGTTATTAGGATTAGTAGACATAATGTAGCAAATAATTAAACAATATTGCATCGCTGTATTAGAAATTTCATTTTTTGTGAAGCTAACGTGGACTGGACACTAGCGTTGTTTGCTGTCAGAAAAAAAAACTTGCAATAGTGAATGAAAAGAACCGTATAACTTTGACAAAGCTGAAATCCATTTCACCACAATCATGTGATGAACGCGATCGTTTTTAGAATCATACACACTGGATTTATTCCATACTTCTGAGTCAACTGCTATACTGGCAACAACATCGTGCAAATGCCACAAGACTCATTCTCCCAGCTTATTAGATACTAATGTAAGAGGGCAATCGCTTGGCGTTAATTTCAGAGGTCACAGCATCATCTGTGACCATCAGGCATCAGTGTTGGATGGGGGTGCTTCTGCTGCAGTCGCGGCAGGTGCCTCTGCCGCGGTGCTAGGAGCTGCTCCTGTTGTTGGAGCGGTAGCCGGGGCTGAAGTGGCTTCCGTCTCCCAGAAGGAGGTCTTCTTCCCTGTCTTCGAAACTGTCTGGAAAACATCTTCTGGTTTGACATTGCCTTTGACTGTTACCTTCTGCTCCTTCAGGTCTATGTCGAAGGTCTCGACGCCTGATCCCGAAAGACAAAGTATTAGCAACTGAGATCCATGTAACATAACGAAGCTTTCTGACGCCCTGATTCAATCCCGATTCGCTGTGAGGCTCTCCGTTGAGTTTTCGGTTCTAAACATTGTAATCATTTTCTTTGTCGTTAAACTGATTTTGATCAGCCAACTTTTATAGAAGAAGTAAAGAAACATTGCTAGTCCCGAATAAAAGCACAGTGGCAGAGAGAAATAACCTTCCATTTTGGTGAGCACCCTTCTCACTGCGCCCGCACAACCTTCGCATGACATACTAACCTTGAGCACAACAGTCTGCAAAGAAGGATGAGTAATTTTATTCTGATATATTCGACATTGCATGCGATTCTTACCAAGTTATTTGATATAGGGATTCATGCACACCAAAATTCAGCAACTCCATGGCCTACTTTCTTCTTGTAGCACAAAAGTGCGACCAGAAACTATAATTCTTCTCACCGTCCTTTTTATTCATCTTTTCGAACCGGTCATTACATAATTGAGATTCCATTACTTCAAAACTATGCTACATGATAGTATTTGCAGGGAAGGAGATGTTACCTCAGCGTCCATGATCAACGGCTGCCGGAAGAAGAAGCTGGAATGGAAGGAAAATTGCAAGACAGGGATGTTTATTCACGTCCGAGGGAGAGAGAAGAGAGCTTGCTGCCTGCCTGCCCTGGCTTCATGGATTGGAGGCTACTTAAATAGATAAGAAGACGATGCGTAGCATGAAAGCGCAAGGCGGTGACTGGTGGGTGGACGCGCACCAAACACGCATAAAGCTCGGGGTGAGAAAAGCATCCTCCTCACAACGAAACGGATGGGTAGTTTCTGTAGATGCCTGACCTGACCTCGCCTGGCCAGCCTTGGTTGGGGTAGTACACTAGTACCAGAAGTAGTACAATATCATCCCTTATGCAGTACAAATGTACAACTGCTACTTGTGTTGTGAGATTCTCTTCCCCAGGGCCAAGATTTCAGGATGCTAGTACCAATCACTTTGCTCATCGGCTGCTATTACTGACATTTTTTTTTTGTATCCGATGATATTCTGAATTTCTGATCAGACATCACCTTATCATTCTGTTGGCAGTGGTGTCTTTCGTCCATGCTAGCTAGCGCTAGCGCACCTTTGCGTTGGACTTGGTTCTTCTCATGCTTCGTCTTTACAGGTAAGAGGTAACCTCGTTTCAAGTTCATTTCATTAGTTTCTGCGATGTTATTATTTATCAGTCCATGTAAATCATGGTTACATTTGATTCTGAGCTTGTGGTTGATGGGGTAGTGGTTCTTGGGATCTCTTTTGAGATGGGATGCATGGTATCGATGTGGACACGGTCGTCTCAGATTAGTACAAATTAGAAGCCTTAGCTTACTTGGCCTGGAAATTCTTTCTTGCAGATTTGGCGTCAGCCAAAATAAATTGCAGGTTTAACCACTCAGCGGCCACGGTAATAGTGATAGAAATAAGTGTTACCTGCTACGGTGCAGTAACTCGGTAAGTAGCAATCATGGTAGCATCTCCAAACAACGAAGTGCGTTTGGAGGCCCACCGCGGCGACAGAGGTATCGTAGTACCCGAGTGCAGCAGGAGTTTGCCGCGGTACCCAAGCCACGGATGCAGTAGGATTGCGTGGCCCACGGTCCCGACCTCGCGCCAAATGTGGTTGCTGCTCACCTCGCCCGCACAGTCTACAAGAGCAAACAGCCGAAAAGGAGAAGAGAGGAGGTAGAGGAAGATGAGTTTGAAGGTGATTTTGAATCCGATTTAGCGGCGTATACCGTGGGAATGAGGTGGTTTGCAAGCTGTGGAAGTCGTAAGATCCAAGTGAAGAGCTTTAAGAGAAGGTTCTACTGTCCTATACCGCAGCCGGTTGGTAGGGGCCGCAACCTGCCCGCGCTTGCCTTTGACTTGCCGGGGTGCCTCCGCCTACTGCGGTACAAGAGCATAATAGGTGATATGTGGTGCTTGTCGTGTTTAATACAAAGCCAAATCTATAAATTCGTGTTCCACAGGGGATAAATCGGGAAAAAAAACGCCAAGAGGCTAAGAAGTTTGGTCATCTTATGTTCTATGTCCTGGCAGAAAATAAGTATCTACATTGCATTTGCGCGGTTGTTGTTTCTAATTCTTTTTCGATTTGTGATTATGTTTTAGAGGATTCGGAGTTGTGACCATGGAATGGAATTGGAATATCCTTCGGCGTATCTCGGCCTTGCAGCTCTGAACTCCTTCTGTGAGATAAAACGGCCCATTTTAGGTTGCATGATAACATATCGGGCTGAAAAGCAAGCCCAGAAGTATCCCCGTCCAAGTTTAGCATAACTGGTCTGATCTGAGTCTTCTACGGGAGTAGTTTGGGATCTTGCTCATATTGACTTCTATCACTCCCATTTTGTTTTGAGAATTAGGTAGGGTTACAGACGCATCACGCATTATATTTCTCTCGCTCCCGTGTCACCCACATATCTATTTGTACTTTCCCGACCACTCGCTTTCTTCTTTTAAAATATATTTCTCTCAATCACTACTATTTATTTTCAGCTAAAGGATATTAACCATAGCCAAAAGCTATCTGCCGTAGCTGATATGAAGTTGTGAACACCCCATCCGTCTTGGCGAAGCAGATTTGTGATCCTCCCTCTTCAGATAAATTCAGTTTCTTGTTGATTAGTTTTTTTTTCTTTAGAGTTTGCCTAACATCTACGACTAATCATCTCACTATCTGTCGGCCACCATACACTGCATGGCACTAGTAGGGCTGCAAGCTAATCCTCAAGAGCAACAATAGCGTAAAGCAAACGCAAGCTTCTTAGTATTCGTTTCCCTGCAAACCAAGTTCGTCAAGTTAGGAGAGTACTTGCACAGCGGACCGGGTGTGTATTATTTGCTGGGTTGGATTGGACCACTGGGAATTGAAGTTTTCCTTTTCCGCAATAGGAAGCATGGGAATCTTCGCAAGAAACCAAAAGGACACAGGCACCCGGGCTAGATAAACACGAAGAAAACGGTGTCTTGTGTCGTTAATTCCAGCGCACCCTGGCGTAACATCGTAACGCGGCAATTCCACCATTTTCGCCAACGTGTCGGTTAGCTTGCACCTGCAGAGTTTACTGCTTGTACGGTGGCAAGACAACACGAACAGAGCTTGCGTTCTTCGTCACAACGGGGACGGCCAGACAGAGCAAACAGAGCGCGAAAACGAAACGAGAACTCGGGCAGTCTTGGACTCCGTCCACCGTTGTTTCTCGGCTTATACCACCGAAACGCTTCACGTACGAAAAAGGAAAACATACAACCAAGTTCGGCTGGATCAACCTGCTGGTTGGTATGCACCCGTCGGACGGTGTAAGCGTGGCATTCCTAATGACTCTGTTCGCACGCGTAGCAGTGTTCCGTTTATCACTAGCACACGGCCGGAGGCACCAACCTCGGTAGGTATAGCCATTGGCACAGAAGGTATGGATCACCGAGACCTCTAAAGTACGGTCCACACCGGCTCCGAGTGCGGAATACGGCGGCAGGTGCAAGTTGCAGCGACCAAACGCGGACCAAATCAGACGTAACAAACGCCCGTTTCCCTTCGCCCAACTGCCGCCAATGCCATCGGCACTCACCCCGCCGCTGCAACCCAGCCGTCGTTGTCGCTGTCGCCGCACTCGCCGTTTGGGTTCCGTGGCCGTGCGTGCGAACGCGGCCACCTTGGCTAGGCCGCGCCGCGCCTCGCGCTCTCGATTTGTCGTACCGTTGACGCTATCCCTTCCCGTCGCTTGAAACAAAAGCCAAATCAATCCCCTCTCCCTGCCTTCCTCTCCTCACTTTTCACCCTGATCTAGCTTACCTTGGCTTTGGCTTTGCCTTCGCCTCTTCGCTTCCTTGCAAGAAGGGCCATCGTATCCTTGCTTCTTGGGTCATGGCGGAGGAGCAGAGGTGGCAGGAGGGGCACCGCCTCTGCGCCAACAACCGCCGCTTCTTCGGTAGCCCCGCCACGCACGATCTCTGCTCCAAGTGCTACCGCGACCGACAGCAACAGGAAACAGCCGTCGCAGGCGCTGCCTCCTCCCCTGTCTCCGCCTCCTCGGCCTTCTTGCCTTCCTCCGCGCCCGCCGTGGCAGTCCCGGGGATGGCCCCCGCGGCAGAGCCCGGCTCCTCGCCGCCGGCTCACGCAGAGGCGCTGTGCGCCAAGGCGAGCAGGTGCGCGAGCTGCAGGAAGCGGGTGGGGCTGACGGGCTTCAAGTGCCGTTGCGGGGACACCTTCTGCGGGGTTCACCGGTACCCGGAGCGGCACGCCTGCAGCTTCGACTTCAAGGCCGCCGGCCGCGACGCCATCGCGCGCGCCAACCCCGTCGTCAAGTGCGACAAGCTCAAGGACAGGATCTAATCCCCATGGCACGCACGCACGGCCTCGCCGGCCGGATCACCTCGCCTCCCTTCCGTCCTTCCTCCTCTCTCGATACGGAGGAGGAAACGAACAAGGATTGCAAGTGATGCAGTTCTACTCCCAATGTCATTGGTGTAACTTTGTGTAAGCTGGCGATGAAATCGTCAGCAATTGAAATGGAAATTCGTTTCGAATAAACTCTGCTTCCATCATCCATTCACCGTCTCAGAGCCATTTGCAATAGTATTTGTAGTAATTGATGTTCCACTGGTTTCGCGATAGTAATGATTTTGCAATGGAAGACGGCACAAGCATGCATGCTACGTACGCTAGCTGTACCTTCTAACCGATTCACCCAGGAACTTTATAACTGACAAAAAAAAAAAAAGATGTGCGGTATACTTAAAGTCTTAAACACTCACGGATAAGAAAAGATAGTCAATATACTTTAACATTCTCCTCACATCAATGCTCCACTAGGATTAAGATGTGGATTCAAAGTGTGCCGTAATTATTATTAAAACAAAGGCAAAAAAAAACCCCACCATATTCGGCCCTAAAGACTAGAAATTCTCATGTTAATTGGAGAAACAAAGAAAAGATGTAGCAGTGTATCTGGCGGACCCAAGTTATAACGATGTGGATCATACGAAAGAGTTCATAGCAAGTGCAATAAAAAAAACTGAAATTCAACATAAAAATAAAAGAAAATTAGCAAATTGATTTCCATATGAACTTCATAGTAAAACTAAAATTCATAATAAAAACTAAATAAAAGTTAGTAGTTGGATTTGTATACAAATTGTAACTTAAAATTAAAATTCGGAACAAAAATAAAATAAAATTAGCAATTTAATTTAATATGAACTCTAGTGTAGAATCCCCAAATGATATGCAAATTATATAAAAATAAAATGAAAAATACCAGTTAGATTTGTATACAATTTCGACATAAAATTATATATAAAAAATCCGTGCCATGTATAGATTTATGTACGATTTCAACATAAAATTTTATATAAAAAACTCCATGCCATGTACAATCCAACAATATGAAAATTTGGAATAAAAACAAAGGAAGCAAAGGCAAAAGAAGCCACCATATTTACTATCAGGGGCTATAAATTTCTACATTAATTTGAAAAAAAAAGAGAAAAGATCTAGCCATCCATCTGGTGGACCCAAGTTATAACAGTTTAGATTCAAAGAAAAAAAATCCATGTCAAGTATAATAAAAAATAAGTGAAGTTAGCAATTAAAAAAATAAAGTAGCAATTTGATTTCCGTATGAACTTCAAAGTAAAATTGAAATTCAGAATAAAAAATAAATGAAAATTAGTAGTTGGATGTGTAGATGAATTCCAACATATAACTAAAATTCAAAGTAAAAAATAAAATAAATTTGGCAATTTTATTTCCACACAAGCTCCAAATAATTTCGTGTTAAAATTGAAATTTATAAAAAAAAGTTAAATGACAAATAGTAGTCAGATTTGTATATGAATTCGAATCTAAATTAGAAATTGGGAATACAAATAAAATAAGACAAAATTACAATTTAATTTTCATATGAATTTCAAAGTAAAATCTTTAAATAGCTTAAATTAACAATTTAGATTAAAAGAGTCAAAGTCAAGTACAACAAAACTGAATGAAATTCAAAATAAAAAATTAGCCATTTTATTTCAATATGAACTTCATACTAAAAATGAAATTCAAAATAAAAATTATTAGTTGGATTTGTATACAAATTCTAACCTAAAACTAAATTTTGGAATAAAAAATAAAATAAACTTGGTAATTTGATTTCCTTCGAACTCTAATGTAAAAATCCTTAAATAGCTTAAATTACGAATAAAAATATAGTGAAATACCTAATCCTTAAACTAGTCTTTAAGTTCACAATATAATTAAATTAATATAGAATGTTTGTGTACAACAGAGCAAGAATTACAAACCCTCACCGACGGCCAAAGTCTAAATCATGGATTCTAGCCAATTAAGGATTATAGATTCGAAACCAAAAACTGAAATTTGGAATGAAAAATAAAATTAGCAATTTGATTTCGATACAAACTCCAATGTAAAATATCTAAATAGCTTAAATCTGGAATTAAAATGAAATGAAAAATATAAGTTAGATTTGGATACGATTCCAACCTAAAAAAACTCCATGTAATGCACAATCCAATAGTATGCAAATTCAAAAGAAGCCACCATATTTGCTCTAAAGGGTTAGAATTACCATATTAGTCAATGAACAAAGACAATGATCTTCACTATCGATTATGTTGGGTCTAGATTATAGCGATGAGGATTAGTGGGCTATAAATAGACAATACACTTTGATTACATATAGGACTTTAATATTGTAGATACATACAACACAGATTAATCAAAGATGCCAATCTATATATGTATGATCTAGAAACGAGAGTAGCTACAACATCATAGCAAAAAAAAGAAACCTTACCTTGTTAGACACTTTGTCTTATCACCAGAGAATAAAAATCATCCAAGAAACATTTCGCTGTGTGAAGGTGGAGGACAAAATTAGACACGGCTAACAAAACAAATTCCTCTATTGTTTCCTGTGGGTTTGATCGACATGATTTGAACCAAGTAATATGGGAGATTATAGTGGAGAGCGATATTGGAAGCTTGATGTAAGAAGTCACTGGCAGTGACACAACATGATATTGCATTGATAGTGCTAATGCTAGGCATGGCGTCCTAGTTCCAAATGCAAATACGATGTAAGATAGTCACACATGAATGCATGTTTGTCACTGGTTCATCTATCTCTATGTAATATGGCGTTGTTGGTAAGGATGAGCATAAGCTGACACAAGTTGGGTTAGGAGTAGAAGTTGGGTACGTGCCACAGCACATCATCGAAGTGGTCAAGGGTGGACTTGAGGACAAGCAAAGCACTTCATCGATGACAGCAGAGAAATGGACAGTGTCGGGACCCAAATATGTAAATCTGGACCCTCTATGTATTCTAAACTAGTCCTAAAATCAGTAGCTAGTTCACACAGTATTAATTGATGAAATCATATCCATACAATGAAACAGATAATAATAAACCAAATTTTATTAAATAGAACAATAGACCTTGTGGTCAAAGTTTTACAATTATTGCCATGTAGGGCTTAACGACAGAATAATAAACTTGCAGTGGAAGAAACTCTTGTGATAGCCATTGACATGCCCACAGGCAATTGAGTGGAGAGTGCACCCTAGTTCGCATAGTCCTCGAAGTACTTCTCATAGAACTCAGTGTTCCCTAGGTCTTCATCGATGACTGATCAACAAATGGCATAAAGCCATGAGTATATAAAGTACTCAGCAAGTCATAGGAAAAATGTATGCAAATAGTATTCATGCAAGGCTTGAACAAGAGTAGCTTTATGGCTATTTTGCAAAAAGCAGTATTGATAGTAAATATAGTAAATAGATTAAAAAGTATAATTAAAAGATTACATACATAAGTAAACAAGCACTTTGAAACAATTAGTGAACTACCCATTCACTTCCCAACCATTCAACCAATCACAATTTTCTTAAGATAAAATCTATCTCCTATGTGAAATCACAAGGCATTGTCCATAACTAGGGACACGGCTATTCGAATAGTTTTTAACACTCTGTAGAGGTTATACAGCTTGACCCACAAGAGATAATCAATTTATATTGTTGGCCAAGACATGCTTTCAAAGGCATGCAATTAAATGTTTATCACAAGACTTTTAGAAAACTTTATTTGGACCCAGTTCCACTCACTAAGGTTTCGCCTATATCCGGCCCCCTCTTGTGCCGAGTGAATGTCCAACCAAAGTTCACACTTCAACCCAAACAGAACTAAATCAAAATATTACTAATTAATCAGTCAGGTTCATCTCATACTAGACATGTGGTTGTACAATAGGGCCCAACTCAATGGCCCACAAGATTATATTCTTAGTGACTACTGAGGCGAAACAACCTTATCCAAAATGTGCCACCCGCACCCCTTTACTGCATGATCATTCACTTGAGCATGACATCAATTTTGTTTAACCTGGCTCAATGGCATCCCCTACCACGACACAACAAATTTTATTAAAAGTGGCTACCCGCCACAATTCCATACATGGTTAAGTCAAATTTTCATAATAAACATGGTGAAGGGACCCATCGCACAATTAAAGCATGACTAAGTATAACTTCAATTCCTATGTTGGTATTAAAATATGTCCAACTAAAATTACCCATCCTATGGTGTTCAAGAATATATATTATTCACAATTATTCAAAGTGGCATACTATCAAGTAGATATTTAACTAGTCTAGGAAACATTTAATATAAAACTAGCAATGCATGTTAATTTAAAACAATATAATTTTATGAAATGGGTATAATATGGTCAAAGGTCTATGACTTGCCTTTGTTGAAGTTGGAGTTTAACGTTTCCTGTTGCGTTCAAACTGGCGTTGTCGATGTCAGATTCTACACATGTGAATCGATCCAACTAAATAGCAGAAAATAAAATAAAATAAACACAAAATGAATACTGAAAGGATGATATTGATTTTAGATGAATTTATAAAAAAGAATCAATAGATTTGGATTTCGTACGAAGGAGAATGAACATTTGGAAGTTTGGATATCACATGAAATGATGGAAAATCCGAGAATACTGTTCTGGAATCATACTATCGGTTGTTTTACAAAGAAGAGCCAAAAGAAGAATTTTTTTTATGTGTATGACATCAATGGTGGTAGTAAGTCCATTCTTCCTTGACTCTCAATAGCCGTCCATTCTTTCTCGTCTCTCCATAGTCGTTGGATCTCACAATCTCCCTTTTCACACATACGCGGCTCCCCAACTACTCCTCATGACCAGAGAACCTCTCCCATCTCAACTCCCCTTCGGCGACTTTGGGCCTGTTTGGGAGAGCTCCACCAGCTCCAGATTCACAAAAAACAGATCCGGATCCACTTTTCCAAGCCAAACAGTTCCAGCTCCAGCAGCTCCACCATGGATCTGCTCCACCAAAACCATGGATCTGGCTCCAGATCCACCAAATCCATGGAGCACCTCAAGGGGTGCTCCACCAAACTCAAATTGGTGGAGTTGGGGAAAATTACCCACCATTACCACTGGTTACACAAAAAACGGTTCGTTCTTTTCTTTTCCCCGCCTCCTCCCGCCTCCGACCGCGTCCACCTCCTCCCGGCCTCCGCCTCCCGCGTCGCTTTGCTCCGGCCGGCGCGCCTCCCGCCTCCTCCGCCTCCGACCGCGTCCGCCTCCTCCCGGCCTCGCCTCCCGCCTCGACCGCGTCGCCTCCTCCCGGCCTCGCCTCCCCGCGTCACTTTGCTCCGGGCGCGCCGCCTCCCCGCGTCCGCTTTGCTCCCGGCCGCGCGCGCCCCGCGCTCGCTGCCCGGGCCCGCACCACCTCCTCCGCCTCCTCCTTCGGCACCACCTCCTCGCCTCCTCCCGTTCGCGCCGCCTCCCCGCCTCCGCCTCCTCCGGGCCGCACCACCTCCTCGCCTCCTCCGTTCGCGCCGCCTCCCGCGTCCGCCTCCCCGCGCGCCGCCGCGTCGCCTCGCCTGCGCCGCCGCCGCGCGCGCCGCGCCGCCGCCTCCTCGCATCCGCCGTGCGCCTCGCTGCGCGCCGCCTCCCCGCGTCGCCGTCGCCTCTGCTGCGCCGCCGGCCGCGCCCGCCGCCGCTGCGCGCGCCTGCGACTATTGGGTTTTTTTTTCATTTTGCCCCCTGACGCGTGGGGCCCAGGTGTAAGTGAGATAGAGAAGGAGGTGGAGCTGTACCAAACACTTTGACGAATCCCAGATCCACGATGGAGCTGCTCCACGGTGGATCTAGCTCCAGATCCACCTTTTAGGTGGATCTGGAGCTGGTGGAGCTCTGCCAAACAGGCCCTTTGTCTTTGACCTTACCTCTGTTAATGACTCCCTCGCTGTCGTGGTCAATGACTCCTTGTTCCGTCTTGTGGACGCCAAGCCTTCAAAGTTGGCCCAGGAGCGAGTGGAGGCGTCCATCCCATCATCGTTGATGGGTTCCGCCGGCTAGACGTGCCTACTTCTTTTTGTCCTGGTGGCCAGAACTGCCGCCGTCGATCAGATCTTCACCACTTCAAGTAATCGCATAAGAGCCTGGCTAGATCTCTCGGGCACCCTTGAATCCCTTCCTGCTTCTTTTCTTTTTGAATCTGATCTACCGCTTCTTTGATGCATTTACCATGTTTGTTCATCGCTTCCTTCTCGATTCAAGAAGCTATCCGATTGTTGAGCAGCAGTTGCGAGTTCCTTGCTCTCCATCTATGTTTCTTGGCTAGATCTAGCACTCTGTTGTTGAAAAGCCTCTTCCTCGGTGTGCTTGTGGTCTAAAATTGCTAATGGATTGGTAGTTTCACTACTACAAAAGAGACTATACTGGACGACTACATCATAGACGGTTCATATGGAACCGTCTGTGCTTAAACTATCACAGATGGTTTGTTCTAGTAACTTTTTGTGATACTTTCACAAACGGTTCTTAAAATGATCCGTTTGTGATAATTGAGACATCATAGATGGATTGTGTTAATAACCGTCTGTGAATTTTCACAGACAGTTATTAACACGAACCGTCTGTGATCATTGAGACATCACAGACAGTTCGTATAACAAACCATCTCTAATAATGAACTAAATAAGCTACTGAGACGAGAATCAAATTCAAGGCAAATTTATTACAAAAGTCTTAAAAAAGATTCCCAGATCCTAATCTTCTAGGCTTCATATGCTTCTTCTTCGACTTTTGGAGTTAGAGGATCAGCCGCTGAGTTCTCGAATGACGTGAAGATTGTCCTTGCCCTCTCTATTTCCTCCTCTAGCTTGGAAAAATTATTAGCATGGCCCATAATATCAAAGAGGATGCCATGGTAAGCTTCTTCAGAATCGGTCGATTCTACTTGATCGTCAAGGTTATCCATGTGTCTCTCCACTGCCGCAAGAGCTTTCTCCGCTTTGTGCACATTGCAGAGAAGAATGATGCTGAGGGCGATTTCCCTTTCCTGAGCGGCAACGAGACACCTCCGTTAATGGCGGATGATGAGGTCCAGTTGACGGATGGAAGTGAGTCAAGGAAGGAGAGCAGGGCGTGAGCGGAGAAGCTGCTCCAAACGTAAATTGGTGGCTGCATATGAAAGGTTGCGGCCGAACAACTCATGATGGATAGATGAGAGGAAGGAGATCAAAAGAATATTGGATGTCATTATTGAGAAATCTGGTGAAGAATATGTGGGAGAGGATCTCACAGTGTAGAAGAGCTGGATTAGGGCACGCATTTTAAAAGGTTATCACAGACGGTTCGCATACCAAACCGTCTCTGATATTAATATCACAGATGATTCATATTCCAAACCATCTCTAATATTAACTTATCACAGACGGTTCGTATTCCAAACTGTCTCTGATATGTGCATTATCACAGACGGTTCGTATAACAAACCGTCTCTGATATTCATTATCACAAACAGTTCGTATAACAAACCGTCTCTGATAAAGAGATGTCACCGATCCATGGCGTATACCCTAGGATTTCGATCTCACCCGTCCATTCTCGCCGCATCGAATGGCAGGCACCAGTTCCTCCCACTGCTCGGCCCTTATTAATAACTCCTCATCTACCTTCCCACCACTTGGCCCTTTACTCCCCATCTACATTTCCACCGGTATATAGTCACGCGTGAGTTCATCTTCTAGCTAGCTTCCTACATCCTCCCCTCCGTTGTGAGCTAGTGCCTCCGTCGTGGCACCACGGTAGGCTGGGCAACACACTCTTGTTGTAAGTGTTGTAAGTTTGTCTTGTTCAGCCTCACTGTCATGCCACGAAGGGTTCGTTAGCTTGTTATCCTGTAATAGAATGTTGTTGTGCTTACCTCTATATTTGCTTGTTCCTCGACGACGCCGACTACTACCGTGAGCTAGCGCCTCCGTTGTGGCACCACGGTAGAATGGACAACACACTCGTATCGTAAGTGTCGTAAGTGTGTCTTGTTCATCCTCACCATCATGCCACAAAGGGTTCATTAGTTTGTTATCCTGTAATAGAATGTGTTGTTGTGCTTGCCTCTGTATTTACTTGTTCCTCGATGATGCCGACTACTGCCATGAGCTAGCCCCTCTGTTGTGGCACCACGGTAGGCTGGACAATACACTCTTGTCGTAAGTGTGTCTTGTTTAGCCTCACCGTCGTGCCATGAAGGGTTCGTTAGCTTGTTATCCTATAATAGAATATGTTGTTGTGCTTACCTCTGTATTTTCTTGTTTTCAAAGGGCATGGGTAACATTTTTTCTTGAGACTAGCCAAAAAACAGAAAAAATTTAAGGTATAGAGTAAACTATCACAGACGGTTTGTGGTATAAACCATCTATGAAGGACTATCACAGACGGTTCTATATACCAACCGCCTGTGATACTAGCCAATCACAGACATTTGGTAATTAGAACCGTCTGTGATGTGTGGGTATCACAGATGGTTGGTAACTAGAACCGTCTGTGATATGTGGATATGACATACGGTTTTTTGTTCGAGCCATCTGTAATAGTTTTCTTCACAGACGATTCTAGTTATAAACCGTTTGTGTTGCCTTTATCACAGACGGCCCACAAATCGTCTGTGATAACCTTTGATTATCACTGACACATAAATACAGACGGTTTGGAAAACCGTCTGTGATGACTGTTCCGAATCGTCTGTGATGACCCATTTTGTAGTACTGTTTGTTGGTTTTGATTCGTTTTCCCAATGTTTTTCTATCATTGTTTACTGAACTACAATTGAGTTGCCTCACAAAAGAGAGGGGAATAATTGCATTGAATTGTTATCGAATGTCAGGTGTGTCGTTTGGGCGGAATTCGCAAAACACAAGCTTTCGTTAGGTCTCACTAATTTTGCACACTTGGTTGTGGATAGCTCTTAGGTAGGTTTGTGAGGCTTATTGGGTACAGTAAACTACAATCGAAGCCACAATCCTGATCAACTCGGCTTCGGCTTCTGACTTCTGGCTTATTTTTCACTATTCATAAGTTTCGTCTTTTTCTGAACTTTTGGTTTTTTGTTGAGCTTTTTTGCCGGTTCTTTTTTTCCCGTATTTTTTTGTATTATACGTAATGGGCTAACATATTTTTTATATTTTTAATTTATTTTGAATTTAATTATGCTAAATAAGCCTCTGTCAGCTACAGTGCTTTTTTCAGCCAGCTACAGTGTTTTCAGCCGTAAGCCATGAGCTTTTCAGCTGAACCGATCACCACCTAAGATTCCGGTCAAAGAACAAACTCTTGACCTTGTCAATGTAGCTAGGAGTTGGAAAAATGGGGATAGGCAGCTCTTCCTCTGTAATCTCTCTATTTTTTGTTGGTTTTAGCAAATAAGTGATTTTGTTATAAACAATGTTAATTCACCATGTTTATACTAAATCATGTGTATTTCATGCCATTTTCGTATGAAAACCTTACTGTACGTCTTCTACCTCAAGTGCTTGCTGCAAAGGTTGCTGTTTGGCATAATTCAGACATACTTCCTATTATCGTGACTATTAACTAAATATACTTATGGTGAATATGTAGGAGAATGGCCAAGTATCTGTACCAATGACTAACAATGAGGGGGGAAACATTATACATGCTTCCTACCATTTAAAGAAACTAAAACCATGAAGTCAGTTCTCCCACAAAATGCATATAACATTATCATAGAAAGTGAATAGAGAATTAAGCCAAATGATCCAGATGAATTGTTGGAGGTATGCAAGGATCAGTGCTTCTATAGGGTGGGCATGCGGCCCTTTGTTTATGCATGAGCACGTGTGATGCATGCTCAGCTGTGTGTGCATGTGCCAGGTAAAATGAATGCCTTAAAAACATTCTGATTATTACTATTCTTTTGACACAGCACGATGGTTGGTGGTCTTATGAATTCTGTTATTATGGGAAAATCTGACAGGTTCATGTAGAGGGTGAGAAGGTAAGCTGTTTCCCCTGTTTTCCCCCCTATTTGTAGATGTCATACCAAATTCTTGGACGGTGCTAATTATTGCATTATTGCTTTTCTGGTTGTTAGCTAAAATGAATTAGGGGAGGAACTAAATGGTATATGATAGAAGATCCAATTTAGATGCAAATTCACTTCTTTTTTCAAATATGCAGAAGAACGACCACTGCTTATTTTCTCAAAAGTCAGACAAGAAACATTACATTTTTCTTAGTGTAAGAAAGTTTCATTAGCATGTGGCAAGACTACAAGATTGTACAATAGATAAGTGTATGGATGAATTCAAGAGACGTCACCTACATGTGGCAAGTAAGCTGTGCTGTTTTGGTTGCCATTTAACCCAGTTTTTTATCATCTGATATATCTGCATTTGGAAAGATCAATTGACCTGTGTTCTGAATTGCTACAATATAATAGGTTCTGAAGCATGAGTGGCCAGCCAGGTGGTCATCCTTCATTCCTGACCTTGTTGCAACCACAAAGAGTAGTGGAACAATATGTGAAAATTGCATGGCTATATTCAAGGCAAGTTGTGTTTCTACTTTTATCTGTTTAATTAGCATATTAGAAGAACTATTGACTATGCAACTATTTTTAGCTTTAAGTGAAGAAAAGTTTGATTTTTCAAGAGGTGAAATGACACAACAAAATATTAAAAAACTAAAGTCTTCACTTAACAGGTTGGATTTTTTTGCCATCTCTTATCTTTTATGGCTGCGTAAGAGCTTCTATTTAAAAGAGTAGATTCAATTACTTTGCGTATCCTGTACTATAGTGGGACTACTTCTATTTTTAAGTGATGTAACCTGATTGTTCTTTGTTATTGAACAGTGAGTTTCATCTCATTCATGAGCTATGTTTGTATGTCCTATCTGCAACACAAAGACCTAAGCTCATCCGTGCTACGTTGGCTACACTTCATGCTTTCCTATCGCAGATCCCTATAGGCTTTATATTTGAGTCACCATTGGTATGTAGCCTATTTATAAGCTCTTTCAGAAAGATCTTATGTCAACTGTATCTATTTGAAAAATCTGTGTCTTATTTTTTTCCTCGATGGCTTTTAGCTGGAGACACCGCCGAAGTTCTTTCCTATGGCTGTTTATCAGAACCTCGCACTTCAGTGGCTGAGGTAAAACAAACAAATTGTTTTCTGTGTTTAATTTCAGTGCTTCCTAAAATTTTAGTGGAGGAATGGAAAGATACATTTTATCCATTAGTTTGATTACTATGGTGCTCTATCTATCACTTTACATGAATGGGGCAATAAACTGGCCCTATTACATTGAAGAATCCTATTTCTTTGCTGGCTCAATACTGTTTTGATGTCCTTTCTTGATATGTGGAGCTATCTTGCAGGTTGCTGCTATTCAGTTTGGTGATTTTTATAACATGTAGTACGTGAAGATGTATACAATTTTCATGATGCAATTGCAGGTAATTGATGAATTTAAAAAAAACTATGTTCTTTTCTTATATTTTCCCCAAAAATTTTACTAATTAAGAGTTCTTTTCTCTAATGTGTAGGGTATTATTCCTCCTGGAACAGTTCTCGATGCCTACGCCAATGGTTCCAGTGAAGAACATGAATAACATCTATTAGCTGGAGTAACAGCCTATTATAGGAGTCAATGATTGGTTTCTCTCTCTCTTTCAATATCATTGAGTTAATTTACACTGTGTTCTTTGGTACAGGCATTCATACAAAATTTAGCCCTCTTTTTCACTGCCTTTTTAATTTTTAAGGCAAGATCAATTGCATCCTGGGTATATCCTACTATTTAGTATGCGATTTTGTTTACTCTGGAGACAATACTATTTTTCATTTTGTTTTATAAAACATTCTGAGAACTATAATTACGGACCTACTCTTTTGATGCCATGTTTCCAGCTAAGGCAAAAATAAATTGTTATATTATTATCCTTCATTCGCGCCATTTTAAACACTAAACAAATAGAGAAATGCTAATGAGTAATAAAATGATAATCCAAAAGAATAATTAAATCTCCATACAGTCTGATGCCTTCTTTTGTGATACTTGTAGAATCACATGCGTATACTGGAGATATCTCCAAAAAATAGAATTGCATTACTTCTGGGTCTTGAGTACCTCATTGGAATTTCATATGTTTATGACACTGAGGTTTTTAAGGTAGGAATGTTAGAACTAGATTCAACATATGTTGCAGAATTTGGTTGGAATTTCATATCTTATAATGTTGGCCAATTTACAGGTGTGTTTGGATTACTGGAATGTGTTTGTTTTAGAGCTATTTGAAGCACACAATCAAATGGAGCCTGCTGCAGCTGTAAGCGTGATGGGACTTCAGGTGCTTTTAATTTGATTTTTTGTTTATCTATAGAAATGTTATCCACATGATGTTAAAAATCGATCCATCATCAAATGTTTTCCTTTGTTAATATTTCATGAATTGTCACAATGTGTTTCCCCTACATATCCATGTATATTGAATGTTTTTGTTCCGTAGCAATGTACGGGCACTCAACTAGTGAGAAAAGAATGTTTAGATGGAACAAAAATGTGAGTTAGACATAGGGGCCCACAAGTCATAGAGGCAAAGCATCAATAAAGAGCAACAAACAGAACTGAAACTGAACAGAAAGCAGAGGTCATGGACATGGTGGAGGCACCAGCAAGGTAGGCTATGAGGTGGCCACTGAACAGGCAAAATGGAATCTCAGCGATGAGGCAGAGATGATGACAAAAATGATGTTTGGAGAAACTCATAGAAGAAGTAGGGAATGTGAAGGAACAGTTTTAGTGTCACAGCTTGATAAGGTCTGCGACGACTCGGGGATCTTCAGGCTATGGTGACGGAAGCACAACGTAGAACGCGTTGAGGCAAACTCAACGATGTAGATGGCTCGGCCAGAGCACATTGGATGGTGGCAGAACTGGTGGAGAAGACCTTCAAAAAGACAATGGATAGCATCACGTGTTCTGGTCAAACACGTGGGGAGTTAGGCCAAGAGGTTTGTGGTGAATCGAAGAGGGGCATACAGAGAACTTGGTGCTCACCTTGGCGGAGGTGGAATGCGCATGGTCGGCCAGTAGTGAGGGTGGCGAAGGCGGTGTGGTTCGGCCCTGTCGAGACCCGAATATGCAAATCCGGACTCTACTGTGTATTCTGCACTAGTCCAGGATCACGCTAGTGCACACAGTGCAAACAAAGACAAATATCATCCACATCACGATATTCTAAAGGAAATCCAAATTATATTAATAACCATCAGAGTACGACCTTATGGCCAAGCTTACAATTATTAGCCTGAAGGGCTTTAAAGAACTAGCAGCGGAAATCCAAAATTTAAGCGTAAAAGCCACTCGACATGCCCACAGGCAATCGACTGGGGAGCGAAGTCCTAATCCGTGAAGTCCTCGTAGTAGCCTCCTTCTAACAACTCCTGCGATCGGTCCTTCCTCCTCAAGCGAGCAACATGGGCATAAAGCCGTGAGTACATTGGTACTCAGCAAGTCGTTTGTAACAAATGAATGCAATATAATATGCAAGGCTTAACAATGGATGGCTGAAAGGTTAATTTTGCATAAAGTGACAATTTGAAGTAAAATACAATAAATAGATTGTAAAGCGAATTTAACAACAGACACTAAGTAGATATCCAAAGGAATTGAATAAAACCACAGGTGAACTAACCATTCACTTCCCAGCTCAAACCAAACCAGATTTCATAGACTCTACCCCTCGTGTGAAATCACCGAGCATTGTCCATGACCGAGGACACGGCTATTCGAATAGTTTTACACTCTGCAGAGGTTGCACAACTTTACCCACACGATGTGATAATCCTCACGTTAAAGAAAATCACAACAAGGCTTTTACAATGATCCATCTCCACCCGATCCCACTCGCTAAGGATTCGCCGTCGAGTAGGGTACCCCCCTAGTCGATAATTGCCCCCTCTTGCGCCACAACAACATCAGTAGTAAAACCAAAGTGGAGACTTCACAAATTATTATGCCAGGTCTATCCCATACTAGACATGTGGTTTGCACGATTTAGCTCAGATCAATGGCGCACAAAGTTAAGTCCTTAAGAATTACCCAGGCGAAACATCCACATCCCAATGTGCAACCAGCACCCCCTTTACTGCACAATCATTCGCCCAAGTGAAAGCCAAGTTTGTATAACCACCGCCAATGGCGCACCAACGTCACGGCACAAATTTTATGACATGGCACCAACCACGATTCAATATCTCATTAGGTCAAATTAATTAATCACATGCGATGATAGATCCCAAATAACTATTAATAAGCGTGGCTAAGCAACTAAACGTAACCCCATGTGACAATTATTATTTTATCACTAAGTAATTCCCAATCCTAAGGTGCCAATGGAATCATGGTAATCAAATTATCATGGAGGAAATAACCAATTAGGAGTATAACTACCAATACAAGGTTTTAATAATAAATAGCCATGCATGATAAATTTAAATCAAAATAATACATAATAGATTGAAAAATTAGGTTCAACATGATCAAAGAATACGACTTGCCTTGGCCTTGCTCAGATGATCTTGGTCTAACGAGAGAATCTAACGAGAGAAAGCGAGACGAAAAGACAAAATAAATTCAAATAAAATTCAAATGAACTCCAAAACTTTCAAACCTGAACCAAAGGTAGAGCTCAATTTTAGATGAATTTAGGAAAAGAACGGGTCAATCGGAGCTAGGACGAGGAGAACGGGCTCTTGGAAAATTGGATTTTCTGAAAATCGGGAAAATTGAAAAGTGCATCATCTTTGTGGACCGGCGCACGGAAGCTGGGTCTCACGGTGGGCTTGGCTCACGGAACAGTCACGGCTGGTCAGGCTCTTGGGCGCAAGCGGTGAGGGGCGACGTGGCGGCTACGTGGCGGACACGTCGTCGCGCGCCCGAGCCGCGTGGCGGCCGACATGGTGTCGGCGTGGCAAGCGACGTGGCGGTGGCGTGGCACTGAACGGCGGCTTGGCTTGCCGACGTGGCACCACGTGGCACCGACGTGGCATACCACGCCGGATCTAGGGCTGACGGGCGGGCTTGCGTGGCATCTTGGCCCGGCGGTGGCGTGGCTCATGGCGCCGGGTATACGGTTCGGCTCGGCGGATGGGCCCGGCTTATCGGTGGCTCGGCGCCGCGGTGGACTCAATCCACGGAAGGCGGCGCGGGCGGCGTCGGCGATAGCGCCGCGCGGGCGCGAGGACCGAGGCGTCGCGACGGCGCGCGGTTCACTGGCGGCCGGGCGGCGGTGCGGCGGATCTGGCCGCGGCGGCGCGCGGCGGTTCGGCCGACGGTCCGGGACGGGCGACGGGGCGTCGGCGACTCACCGGCGACTCACCGGCGGCGGGCGGCGGAGCACGGCGGCGACGGCGAGCAACGGCTGCGCTCTTGGGCGGCGTCGGCGAACAGCGGCACGAGGCGTCGGCAGCGGTGGCGGCGGCGAGGCGGCTTCGGGGCGAGAAGCCGGCGGGGCTCGATTTATACCGGCGGCGAGACGGGCTGGACACGGGCGCCGAGACGGATAAGGAAAGCGGCGGCGGCGGCGAGTTCGAACGAGACGAGACGAGTCCCGGCGAGAGCGACACCGGCAGTGGGTCCCACTGCCGGCCACACGAGCGCGGCGCGCAGCGATGGCGCGGCGGCGAGAAAGCGCACCGATGGCGACACGTGTCGGCCATCGGGCGCTCAAGCGGCGCGGTGCGCGGATGCGCGCCGCGCGCGCGCGCGGCGCACTGGCCGCGGGTGGCGGGCTGGCGGTCGGTGGGCGCGGCGCAGTTCGGTGGACTTCGGCCCACCGGCCGGTTTGGCTTTTCTTTTTCTTTTCTTTTTCTTTTTCAGAAATTCAAATAAATTAATTTGAGCTCTAGAAAATAGCAAATAAATCTAGAAAAAATCCAGGAAAATTCCAATAAATTCCTTGAGACACAAGGAACTCAAATAAAATAACTTTGGCAAATGTTCATGTTCAGATTAATCATATTAAATCCTTTTAATTCATAAAAATTCATTTAAGCTTTTAATTAATTCCAGAAAAATTCAAATGGTGAATTTTATTTTAAAAGCTTCAAAAACACTCTGAAAATCAGGATGTTACAAACCTCCCCCCCTTAAATGGAATCTCGACCCCGAGATTCTGGCTCTCTAAAGAATAGGTTTGGAAACTCCGCTTTGAGATCCTCCTCGCTTTCCCAGGTTGCTTCCTCCTCTGAATGATTGCTCCACTGAACTTTGCAAAAACGAACGACTCTTCTTCTGGTGACACGCTCTGACACTTCCAAGATCTTAATGGGATGCTCTTTATAGGACAAATCCTCCTGGAGATCCACAGCCTCTATTGGCACTGCTTCCTCTGGCACTCGCAAGCACTTCTTTAATTGAGACACATGAAACACATCATGTATCCCACTCAAGTTCTCAGGTAGCTCCAACTGATAGGCAACTTCTCCCTTGCGCTCCAAAATCTTGAATGGCCCCCACATACCTTGGCGCTAACTTTCCCTTCATTTGAAAACGCTTAACTCCTTTGAAAGGTGTGATCCTGAGGTACACAAAATCATTGGGTTCGAAGCTTAAATCTCTTCGGCGAGTATCAGCATAACTCTTTTGCCTGGCTTGAGCTGCTTTCAGCCTTTCTTGAATCAAGCGCACTTTTTCTTCAGCTTCCTGCAAACACTCTGGCCCAAATATTTGCCTTTCTCCTGTTTCTTTCCAATTAAGTGGGGTCCTACACTTCCGACCATACAAAGCCTCAAACGGTGACATCTGCAAACTGGCTTGGTAACTGTTGTTGTAGGAAAATTCGGCAAAAGGTAGGCAGTTGTCCCACTTGGCTCCGTGATCCAAAACACATGCCCTCAGCATATCCTCTAGGATTTGATTCACACGTTCTGTCTGACCATCGGTCTGCGGGTGATAAGCTGTGCTGAAATTCAGATGAGTACCCATTGCTTCGTGGAAACTACTCCAAAATCGTGAAGTGAACTGCGATCCACGATCTGACACGATCCTCTTAGGAACTCCATGGAGACTCACAATTCTGGACATATACAATTCACAACTTATCTCCGAATATGTGATCTTGATCGGAAGGAAATGGGCTACCTTTGTCAATCGATCCACAATTACCCATATCGAGTCGTATCCTTCCTTGGTCTTGGGTAGACTGTGATGAAGTCCATCCCCACATCTTCCCACTTCCACTCGGAATTTTCAATGGTTGCAACAAACTGCGGGTCTTTGATGCTCGGCTTTCACTCGTGACAAACATCACAAAGTGCCACATACTCTGCTATCTCTCGCTTCATACCGCCACCAAGATACTTATCCTTGATGTCTTGATACATCTTTGTACTGCTGGATGAATTGAATATAATGACTCGTGTGCCTCCTTAAGCAATAATTGCTTCAACTCTTCCTTATTCGACGCACAATCGCTTCTTGTACCATACGATACCCTGATCATCTTCCACAAATCCTATCGCTTTTCCTTCCTTCAATCCAACCTTGATCCGCTGGATATTTTCATCCTCTGGTTGTGCTTGACGAATCGACTATCCAAGGTCGTTTGCAAGTCCGGGCGGCTAACATCCCTTCTCCAACTAACTCCAAACTGAGCTTTTGAAATTCCTCGTGCAATGCTGGTTGACTCTCTTTGACCATAACTGTGTTGCAATATACCTTCCTGCTCAATGCATCTGCCACTACGTTGGCTTTTCCTGAGTGATAGTGGATTCCGATGTCATAGTCCTTTATCAACTCCAACCATCTTCTTTGTCTTAGGTTGAGGTCGGTTTGGGTGAAGATATACTTCAAGCTCTTGTGATCCGTGTAGATCTCACTCCTGTTACCCATCAGGTAATGCCGCCATATTTTCAGGGCATGCACAACTGCTGCTAACTCCAAATCGTGCGTAGGGTAGTTCTCCTCATGTGGCCTTAGCTGGCGCGATGCATAAGCTACCACTCTCTTGTCTTGCATTAATCGCACCTAAACCTTTGCGGGATGCGTCACAATAAATCTCAAAGTCTTTCTTAATGTCAGCAAAATTAGGATGGTCTTTGTTGTCGGACTTTCCTTTAGCTTCCGAAAACTCTTCTCGCACTCTGGCGTCCATTCAAACTTCTTTTCTTTCTTTAATAGCTGGGTGAGAGGTCGGGCTACACCGAGAATCCTTCAATGAATCTACGATAGTAACTCGCCATTCCTAGGAAGCTTCGACTGGTCAGCGGCGTGGGTGCCTTCGGTGAGCACATCTTGTACTTTCCCTGAGTCAACGGACACTCCCTCTGCTGTCAACACATGACCCAAAAAGGCAACTTCCTTCATCCAAAATTCACACTTGCTGAACTTGGCATATAACTTATGTTCCCGCAATCTCTGCAGTACCAACCTTAAATGTTCCTCATGCTCCTCCTCATTCTTGGAGTAGATCAGAATGTCATCGATAAACACAACGACAAACTTGTCCAAGTAATCCATGAACACTTTGTTCATCAGATACATAAAGTAGGCTGGGGCATTAGTTAAGCCAAAGGACATCACGGTGAACTCATACAATCCATAACGAGTTGAGAAGGCTGTCTTGGGTATGTCCTCCGGTCGAATCCTCATTTGGTGATACCCTGATCTCAAATCGATCTTGGAGAACACTCCACTCCTTTTAATTGATCAAACAGTCATCAATTCGGGCAACGGTACTTGTTCTTGATGGTAACTTCATTGAGAGCTCGGTAATCCACACACATCGCGGCTACCATCCTTCTTCTTGACAAACAATACCGGTGCTCCCCACGGAGAGGTACTGGTCCGACATAGCCTTTATCCAATAACTCTTGTATCTGCTTCTTCACTGCTAACTCATTGGCGGGCATCCGGTAAGGTCTCTTGGAAATTGGCGAAGTGCCTGGTGCTAACTCAATTGCGAACTCCACTTCTCTTTTTGGTGGCATCCCAGGGAGGTCATCAGGAAAAACATCTGGATATTCCCGGGCAACTGACACTTCACTTAGGGCAATCCCTTTACTTTGGCATACCATCACTTTTTCTGGCTGCTTTGTGTTGGCTTCAAATCTAACTTTACTTCCATCGGGTCCGTCCAAGGTGACTGCTCGGCTCCCACATTCCAACACTGCTTGATGCTTCTTGAGCCAATCCATACCCAAAATTACGTCCAAAGACTGGATATTCAGCACAACCAAATCTGCGGAGAACTCTACTCCTTGGATGGATATCTTAACTTTGGGGCATCCTAGGTTTGTACTCATCTCAGAGCCTGGGGATTGAACCAATAAAATGGAACCAAGTGCAACGACTTCCAACTTATGCTTTAGAGCAAAACTCCAGGAAGCAAACGAATGTGAAGCTCGAAATCAAATAAAGCGTGGCGGTGCATCGAATTTATCGAAACTTACCGATCACCACATCTGGCGCTGCTTGAGCTTCCTCCATGGTGACGTGGTTCACCTGGCCACGTATCACTGTCTGCGATCCTTTGTTGGGTTGATTTGATCCTTGAGGCGCTCGCGTCCGACCTCTGCTGCGAGTGCGGCAGTGTGGCTCCCAAGTTGAAACGAATCGTGTCAAAGCTGTATTCTGCGGGCATTTCTTTGGCGTAGTGTCTGTCTCATGGCATTTGAAACAAGTGATCACGACATGGGCTTGGTAATCCTCTGCTGTTGGTTTCCCACTGGATTTGGTTTTGGCGCCGAAGAAAACTGACGGGGAGTTGGTGCAGGAGTCTTGAATCCGTCTGTTGAGGACTCGAGTGGCTGAAAATTATGAGCGGGCTCTCGAGCTTGGTGCATCTGTGATCCTTGCTGCATCATTCTCCTCTTGCGAGATTCTTCCAACTCGCGATGACTTTCCTCAATGAGCATTGCTTTGTCCACCATATTTTGAAAACTGGCATAATCATGTCCCACTACCTGAACTTTCAACCCTGGGTTCAATCCTCTCTTGAACCTCTTTTGGCGTGCATCATCTGTGGCAACATCTTCTGGAGCATAACGGGCCAACTGAGTGAACTTGTTGAGATATTCACTCACGGACATGTTCTTTTGCTGCAACTCCCGAAATTCTTCCTTCTTCATTTCGATCACCCCATCCAGGATATGGGCATGACGAAAAGCTTCTGCGAACTCAGCCCAAGTGATGCTCTCTGGATCCTCATGAGCGGCACAATAATTTTCCCACCACTCGGCTGCGGCACCCTCAAGTTGATGGGCTGCATACAACACCTTCTCGCGATCGGTACACTGGGCGAGGTTAAGCTTCTTTTCCACTGAACGCATCCAGTCATCGGCTTCTAATGGCTCAGAAGACCGTGAATAGGTAGGAGGCCTTGTCCTCATAAATTCTGCAAATTTGGACTGCTGGCGAACTGGTGGAGGCATGGCCATGTCTTGATTCTGTCGATTCATCATGGCGTTCATGTTCTGCATCATGGTGTTCATCAACTGGGTCTGGGCGGCCATGAACTGACTCAAGGTTGGATCCAGTCCAGCTGGGTTTGCATGCTGCTCCGGAGTTGCCTGACTGCCCTCAGGGTCCTGACTCATCTGACCACGCCCTGCGGAGCTCCGGGTATCAACCATCTGAAAAGAAAATTCACCTGCTTGAGAACTGGCTTCACAGGGCTTACTAGGTAAGAGGGAAAAGCAAAGATAAGTGGTAAGTTCGTCTAAGGGGGATATTCTAATGGCAAATCCTAAACTAAACACTCACTTAGCCGAAAAGCTAACAAAGAAACAAATAAATTACTTCAATAAAAGGATTGATATGTCTGCAACATATTGCTTTTGAGGGCAAAACTGCAGCTCACAACACACTCAATGCCAACAAAAACCACTTCCTAACCGACGCTATCCTATGCTACGGTATACTCTTCCGGCTCCCACTCAGGTCCGGCGAGGTACGGTGTGCGTTCTTCTTCTTCTTCTTCTGCATCACTGTAGAACGTCCATCGGTTGCGGAACTGCATTGCGGGTGCTGCTGCTGGAATGACATGTCGAAGGTACTCTTGGCGGTCATCTGCCATGCGTTGCCTTTCCTCCGGGCTGGGCGGCGTAGGCGAGGGTGGGGGTGTTGGCGTCCGCGGAGTGTACTCCTCGGGTTCATACTTCCTCTCTGTACTCCTGGATGAGCTTGGTCAAACTGATCTTGTACCGTCGACAGAGGTGAGTAACGGCCTTGCGTGCAGCTGCTTGTGCATTTGCACCTTTGAAGCTGTGGTGTACGACGTGTCCTCCAAGCTTGGTAGTGAAGTACAACCGTGTGAAATGGTATCCTCTTACTTCATCATCCATGGAACTATAAATTGGTGTTCTTTTGAAACCAAGACTTCGTAGCAGCACTCGAAGAACTCTCTTCCATCCTCCTGACCTGCTATAGTTGCTTTGCGACATCTACAGCACGGCACAAGATAAGAGTCAGTTTAAAATTTTCATTTTCGCAGAAATTTTAAGGTGAGAGGCAAGAATCCCTAAGAATAAGGTAAGAGAGTAAAGAATTTGCTAAATATCAGGTTTGGTTGTTTTGTCATTAAAAAAAGTTTTTTTTTGAATTTTTGAGTTATCGACTAAACTGACTAGGGTTTCGTCCTACAGTCGATATGGCTCTGATACCATCTCTGTCGAGACCCGAATATGCAAATCCGGACTCTACTGTGTATTCTGCACTAGTCCAGGATCACGCTAGTGCACACAGTGCAAACAAAGACAAATATCATCCACATCACGATATTCTAAAGGAAATCCAAATTATATTAATAACCATCAGAGTACGACCTTATGGCCAAGCTTACAATTATTAGCCTGAAGGGCTTTAAAGAACTAGCAGCGGAAATCCAAAATTTAAGCGTAAAGCCACTCGACATGCCCACGGGCAATCGATCGGGAGCGAAGTCCTAATCCGTGAAGTCCTCGTAGTAGCCTCCTTCTAACAACTCCTGCCGATCCGGTCCTTCCTCCTCAATCGAGCAACATGGGCATAAAGCCGTGAGTACATTGGTACTCGACAAGTCGTTTGTAACAAATGAATGCAATATAATATGCAAGGCTTAACAATGGATGGTGAAAGGTTAATTTTGCATAAAGCGACAATTTGAAGTAAAATACAATAAATAGATTGTAAGCGAATTTAACAACAGACACTAAGTAGATATCCAAAGGAATTGAATAAAACCACAGTGAACTAACCATTCACTTCCCAGCTCAAACCAAACCAGATTTCATAAAGACTCTACCCCTCGTGTGAAATCACCGAGCATTGTCCATGACCGAGGACACGGCTATTCGAATAGTTTTACACTCTGCAGAGGTTGCACAACTGTACCCACACGATGTGATAATCCTCACGTTAAAGAAAATCACAACAAGGCTTTTACAATGATCCATCTCCACCCGATCCCACTCGCTAAGGATTCGCCGTCGAGTAGGGTACCCCCCTAGTCGATAATTGCCCCCTCTTGCGCCACAACAACATCAGTGGTAAAACCAAAGTGGAGACTTCACAAATTATTATGCCAGGTCTATCCCATACTAGACATGTGGTTTGCACGATTTAGCTCAGATCAATGGCGCACAAAGTTAAGTCCTTAAGAATTACCCAGGCGAAACATCCACATCCCAATGTGCAACCAGCACCCCCTTTACTGCACGATCATTCGCCCAAGTGAAAGCCAAGTTTGTATAACCACCGCCAATGACGCACCAACGTCACGGCACAAATTTTATGACAGTGGCACCAACCACGATTCAATATCTCATTAGGTCAAATTAATTAATCACATGCGATGATAGATCCCAGCGAACTATTAATAAGCGTGGCTAAGCAATTAAACGTAACCCCATGTGACAATTATTATTTTATCACTAAGTAATTCCCAATCCTAAGGTGCCAATGGAATCATGGTAATCAAATTATCATGGAGGAAATAACCAATTAGGAGTATAACTACCAATACAAGGTTTTAATAATAAATAGCCATGCATGATAAATTTAAATCAAAATAATACATAATAGATTGAAAAATTAGGTTCAACATGATCAAAGAATACGACTTCCGCTCCCTCGAATACGCGATCTAACGAGAGAGAAAACGAGACGAAAAGACAAAATAAATTCAAATAAAATTCAAATGAACTCCAAAAACTTTCAAACCTGAACCAAAAGGTAGAGCTCAATTTTAGATGAATTTAGGAAAAAGAACGGGGTCAATCGGAGCTAGGACGAGGGAGAACGGGCTCTTGGAAAATTGGATTTTCTGAAAATCGGGAAAATTGGAAAAGTGCATCTTTGTGGACCGGCGCACGGAAGCCGGGGTCTCACGGTGGGCTTGGCTCACGGAACAATCTGACGGCTGGACTCTTGGCGCAAGCGGTGAGGGCTGACGTGGCGGCTACGTGGCAGGACACGTGCGCGCCCGAGCTGACGTGGCGGCTGACATGGCTGTCGACGTGGCAAGCTGACGTGGCAGGCTGACGTGGCACTGGAACGGCTCGGCTTGCTGACGTGGCACCCACGTGGCACTGACGTGGCATACCACGTCGGATCTAGGGCTGACGGGGCGGGCTTGCGTGGCATGCTGACTGGGCAGGGTGACGTGGCTCATGGCGCACGGGTATACGGTTCGGTCTGACGGATGGGCCCGGCTTGTCAGTGGCTCGGCGCACGGTGGACTCGATCCACGGGAAGGCGAAGCGGCGGGCTGGCGTCAGCGATGACGCACGCGGGCGCGGGGACCGAGGCGTCGCGGTGCGGGCGCGGTTCCGCTGGCGACGGCGGCGGTGCGGCGGATCGGCCGGCGGCGGGAGTGCGGCGGCGGTCTGGCGCCGACGGTCCGGACGGGCGACGGACGTCGGCGACTCACCGGCGGTGGGCGGGCGGCGGCGGCGGCGAGCACGGCGGCGACGGCGCAACGGCTGCGCTCTTGACGCGCCGCGCGCGCGCGCGCAGCGCCGCCGCGGCGTCGGCAGCGGTGGCGGCGAGGCGGCGCGCTTCGGGAGGAAGCCGAGGGGCGGGGCTCGTATTTATACCGGCGGCGAGACGGGCTGAACACGGACGCCGAGATGGATAAGGAAAGCGGCGGCGGCGTAGTTCGAACGAGACGAGACGAGTCCGGCGGAGACGACACGGCAGTGGGTCCCACCGCCGTCACGGAGCGCGGCGGCGGCGATGGCGCGCGGGCTGAGAAGCGCCTTGGATGGTCGACACGTGTCGGCCATCGGGCGCTCAAGCGCGCGCGCGGCGCGCGGATGCGCCAGCGTGGCGCGCGGCGCGCAGGCGGCGGCGGGCGGCTGGCCGGGCGGTCGGTGGGCGGGCGGTTCGGTGGACTTCGCCCACCGGCGGTTTGGCTTTTCTTTTTTTTTTTTTTTCAGAAATTCAAATAAATTAATTTGAGCTCTAGAAAATAGCAAATAAATCCAGAAAAATCCAGAAAATTCCAATAAATTCCTTGAGACACAAGGAACTCAAATAAAATAACTTTGGCAAATGTTCATGTTCAGATTAATCATATTAAATCCTTTTAATTCATAAAAATTCATTTAAGCTTTTAATTAATTCCAGAAAAATTCAAATGGTGAATTTTATTTTAAAAGCTTCAAAAACACTCTGAAAATCAGGATGTTACAGGCCCATGGCGGCAGCAATACTTTGGCAAAGCTCCATTGAAGGCAAGGGAAGCACCACGTAGAAAGTGTGAAAAGGCAATGGAAGGACTTTCGGCCGGTGAGAGAAGAATGTCAATTGCGGTGAGGAGGAAGGGAGGGAGGACTTGAGATTTTCGGGGATGGATGATAGAGAATAGGACACGGGGCTCTTTTTTATAGGGGCTAAGGAGGACAGGGAAGGGAGATCAAGTGACAATGTCAATTCAGGGCAACCGTGCGTTCCCGCGAAAATTCACATGAAGGAGGGGAGAAACAGCTGGGAATGGAGGAGTCTTGATAAGTGGGATTGAATGCTCTTGTATGCGTGAAGAATCGTGGGGGAAATCATGCATATTGAAAAGCTCAAGAGAAGCTCTAATGGTGGCTTGTGTGCTGGTTCAGGAAAGAGAACACATGCCTAGGAGAAGAAAGAGAGGAGAGAGAAAAGAGGGATAAAGATAACGAAAAGAAAATCTGGAAAAATCAAAAAATAAAATAAAATTGAAAAATCAAGAAAATTCCTAAAAATCCTTTGAACCTAGAAAGATCAAATAAAATAATTTTGGATTTAATTAAGTTTATTTTAATCATTTAAATTTTTTTACTATTATTATTTTTTGATATTTCAAATTAAGCTTTAACTTAATCTAATAAATTGCAATTGTGAGAGACCATGTGGAGGTGTCTCCATGTTTGTGATGAGTAATTGACTCGTGTTCTAGAAAGTTTGAGTTTGATTTGATTGGTTCACGCCAAGTCGGTGCATGGCACAGTCTAGTTCGGTTGGACCCGGTCGAATGCGGTCAGACGTGCTTAGGACGCTTATTCTCCTTCTCGATCGGTCGTTCGGGCTATTTCATGTTTGAGTATATTTCACTGATGCTAATGTTTGTTATGCTGCTTCGAGCGGTGCTATGTGATGTTTTCTTGTCTGTGATGGCTGCAGGACTTTGAGACAGGGTCATGGCGAGGCATGGATGGCCGGACTAGGCACGGGCGGTGCTGAGGTCAAAGCAGTCAGGAGATGCCGAAGACGGCGAGAACTCGAAGTGGTTGTGAGGCTTCAACAGCAAGAAAAGAGAAAGCTTCCAGGAAGGTGCGGCAAGGGCATTTCGATAAAATGCGCAAGGCTGCAAAATGGCTGTAGAGAGGGTTTAGGGTTTGGAGTGTGTGGGCTGAAATCCTGGTTCCCTCTTCTCTACATGTGAGTGGGTTTTGCCCTATGTGTGTGAGAGTTTGGAAGTGAGGTTTGGTCTGCACTTCTCAAATTTCCTATTGAGGGTGTGAGCTCCTTCTATATGTAGTGGGAGTTGGCAGCAGAGAGGCCAAGTAAGTGTATTTGCCTGCGTGTGTGTGTTCTTCCCAGTTGGAAACATGTAGTGAGTTGGATGTCGAGACACTCTTTGTAATCATTCATCTCTTTGTATCCATTTGAGAAGTCTTGAGATGGAAATGTTCTGAGTGATTGCCTCTCTGTGTTGAATTTCTGTTTCAGTTTGTTCTTTGTTTCCTCTGTTGTTTCTTTTGTCTTAGAGCTTGATCTTGTTTGAGAAGATGCAAAATGATGTGCTCAGGATTGGGTTTGTGCTCAAGGCCCCTTGGCTAGATTATACCCGAGAGAAATCATTCGATCTCAGTGTTCTTCCAGAAAATTTGTTTGCTGCAAGCACTTCCTCTGTTCTCCAGGTTCTAGGGTTTGAAAGCAGGGGATTCTTGCTCTTTTGATTTTCTAGGTGCAAAGCTGAGTTTGGGGTGTGGTTCTTTCCTCTGAGATCATTTCCCTAATGTATTCAAAGATTCATGGAGAAAGTACTCAAGAATCTCAAGAATTTGGACTTTGCCTCATACCCTGTGGTCTTCCTGACAAAATCAATTTTTCCCTGTTTAATTGACCTTTGTTTGAATTTTTCTTTCCCCTGAGGTTGTTTTGTTATTTGGATTAAAGTCCTGTTCTTTTGGCTTGGAAAGAACAGCCTTCAATCAATCTTTGTCTCAGGTTTCATCTCTTCTGCAGTATTTTCTATTCTCTGCTCAGTGTTCGGCCAGTCCTGTTTTCAGCCGAGTATTGCAAATCTTTAGCCGAGTTTAGTTCAGGCTTTTTGTTGTCGGCTGCTGGGTATTTTCGGTGAGAGGCAGTTTTTTAGTCTGAAGCTTTCTGTTCTCTTCAGGTTGCTTTGTTGTTTTTGCTTTTCGGTCAGCTGTTTCTCTTCGGTAGTTTCTGGATCCCTCTCGGTTCCCAGTTGCTTCGAAGTTTCTTGGGCGGTTTGACTGAATGCTCGTCGGCAGTCTGACCTGCAGGGCGGTGGTGGTCAGATCGGCTGTGGGTGTCCGGTCTGACCAGCCTCAATTTGTGTTTTCAGCTGCCTTCTCAACTAGTTCTTTTTCTGTCTAGGTTGTTCTTCTTTTTTAAGTTGGCTCTGTGTTCTGTTTGGACTGACTGCGCTTGAGCTCTTTTCAACAATTTCAGTCCAGTTTCTTGTCTCTGTGTTCAGCTCAATAGTCCTCTTATGTGCTGCTTTTTCTCAGCTAGTGCAGTCAGTTTTCGTCAATAGTTCTTGCAGTTTCAAGTATGTTCCTTTGCCCTGTCAGTGAAAACCCTTTTCAGTCTGTTCTTCAGAGAAGTTTTTGTTGGTCTAGTTTTGCCTCTTATGTGAGTATCTTCAGTCAATCGGCAAAACCGTTTTCGGCTTCCAATGAGCTTTCGTTCCTCTCTTCATAGCTTTTATAGCTATCGGAGAAGAAGATTTTGTGCGAATACTTGGGGCGGAAAGCTCATGTGTAAGTTTATGGATTCCTTTGTGATTCCTCTGTGATTCCACCGCACTATTCCCTGGATCAGTAGATAGTGCTCACAGATTACAGTTCTGATTATCAAAGTACATATCATGCGGAAGCGTAAATATAATATTAAACTTACACATGGGCCGATTAGGCCGAAATCCATAAACTGCAGCAGCGCAAGAACGAAGCACACAGGTGGGACCTTTAGGACATGCCCACAGGCAGCCAACTGGAGGTTCGCGACCTAGCCCTTGACATCTTCATCTTCTTCGCCAGCATGTCCAGTCGTGTTGCTGAGGCAAGGTGATCTGATTCCTGATCTTGAATTTTGTCGCAAAAGCGAGCGTGAGCACTCCAACCCCGTGCTCCGCGAGCCAATACACAGAATGCAAATAAATAGTATGCATGGCTTAACAAAGGGGAGGCTCAGGTTGTTTTATTTGCCATAAAACGCGTTTAGTAGCATTTCTATTATTATATCATATTGTTGTTTTTGTGACCTAAAGACTCCTCACCGCAAATGACATTATTGACTTAATCCACCAAAGACTCACGCTCTTTATTAACTGCTGTCTAAGACTCCCAACAGCGATTGACATAATTGACTTAATCCACCGAAATTACACTTCCTTTATTGAGTGCTCTCTAAACTCCAAACAACATGTGTCATCCTCTATTCAATCCACCGATCATATTCTATCTATATTGATTACTACCTAATACTCGAAACAGTGAGCGACATCATTTATCTAATCCACCAATCATGCACTCATTGCTGCCTAAGACTCCGAGCAGTGAGGGTCATCCTTTATTTAGATCCACCAATATCTTTCGTATTCTAAAATCCAATCTTGTGGTTGCTAATCATCAACTCTTCATTTCTAAATTCTAATGACATCCAACATAATTGCTTTTAAATCCACAGAAATCCTTCGTATCGGGACTTCCTAATAATTCAATCCTTTTGTTATTGATCCAAAACCATAATTTATTCTCCCAATAATTAATCTTATTTTCTACTATCTATTTCTAACTAATTCACTAGTATACATCCCCCAAGAATATTAATGATCAAGTCTACGACTCACTAGTATACATCCACCAAGAATATCAATGATTAAGTCTACGACTCACTGGGATACATCCACCAAGAATATCATTGATCAAGATTATAATCCAATAATTGTTATCATTCCTCCAATATTCCTAGAAATTCAATTCATCCATCTAGTATTTGATCCAATCCTGTTAATCCCATTACTGCCATCATCTTCCAAGAATTTATATTAGTTATCAATGTTGTAATCCCGCAATTACCTTTGCATCCCTAATACTCCAAAAATCATTTAAATCATCTATCTAACCTATATACTCATTTAGACTGCACCAAATTACTTCTCCTAGATCCCACACTATCATTTCCTTTTTCTAATCGACCTGAGTCCACCAATATCTTTATGTTTTTACCACAAACTTTCATCTCCTCTACTCACGACCCTGTTTATTCCACCCATATTTTATTTTGTAAGAATAGAAATGCCACTATTTGAAATACAATACATAAAATTTCCTGAGACCTAGCAGCTTTGGAACAAAACATAATGTTCAAGGAATATTAACATGATTTTCCATACATATGGCATCACACCGTATAACATCTTTCAGTGTTATAGCCGCTTAACTTACCACTGGGACGACACCCAGGACAACTCAAATCAGGGCTTCCCACTGCCCTCCACTTTTTCCATTCCCACCCACAAAGTTTTTGAAATAGAACTATATCTAGTTAAGTTCCCATGTTCGCCCTTGACCGTGGGCACGGCTATTCGAATAGTTTTGACTCTGCAGAGTTTGCACACTTTACCCACAAGAGACAGTTTACTCGTTGCCCCACACGATTCCTTAGCCGTGTGGTTGAGCCAACCATCACAGTAACCGTTCAAAGTACCTCGCCCCTTCCATCATCTCAACCCTATGAGCTTGGCCCGCTTGCGGCAGGTCTCATAAGTTGTGCGGGATGTTCTCCTTCTGAACGCCTAGCAGCTGGCTACCCACACTACTAGCACGCCACAGCAGAACTTCACCCTCCGCGGATGTCCCGTTCAAGCCGTCACCCTGACAGCCGCTTGCACTACCTCACCTCCTCCACCTATGATGATGACTTTCAGGGTTCGGTAAATCTACTAAGCCAAGTTGTACTTTACAGACTTGTGGTTGTACTGTTTTACACAGGAGGTCATGACAAGATTCAGTCCTTAGTGATATCTGGGCGGTTCTACCACAAACCACACTCTCGTGCACCCCTGCACCATACCCCCAAACCATCCGCCCAGATAAATAAGCAATTTAAGGTTTTTGAGAATATAAAATAACAATATCCAACATATACCAGTCATTACCACCATGACTGCCCAACCAATTTTTCTCAGGATAAAAGTGATGCTTGGGCGCTCTCGCGCTCATGAGTATCTAAACAATACTAAGCATGGCATATATTTAGAGACTTATTTTCCAAAGGTTACTATTATAATTTTGCTAGGGCGACAAGGTTCTCATGTTCAAATATTCCAAAGGAGGGGTAACATTACTCAAGTTAGATAATAGGCATTTAACTAGAATTCTAAATTAAACATGGATTTGCATATAAAATAACAGCATGCAATTTGATAATTTAAACAAAAATAATTTGCAGAAAATGTATGTTCAACATGATCAAAGTATTGACTCGCCTTGCGCGGTTTACCACGGTCTTGAGCTCACTCAAAGCTATCTCATTTGATGATCTTGGGCTTCTAGTCTTTATCTTCACCTTGATCTTGATCTCGCTTGATCCATTGATTCTTCGGGACTCCAGTTTCTAACTATGCGATACGCGACTGAATCCAAATAACAACAAATAACTCAAGAGATCCAAATAAACCCAATTGAACCTGATTAATTTCTATTATGATTAAATAGGTGATTTGAGACAAAGTTGATTGGATGCGGAGTATTGTTGGAGTCACTTTGGGTGGAGTGAAGTGGGAAATGGCAGGAAACTGTCAAAATGGAGGTCAAGGAATGGATCATGATAAATGTATATTTATGCAATTATTTCATTTACAAATGACCTAGGGATTTTAATACAACTCGCCCACCCGAATTTAGTTAAAGATGCCCTTTGACTTAGGTATCGTTGATATTTTATGTGCATTTTAGCTACCATTATAGTGTTATTATGAGTTAATGGGTGATATTATTTCAATGCCCGATGACCTAGGGCTACTCTATTTTAGTATCTTTACACTAGTATGACCTTTTATTTGGAAATACTCGAAGGACCAACTGCTATTGTTGTTTTATCATTTGAATCAACATCTTGCATATTTTAATCAAACTTCTATTTGCATAGGACCGAGCTCGCTATACAAAATTTCATTATGCTAAATTCGCTGTGGAGATTTATTTATTGGTGACGTGCTAATGGCGGAGACTATATTAGGACTTCCTAATTTAATTGTTTATGGACATGTCCTATCGATTAATTAATTTTATGAAGATGCCTAATTTAATTAAATCTACCATCGTGGTTTATTTGGTGGCAGCATATTAAATATTAGGGCCCGTAGTTAATTTTAGGGTAATCGTTTTTAATTTAAACTTTGCTATTATAGCTAAACATGGCATCCAATATCTTTATGAAAGTTTTGAATTGCTAACCCAAAGTCATCTTTTATTAATACTTTTAATTAGAACTTAGATTTGAGTTAAATGTTCTAAACAACATACATAACATCGAATATATTATTATAGCTCAAATAACCTTATTTCATATCCTAATCAAATTTATTATCTGCTTTGAATTATTCCTTAATTGTTCATGATTTTTATAAATTAGAACGAGTTACAAAAGTGGAGCAAAAATATGTAGGAAAAAGGTGCTCCGGTCGGGTTTGATCACGGGACCTCTCGAGTGCAAGTTATCAACACAACTGCTACTAGCCAAGTGGGCTTTCTGTCTGTCTTGATAGGGCAGTGGAAAATGGGTTCTAAGGAAGTAAGCGGCAGATGGGGACTAGACAGAGCAGCCGACTGGCCGAAACAGAGGAGGTGGGGGGGCACTGCCGATGGTGTGAGCTCCGACGAGGGGAGGCTAGAGGGGAAGGGAAGGCCGGCAAAACGGGTTCCCGGGGAGCCGTGAAAGCCGGTAGAGGAGGCGGTGTGGCCCGGGATGGTGCAGGTTGGCGGGGCGGCTGCTCGGGCGGCGGCTAGTGAGGTGGGAAAGAGGCGCTGGTGGCCGGGAAGGAGAGGGAAGGAGGCGGTGAGCTCGTGAGCGGGAGGGAGACACCATGAAACTTACCCAACAGCCGGCGGGGGTGGGGAGACTCCGAGGTGGCTCGGCGGCGTGAGCCTGGGGCGGCGGCGAGGAGGCGCACGGTGCCGGCGGCTTGGAGCGGGGAAGAAGCTCCGGCGACTGTCGGCGGAGGTCTGGGGTGTCGAGGGGATGCTCTCCGAGTGGGGAATCGAAGAGAGCTCGACCGAGGAAGAAGCGGTGCGGGCGGCGGCGGTTTCGGCCGGAGTTGGGGAAGAGGCTACGGCGGTGAGCTTCGGCGCGTGGAACTTCGATTAAGTTGGAGGAGTAGAGGGGGAGCGAGTATACGCTGTGACACTGCCGGATTCGATGGAGGATGCATCGGGGTGCCTGAACGGCATGGAGGCAGCGGCGGCGGCCGGCGCGCAGGGTGGCAATGGAGGAGCGGTGAGGCGCGCGAAGCAAGGGAAGGCCGGGGAGGCTACTTATAGCCGTGCGCGCGTGGGGAGGGGTAGAGCAGGGGCGTGGGCCGCGGCATGGCTACGGGATTCGCGCGATGCGCAGGCGGGGCGCAAAGGGTGGAGGCGGGCGGCGCTGCAGAGCAGAGAGATCGCGGGGATCCGGCATGGGGCTCGGCGTGAGGAGGCGTGCAGGGCGTGGGGCTTGGGGACGCGACACCGAAGTGACTCGACGCTGGCGGGGCGGCGCAGAGCAAAGAAATAGGAGGGAGCGACGTGGAGGTGGCTCAGCCATGAGAAGGAAGAGAGAAGGGGAAGAAGGACGATCGTGGGCGCAGGGTTCAGTCCGCAGAGGAAGGAAGAGAAAAGAGACCAGGCCCAGCGGCAGGACAAAAGAGGAATAGGGAAAAGAGAGAAAATGAGGCTTATGCTTTTACCTTAAAATTGAGATTTTAATTTTAAGTTTCTATCATTTGCATATATCCTTTATGGTCTTACTAAGATTAGTTTTATTTTCATGACTCTCTTCAATTTAAACTTTGGTTCTCTTTAGGATTTGTTAATTTTAGTTTGTGCATGATTTTCGATATTTGAATTCTAGCTCTAGTGTTAAGACTATTCTTGAATTTAATGGTATAGTTTATGTATGTATATATTTGAGTTGTACTTTTAATTCAGCTATTTCCCTTTAACTAATTTATAAACCAGGTTTTGATTTCGTAGATAGAATTTTGGAGTTACTTTCTTAGGGTTAAATACTATGTAAATTATTTGTATTCATTTATCTAATTATTTTTATGATTGCTATTTTGTGCTCGAGAATTATTTTCAAATATTATTTGCTCAGCACTAAACTCAGGAAAACCCAAATAAGATGTTGAACCAAAAATTCAAATGCTAGTAAGATGCAAATAAAAGTTTTAAATTACTCAAAATTTCAAACATCCAAAATTCAGGATGTGACAGTCTAGTTTGGCCTCTTATGTGAGTATCTTCAGTCAATTGGCAAAACCGTTTTCGGCTTCCAATGAGCTTTCGTTCCTCTCTTCATAGCTTTTATAGCTATCAGAGAAGAAGATTTTGTGCGAATACTTGGGGCGGTTTTTGAAGGCACCATTCACCCCCCTCTGTTGCCATTTCCGATCCTACAAATTGATTCCTTTTATTTTAAAAATTCAAAAAGACTTTGAAATTTGAAATGTTACAAACTTACCCACTTAAAAAGAATCTTTACCCCGAGATTCAGGCTGGCTAGAGAATAGGTGTGGAAACACAGCCTTTAGGTTCTCTTCATGCTCGCAGTGGCTTCCTCTTTAGTGTGGTTGCTCCACTGAACTTTGCATAAACGACTAATTTTGCTCCTTGTCACACGCTCTGCTACTTTGAGAATCTTGATAGGCTGCTCCTTGTAAGTGAGATCTTCCTGCAAATCAATGGCTTCCAATGACATTTGCTCCTTTGGCACTCGCAAGCACTTTTTCAATTGAGACACATGAAAAAGATCATGAAACATATGCCAACTAAGGTGGGAGCTCCAATTGATAGGCAACTTCTCCTCTCTGATTCATACTGAAAAAGGTCTAATATATCTTGGTGCAAGTTTCCCGCTTACTCTAAAACGATGCATTCCCTTTTACTCTGAAACAACGCATTCCCTTGAGAGGTGAAATATTCAGGTACACATGATCTCTAGGTGCAAAAACTAAGTCTCAGCGATGATTATCAACATAATTTTTCTATCTAGTCTGTGCTATCCTCAGCTTTTCTTGAATTGACCTAATTTGATCTTCGACCCTTCTTCTTTTTTGATCCAATACAAAGGTGTTCTGGATTTTCTTCCACAAGGAGCTTCAAACTTGATTGATAAATGTTGTTGTAAGAAAACCTGTATAAGGCAAACTTTGATCTCAATTATTCTTGTATGCTAGAGCGCAGGCTCAGAACATATCTTCCAGGATTTAATTTACTCTTTCTGTTTGCACATCTGTCTGCAGATGACTATCATGTGCTAATGACATAATTGCTTCTGTTGCAATTAGAAGTATTTTGGCGAACAAGGTTCAAGTGACAATCATGAGGCTGTGTTATTTCTTTAACGCAATTGCTCAAAAGGTCATCGATTCTGATGGACTAGATGATCTGCAGGTTGAGGTGGAGATAACTCTATGTCATCTTGAGATATATTTTGCTTCATTATTTTTTGATATCATCATCCATCTTGTTGTTTACCATGTGAAAGAGATCAAGATATGCGGTGTCGTGTTTCTACGTCATATGTACCCATTCGAGAGGTACATAGGAATTCTCAAGTCCTATGTACGGAATTGATCTCGGCCGGAGGGTAGCATCATCGAAAGTTATGCAACCGAAGAGGTCATTGAGTTCTACATTGATTACATGGCTCAAATCGAACCAATAGGTGTGCCTCTATCTCGTCACGAGGGGAGGCTAGAGGGTATCGGAACCATCAGAAGAATAGCAATAACTCCCGATCTGGATATGTACACTCAAGCCTATTTTGTGGTATTGTAACATATGATTGAAGTGTTCCAGTATATTGAAGAGTACAAGGACATGCTACGCCAAAATAATCCATGTTGGTCAGAGATTTAGATCATGAGATAGCACAACCATCAGTTCAATGAATGGTTGAAGGTGCGATTCACTGGGAGGTCATCAAATGAAATGCTGCAATGGTTGAAAAAAGGGCCAACATTTACAATTGTGACATGGCAAGGATATGGCATTAATAGGTACACATTTTATACAACAAATTAGGATAGAAAGAGCATAGTTGAGAACTTAGGTGTTCGCATACATGCATTTCATGAGCAGTTTAGTACCACTGGCCCAAGCTCCTACTACGGGCTTGTAGAGAAGATTTGGGAGCTCGATTATGTAATTTTCAAGATCCCTCTATTTTGGTGTCGTTGGGTCCAACTCTCACAGGGTATAAAGTCGACAAGTACAACGTCACTATTATGGACCTCTAACATGTAGAATATAAAGATGAACCATTCATACTCACGAGACAAGTTGTTTAAGTTTTTTATGTAACTGACCAAGCAAATAAGAAGCAACACGTAGTTTTTTATAGAACAAGAAGGATTGTTAAAGTTAAGAATGTCATGGATGAGGAAGATTACAATCAATTGACGAGTTGCCTCCATTTGGAGACAGCATCAGGTTCGAGGAAAAACCAAGTGATGAAGCAAACTATATGCGTGTTGATCATTGTGAAAGGTTTTATTTAAAAATGAAATAGCCAAGTGGAATGGTTTCACATGGCGAACACCTATTTGGGAACTATTTCAATGTAATTAAGAAACTCGGCATGTAATTAATAAATTATTTCATTGTAATTGATTCAATAATTATGAAATAATTACATCTGCGATTGTATCTGCTTAGCTATTTTCAGATGGCATGGCTAGCATTTCTTGAGGCTTACCAAAAAATCAAATATGTTATGTATAGAAGGAACTATCATTGGTCAATTTAGTGGCACAAACCATATGTGATATATGTATCACAGATGGTTCCATAATAGAACTGTCTGTGATATTCTACCACATCACAGACGGTTCAATAATATAACCGTCTATGATATGCTACCACATCACAAACGATTCCTTTATAGAACTGTCTGTGACATTAATTTCACAAATGGTTCTTTAATAAAACTGTCTGTGATAGTTCTTCTATAAGTAGGGCGTCTACTAGGGTTTGTGCTTTCCTCTTGATGCCACCTCTCCTCTCGACACCGCCTCTCCTTCCTGACGCTGCCTCTCCTCCCGAAGGTATGGATCCCAAATCCTACTTATTTACCTCATGTGTGATAGATCTGTCCATATCTGTTAATGTGTGTTGGAACCAAAGCTCAATGTGTTCATGAGTTCACTCCTCCCTGTCACCTCTCCTCCTGAAGGTATGGATCCCAAATCCCACTTTTTTTTACCTCATGTGTGTTACATCTGCCCATATTTGTTAATGTATTTTTGATATGGAACCCAAAAATGAATGGGGAAATAGATGTGGGAGGGAAGGTGGGCCTACTTGTGTCGGGCTAGAAGTGGTAAGGTTGTTGGGGGGTTGATCTCGGTGTGCTCCTTACACGGATGAAGATGTGGATGGTTGTGCCTTGTCATTGCTGAAGATGTCGCCTTGTGGTTCTCACGGTCAGCCTTCTGGGTCTCCGGTGGTCCACGCTCTCCTTTGGCTTCCACTACATTCTTGTCTCCCCTCCTCCGACTCTCTTCTCCTACTTGCATGGGTGGGCTTCCTTCGATTG